>OY288242.1:56553733-57753733 GCA_958450325.1 Agrostemma githago
GCTGAAAAATAAACAAACGATGCACTTCGGGTCAGGTCAAGACAGCCTAAATAGGTCAAAATAGGCTCAAAATTTTGGAGTACAATATCAAAATTCCGAAAAAGCTCACTAGCAGCCATCTTTGACCCTGGTCGCAATAAAAGTGGTTTCGGGAAAAACCGGCATCGTTACGGTCTCATTTGGTCCGTCGTAAGCATCATAATTTCACACAAAGTAGCCTAAAGTACACTCCGGGTCACGAAAATCGACATATGAGCAACCCACAACGTTGCAAGCAAGAATCTTGCAATATTACAAGGGTCAAGTACAAGAACAATCCGGAAATCAGTCCCTAAACCCTAGCATTTCGATTTTCACCCATGGGTGGCCATTAAAGTACTTTCAAGCTTTCACTTCAGGTAAATAACTACACCTACAAGTTCTATACTACTCTAATTCGAAAAGGGATTCAAAAGCAAGCATCGGAACTTAGCAAAATCAAAATACCTAAATCAATTTCTAGGGTTTAAGCAAATTCAACCCAAAAATCACCCCAATCAAGTACAAATGGACAGTAGGTGAGTAAGGGACACTTACCCGAGGACGACATAATCGAGTATATTAAAATCGAGTTTGAAATCGGTTGATCGAGTCAAGAATTTGAGTTTCGGGTGATGGGAGTCGCGTGTCTGCAATTTCGATCAAATAAACCTAACCCCGTTTAATCGCAACCTTTAAACAAATACGGAAAACAAAAGTTGGGTCGCCTCCTAGTGGGCGTCCAATTTTAAGAGCACTGCATCACAGGCCCCTCAGTAATGGGCCACTGATGGTGAGGCGCCTCATTTTTAGGTCGCCCAAGGATGTGCGCTCGAACTTTCAGCTCAAAACAAAAAACCAGGTTAATCCAGGCACAGTTCTCAAAACCCGCAAGACTTACATGCATGTACTAGCCAAATAAATAATGTCGAGACAATTTACTCCTCCCCAAAAGGCCAAGCAGGTCATATTACTTCCCCCTAGCAGGATAATTAAGTCACTTTACCCCTCCCTAGCGGGATGAGCAAGACATACAAAAACCCAAGCCGATATAGCAAACCGTACTAAGTAACCAAATATATTATCCCCTCCAGCAGAGCATCTCTTGTGTGCTAAATTTAGACCATTTTTCCTCCCATTTAGACCCGTTTTCCCCCGTTTTGCGAGATTCGAGTGTGATTATCACCTTATTTTGAGTAATTCTCGCATTAGCGCCCCTCTTGTGCATTTTACGTGTTTTTGGTAGTTTTTCTATCAATTTTGATAGGTTTTGGCACCAAAAGCATGACCGAGATTCCACGAGCACAAGAGAGGGGAATGTCGTTCGAAAAGCAGAGCACACAACTTAAAGTTCAAAGCCATCCAATCATGCGACGAAGAATGAGACAAGAAAAGATGACAGAAAATGACCGGGTGAAATTCCACCCGATGAAAAACCACTGGGTGAAATTTCGCCCGACGGTAAATTTGCCTCCCCGAAGATTTTCCTAGAACTTCTCCACCGGGCGAAATGACCGGGCGAAACTTTCGCCCACCGGGTGAAGTTTCGCCCGACGGTAAAGGCGTCCAAAAATTGCAAAACGGGAAAAATTCCAACGAGTGAAACCACCGGGTGAAGTTTCACCCGGCGGTATTGATCCGTGTATGACGGGGTGAAGTTCCACCTCATGAAGATTAAAGGGTGATTGTCTCACTAATGGAGCAAAAAGTTGGATTTGGGCTTTAGGTTAAGAGATCCATTAAGGCATTACTATATATATATATATGTATTCCCTAGTTTGTTGCCTAAGCTACCACATGAGAACTCCACATTACCACATAACACTTTCATTAGTTTAGGAATCCATTAGTAAATCCTTCTAGTAATTTAGTAATTCTCTATAATTCTAGTAGTTTACATAGTAATTTAGTAGTAGATCTTCATAGTTTTGTTCATCAACTCTCTAGATTTATATTCAAGCTTTGTAGATTTCAAGTTTTATTTGAAGATTTGTGAAGATTATTAGGGGAATAGTGACAAATCCTCTATTCTCTTCATCAAAGATTCATCCTCTATTTATGCAATCTTCTTCTCTGTTGTTGATCTTCATAGTTGGTATATTTCTCTTCCACTCTTTAATCTCTAGTTTAGATTTATTCTTGTTCTTTCAAAATTGTTCATTTTCTTGTTATTTCATTATTGTCTTGTTTTGATCATCTTTATTTATGTTGTTTTAGATCATTTCATGTTTATTGTGTTGATTGCATTTTTATTCATTGTTTGTTGTTAATTTCTTTAGACTTTTATTTTGATGCTCTTAGATCGATTTTTATTGTTTTCTTTTTACTTCCATTAGTTTTCCTTTTGTTGTTATTAGATCGACTTTGTGGTTAATTTGGTAGATCCCAATTTCCTTATTATTTTGTTGTTATTTTCTTTAGATTTAGTTATTATGCATGTTGTAGTTATTTTCTCCTTTGTTAATGTTTTGTTGTTTTCCATAATGAGTAGTGAGTAGATTTCTTGTTGGGGGGTTTAGGGATGAGGACCTTAGATTATTTGAATTGAGGGATGTTGGTGGGTAGCTTGATTGTTGGTTTATCTTGTTTATGGTTGTTGTGTCATTGTTATTTTAGTCCGGCCAACTAGACCGGCCTTGACTCATTTCTATCAATATGGGGAAACTCGGGGTAGAAATTACCTTAACTTGGGACTTACCCTTCTTCGCCGCGAAAGCGAGTTTTTAGGTGGGTTGGGGGAAGAAACCGAAAGGTGGCATTCTCCCTTATCAATGTTGTGACCAACCCGATTCCGAGAATCTTAGACCCCAATTTCCGAATCCCGACTTCCCATAACACCTTTTCCTTGATTGATCATCTCTAGTTATTTTTATTGTTATTTTTATTGTCATTTAATTTCCGTCTTTTACCGTATTTCTAGCATAGACTCAACCTTTAAAACCCCCTCTCTAGATCCCAAACACGTTGCTTTCAACCCAATATCGTTCCGTTCCCTGTGGACCGACCTCGACTTACCACGAATACTCTAGTAGTTTTTTGTTTTGCGAGTCTATAAATATTGTTTGATCCCCCCCCCCCTTTGCTAAACGACCAATCCGATTGGGCCGCGTGTCAAAATGGCGTCGTTGTCGGGGAACGACGAGTAATTGTGTTTGGTTATTTGCTTTAATTTAGCTTATTTATCTCTCTTCCCTAGTACCGTTAGGTGCTAGGAGACTCACCGTTTAATTGAGTTTATGCCCAGGAATACATCATCGCCCTTGTGGTTCGATCCAGAGCCGGAAAGGACATTTAGAGCTTTGCGTTTTCGGGGTAATAACTCAACCACCATTATTTCACATCCTTCACTATCACCTCCTAACCTTAATTCCATTCTACCACCTACGTCACATACACCCTCTACACCTTCTACATCAAACAATCCCATCCCAAATAATCCTTCCACACATCGACTTCAAAAAATTCACCACCAACCCCACCATCACCAAGAACACCACCACCAAATCAAAATCCATCCCATCCAAATCATCCAAATCCAAATCTATCACCACCACCGATCCAACCAATGACGACCTTAGCCTCCCATTCCCAACTTACACATGAAGAAACACCTTCACCGGTTGATTTCAGAGTGATACCCGAGAATTATGAATAGAAAGCTTCTTTGACAAATGCGATTCAACAAGATACTTTTCATGGTTTTTCCCAAAAAGATGCCCAAGAGCACATCGCTTCATTTAAAGAAAAATTAGTAGGGGCCCGTCTCAATGAGTTAACTTCATGCCAATTGTACCGATTGTTATTTCCAAAGACCTTGAGAGATGGAGCTCGTAGATGGCTTCAAAGTCATCCTACTAATACATTTACAACATGAGCTCAATTATCCAATGCCTTCTTGGAGAAATATTTTCCGCCGTCAAAGACTAACCAATATCGCATGAAAATACAAACATTCAACCAAGATGAATTTGAAAGCCTAAGTGAGACTTGGGAAAGATTTAGAGATTTATTGCGCAAATGCCCTCACCATGGAATACCCGATTGGCTAACAACCCAAACATTTTACAACACCCTTTCATCGAGAACCAAGGAAAACCTCAATTCGACCGCCGGAGGAGACTTCTCTTCCCTTACGGATGAGGCATCTAAGAATCTTATTGAAAAGATGGCAAGGAGTGATTCTAGAATGGGTCAATCCAGGGATTCTAGGAAGAAAGTTGAAGTGAACTCATCTAAGAGTTCTAATGAATTGAAACTTCAAGCACAAGTTGAAGAATTAACAAAAAGAATGGGTGCCATGAGTTCTAAGCCTACTCTTAGAGGTATGTACCACAAGGGAGTGTTCCAACAAGGCAACCATCACCTCCTAAACAAATAACATGGGAAGTTCATTGTGATCATTGTGGCAATTATGGCCATGATTCTAGCTCTTGCATTCCTAATGAAGAAACTTATTTTGAAGAACCAAATGAAATCCAAGCTATACAAGTGTATGGGCAAAGACCTCAATTTGATCCCTTCTCTAATACTTACAATGCCGGCACAAGGTTTCATTCTAATTTTTCCTATGGAAATCAAAATGTCCAAAATCCTATACCACGTGCCCAAGGGAGTCAACCGAGGCCATTCAATCAAAGTAAAAAAAGGCCCTTTAATCAAGGTCCTCCAAATATGCCCCCCATATTTGCCTCCTCACCAAAGGAGCAACTTCAATCAACAAGGTAGCAACTTCCATGTTCCCAACAATTACCCACAATTACCATAATTCACATGGTAACAATTTCAATCATGGATACAATCAACGATTCCAAGGCAATTTTCAAGAAAATCAAGGTTACAATCAACAACCATTTAATCAACCCTCTCAATCTTATGGCCAATCAAGCAATTTTCAATTTGGTCAAGGAGGAGTTCCGTGGGATAATATTAGTGATTTGCAAAGAGCCGTTGAGCAACTATGGAGTGAGCATCAAGATACCAAAGCAAGGCTAAAGGTTTGGGAATCACAAGAAGCAACAAAAGCCTTAGCCGCCCCAATTCATCCACCTCATGGTTTGCCCGGGCAACCCCAAAATCCAAGAGACCCTCCACACCAAGTAAATGTCGTAATCTTGAGAGGTGGCAAAGAACTTGAGGACCCATAAAAGAATTTGAATTTGAACACCAAAAGCACCCCAACCAATGTTAATCAATCAAGTGCACCACAAGAAACATCACCCACTTCCCCCAAACAAAACCGGGGAATACAAGCGGAGTTTGATATTCTCCAAAATGCGGAGATTGAACAAAGAGAACTCAAGAGAAAGAAGAAGGAGCAAATGGAAGCGGAAGAAGCAAAAAGAAAAGAGGCGAAGCGATTAGCCCAAGAAGAAGAAGAATCCAATGTTCCACCGCCTCCCGCTTTTGTCCCACCATTGCCCTTTCCCGAACGAGCTAAGCCACACAAGGAGAATGCCTAATTTAGCCGTTTCATGGATATGTTGAAGAAAGTCGAGGTAGCTTTACCCTTCACCGAGATAATTTCTCAAATGCCTCTTTATTCTAAGTTCTTAAAAGAAGTCTTGACTAAAAAGAAAACAATTGAGGATAAAGAATGTGTCCCTCTTACGACACGATGTAGTGCCATTCTTATGAATCAAATGCCAAAGAAACTAGAGGATCCCGGTAGTTTTTCCATCCCTTGTCGGGTTGGAAATGTTGTTGTTAATAAGCTTTATATGACCTAGGGGCTAGTGTTAGTTTGTTACCTTATTCAATTGCTAAAAGACTTAGTGTGGGGGAGATGAGACCCACTAGTATGTCAATTCAACTTGCGGATAGGTCCGTCAAGTACCCACTTGGGATACTTGAGGATGTACCCGTGCAAGTTGGTAAGTTCTTCATCCCCTTCGACTTTGTTGTCATGGATATGCCCGAAGACACTATTACCCCCATTATTCTAGGTTGACCTTTTATGGCTACCGGTGGTACTATAATTGATGTAAAGAATGGAAAGTTGTCTTTTAACATAAGGAACGAGTCGGTAGAGTTTTCCCTTTCTCAAGCTCTTAAACAACCAATGATTGAACAAACATATTCCATTGAAGTTATTGATAGTTTGGTTGAGTATAGCTTGATAGATGACGAGAAAGAAGAGGAACCACTTGATTCCCCACCTCTTGAAGATTAATGCTTACATGAAGAAAAGGTAGAACCACTACCGGTGGTTAAGAGTACGGTATCTTCTCCTCCTAATCTTGAACTTAAACCACTCCCCTCTTACCTCAAATATGCTTTTCTTGAAGGAACTAATTATCGTGTTATCGTCAATGCCACACTTGATGGACCTCAATTGGAAAAACTTTTAATTGTTTTGAGAAAACACAAAAAGGCCATCGGGTATAGCATTGCCGACCTCCAAGGCATAAGCCCAAATTTTTGTATGCATAGGATCATCCTTGATGATGAACACCGCCCTTCGGTTGAGGGTCAACGTAGATTGAACCCCGCTATGAAAGAGGTTGTCATGAAGGAAGTCCTTAAATTGTATGAGGCTAACATTATATACCCAATAACCGAAAGTAAATGGGTTAGCCCCGTACAAGTTGTGCCGAAAAAAGGAGGAATGACGATTGTAAAAGGAGAAAAGGGTAAGTTGATTTCTACTAGGACTATTACCGGTTGGCGCATGTGCATAGATTTCCGAAAATTAAACACGGCCACCGTCAAAGACCATTTCCCCCTTTCCTTCATTGATCAAATGCTTGAAAGATTAGCGCATCATTCTTACTTTTGTTTCCTCGATGGTCATTCGAGATTTCAAATTCCTATTCACCCTGATGACCAAGAGAAGACCACGTTCACATGTTCCTATGGCACCTTTGCTTACCGAAGGATGCCATTTGAATTGTGTAATGCGCCGGGAACGTTTCAAAGATGTATATGGCTATTTTTCTCCGATTTTATTGAAAAATCTATGGAATTTTTTATGGATGAGTTTAGTGTCCATTGTACATCTTTTGATTCTTGTCTTGAAAACCTTGATCAAGTATTAGCTCGATGTGAAGAGTATAGACTTGTTTTGAATTGGGAGAAATGTCATTTTATGGTTGAGCAAGGTGTTGTCTTAGGTCATATTGTTTCTAATAGAGGAGTTGAAGTTGATAAGGCTAAAGTCTCCTTGATTGAGAACTTGCCACCACTAACTAATGTCAAAGGGGTGAGGAGTTTTCTAGGTCACGCCGGTTTTTATAGACGGTTCATTAATGATTTTTCTAAAATTGTCAAGCCTTTAACTTCTTTGCTTATGGAAGATGCACCTTTTTTTATTGATGACTCGTGTCTTGAGGCCTTTTGCAGGATAAAGACCGCTCTTACTACCACTCCGATTATCAAAGCTCCCGATTGGAATCTTCCATTTGAGATCACGTGCGATGCTTCCGATTTTGCCGTTGGTGCCATTCTAGGACAACAGGTTGACAAGAAGCTACATGTGATATACTACGCAAGCAAGACATTAGATGAAGTCCAATCGAGGTACACCACAACCGAGAAAGAGATGCTTGCCGTTGTCTATGCCATGGAGAAATTCCAAAATTATGTTACCTATTCCAAAGTCATAATTCACACCGATCATGCGGCGATTCGTTACATCATGTCCAAAAAGGAGACCAAGTCCCTACTCTTTCAGTGGGTCTTTCTTTTACAAGAATTCGATATTGAGATTAAAGACAAAGCCGGATCGGAGAACTTGGTAGCGGATCATCTTAGTAGACTAACGGCTAGTAAAGAGAACAATGAAGAAGATGGTATCCCCATCAATGAAGCTATGAGAGATGAAGCCTTGATGGCCATTGATACTATTACACCTTGGTATGCCGACATCGTCAATTTCTTAGTATCTCATTTTATTCCAGACGATTATTCCAAGCAAGAGAGGAAGAAACTACGTTATGAAGCCCGACGCTATTATTGGGACGAACCATATTTGTTTCGCCGTTGTGTAGATGGAATTTACCGACGATGTGTTACGACCGATGAAGGTTATAATATTGTGAAGCACCTTCACTCGACATCTTATGGTGGACACTTGGCCAACCAAAAGACAATTACCAAGGTTCTCCAAAGTGGGTTTTGGTGGCCTTCCATGTTTAAAGACATTCGAGCTTTCATTCTCACGTGCGATGCTTGTCAAAGAAGTGGGAATATTACGAGAAGAAATGAGATGCCTCTTCAACCCATCTTAGAGATTGAATTGTTCGATGTTTGGGGCATTGATTTCATGGGTCCGTTCACATCCTCTTTTGGTAACAAGTATATCTTAGTAGCGGTTGATTATGTCTCAAAATGGATCGAGGCCGTAGCTTCCCCCACCAATGACTCCAAGGTTGTAATTAAGCTTTTCAAGAATGTCATTTTCCCGAGATTCGGTATGCCTAGAGCCATAATTAGCGATGGAGGCTCTCATTTTAGGAAAGATACCTTTGAGCACCTTCGTAGGAAATATGATATCACTCACAAGATGTCCCTAGCCTACCACCCTCAATCAAATGGGCAAGCCGAGATATCCAACCGTCAAATCAAGGGAATTTTAGAGAAAGTTGTAAATACACACCGAAAGGATTGGTCATTGAAGTTAAATGACGCCCTTTGGGCATTAAGGACGGCTTACAAAGCGCTGATTGGAACCACTCCTTATCGTCTAGTGTATGGTAAAGCTTGTCATTTACCGGTGGAATTAGAACACAAAGCCGAATGGGCATTCAAAGAGCTAAACTTCGATGAGAGTGTTGTAGGAGATAACCGCCTTCTCCAACTACAAGAATTGGAAGAATTAAGACTTGAAGCCTACGAAAATTCAAAGATTTACAAGGAGCAAACTCGCCAATGGCATGATTCTCGAATACTTCGTAAGGACTTCTCCGTTGGTGATAAGGTATTACTCTTCAACTCTCGCTTTAAGCTTTTCCCCGGTAAGTTGAAATCAAAATGGTCGGGGCCATTCGAAGTGACCAAGGTGCAACCATATGGATCAATAGAGATATCAAGCCCGGAAACCGGGAAATTTGTGGTTAATGGACAACGTTTGAAGATTTATCACCCCGGTCACGTTCGTGAGACCTTCGCTACCATGAAGCTTGGTGAGCTCCGTTGGGGAGCGATGTTTAACCCCCTCTCAAAATTGAAGTAGGTTTGGTGGTATCCTCAACAACCACCTTGTACATATGTATTATATTTCTTTGTGTTGTTAGTTTGTTAGCTTGAGAAGAATGGTTGAACTTAGATTTCGCCAAGGAGCACTTATTTTGGATGAAGATCACGCTTTTGGAGGAGTTATGGAGCTAAATTGAAGACCACAAGCATGTTTGTGGTAGATTTTGATGATGTAATGTGAGTCGAGTCAATATTTGAATCTTTAGGTGACTATTGGAAAAGCCATGAAACGGCAAGGTGAAAAAACGAAGAAAACGAGACCGTCGGGCGAAATTTCGCCCGGTGAGACCTGACCGGGCGAAACTTCGCCCTACGGAGATTTTGACCGGGTGAAATTTCTTTTTTTTTTGGTAAAATGTGAGTATATTGCCAAAAAAATATCAATGAGTACAATTTATCTGAGAATATTCATACCCCAACTCAAACGAATCAATATAATCTATAACATAGCATCTATACAGAGACAGGTAAAAAAAGACTAAGTTAGTAACTCCAGTGGATGTTACTAGCCCCAGCCTTCCCTAGAACTCGTGCAGTAACATCCTTCTTTATGCTCCTTGATGTCCCCTCAGGCCTTATAACTTTCCCTTCCTTCCACGCCTTGTTCCTCTGTTTCCAAATGTGGTAATGGTAAGCATTTATCACTACAGCATCCGTCTTCCATCTTGTCTCATTCTGATTGCCAGTCATCACCATAGAACTGATGCTCTGATTTGTACCATACCATTTGCTTATCTCATCCATGACTCTTCTACTGTACGGACAGCGCTCAAATAAGTGGTCAATCATTTCTTCATTCTGTCCACACAAACAGCATGTACTGTCTTCACAATACCCAATTTTATGCAACTTCACTTTAGTGTTCAACCCTTTATTCTGAGCCATCCATGTAGTCATTGAGTGTTTTGGTATGCTCCAATTACTCATACTACCTTTGTCCAACTCTTCTCACTGAGTTTGCATCGCAACTGTTCATACCTTCGTGCAACTGTTCATACTCTTATCACTGAAATTTCACCCAGTGGAAAAAATGGCAGAAAACGATTTTCACGACGAAAATTCCGTCGGGTGAAATTTCACCTGGTGGTGCTTGATCAGGTGAAATTTCACCCGGTGGTGCTTGATCGGGTGAAATTTCACCCGGCGGCATGGGCTTCGACAATTCACCTATAACATACCTCCTCACTACAATTTCAATTCCCTCCTTCATATTTACCACCAATAACTTTCCCTCCAAAAATTTTTACACCAACTTTAAAACTTTCACTTTCCCTCTCAACCACCCTTACTTATATCACCCTTTTACCTCACAATTCACTCCACATTTTCACCCATCATAAACTCATCAAACCACCTTCCATATCCAATCACATTCAAACCTCCATTCCATTTCCACTTGGTGATTATATTTTTGGGTCTTTGAAGAGGAAAAGCTAAAGTTTCGGGATTTTTCTTGCAAATCATTATTATGGAGACAAGAGCTCAACGAGCCGCGCGAAAAAAGGTATGGCTTCGACTTCTAAACCTCTTAAATGTTCATCTTCTAGTAAGCCTTCGAAGACTAAACTCTCACCTTGTCCTAACACACCCTTTTGGCTCAAACCTTTTCTGAAAAGCTTTTCAGAGTACAAGGTGGCCTTGTCCTTTCACAACGAAACTTTTAGGAATTAAGGACGATATTAGAGAGTTATCGTCTAGGATTGGTACTAGTAAGCTACTTAATTTTGTGCCTTGCACAAATAAAGACTTGACTTGTGAATTTTTAGGTACCTTTACCATCGATAACCCGACCGCACCAAGAGAGTTCAAATTTAGACTGTTCGGTAGAAATCACTGTTTAAATGTTTCCGACTTTGGCTTAGCTCTAGGTTTACCTTCATCGGGTACCGGACTAAGTGAACCACTAAGTGATTCGCAAAGTAGTGCGACTAGGAGAGACTTGTGGAGGCGCATAGCGCCGGGTCAACGTGATTTCGAACCCAATTCTAGCTTTACCGCCGAAATTCGTAACCCTGCCATCCGTTATTTCGCTGAAATTCTTTCTCACTGTCTTTTGCCATCTACCGACAATATTATCAACCTCAATGTGTGTGTCTTGCAACTAATTAGTGACTCTTTGCTCGGTAACCCTAACCCCCTTGACCTACCTATTGTCGTGGCGTTACACTTTCATCAAATCATAGTTGCCCAACGCCCCTCTGTCGACTGTGGTGGTCTTGTGACTATAATAGCAAGAAATTTGGGTTACGCGACCGACCATCTTATCCCACATGATAACCGTGTCTGGCTTTACGAGGCCTACTTCCCCACCTGGATCTTTAAAGTACCTGACCATCGTCTCGTCTCCATTACCCATGACCGTGCTTTAATAGTCCCCAACAAAAACCGAACCAACATTTATAACTGTCAAAATTGGGACCTACCTCTAGGACCCAATGAATTCCGACTTACCGAATCGGGGGAGATAGGAGTTTGGGAGTATGCCGGTAAGGAAACTTCAATGGCGTCTTTTGCGTCAAATGACTATTCGAATTAGACACCCCTACAAGAGTCGGTATATAATATGGTTTGTTTGTGTTGCGGGTATTTGTGTGGATTGTGTTGGTGAGTCTCTAATCATCTACAATTGTATGTCCTTGAGTTGATATTGTTCCCTGTTCCTTGTCCCATCATTATAATCGTTGTGATTGTTTTATCTCGAACCAAATTTGCAAGTTGTCCCATTGTCCAATTGGTATTTTTGCGGCCGTCGCAGCCTTGGTTTTGCTCCCGGTCTTTAGGCAATGTGATTACGCCATTGACCCTTTTGAAAAATCCAAAATTTAATCAACATTTCTCAATTTTTCTTAATCCGGGCTAGGTGACGTGATTACACCTATGCCCAATTTTTCACCCTTTCGTTTTAATTTCTTTTCTTCTCTTTTATTTCTTTTTCTACTTCTTAGCCACTTGGCTAGGGTCTAGATGATGTGATTGCACCTAGGCCCGTCACTATTTTATCGCTTTCTTTATTTTCTTTTTCTTTTTCTTTTCTCAAAATTTTTGAAAAAACCCCAAAAACATTTGAAAAATCCTAAAAATCCAAAAAGATTTTTCTTTTCCGTCTTTTTCGTTCTTCTCCTACTTGTCCATTGAGGACATGTACAGTTTTAGAGTGGGGGAGGAGTCTACTATCTTTTATTTTTCTAAAAATCTTTTCAAAATCCATAAAAAATTGAAAAATTCGAAAAATCAAAAACATTTTTTCCTTTTTCTTTCCTTTTCCTTTCTTGTTTCTCGTTATGTTTTCGTGTCTCGTGTACGGTCTTGTTCTCCACTCTTACAGGTAACCACCACCTTGAAGCGCGAATTGAAGAGATTATGAAAGCATCCGCTTGGTAACTTCCTTCCTTCTTTCTTTAATTCTGTAGAGGAGTTAGGTTGTTGCTATTGGAGGCTCTCGAAGTTGAGCATTTTTGGGTGTTATGGTTGATTGTGTGCTCGAATGTTGATGGAGTATGGAGTACATGACCTTACTTGTGTTTTTTTATTGCCCTTTCTTTTTCGTGTGTTCCTTTTGTTTTTGTATAGTGTGTCTAGGACTAAATGTTTTCGAAAACCCGATTACAAGCTTATTACAAGAGTCACTACAACAAAATTATCCTTTCGCGGCGATTATTTTGGTAATTCGTGGCGATTCTATTCGACGCGAAAGGTTTTCCCATCGATTGTATATTTGTTGAGGTAGGCAGCGTTGCCGTAGCCTTTCGTGTCGAATAATCTATTCGCTGGGTTAGGTTCTTAAAAGCGCCACGAAAGAAGATGAGGTTTAGTGGCGATTTTAGTGTCGATTATTATTGATGCGGTAAATATTTTGATTTTTCCACTAATAAGAATTGTAGCGATTATATTCGATACAATAAGTACAATAAAACGTCATTTAGTGGCAATTGTTGTAATAGTATTCGACACGATAAGCAAGTACAATATGTCATTCCTTTTACAATTTTATCAATAGTATTCGACGCGATAAGTATTACAAACAATCATAACAATTGCATTTGACACGATATGTAATACAATTGGAACCACATAGTAAATTGGAATCGATTTCATTCGATACGAAATATTATTTCTATCTCTCAAATACGATGCGAAAATAAAAAGAAAGGACAAGCGAAAAAACATTATACTTATATATTACTCATAAAATCCCAGAATTATATGTATCCAACATCGACTAAATTAAATTAATAAAAATAGGTCCAAAATAAGTGCAAACAATCCTTTTAAAACCTAAAAAAATTAACTAGGTCTTCAACCCCAAAGCAAAGCTTCAAACCATCTATTCCAAATTACATAGAGTAGCTGCGCCTCGAAAAAACTGCAACAACAAAGATCATGTATATACCAAGTTATACAGAATGTTTAGTCATTTCCCACATGCAAGTAAATAAATGAAATAGATTTATATATGTATGAATTTTTGTTTCATACCAACTCTTGTAATTTTTGTTTCATTAATTCCTAATGTATATAAAAAATATTTAAAATAATCATTGAAATAGTGACCAAGAGAATAAAAAAATAGAGGGATAAGCGCTACTACTTCTATTGCTTTTAAAGTGTCGATTTGTAATGGTATTGAACTCTACGTTAAAAAAGTGTGCAATAATTAAATAAAACTTACAAGTGCTTTTGCCGACTTTTCATCAATTCTCTTCTTCTCTCTTGTTTTTCTATCCTTGTGAGTCTCAATGAAAATTTGAGCGCGGCGGGGCTCAATACCATTAACCGTCTAGATAAAGAATATAAAACACTAGATTATTTACTGCACAAAAATAATAGAAAGTAACACAGATATTAAACAATTTATGAAAAGAGTATCACCCTTTTAGCTCTTAGTTGAGCAAAACTTTGTCTCCCTGCGCAGTGAGGCATAGTTTGATTTGATATTTGAATGATCAAGAATCAAGAACATGCAAATATAGGGAAAAAGAAAATTTCATTTGAAAGTAATGAAATTAGGAAAATGACTCATATAGGCAGGCTACAGCTTGTTTTTCTTCTTATTTCGAAATAACAATCAATTAGTAACGCGGTTTTCATCAAGGGTTATCCAGAAATAACCTCTCATCTCACGATTTTATTTATGTAAAAGACGATGACGCACTTGGACAAACTAATCTGGGTTAGAAGTAACCTGGAGGTGCAGTGGTGCCCACCATATATTTTGTGTTTTTAGTACACTCGCCAAGTGCTGCCCATCTTTCACAGTTCTTATTATGATCATTGCAGCCATCTTCAAGGATTTTTATCAAAGTTATCGACATGAATCCACTTGGTTGCTGACCATTTCTCACCCTCGATCACAGGACACCCCCCATGGAGACTTAACCGGTCCGGAATGGCACTTGAGTAGAGACTGAAGAATAAGAGAGCATCTCCTTTCCTGGGTTTCACTGCTTACATTTTACTAAATTAGGTGATATAAAGGCACGAAAGGCAATTTCAAAAAGCCATTATGTTATACCTGCGATGCCCTTCTTTGCACAATCGGAAAAGTCATTATTTGCTTCAATTGCTGTTTTTTGACGCTCAGAAAGCTGCAAAGAAACATGAATTTAGTTCTAGGATATATGAAGGTATGAAAAAAACATCAATGTCTTTGGTTGAGAATGTTATGAGTTGTTTTTAGTGACTAGAGAGATTAGTGGAGTTTTTATGTGTTAAGGCTATTTTGCTAATTCCTAGCTTAAGACACTCCTTAAAATTTACAAACCCATGTCATCTTTCACAAAGACTACTGACAGAACCTTTGCTTGGAAGAAGGCAAATCAACCAACCTCAGCATTAGGAAAAACCGTCTCACCGCCTTTCTCAACATTGGATAGATACATAAGCACAGTTGCATAACGGTGGCCACCACGCTTAATATTAACCTTGTCAGCAAAATAATCAAAGTAGGCCTCATACTTTTGTCCTTCCTCATATCTCAGAACCTGAATGTCTTCTCCATTCTCTGTGTATAAGGTAATAGTGAAGTTATAAGAAACCTATTCAATTGCACATTATAATAACAGATCCCAGGAAAACAAACAATTTATTATGAAGTGTGAAGATTAACAATTTTCAAGAAAAGTCCTTCGATTCACTTCTAGATGCATTTTTCATCTTAGGTCAATCGGAAACAGTCTCTTGTGTAGTTGAGGGAGGAAATAGATCGTTTTCTCTTAAGAAGCATCAAGTAAGAAGATTCAAGGCTAGCTACAATAAATTAGCATAAAAGAAGATTGCAAAATTCATATAGAGGTGGATAAAAGAGTAATTGAAACTGTAAATCATTCACTATCCTAAAATAAAAGGCTCAAGTATTAACTATAGCAAAAAAAAAGAGTTATAGCATATGAAATGAGTTCTATCATGTAACTTAAAGATTTATAGACTTAAAGTACTACACAAACAGATGAATTGCTTGTTTTCATATCTCCAATGCTAATAATATGCGAAATATATTGCCGAAGCTATCACGTGCACTTGAATGAAACTAGCTGATACATTAAGCTAACGCAATCAGTCAATTACAGGAAAAAACTGAAGCATAATGAATTCCAGCGCCAAAATTTCACAAAATTGGACTTCTACAAACAAAAATTTCATGTCCTTCTGTAAGTTAGAAAAAGTTACAACGCAAGAATATCTTTTTCAAGACACAAATTCAGTGAATAAGGATAATTAAGCGACTAACCTTTGTTCGACATCAAATTTCTAAAATTATAGATGATTCAATAGAAAAATCCTATGAAATTCAAGGAACATTCACAACGACATTCATAAGGATGCTCTGTAACATTCTAAACTTGAAAATCACAAATAAAACAAAATCAAGCAAATTACGTAGTTTTAGAACACGGGTGAGATGATGAGAGAGTACAAAATTTCCAGTTCGGATGATACAATAAACTAAGCAACATATACTATTTACAACAATTAATCTGCAGAAATAATAGAGAAATTGAGTAGTATATACTGAAATTAACTTAACCCTAACTTTATAATTAACGAAAACCAAAAAAATTGAAGATTAAAGCGGTACGTAGCCAGCGACATGAGAGACTCGAACATACATAATTTGAATTTATCCTATAAGAGGGCATCTGCAGTTGAGAAAGTCGAACATACATAATAGCATCTGCAATTGGACAAAAGTCGAGAAACATTCGATTTCAATTTGAAAGCTACTCGATTTCAATTAAGAAGGCATCTGCAGTTGCGTTCTGTTGGTCGGACTTCGGAGGATGAATCTGTAGTATGCTTCCGTGGTGGTAGAATAGGGAGAGCGTGAGGACATGAGGTGTTTTTTTGAGTAGAAGATGAAAAAACCCTAGGACGAGCTAATTGAAAGTTCTAAGAGTCGGTTAAATGAAAAAATAAAAAGAAATAGGAGGTGCTACCCCATCGTTTAATGGGGTGTATTAGTGGCGGTTTGTATTCGTTACAATAAATTGTTAATTATTGGAGTAATTGTGGGTTATTTATGTCGATTTTTCAATAGCTACGAAATAATCGCCGCGAAAGAGTGATTTTGTTGTAGTGAGTTTACATTCCATTGTAGATTTTGGACCTTAATCTAGTAGAATGACTCTTAATCAATGAATTTGTTGATCCTTTAGCTTGAGTCCACCTTTTCCACTAGAGGTTTACTTCGGGGTTTGCATTTGACCACCTTGACCACCCATGGAGGAGTTAGGCCTCGGTTCCCGCATCCCGTTTTCTAGGTGACCTTGCTCGAACGACCATTGCACCTTTAGTCCAAATTCTTTCCACCTTTTTGTGGGTTATCCGGGAATGATGCGTGTTCTCGTTTACCTAATTTCTTCCACCTATACATCACCACAATAAGTTTACACAAAAATAACCTCCAAGCTTGGTTATGAACCACATCAAAATCAAAAAGCCAAAAAAGGGCAAACCAAAGCAAGAGAAAATGGCACAAAAATATGAAAAATAAGGAGAGAAAAGGAGCTTCAAATGAAATCATATCATCAAAAACATCTCCTTCAAAAAAAATCCCTTTGATCGATTCATCGCCGTGAAGTGCCAACTAGAGGACCGAGTCTCGAGGTAGGAAGATAGCGGTGATTAGTCGATCCACCCCAATAATTGTAAACACTCCATCATTTTATTTGGGCTAATTTAGGAAATTCGAGTTTGGAACGACCCTCTTGGCTTAGCCAAAGAGAGCGGGACTGCACCTACCTACAGTGTCGAACGAATCCATGGTTCACGTTTTTCCACTCCGTTATACGCCCCGTCGTACCTCTTTAGAAGACTAGGAGGATCTAGGCTAAGTTATCAACATTTATATTGCTTAATTGTCATAGTATTAGGCTTTGGTTCTTGTTTACGTGGGTCATTTATTTTGGAAGTCTATTGTTGTTTTATGTAAGTAATCGGTGTCTTCCCCGCCGTCTCGATGAGGGATTCGGTGTTTTTAATTTTGCTTTGGATGCGTCTATTCTTCCGTGTTATGTGTTTTTGTGTGTTTAGTCGCATCCACCATTTTGAGCAAGCCCCAACTTGCCTTGCATGGAAGTACCTTACCTCATGGGTATTTCAATGTGATTTGAAGGGACGGAGCGGGCCCGTTAATTGCCCCGTATCGGCTTAGCATAGTCTAGTTAGTAGTAGTAGTAGTATGTAATTTCTTTTTGGGTCTTTGCTCGAGAAAGAGTAACGGTTTAGTGTGGGGGAATTGTTGTGTGCTAAATTTAGACCGTTTTTCCCCTCATTTAGACCCGTTTTTTCCTCATTTTGCGAGTATAGAGTGCGATTATCGCCATATTTTGTGTACTTCTCGCATTAGCGTCCCTCTTTTGCGTTTTACGTGTTTTCGGTAGTTTTTCTATCGATTTTGATAGGATTTGGCACCGAAATCACGATCGAGCTTCCACGAGCACAAGAGAAGGGAATACCGTTCAAAGAGCAAAGCACACAACTTAAAGTTTAAAGCCATCCAATCAATTAACGAAGAATGAGACAAGAAAAGAGGCCAGTGAAATGACCGGGCGAAGTTTCACCCGGTGAGATACCACCGGGCGAAATTTCACCCGACGGTAAAAATGCCTCCCTGAAGATTTTTCGAGACTCCCCACCGGGCGAAACTGTCCGGGCGAAAATTCGCCCACCGGGTGAAATTTCGCCCGATGGGAAGGAATGCCAAAAACGCGAAAAAGGAAGAAAAACCGACCGGGTGAAATTTCACCCAGTGGGAATTATCGTCAAGATCGCAGGGCAAAGTTTCACCCTATGAAGATGCTGAGGGAGATTGTCTCACTAATGAAGCAAGAGTTGGATTTGGGCTTTAGGTTAAATACCCATTAAGAAGATTACTATATATATGATACCCTAGTTTGTTGCCCAAGGCATCCATCATTAGACTAAGTAGTAGTAGGCCTCCATTAGTGTAGTCATCCATCACATCACACCATCCATTAGTAGAACAATCTAGTAGTATTCTAGTAGTAATTCTCTACAAATCTAGTAGTTTACATAGTAATTAGTAGTAGATCTACTTAGTTTACATCAACAATTCTCTAGATTACAAGTTTGTAAGAAGATTATTCAAGTTTTATTGAAGATTTATGGGTTTATTGAAGAATTAGTGACAAGTTCTTCACTATCTCCATCAAAGCTTCAACCTTTATTCATGCAAACTTCTTCATAGTTGGTACATCTCTTTCAACTCTCTTATCTCTAGTTTAGATTTAATTTTGTTTTCTCATTATTATCTAGCTTAGATCATCTTAGTGTAGTTAGTTTCTCTAGATCTTGTTCATGTTGTTCTAGATTATTCTCTAGATTAATTTGGTAGTTTCATAGTTTAGTGGGTAATTGTTAGATCGTAGTTTTCTCATCATATTGTTGTTAGTTTCCTTAGATCTAGTTAGTATGCATGCTTTAGATAGTTTCTCCATAGTTAATGTTTTATTGTTCTCCATTATGATTATTGAGTAGATTTCTTGTTGGGGGTTTAGGGATGAAGACTTGGATTATTTGAATTTAGGGGTATTGGTGGGTTGCTTGCATGTTGGTTTACCTTGTTTGTGGTTGTTGTGTCATGGTTGTTTTAGTCCGGCCAACTAGACCGACCTTGACTCATTTCTATCAATATGGGGAAACTCGGGGTAGAAATTACCATAACAAGAGACTTACCCTTCTTCGCCGCGAAAGCGGGTTTTTAGGTGGGTTGGGTGAAGAAACCGAAAGGCGGCATTCTCCCTTTATCAATATTGCAACAAAAACTCGATCCCGACCTTCTTACATTCCATGTTCCGAATCCCGACTTATCCCCAACGTCTTTCCCTAGATTAATTACCCTTAGCCATTCTCGTAGTGATTCCTCTAGCATAGACTTGACCATAGACTCGACCCTTAGAAAACCCCCCTCTAGACATCAAACACATCGCTTTAAACTTGTCAATACCTCAGTTCCCTATGGACCGACCTCGACTTACCACGAATACTTGTTTGTTTTTGTGTGTCATCTCGAGTCTTATAAATATCGTTTGATCCCCCGTCCTTCGTTAACGACCGATCCGATTGGGAGGTGATCAGTCCTCATATTAGCCCATTTCGTTCGCATGTCTGGGATACTGTTAGAATACAAGAAAGGGTACCACACTGCTTGCGTGAAGGTCGTTGCTTGGTCTTTCTGACCATTAAACCTCTTCAAGGCACGTGTTTCCACACAGTTCGATATGTGCCATGTACAGAGTAGGTTCTGGGTCTGCGAAGCTGGAAACACGTTCGGGATTGCCCATGTCAACGCCAAATCACGGTCCGTGACAATCACATTCGGTACCTAGTCCCCAATGAGAAGCTTCAACTTACGGAGCACCCAAATGTAGGACAACTTGTCCTCATATCGAAGAAGGGCATAGGCAATCACAAAAGGTTTACCAACGGGTGTTGCCCCGACCATCTCAACTAATTTCATATTGTACATGTTCGCCTTGTACGTCGCATCCATAATGACAACGTGAAACCACGTACGGAACATTTTCAAGGACTCAGGGTGAGCCATGAATACACGTTCGACCTTGATCGTAGTCTTGTTCTTGTTGATGAAATGGACGTACATCCTCCGACGTGCTAGTACGATCATCTACTCTATGGCATTCCTACCTTCTCTTGCCTGCGCCCTCATTTTCGCCCTATGTTATATATCGTCTCGACGGAGGGGCGTGGCTTCTCCGAGTTTGCCTGATGAAGGCCCTCCATGATTTGTGCCGGTGTAAATTGCGGCCGAAAATAAACACGTACGTACTCTTTCTCGGCGTCATCAAGGGCAACTAGACGTCTATGCCCATCGTCATAAACCCGTAATGCATGATTGTGCATGCCACATGGGTCCCGATTACTAGAATCCATCGTTCTTTATCAAAGCTCTGGCACGCTTTCACCCAGAACTTACAACCGATCTTCTGAGAATTCTTGACACCAGCTCTCAGATTTAAATTGTGGTCGCATTTGAAATAATTCACCCGAAGACGGTTCACAGCTACGTTGCTCTTTGATTTGTTGCTGGCTTTCACCAAATTAAACCCGAGAGCCAACACGATCTCATTAGCGTAGTTGAATGGGAGGTCAGACGTAGCAAAGGGCGGCCCAAAGATAAAGCATCAACGATAGTCGATACCATTGCCACCAAAGTCCTCCTGATACACTTGCACCCAAGCCACGAATTGAAACTTAAATATACGTATTAACGGAAAAATGAAAATAAACTAAACGTATTTCGTAACGTATAACGTCGTATAGTACTCATATGATTTTGTATAAAAAAATACGCAAAATAGCCGAGGCATCAAACTTGGACGCCTATTTGGCCGGCCAGGCGTCCAAAAGACACATGGGAGACCAGAGAGGCATCAATTTCTGACGCACAACCGACCCTCTAGGCGTCGAAAATTGACGCCTCCCTGGTCTCCCAATCGTCAATTTTGGACGCCTACTAGGTTTTTCCCGTGTTCGATTAGTTTTTTTTTTCCCGTGTTTGATTAGTATCCTCTATGGTAAACTAATATACGTTAACATAAACAACAACATACTAATACATTAACATAAACAACGACATATTAAATGAGAAAAGATGATTAAAAGTGATTAAAATAAAATTAAGAGTGCACTAACCTCTTGTTGCTCCATTTTGTGGAAAGTCAGATTTTTTAAGGAAAGTCGATCTTTTTTAGGAAAGTCGGCTTTTTAGAAAAGTCGGTTTTTTTTAAGAAAAGACGATTTTTTAAAGTGAGAGAAAGAAAGCTACAATATTGTGATTGGAGTGTTGTAGTGAGTGGAGAGAATTATATACAACATACCATAATAACGTAACGGTTTGAAAAAAAATGCTTTATTATCGGGTTTCATTAACACGATTATACTTTTTAATGTAATTAGGGAAGAACGTTGTCTTTTCACATTAAAAAACGCCGACGACTTGGCTGAAATGCCGACGACCTGAAAGAGCACTCAATGAAATAGAGGGAGTATAATTTTGTTACCTAACCCGTGCAATGCATAGACTTTTAACCTAATGAGTATCAAACCCGTGATTGTGCCAACCAAACAAGAGGTGTGTGTTTTATTTATCGAAATTACTTTTTCCTAACGAATCTTTACTCAATCCTAACGAATTTAACATCATTTTTCCAATTCTACCATCTCCATTATTTACCCTAACCTGTAATTTTCTCTCTTCTTCTTTGACTCATTGCCTCCATAATTTCTTTAATCAATTAAATTCTTTCGAATTCGATCATAAATTCTACGAGTAATTCAATTCTCAATGAATTAATACTATCATTTTAATTATTTAATTCATTAATTGGTTTATAGTTTGTTTAGGGTTTAATTAACTTTTTAAATTAGGGGTGCATTATGGGTGGTTCTCAGGCATCAACCGTATATCTCGATATTGCAATGAGCGCCTTACGTCTTGCTAATAAACAATATGTGTATTTCAATTATTATTATTTTTTTTCGTATAATTTTTTTTTGAACTCTTTCGTATAATTTTTTGGGTGTTGCTTTTGGCAGTACGTATTTTACTCAACGCAGTACCATGTTTCCAATTTTGTCCCTCTCATTTTCCCATGCCGCAAATTTATCCTTTCTTTTTCTTTTTCTCTACTCTCTTATCTACTTTACTCATCGCAGTACATTATTTTTTTAATTTTACGCAGTACATTTTCTTTTAACTTTTCATGTAGTACAAAAGTACCAAAACAATGAAAAAAAACAACTATATAAAACTAGAAAATAGACCAAAAACAATAATAATACGAGAAATGAATTAGCAGTAAAAAAACAAGCAGCAATACGAAAAAAAGTATCGCAAGAGAGAAAAATAAAATGGGAGTGTCAAAACTCTAAAACCCAATATCTATATTAACTTTGAAAAAAAAATCTTAATTTCAATAATCAACGGTTAATATATGTTATTCAATCAAACTTGTATTCATAATCTTATAAATTTGATAAATTGAATGAGTATATAGTTAGAATTGGAGTCTTTGAAAAAAAATCCTATAATTTCAATAATTAATGATAATTAAAGCTTAATACTCATCATTCAATCAAACTTGTATCCATAATCTTATAAATTTGATAAATTGAATGAGTATATAGTTAGAATTAGAGGCAATCGATAATAATTGGAAAAGATTGGATGGTTTCTAGTGTTAGGGTAGAGAAGATGAAAGAGCAATAAAATCAAGTATGTTTTCTAATGGAGGGTATTTAATGGAAAAATGGGCGTAAAAAATACTACGTTGAGTAAAATGCGTATTGCGAAGAGTAATCGCATTTTTTTTAATTCGGCTTTTTACTATCTTATTTTTCTTTCTTTTATCATATCAAATTAAACTTGGTGATCAATTTTGGGTGGTGGTTGGTGTTGATGGGGTGGTTGAATTTAGAGATTTTTTTTAAAAGAAAATCGATATGAGTGAAATAGGAAGATCAAATCGGTAAAATCAATATATATATATATATATATATATTTTAGGCTTTTTTCGAGCGATCTCATTGGTCCGTTCAATCAAACCTCAAATTAGGAAAGTATCATAAATAATAAAAAAAATCAATTAGAGAATCTTTTGATTATTACAATATATATTTAATCTATTATATTAATGTGATATTTTACAATTCTGACATGAAAACCTTTAGAGTTCATTTTTTAAAAAACATTATCGTAAAATAAATTATAAAAATGAAATAATTAGATTCGTGTTAAAAAATGCTTTCATTAGAGTATAAATTTCATATCATTTGTTTCACATTATGTGATGAATTTATAACACATGACAGTTTTAAAATTATCCCACATCGACAAATTACAATATGATAATGAAATTCTATATTATAAATAAAGAGTAATAATTCGTTCTTCGATATCTACAAAAAGTCTTTTGAATCTCAAAAAGAATTTCTAAAATTATAAACTTAAGAATTATCCTACATCGACTACAAACTTAACCATGTGCTCTTAGATATTAACCAAAAATATTTTGAGTCTTAAAATATATATTAAGACTATAAACTTAACTAAAACTATCTCACATTTAAAAAAGGGTTATTTCATGACATTAATACCGACTATGGGCATGCTTCTTATATTAATATGTACTTTAGCTAATCTCATAATAATATGAACTAAAGCATCATTAATCCCACATTAGGCTTGGCTCATTTGTAACCGGCAATGACCAGTTAAATTGACTGGCTGTTCATCTCTCCTCTTTTTCCCCCTTTGACAATCTGCTCACCAAATCTACCATCATACCACCATTTTGTGACCTCCTCTACGCTGCAATCCACCTCAATTCCGTCGACCCCAGTTCACCACACCAATCTCCATTCACCGGCGCCATATTCCGGCGACCCCTGCAAAAACTCCGTCACACGCCTCCATTCACCCTGCTCCCTCGTTGGGTTTTGCCCAGATTCCAGCACAAACGCGCCAGAGTCCGGCCAACGCAGCTCCGATCCTCCATTAAACAGCCTTGAAATTCGGTCGTCCATCACCGCAGCTACTACTCTAGCACTCGTCATATCGGGCGTAGCATATCACTCGGTCCATTCGACTCTGCTCGACTAACCCAGTTCAGGCCACCAACTGCAACGAACCACCAGCCCAGGCATTAACTCAATCGAATTTGCATTGGGGTTAATACATCAAGTACCGAATTATACAGCTTCAAAGAAGGAACCAACCCAAATTACGCGCCGAATCAGGAACCCGAATGACTTCTCGGATCCTCCTGGCGCGACCCAAACCCCGAACAAGAGTAACAAAGATATCTTGGTCAGGGGGTGAGCCAATTGAGTTGGGCATTTGGTCGAGCAGTTGGTGGGCATGATCGAAAAGGTGAAAAGAGCACAACTTGTGGAGCATGGCTCGGTAGGTGGATTGATTGTGGGTGAAATTGGGAAGGTTGGAAGCCCATGAGAAGGTTTGAAATGCTTGAGATGGAGATTTGTGGTGTAAGATTAGTTGGGCAATGTGATCATGTGTTGGTGCTGATAATCGGGTTGGTGATGGTGATGGTGATGGCGATGGCCAATGGTGAAGAGCAGAGGGTTCGTGATCCAAGGGTAATAAAGATCCTAAATGTTGGATTAGCAATGGTGATTGGGTACTAAATTAAGGGTGACCGGTGGATCAAGTTGCAAGTCACCAAGTCTATTTTGAGAATAAGATAATCAAAGATAGTATTATTTTGAGATTACATATAATTGGTATTATCGTAAGAAGATGAGTGATAGTAGGTATTATTCCCATGAAATAACCCTTTAAAAAATTATAAAGTTTCATCAAATATAAATCTTTTGAGTCTTAAAAAAGTTGTCAAGACTATACACTTAAATAAAGAAATTATAATAAGGTGATGAAATTCTATATTATAAATAAAACTAAAAAAATTCTTTAGACATCAACGAAGTTAAGTAATTCTCCCACATCGAAAAATTATGATGAGCTTATGAATTTGTGCTAAAGAAGAGTAATCATCGTTTTTAAATATCAACCAACAAAAAAACTTTTGTTTTTTAAAAAAAAAAAAACTATGATGAAATTCTATGTCATTGTTTTTTAAATTATGATGAAGTCATGAATTTGTAGTCTTGAGTTTATAAAGGATCTTAATAAGACTACAAACTTAAAATTATCCCACATCAAAACAATTAAAATAAGTTACGGTAATGATTCTATATTATAAATAAGACTACAAATTTTAGTTAAATTTATCCCACATCGACAAATTATAATAAGGTGATAGATTTTTATATTATAAATAAGACTAATTATTTGTTCTTTAGATTCTTAGATGTCAATCAAAATCTTTTGAGTCTTAAAAGGAACTATTAAGACTATAAACTTGAGTAAATTATCCCACTTTGAAAAATTATACCCCTCTCTTTTAAGACGGGGCTATAAATTTAAGTAAATAATATCCCACATCATAAAATCATAAAATTATACTCCCTGTCATTTCTCCAAATTATGGTGAGGTGATTCAATTCTATATTATAAATAAGATTAATCATTCGTCCTAAAAAAAGTAATCTTTTGAGACAAAAAAAAAATTCTAGGACTAAGACTATATAGTTAAAGTATAATTATCTCGCATCGAAAAATGAAGATGGATTGATGGAATTCTATATATTATAAATAAGTGTAATCATTCGTCTATGAATAAAAGTTCTTAATTAGACTATATATCTAAACTTAAATAAATTTAAGTAAAATTATCACACATCGAAAAATTATAATAAGGTGAATTTTTATTATTATATAAATAAGAGTAATCATTCATCCAAAATATATAATAAGATAATCCATATGTTTATACTAAAAGTGGAATATTTTAAATGCTTAAATGAACACTATGGGTTAAATACCGACAAAAAAAACTTTTGAATCTTAAAAAAGCTTTTAATATACAAGAATACAAAATTAAAATCATCCCACATTGAAGATTGTGATGAAATTCTATACTTCGTATTATAATAATCAAAACTTAAAAAGAGCTTTTAAGACTATAAGTTTAAGTAAATTATCTCACATCGAAAAAAAATTGACGAGCTCATGGAAGATTATGAACTTAAATAAATCATCCCACATCGAAAAGTTATGATAAGGTGATGAAACTTTATAGTATAAATAAGACTAATCATTCGTTTTTAAATATCAATAAAAAATTCTAAGTCTTAAAAACTCTCTTAATAAGACTACAAATTTAACTAAAATAATCTCAGATCGAAACATTATAATAAGGTGAAACTTAAGTAAAACTATCCCACATCCAAAAAATTATAAAGTTTTTTATCAAACAAAATTTTTTTGAGTCTTAAAAAGGTTCTTAAGACTATACACAAAAGACTAATTATAATTTTTTCCTTAGACATCAACCAACAATATTTTGAATTTAAAAAAGTCTTAATAATACTACAAAATTAAAATTATCCTACATTGAAACAATTAAAATAAGGTACGGTGATAATTTTATATTATAAATAAGACTACAAATTTTACTTAAATTATCCCACATCGACAAATTATAATATGGTTATGGTTCTATATTATAAATAAGACTAATTATTTGTTCTTAGATATGATATCAATCAAAATCTTTTGAGTCTTCAAAAAATTCTTAAGACCATAATAAGATGATGAAATTCTATGGTGATGAAATTCTATATTATAAACAAGACTAATCATTCATCCTTAGGCGATGTCAACAAAAAAAATTTTAGTACGTAATCATTATCCCGATTGAGATGGTGTGATGGAATTCTATGTATTATAAATTCCCGCATCGAAATTGAGATGGTGTGATGAAATTCTATGTATTATAAATAAGAGTAATCATGCATCCGTCTATAAATAAAAGTTCTTAATTAGACTATATCTAAACTTAATTAAAATTATTCAACATCGAAAAATTATAATAAGGTGGATTTTTTTATTATATAAATAAGAGTAATCATTCATCAAAAGTATATATACTCCAACAAGATGATCAAATTCGATTATATAAATAAAGAGTAATCGTCTATATCATAAGTGAGTAATCTTATGGTTTTAAATATCAACCAACAAATTTTGAGTCTTAAAAAGCTTTTAAAAGGACTAGAAACCTAAAATTATACCACATCAAAAAAATTAAAATAAGGTGATGATTCTATAGTATAAATAAGAGTAATCGTGCGTTTTTATGGGTCTTTATAAAGCATATCTTAAAACTATAAACCTTGAGTAAATTATCCTATATCGAAAAATTATGATGAGGCGATAAAATCTTATATTATTAATCAAAAAAATTATTCGCATGTATTATTTTGAGTTTTAGAATAAGCTCTTAAGACTATAAACTTAGTTGAAATTAAGTTTAATTACTAATATCGTGTGATTATCTTATTTATTATAATGATATAGATTGATCAAATTTCTTACGGAGTATTTAACGAATATACATCATCAATGTAATTAAGTCAATTAACCCGACGCCAACTAACCCGTGCAACGCACGGGCTTTAATCTAGTATCACATTATTCCAAACTCATACGGGGTCTATTCGGGGAATCAATCGCCCTCGAACTCTAAACGGTTTAACAGGAACACTAGGGCTCTCTCAGCTTTTTAACTCACCTCGGTTTTATTCAGTGTGTAAAGCACTTTGATTTTGCAACCTCACCCTACTCTTCCCCTTAAGTAAATCGGCTAAATATCAAACAATCTATTCACTCTTTTTATCTGTGTAACAATGGCGACTCCGATGGTGGAAGATGAAGACCAGTTGGCTCATTTGTCTACAGAAGACATTGTTCGAGCTTCTCGGATTCTCGACAACGAGATTCGTATTCTTAAGGTTTCTTTTCGTACGATTTTCGAATTCGATTTTCTAGGGTTTCCGAAACCCAATTTAATTTATTGTATTTCTGATTTATTTTGGTTGAATAACAGGAGGAAGTGCAGAGGTCAACGCTTGAACTCGATTCATTCAAGGAGAAGATTAAGGAGAATCAAGAGAAGATCAAGCTTAATAAACAACTTCCTTACCTTGTCGGAAATATTGTTGAGGTATAAACTTGTTTCTTCGATTTACTGCGTTTTGATTGTTATTGCTGTAAGCTTTCTTCTTTGCATATAATTTGTGGTCTTAACTCCTTTTATTTGGATACGGAAAGAGAGATAGACCAACTTTTTCATTGAAATCATTCGTTTGTTTGAGGGTTTTTAATTTGTTTGGATCCAGTTTTACTCCCTTCAAATCATTCATATTCCATTTTGCTTACCGAGCAAAAGAAATTAGTCAATTACCTCCCAAATCCCACTCTCCGATCAAAGGGTTAAGGCGTCCAGGGATTAGGATGTGCAGGAAAAGGAAGGGAAGGAGGCAGAGATATTATTTTCCCTTCTCCAAACCTAATCGATACCCCACCCAACATAAGAATGATGTGGAGGAAAAATTCTCATGCTCTAGCCTAGCTATAGCTACAAACTTTCAAAGTTTTTTACCTAAAGAATCCACAAAAAACGGGTTATGAGTTATCTGTTAAAATTACAAAAACATGTGGCTTTCATGCTGAAAACACAAACTTTCCTAAAGTTTTGTGTTTATGGCATTGAATTCCATTGGTTTGTCTCATGAGCATAATATGGAATCAATTTGGTGTTTTTGTGTACTTAACCCGAAATTTCATAGGTTACTAATTTTCGATACAAAGACCCAATTTTCCAGATTTCTGTTACGGCTTGTTTGGGAACTAGGAATTGAAATTGAATTCCGGATTTGAGATGATTCAAGTGTTTGGGAAAACCCAGAATTTGGAATTAGATTTGAGATGAATTCCATACCAATTACAACCTTGTTTAAATTTGACCTTCTCAAATGACTACCCCATGGAAGTCATTTCAATTCCGTCACTATTCTTTTTTTTTTTCCGCGTAAATCTAGTCGGAATATTTTTTTTATTAATTTTTGTCCCTAATTGAAAATATACATTTTCGTCATGGAAAAAAAAAATCAAAAATTAATTTTTTGTGACCTCGACCCGGCTCCATCCTGCCCAATTCCAATTCCATGGATACCCAAACAACATTTTGGAATTGAAAATGGAATTGAACGTCAATAATTCAATATCTAGAATTAGATTCATGAAAATGAAAATAATTCCATGTTTCCAAACGCTCCCTTAGTATATTTGATTTGCCTGTCGTATTTTTTTATGATTGAGGATTGAGATATATGGTTTGACATTGTGTTTTAACACTAATGTAACTAATTATTATCATGTCCATCATTTTCAATGTACCCCGTATAATTTTTGAGCACTTTAATATGAGAAATAAGAGTGGAGTGAGTGATGAAGTTAGGAATTTTATACCAAGAACCAGGTTAGGCATTGTGCATTCTGGTGACGTTTAGTAGAGCACATATATGATGGAGAAGGAAAGAAGGGCGAAGGGCTTTAGCTCTTTCGAGCTTTAGGAATTCTAGTT
Organism: Agrostemma githago; assembly: GCA_958450325.1. Taxonomy (NCBI): domain Eukaryota; kingdom Viridiplantae; phylum Streptophyta; class Magnoliopsida; order Caryophyllales; family Caryophyllaceae; genus Agrostemma; species Agrostemma githago. The sequence continues at coordinate 56,583,493 of OY288242.1, forward strand.
GTTTTTGGTTCTTTTGTTATCTTGTTGTAATGGAGGTTGCTAATATTAGTAGCTATCTTTCCTTGGTCTAATTTAAGACAAGGCTAGATACATGATTTATGGTCTCGAATGTTCAGTACAAATTGTTTATTGGAAAGTGAAACATTTCTGGGTTATTGAAGAGCTCGTTGGTAGCCTTATTTAGTATGTATACATATACAGTTAGCATGGTACTACTAGGATTTCAACTTCCGCGTAAGTGTTGCATCTATGCCATGATGTTCATGCAAGATTTTATCATTCTCCTCAAAGATTTTACATGATGTAACTCACTGTGTACAGGGTATTGTTTTTAAGTCCCTTTATTAGATAAAAAGTATGAAATATCCACTGTTCAATTGTCATGAACAGTGTATCTAATATTCAGTAAGACAGTAACCATTGTGGGGAGTTTATTGAAAGGAATAGTTTTGGTTTACTAGACTTGATTCTCTTCTTCTCTTTGTAACTGAAGATACTGGAGATGAATCCTGAAGATGAAGCTGAAGAAGATGGTGCTAATATTGATCTAGACTCGCAACGGCAGGGTAAATGTGTCGTGCTCAAAACATCGACTAGACAGGTGTGCAAAACCTTCTGTTATCTGTTTAAAAGTATTAATCTAAAATGTTTACTAATCAGAATGTTTAGCGAATTTCTGTATGTGGAATTGTGGATTCCTGGTTTGTTGAATTTCATGTAATGCATAGCCAGAGGCGGATATAGGTGGGGGACCATGGGGGCCGGTGAATATCCAGATAATCTTTAGTACGGAGTATTAGTTGTTAATGCTACTATTAACAGCAGATTATTGATTGTGGTCACGTGGTTAAGAATGATTTGTGTTAGTCATGATGATCAGGGTTCAAGCCTTGTTGTGCACATTTTTTAAATTATTTAGCTTAAGGGTTTATTTAATAAAATTTATGTCATTGATAAGATTCCTCATCATTTCTATGAAAAGTTAACCTAAGACCAATGTGTAACACTTGATCACATACTGAAAAATTGTCAATTATATATATTACTACGTACATAGTTTAAGGTTCATTATATCACATTTAATAAATGACTTGCTAATTTGCTTTAGTATAAGATATTCATGAATTTCTTAAAAAAGATTCTATCTATATAAACTATGCTGTATTACAATCATTAAAATCGTCAAAAAAAAATTGTGCACCCACGAACTATAAATCCTAGATCCGCCACTGTGCATAGCTTTTACTCCCTCCCATTCTATGAGAACCTACCATTTACAAATGGGCCCATTATTAAGAGTAGTGGTACAAAATTAGATGTTTACCAAAATACTCTCTCTTCTCACCCATGTGTTGGTACTTGGTAATATAATGAGGGTAAAAAAGACCTTTTTTGGGTTTATTTTTGCCACTTTTAGAAATGGTAGGAATTGAATGAATGAGCCGAAAAAGGAAAATGGTAGGTTTACAAAGAATGGGAGGGAGTACTTTCTCTAACAAATATTGTTGGTTTTTTTTTTTTCGTTTGCTTTGTGGTCTATCGATTCCTGTTGTTCGTCGGGGGAAGAGGGTTTTTTTTGTGGTAGTTGCACCCAACAACAACAACATTACCCTAGTGCTTCAATGGCTCCCCGCAAATGGCAGGGTAGGGGGGTCGGATGTACGCAGCCTTACCCTTCTGTTAGCAACACAAAGAGACTGTTTCCGAATGACACGGGATGAAAATTGCGTCGAGAACATCATTTAATGACTTCTACTTCACAAGAGAAAGAAGCGTGGCCACTTTACTAGTTTACTGAGCCATTTTGATTATTCCATCATGTAAAGTGTCCCCAACAGATTATTATTTTCTCTATATTGGTCTAGTATTTATGATCGATTCATGTGAAATAAGAGAGCTTCATTTCAATTAATTTAGTTTATCTCTCTTCTAAAATACGAATGGTTAATCTGGAGTCTCTCATCAATAAACTTAACAGAGAACAACTTCGGGCACTGAAGTATCACATATGTAATTATGTGTATATCTATTGTTAATTTTGTTCCTCTTTCATGATATGTAATTTTGTTTTTTGTATTCCAACTATGTGCAGACAATATTTTTGCCTGTGGTTGGACTTGTTGATCCTGATAAGCTAAAGCCAGGTGATCTGGTCGGGGTCAACAAAGATAGTTATCTGATTCTTGATACACTGCCATCTGAATATGACTCAAGGGTGAAGGCAATGGAAGTTGATGAGAAGCCTACTGAAGATTACAGTGATATTGGAGGATTGGAAAAGGAGGCAAGTTTAGCTTTAGCTTATTTTGTAGGACTTAAAAATATGTGCCTGGTACAAATTATAATCATTTGTTTGTCTTCATCAGATTCAAGAGTTAGTTGAGGCTATAGTTTTGCCAATGACTCACCAAGAGAGATTTCAGACTATAGGCATTCGCCCTCCTAAAGGTGTGCTTCTGTATGGACCTCCGGGCACAGGAAAAACTCTCATGGCACGAGCATGTGCTGCACAGACAAATGCCACTTTTTTGAAGTTAGCGGGTCCTCAGCTCGTCCAGGTGTGTTCTTCTCTCTCACTTTTTCAAAGTGTGTATTGATAATTTAGATTTGGAGGCAAATTAACTGGTTGATTATTGTTTATTTCCTTTTGGCACTAATTACTACATACGACATACTTGTCAGTGCTTTTTAATGAGAAAATCTTCCCAACAAAATAGATGATTGAACATCTTACATGAAATTCAAATTCGAGTTTTAATCTGCTCCACATTTGAGTTTATACTTTTCTGCGAATTTGTGCCGACCTAAAAGTATTTCCCTTCCATCGACGTTTGCTTGACATTAAGCAACGAATCCTAGCAAGTGTTAATGTTATAGACCATTATTATATCTCTAACTCTTAAAAAGAAAGGTTTGCCTCTAAATGAGCCTTGTGAATAATGTTTTCTCTTATGAATAATGGTCTTTTTAATTTTGTCTTATCTTAGCTTGCTTTGTGGTGAGTCCTTAATTTGCTTTTTGATTTTTTTACGTATGTCTCTCACTAGCTAACATAAGATATTGAAAAGGTAACACACTCAAAATTAGCTAATAACATACATTAGATGACTGGAACAATTGATATACATTGAGTACCGTGCACGTTGCGAGCGGGCAAGGGACTAGTATGGACAAGGAAGTTTAATTAATTTATACTTTATACCACTAGTGGAGTCTAATCTTACCAAAACAAAAGTGGAAATGGCGAAAGATTACAAATGTTTTGAATCCTACACTTGATAAAAAATGCTTTACTTTCAATATGCACTATTCGATTGTATACCCTATGCTATATTATTTTGCACTGAAGTCTGAATATTTAAGATTCAGTTTTGGATGCCATGACTCTTATATCCATAGGCCCATAGTTGCTAATATGTACTCCCTCTGTATCTATATGTTCTTCTCTTATTCCTCTTTGGGTAATATCTTTATGTTCTTCCGTTTTCTTTTATTTCCTTATTTGACAAATATTATTCCTATACTATCCTTAATATTTTCACTTATTTACCATATATGTCATTGTAAAGTTACTTTATACAATTCTCATCCAATCAAATGTTTACATGTACCCACTTTTTCTAACTTTTTTCCTAATTGAACCCCAATCGCATTACTTTTGCATTATAATAATCATTTCTTAAGACTTGTGCCAATATGGAAGGAGAAGAACATATGAATACGGAGGGAGTAGTCTTTGATGTTAAATCTAATAATTGATGTACCAAGAAGAGATGCTCCCCAAAGGGACTTTCAATGTTTACATGTTTGAATAGTTCATTTTGATGGTAATTTTTCCGAGGTTGGTATATGCCTGTAAATCTTATTCTCCTTTCCCAAGTAAATCTCAAACTTCTCAAGTCAACAACGTTGTGTCTCTTACTCGGAATCTTTGCCTCATATTTTTATCATATGTGCTTATCCTTCATGTATTAGCTTAAGTTTGCTAAACATCAACTAGCGGGATTAGGAGATGCGGATTAGGAGATGCTTGACCAAATAATTGCTTAATCATGATCCTATACCAATGGATAGTTGGTTTTATGGTTTTGGATCTGATTATCGGGTATTCGTGTCGCTGTAGGTTTTTTTTACTACAACAATTTTACCCCATCTTGATTTTTATGTAAGCTTTTAACATGTGATGATTGTGGTGGTACTAGCAATCTTCATGAATGTAGTTAGATAAGGCATTGAAAGTTGGAAACTGTGGGGCTTTGCTGTATTTCGTAAAAAAAATTATCTTAGTAAGCTACATAGAGAGAGGACTTCTGGGTATGTGACGTGACTGATGAGAGGATTAAGTAAGTAATTTACTTACTATAGAGGAGGATTATGGAAGCTGGGTTTTTTAGTTGGGCTAATGAAAGCAATTTTACCCTATCTTATAAGGTCGTTAGAGTACAAAATCATTACTGGGTCTCTAACCATCACTTTAAAGTTTTGGTTGAATTGATTTCTTAACATGGTATTAGAGCTGGTAATGTGTTGGTGGAGTCTCACCACCCTTAGTGAAATATTAGCACTTATGGGGAGGCCTAAGCCTGGATTGCATTCACACTTCAAGCTCAAAGGGCATATGTGTGGGGGGCGTGTTAGAGTATAAAGTCATTATTGGGCCTCCAACCATCACTTTAAGGGCTTGCTTGGGATGAAGTAATTATGAGGCGAGTAATGAAGCTCAAAATGAGAAGAAAATGAAGGAGATTGGCAGCTAGTGGTGGTACTTTATGGTGTAAAGAGATGAAGGAGGAATAATTATCCCCATATGGGAGTAATGCATTACTTAGGGGGAGAGGGGAGTACTTATTTCCCCCCAAAAGAGGCTATATTATCCTTTTTTTCTCCATTCATGCTTAGCACCGTCACTACTCCTCCATTTTCTAGTTCATTTTAACTCTACCACTCCCCTATTAATTACCCCCATCCCAAGCGAGCCCTAAGAGTGAATTGGTTCCTGGACAGAGGTCATTCTTATGAAATCTTTATCTCCTGTTAAGATGGTTGTATGAGGTGTAATTGTGCCTCTAGTCTTTCTTCTCTTAACTTTCTAATTTGTGATATTCTTTCGTGTTCTCACCTTGTATACCATGTTTTCTTAATTGTGCACTTCTAGGGTCTTTATCACAGCGATCTTGTAAAACCCTGGTTGTTAATTTGCCTTTAGAAGTAGGTTTAGTTTTCTTAATGTTAGCCTTTACTGGTTTTCTAAATATAATGGTTTATGACGCTATGTTTTGTGTACCTTAGATGTTCATTGGAGATGGTGCAAAACTTGTGCGTGATGCTTTTCAACTTGCAAAAGAGAAGGCTCCTTGCATCATTTTTATTGATGAGATTGACGCTATTGGTACAAAGCGTTTTGACAGGCAAGTGTTAACTTAAGTATTTAGTAGTACCCATTATCTTCCTTTTGGTTTGTTATTTTAGTTGCTTTGCTGTGTTTGTATCTTAAAAAATTCTCGTGAGATGATCTTCGGATCTTAGCATTATATAAACATCAGACTGAAGGAAACTGATACATTGTGTCATTGTTTGGATAGAGGGTGAAGAGTGGGTGGCAAGGAGCGGGTGAGTCGTGGTTTTAAACCGTGGTATCAGTCACGATAGCGATCACCGTAACAGTGTCGCAAAATTGACCGACTCGGACGTTGCAGTCGGGGTCTTATTGATTTTTGTGACAACTATTTCAAAAACTTGTGAATATCTTATCATCATCTAGTATTTGTGAAGATTAAATCTATTCTGAATAATCAATTTGACTAATAATATAAGTACAATTTTTTGTGCTTTTCTTTACTAAATTTTGGGTAGTACTCCATATAAGTTATACGTCGGTCATGTAGGGTCTTTCTCAGGCCGTATAGGGCTGTATAGGGCCGAGTTGGCTGATACATGCCATAAATTCTTCCTATTTTTAATTTATCCTATGGGAATGTCTTGTATTGACCGAGATTTTAAAACATGATTCAGTTGGCATGGAGCCTTGTTGTTTCTCCATTTCCCATGTTAGATAGATTTTGATATCTCTTTACGAGGCAAAATTGATCCCTCCTCTCCATTTGCATCCCACATGATTTGCTTCCGAACAGGGGAAATTGTTTCCCTCTCTATCCCTTTAAATCCTTTCATTGAGAATAAAGGGTAATAGTTTGATCTTTGGCTCTAGTAACATACAATGTCGCCTTAGACAGTAACTCTTTCTTCGGACACAAAAGACAAGGGAAATGAGTCAATGTCATTTTCCTTCCAAATCTTTATTTAAGGAATCTTTGGTAAATCGTTTGTCCCTGCCTAGTTTAGGTTTTGATTAGCTTTGTGGTTCCTGTGGTGCAGTGAAGTAAGTGGCGATAGGGAGGTGCAACGGACTATGCTGGAACTGCTCAATCAGCTTGATGGCTTTAGTAGCGATGAGAGAATCAAGGTAAGCTCTGTGGATTTGTTCATCTTTTTTTCTTGCATTCCTCCTAATTGAAGATTTTTGCATGAAATTGTTTGCTTGATTTCCATGTTGCTCATTTCGACGTGCTTGTGTTTTAATATTTCGTCTCAATCCATTATTTAAATTGCACTTTGTATGAAACGCTCTCATATAAAATCAACTCAAGCTACATGCATTCCTCAATTATCTGGTTATAAGTTTGAAAGGTGGTTCAGAACCTCTAATGTAGTACAAGTTTTATGCAGGTCATTGCAGCTACCAATAGGCCAGATATTCTGGATCCTGCTCTTATGCGGTCTGGTCGTCTTGACCGTAAAATTGAGTTCCCTCACCCCAATGAGGAGGCCAGAGCCCGAATTATGCAGGTATTATTCTGGAACCTAGCGTAGTTTGTGTATACAGACTTTTCTATGCTGCTGTGTCTTAGGAAACAGGAATCGAACGCCCAAATTAACCCCCTCCCTCTCTCACCATTCGCCTTAGACAAACTGAGTTATCCAAACTCTCTGTTGTCACTCATCTCCTCCATTAAGTTCGGCCACAATGTTCAATTTTGTACGTCGATTTGCCACCGCAGGGAGTTAGCCACCACCTCGACGGCGCCAACGAGCAGCGATAACATCTGACAAAAAATATCGTTCTCACCTTACATCCCCTCACCTTTCTCACCGTTTCCTCCACCACCACCTTTTGACATTATGGCCACCTGTTTATTCTCGTCGGAGCTTGGTGTAAGCGTCAACGGCGTATCACCCCAACTCCCACCACAATCGGACTTCTCTGTTTATTACTCTTCACCCTACCTCGTCACTAGTCATAACCACCACCACAATTAGTCTCATTTTCGTCAGTAATGCACTCTATTCTACTCCAAGTCTTCCGACAATGTCAATTGTACTTTGAAATTCATCATCATTTTTTATATATCCATGATTTAATTTTTTCTTTCAAAGAAAGAAAAAACCAAGGTGGTTCTGGTGGCACTTTCACCAAGCCATGGTGGCACAGTGTGTGAAGCTAAGTATAAAATAAATGAAGTTTCAGGTTGTGCATATTGATGTTTGCCGGAGTTTGGGGTTGTGGTGGAGAGAAACGAGCGTTGGGGGTGGTGGTGTCGGGTAGTGACGATGTTTGTGTAGTGATTTGTAGCAGTTGTGGCGATGTCGGTGGTGGTTACGAATGTTGGTCAGGGTGGTCAGGGTCATGAGGTGGTTGTCCGAGTAAGTGGTGGGTGGTTGTAGGTAATAATATGGCAAAATATCTCAGATACACTTAACTATGTTAGATACACTTTTTGAGTACCCTAGTAGAAAGTGTAACTGGGTAGTAAGAAGTGAAATGGAGTTGTCATAAGTGTAACTGAGGAGTTCGTTCGGTTCGCACAACTGAGGAGTTTTCACACACACACATACATACGGAGTATGTATATTCATCTCTCATTGTGGAAGAATAATGTCATCTACTTTGCTTCTATTGCCAGATTCACTCAAGGAAGATGAATGTTCACCCAGATGTGAACTTTGAAGAATTAGCTCGGTCCACAGACGACTTCAATGGTGCACAGTTGAAGGCTGTCTGTGTTGAGGCCGGAATGTTGGCTCTTCGTCGAGATGCTACTGAGGTATCCTTCTCTCGTGGAAAATCGATTATGTTGTACTCCCTGATTTCTTAGGAACACTAAAAATGATGCGAGATTTGTGTGTTACATATAGAAGGGATTTCAGATTGCAACAACACCCTTTGACCTTCTCTCATTTTCTAAAAAAAAGAAAGTACTTTCTCAAAGAGTCAAATAACATGTATATAAAGCATTTAAGATCTCTCCTGTGCACATTTATGTACTCCCTCCATCCATCACATTTATGTACTCCCTCCATCCATTCAATTCTTTACATAGGCCCACCATTTCTCCTCACAAAAACGACCCCCACGTAAAGAATTGAATGGATGGGAGGGAGTATGTGGGAGGCTTTTCATGGTCATTGTCTCACGAGTCACCAGCCAATCTCACAGATTCTAATCGATTCTTTTTACTTAAATAGGTCAACCATGAAGACTTTAATGAAGGGATTATACAGGTGCAGGCAAAAAAGAAGGCCAGCCTGAACTACTATGCATAGAAGACTTTTCCCCTGTGTTTCATGATTATTTCCCCCGGTGTTCGTTGTAGTTTATGCATCAAGTTCTTAGCTATAATTTGTTGTTCAACCCGAATATTATTTGGGAATACAAAATGTATTATTAGGGATCCAAACTTCAAGGTTGTGTTGTGGGCAACTGGGCATCAAATGTATTTCCTAAGAATAGAGTACCTTTTTATTTACCGTTTGACCCAACAAGTAATACGGAGCAGTATTCTGGATCAGCCTACGCATCTGTTACTAGTGTGACTTTATTCATTTTTCGTTTAGAGTCCACTTGGTCTAGCTAATCAAGTTTAGGTTTGGACTATATGATTCGGATCGGATCTGGGTGGAATTAGGGATGTCAACTGGTCGATTTTGGAATAGGTGGAGCCTCACCCAAATCCATCACCCGAATCCATCACCCAACTCCTCCTAGTCCACCCATCTATCTGTCACCCGATTAACCCTCCAACTGAATCCAATCCATCCGTCATTCGTGGGTGCTTCGGGTGGATCGGGTGCTTAACAAATGAAAAAATATTTAAATAAAATGCAATAGCAAATATACAAATTCATAAGATGTGTAAAGTTTTAGGGATTTTGTGGTGCTTGAAAATTAAAAGGGAGAAAGAAAGTCTAAGACGGTGGGCAGTAAAGTTGATTAATGAAAAGATTTTCATAGGGTTGAAAAAAAAATACTCTCCAATTTTTTTTGTTCTCCCCTATTTCCTAATTGAACTGAGTCACCTCTTCTCCTCTATTTTTATTTTGAACCATCAATATGTGGTCTAGAATTACTCTTATACTTCTCTCTTCTTCTCATTTTTGGAGCCACGCATTACTACTGTTATTTTTCATCCAAAAAAATAAAGGGTTATTTAACGACAATAATACTAATTTAAATAAATATGAGAATAATACGTATTATTGGAGTAGTTAAATCAGAGTAGTCTATGTGACTTTATAATCTGCTACATCAGGTCACCTAATTAATATTTAACGTACTACTTATCCTCTATCATCCTTCTTAGACCTGGATACCGGGTGAACGGAGTCGGGTTTGGATCGGGTCAACTTCAGGTCAGACCACTTTCGTGTTATAATAATTGGATTGACTTTGGGTCAGTTTAGATAATTTTGTGTTCGGGTCATTCTCGGGTTTGCTGGTTTCAGTTTTTTTAGGGAGATGGACTCGTTTTCTATAATAATAGTCGGGTCTGTTTCGGGTTAGTTCGGGTCAATACCGATTACGGGTCAAAATCAGGTCTTCAGTTTGGGTGTCGGGTTGGGTTCGGTTTGACTTATTCGGGCCGGGTCAATTTTGCCAGGTCTGCTCCTAGTTACTTCGCTCCTTCATCTTCTCTCTCCATCATCTTCATCCTTCATTTTTTTCTATACGTTTCGTTTGGATTAACGTGTTGATTTTGGTTTAGGATTTTGTTATTAGCTAGATTTGGTGAGGTTGAAGGAAGAGGAAGGCGGAGGACATTAATGACATTTAATGCTCCGTACATTGAGTAAGTGAATGAAAAGGAGTGAAGTAATACGAAATAAAGTAAAAGCGAAAAAGAAAGGTGAACGAGTTCTACCGGTAGCTGGTCACCTATACTACTCAAGTTTAACTACTCAAAAATACGTATTATTCTCAGATTTATTAAAATTGGAATTATTTTCAGAAGACGCTCTATAGTTGGGGTTATTGCCGTTAAATAAAATTAAAGGTGGAAAAAGAAGGTGGATGAGTTCTACAGGTAACTGGTCACCTATACTACTCTGCTTTAACTACTCCAATAATACATACTCTCTCCCTTCATAACCAAACACATCACTTGCTTTTTCACATTTGCCGAGACGTGTTTTACACCGTTAATATCTTTCATTTTACATTACTAAATATCCAAAAAATTTGATATTCTTGCTCTACTCACAAAGATGAATCAAACAAGATCCCACATGACTATATTTTGCTTTGTGGATTGTCGGGAATATTGAAGATTGTCTTGACTTGTAAATAGTGGCAAAATGAGTTTTGGTGTGTTTGGTTTTGAAGGGAGGGAGTATTATTCTCAGATTTATTAAAATTGATATTATTTTGATAAGACGCCCTATAATTGGTATTATTGTCGTTAAATAACCCAAAAATAAATGAGAAGAAAAAAAGGAAGCAATGCCCACGAGGGTTTAATTTTCCTCCACCTATGTTAAATGGGTGATGGAATGCATTCAGGGGTTTTGGTTCTCACTTAAAGTGTTTTTTTGTGTGCAAATGTAAGTATGTATATTAATTTGGTAATCAACGTTCCCGACACCAATACAACCTTCACCTCTATCATCCTATATGTGAGGATTTACATTAATCTATCAATTTGATGTTGGTATTTACTAATTACAACTCTACTCATAATTTTAACTCTATTGCATATATCTCGCTTGACAATAGCAATAACGTACTCCGGCCTCTCCACTTTTTGGTATAATCTGCTATGATTTCTATTTCTCCATATATGATACCAGACAGCTACAATTGCCGCTGCCATAATCTGCTTGAGCATCAGGGATTTGCATCTTGTCTTCTCCCACCAAACCGCTGTATTGACACTCGGTATACAGCACATCAACCAGCCTGACAGTAGTGTGAAACATCGCTGAGCATAGGCACACCGGAAAAATAGATGTTCATGATCCTCATTCGCTGTGCCACATAGGAAACATTCTTTATCCACCACCATACTCATCTTGACTAATCGATCCTTCGTAAGGAGCTTCCCTGGCATACTAGCCACGCTATGAACCCATGTTTAGGCAGACCCACTCTATTCCATACCAGACTTTTCCAATTTATTCGAGGTCTAGGTTGTCGAATCCAATTATATGCTTCAACTACTGTATAGTCCCTGTTCTGCGCCAGTAGCATGGGGAATAGCTTATTGTCGTAAAATTGATCCTTAACCCAGCATATCTTCCTCCAAGACCAACTAGAGTTAAGGAGCGGTTTATAAGTTTCCCAATTCATATCTCGGAGGTATATCGAATGAATCCATTTGACCCACATGTGGTCCGCCTTACAAGTTACCCACCAAGCATATTTACCTATAGCCGCGATATTCCAACTGTGCAGTTCCTTTATCCCCAATCCTCTTTCCTCCAAAGGGCAGCAGACTCGTTCCCATGATACCAATGGCGGGGAATTATAGTGTTCGCAGCCTTTCCTAAGGTAATTCCGGCATATGACATTAATCTGACCAATGATAGAAGTAGGAATAATGAATATCCTAGCCCAATACCCATATAGATTACTTAACACCGCTTGAACTAAGACGAGTCAACCTTTATATGACAATTTCCTTGCCCCCATTCCCCTTATTCGTTGTACAATTTTCTCCGTAAGAACATGACAATCCATAACTGATAGCTTTTTTGGTGACATACTTATGCCCAAATACTTGAAAGGTAATTCTCCTTTGGTCATACCAGTAATACTTTCTAGCTGATCTTCCATTGCTGCCCGAACTCCATTGCAGTATAAATGTGACTTCGATTTGTTCATTATCAGCCCTGTAGCAGCTGAGAAAGCATCAAACGCCCTCACAATCCAAGTAATAGCAGTCACATTCCCTTTGCAAAATAACATTAAATCATCTGCAAAGCATAAATGACTTAATTTGATGTGTTTACATAAAGGATGATATCTATAATCAGCCTTTTCCTGAACTCCCTTGATAATCCGACTCAGATATTCCATACAAATAATGAAAAGGAGGGGGGATAGAGGATCCCCTTGTCTCAAACCCCTCTTAGCCTTAAAAAAGCCAAAGTTGTCTCCATTCAAGGATAATGTATAGCTGGGCGAGGTCAGACATTCCATAATGATACACGTAAATTCAATAGGGAACCCCAATGCATTTAGCATACCTTCCACAAAACTCCATTCAATGGTATCATAAGCTTTTTGCATATCAATTTTTAGAATAGCTCGAGGGGAACAATGCTTTCTATTATATAACCTTAACAGGTCTTGGCAGATATGAATATTTTCCGCTATATTCCTTCCTTTGACAAACGCGCTCTGACTCGGACTGATAATGTTAGGAAGAACATCGCTCAACCTTCCACAGATTACCTTTGATAAGCATTTATATATAGTGTTGCAGCAAGCAATTGGCCGAAATTGACTCACATTTAAGGGATTTTGGGTTTTAGGTATGAGAGTAAGTGTGGTGTTACTTACTTGTCTTAACATTTTCCTATGAGTAAACACATCTTTCACAGCTTCAAACACACTTTGACCAGTCACTTTCCATGTATCTTTGAAGAATTGACTAGTATACCCATCCGGTCCCGGAGCTTTTGTGCCTTGAATACTGAACATAGCTTTCCTGACCTCCTCCATAGTAACTGGTTTCATCAACTCCCTACTGTGCTGTTCCATTACTGTATTACCCTTTTTGACAGTAGGAATATGCACTGGTCTTACTTTAGCTTGTTCCCCCAAAATACTTTAGAAGTACTTGAGAAAAGCATTTTGTATATCATCAGGTTTGCTCTGAATCAAACCCTGCATATCCAGTATCTGTATCACCTTATTTACAGCTCTTCTTTGTTTGATTGAGGCGTTGATATGCTTGATTTATATCGTCTTTCCTTCTTGCTTTACTCATTTTTTCTTGGTTTTATCGCTCTTAGAAGCGATTTTGAGCTACTAATGTTTTCTCTTGAGTTATCTTGTGTTTCGAAGTTCCCATGGCAAGAACGCGGCTTTTGGAGTCGATTTCTGCGTCGTAAGCGCCTATCCCGAGTCACAAGACATCCTTAGAGTCGAGGAAAAGCAAGAAGAAGTCATCCCGGGAAGCTACATGGCCGTGTAGTAAGCCGTGAAGCAAAGAAGAGAGGAAGGGAGCAATAACAATAGCCCGACATGGCCGTGACCTTAGCCGCTCATGGCCAGGACGGGGGGCCTCACGACCATGAGTCCCTTAATCATGGCCGTGAGCCCCCTGTCTTATTTGTCCTCATGTTTCGACGCCTCATTCTTTTTTTTGGGGAACACTATATATACCCTTCCTCTTGTATTTTATGGGGATATAGAAAACCCTAGAGAGAGGCACACTACTTTAGCTTAAACTTACCTTAATTTCTTCTTAATCCTTCTTTAATCTTAGTTTAATTCTAGTCTACTTGTGTAATTTGGCAAACTCTTGGAGAATTCATCATTTTGACACATTGGTGGATGTATCTTGGGTTATCATTTATGCAAGTTTAGATCTTTTCATTCCATACTTGTGTTGGTATAATTTCTTTAATCTCTTCTCTTTTAAATCCTTGTTTTTCATTTAAAGTTTCAATCTTTGTTCTTAGATTATTGTTTTCTCCTTATTAATCTTACATTATGAACATGTTGGTTATTATGTTAGTTTTCTTAGTGAATGTTAGTCTCATCTTAGTCATGTGTGAGTAGACTCATTGTGGGGTTAATAGGGGGATTAGGTGTTGTTTATGGGTAATTAGGGATTGTTTGTGGTAAAGGTTGAATCTTTATCACTTGTCACTTGTTAAACATGCTTTGTGTTTGTTGAAATGATTGTTAGAATAGTAGTGGCCATGCTATTTCTTGCTAGTTTCATCCTTCTCATTGTATGTATAATTTGTGGTTGAGTTCTCTTGTTTTGGGTAATATCATACATGAGTTTTCGGGTTTGTCTTTGACGCGAGAGCGCGGCCTTACCTTAGTGACTAGGTGAAACCTATACCCTCGACTTCCCCCTAGCCTTAAACACCTATGAACCCGACTTAACCCTACTCTTTCTCTTATTGATTTCTCCGTTTTCATCATCATAATTTTAGTTATTATCATTGTTTTAGGTTGCTCTTGTTCCTTTAGTAATAGTCTTAGTCTAATCAATCGTCAACAATTCTTCTCCTTGTTTCCTTGTGACTTTGTCTTGAGTCTAAGTAAGTTTTAGTCTAAACTCGCTTTACCGTCTCCTGTGGATCGACCCGACTTGCCCCTAGCTACTAGTTAGGTCAGTTGGTTTAATTGGTGTTAGGGTAGACGACAAATCCTCGCATCAATTTGGCGCCGTTGCCGGGGACGGTGTTTGTTTAGGCTTTGTTTGCTTAGTTTCTAGATTTAGTTACCGTTTTGTGTTCTTTTCCATCATTTCTTGCTTCTTGTTAGTGTAGAGTTTATTTCCTTCTTGTCTAGTGCCCATAAAGCACTAGACTTCTCACGTTTGCTTCCTAGTCTACAGTTTATGCCTAGAGGCGGTAACCATCCTCTTCTTTACAACTCAGATCCGGAAAGGTTTTTCCGAAACCTTCGACAAAGGACAGTTGCTAGATCGAGAGGTTCCCAACCGGGCGCGAGCCAATATTTTGGGCGAAACGTGGAGATTGATCTAAACTCTCCACCTGGAGAAGCCACCGAAGAGGGTTTTCTAAACATCTTCGGCATCCACAATTCAACCACATCTTATTCTACATCACTGGCATATTCTCCAACTTCTTCACCTCCTACATCTCCAACCACCTCTATCCCAAGTTCCACACCCACATCACCAATCCATCCCATCATGCCTAAGTTCTCTTCACATTCGACATTCACGGAAGATGTTTTGCCCAGTCCTACCGCTCTACCGGCCGCTTACGCCGGAAATTTTGTGGCAAAGACTCAATTTATCCAATTGGTGGAGCGGAGTCAATTTAGTGGGTTACCCGCCGAGGATCCACATCAACACATGGAAACCTTTTCCGACTATTGTGATGCCATCTCTCAACTGGGAATAACCCAAGATCAAATTCGATGGGTCCTCTTCCCTTTCTCTTTAATCGGTAAGGCTAAACAATGGCTCAAAGGTCTTGACAAGACGACTCTCGGTATAGACACTTGGAAGAAGCTAGCCTTAGCGTTCTACCAACAATTTTATCCACCGAAGAAGACCAATCTATTGAGAGCTTCAATCTCGGGGTTTCAACAACGTGACGAAGAAAGTCTTTATGAGTCATGGGAAAGGTTTAAAGCCTTGATCCGTTCTTGTCCCCATCATGGGTTGGCCCAATGGTTCCTTGTACAACAATTTTGGAACGGTTTATATGAAGATTCTAGGGCTATACTCAACATGGGTTCCAATGGAAGGTTTACCGAGGTCGATGACGATCAAACATGGGCTAGAATTGAAGAAATGGCGGTCCACAATTCCCAATATAATAGGCCTAGGAAGGCGAATCGAGGGGGAAGACACGAGATCGATGCCATAACACAACTTAGTGCCGATCTTGAAGCACAATTGAAGACCCACATGGATACTATTGATAAGAAGCTCCAAAGTCACCTCAATCAAGTTCAAGGCACGAGTTCTTCTCACCAACATTCAATTCAAGAAGTTAATGCTATGGGAGTGGTTCCTCCTACATCTTATTATGGGATATGCGAGCTTTGTGGGATATATGGATGTAGACACCCACATTTTACTGCCAGGTGTCTATAGCAGTTTCCGACAAACACCCGATGATGATCGGACGCAAACGTGCTTTAACATACTCGGAAATGGGCTCGAAATCATGGATATTTAGCTTGAGCTTTTTACGGAGTACAAATCTCACAAAATCAACCTCAAAATCAGGCCCAGTGGGTCGTTTCGAGTCAAATGAGACTAATTTGGGTCGAATCCGACACCAGGGGCAAAACTGTCTTTTAGCGACCGAGTCAAACCCGGTCAAAGATATTTTCTCCAGACTTGTGGGTCAGCCGTGTCACCTCACGTGACCGACTCGAGCTCAAACTCCACGAAAAATCAGCTATACAAATATTAAACAATTCCGTTAAAGGTAGAATTCGATCTCAAGTAGGAATTCTATCCGAAAACCGAATCGACCATTCGACCAAGCATGGGATACCCGGCCGAGCAGGCTGTTTTCAGCCGGTTCCCTTTTCTTCTTTGCCAAGTAACGGAGTTCTCGTTCCTCACAACTTCTTACATTTCCTATCCCGATTGGTATTTCTTGTCGTACAAGCAAGATACCTCTTTCAACTTTCTTTTCCTATAAATAGGACCCTTTGCATGCACATATCATACAACATACACACACGATTTTTCCTAGCAAAGAGAAACACATCGACACACATACAATTCCCGACATTCTATATCCATACACAATCCGACACACTTACCATCGAAAAGCCAATAGTACGTCTAGAAACCGAAGGAACCGGTCCCCCTATACCCGTCACCCTTCACGTCCGAACCAAGCCACCTAACTCACCGACATTAACCCGATGCTCCCGTGCCTTAGCCACGTTCCGACGAGCCCCGATCCGAGTTAACCAAAGCATGTAGGTTGAGGGTGTAAAATCAAACCTCTCCTTTCTCTCTTTCTCTCTTCCTCGACTTCTCTCGTCTTTTCTTTCTTTTCGTCATCGGTCGATTTTTATTATGGGTCGTTCGTCGCATCTTTGTGATTTCTAATATCGATATTACAAAAACTATTTTCATATAACGAATATTCTTAAAAATACGATACCGATTCTCTAGTCAAATATCGTATTAAAAGAATTACATCAATCTCATTGATGCTAAAAATCGTTACTTTTTACAAAATACAACGATTTTAACGCGGAGAGAACTAACATTCTTTTTTCGTTTCGTTCAAGTTCTTTTTTCAAAACAATTTTGTAAAACCTTTTCTAAAAGCATTCCGAATGTTCGATATCGATTTCATAATCGAATATCGAATACGACGAATATCGAGAGCATAGATCGAGTATAAATCAATTCATATTTATACGCGATCTAGCGAAATTAACGATTTCTCGAAAAACCCGAACCGGGACAGCAGTCCACGCGAGTCGCGCCCCCTCCAAGGCGACTCGCGCGGAAGCCTGGATCCGCGGCCTTCTTTTTCGCTTTTCTCAATTTTTCTTAAACATCAATTTTTCTACAAAACGATTTCTTAAAACTTTTTTCATCTTTTCCAAAATTATTCCGAATATTTGATACCGATTTCATAATCGAATATCGAATATTGAAAACATTGAATCGAATACAAATTATGCAATATTTGTACGCGATTTAATAAAATCATTGATTTCCAAAAAATCGACTTCAAAAACAGGCCGGGGCGCGAGTCGCGCGGCCGGCTGAAACGCAACACGGTTTTTGTTTTTTTTTCTTCGAACATCGATTTTTGGACAAAACAACGTCTTTTTAGCGATATTTCAGATCTCGATATATTTTTACATTATTCATTACATCCATATCTTTTATTCAATCAATTCAATCGTTACTAACTCGTTTGCTCGTTTTTTTAGCGATTTCTCTTCATCTTTTCATCTTTTGTTATATTATACCAAAACGAATCTCACATGCTAAAATACAACTTCGACGTTAAATTTTAGTTGCATTAAATCGACTTAGCAACCCGTTCAATTCTCACATGCTTAGGGAAAATAATCTTTGCATATCATTTTTCCGTTCAACTAACGCGCGTATTCAAAAGTCAAACGATATCCTAGTAGAGGCCGCCAATGTGCGGGCGGGGTTGGGTGTCCTTCGTGGGCTTCCCAACACGTACTCTCACCCCTTACTCAGAACCTCGGTTTCTGGATGTCCGAAACCATTGGCAACGAGAGTCATTCAATACACAATATCCGATCAAGTCGGTATCGGTATCAAATGCAAAGGGACGAACCCAATAAACTCTGGCATCGGAAATGGGCCGTATTTTGTACACGGCCCACTACGACATAGAGTGGGTTCGAACGGGCCCGAACTCCCACAAATTTCGGTGGCGACTCTAACTTCGATTTAAATTTCAATTCGATCCATTCTCATATGGAGATTCATTCGCCTCCCCAAACCCGCGCGTGGTCGCGTCGGGGTGGACCTATGTCATGTCCACAATTTGGCGACTCCGCTGCGGTTTAACTGATGCGTGACTTACCATCAGCATCCTCAGGGTGAGACTCGAATAGAAATTGTTTGACTCGTACAATACGCGTTTTAGTTTTACGGTTCATGCATAACCCCATTTTTCCCGGACCGGTACTGGTGACCGACGTCCCACTATACCATTGATGTAGTCCAAATTGGATATGTCAAAAGGTGTGCATAGCAGATTCGTATGGATTTTACGGCATGTTCTAAGCTCAATTCGACTTAAGAAGTTCGCCCCGATTCTCGAATAGGCTATGTACACTGGTATAGACCCTTATAGACTGACCGAGACTTAGCTTAAGAGCATACATGGTGTCATTATACTGTTTCCATGACTACGTGCTACTTGATCCACTTCTTTTTCAAAAAACCGTCATTTTCAAAATTTGCATCTTTTTCAAAATATCTAATTTCAAAAACCCGGGCATGTACCGAATTTAGGATTAACGATTTTACTCAAAATAGCTCTTTTTCTAGCCGGTATTATGCCCAATTTAAAACTCGAAATTATTTTCGAAACTTTCAAAACCTTCGCCCGGTCCGCCTTTCCGTTTTCTTTCTCGAAAAAGGGGCCGGTTCTCCCCGAATTTTTCGGGCTTTTAAAAAAAAATCATATTTCAAAACTTCCTCTTCTTAGGACTTCTCGTATTTAGCAGTGTCGGGTCGTGTCATAAGTCGTTGAAGTCTCTAGCGTCGAAACTCTGTCGATCTTACATCACGAGTTTCCCCCCTATCCCAGTCCGCCTTATTTCACTAAGGCAAGACCCACCTGCGTAGGACATACTCCTACAAAGGTTGGTCCACTTACACAATCGAGTCTAAAGTCTGGGAATGTCTCACGTGAACCTTCCTTCGAACAAGGCCCAACCCACATAGCTGGATCCTGAGGAAGGCCCACCTTTTCACAAGTCATCCGTCTAGGTGTCTTTTCCGAGTCATTACTGTTTTAGTCTTCTTCTTTTTCCCTTGCTCGGGATGTACTTTTTTTAGGATTCGGGTTAAGTTGCTGATTACGCGGTGTTCTTACAGACAGGCCACCTTTCACTCGAACCATGACGAAAGAAGCCCTTGATGAGTTGACAACTTCATTGACCAAAATCCAAGACCAATTGAGACAAATGAGGGAAGACCAGATTGCCATCGTCACTCGGGTAAGTGCCGTGGAACAAGGAACCCCCAATGCTTCGATCGAGGATGACGGACCTTTGGCCGCATTGGCCAGTGCGGTCCAAAAGCTGCAAGAACAGGTCCACTCGACCACCAGAAACACCATCCTTACAGAAAATGCCCGTACCTATTCGCCCTTGACCGATGAACTGCCCGCTAACCTCAACTTAACGGGTTTACCAATGTTTGACGGTACTGAAGACCCGGTACTCCATATCCGGGCCTTCAAGGATTTTATGGCTGTTAAGGGGGTCAAATCGACCCTGTTCAAGCATCTCTTTGCTTCCTCTCTGGAAAAGCACCCGAAAGCCAGGTACTACAGGCTTGATCCCAAGAAATACAAAACCTGGGATGATGTCGCAATGGAATTTGCGCGAAACTACGCGGATAACGCTGAGATCTAGACTACCATGCGTACTCTGGAAGTTGTGGCCCAAGAGCCTAAGGAGGGTTTCACCAAATACCTTCAAAGGTGGAGGGCTGAAAGTGTGAAGCTGGTAGACAAGCCCAGCGAAAAGGTGTTAGTGGAGGCCTTTGTCAATAACCTCCTCCCCGCTTACCGAATCCATCTCCAGTACGCCATCATACCCGATTTTGCCACTTTGATCGAGATGGGTACAAGAATCGAAGATGATCTAAAGTTAGAGAGCCTTACTAAGGCCTCTGCCAAGGGGTATCAAGGAGCCAGTTCATTCTCCAGGAAGCCCGCAACTACAACTGCGGCTCGAAGCACCTTTGACGAGGTTAACTCATTAGACACCTCGACCAAAAAGAATACTCCAAATCGGGTATTCACTGACATAGGAACCACCTATGCTAATGCCTTACAAAGGCTGTCTTCGAAAGGCCTAATCCAACCGATAGGCCCAATCCCGGAAGTTCTCGTCGAAAGCGATCCAAAAGCTACAATATTCAAGCCTATTGCCACTATCACCAAGGCAACGGGCACGACACTGAGAAATGCTGGAAGTTGAAGCATCTCATTCAGGATCTGATCGAAAGTGGGAAGATACCACTACCCAGTGATAAGCCGAGTAACAAAAATAATCCCCTTGCTACTCACGCCATTTTTTCTGGAGAAGTAGTTGACTGCTCTCATCTCATTTCCCCTTTCATTTCCCAAATCAACGGGATATGGAATGACGATGAAGATGATGTTTACTTGGCTAAGGGGAAAGCTGTTCCCGTCACTATCGAAGAAATCCGGAAGGCTAAAGCCAGAGCCCTGGCCGGCACACACACCATCACGACCGGTCTCCCTACTCCAGGAACCGTCACTGAACCTTCCAGGACGGAACTCACTTCTGAAGAACCAAACGCTGACACAGCCCTAGTCAGGTAACTAAAGAGGGTCCGCAAGTCTGAGTCAGAGTCAGAGTCGGAGTCTGAGTCGAAGTTTAGAGGGTCCAGTACTAGGATCGAGTCTGTAACCCCTCTCCCTTCTTTAGTCACATCATCGGGAGCCCCGGAGTCTGTCCCGAGGGCTCTCCCTATCTCGCCTCTGACCAACGATCAGATGGCCGCTCTCTTCGAGCTATTTTCTAAATTCTCTATAAATAATAACGATAACCGTTCTGCTTACGACTTGTCTTATTTTCAAAATGTTTTCAAAAATCTTACTTGCAATGACATTGAGAAACCCGACGAACAGGTACCACTGCCTCCGCATCTAATTGAGCAACTCGAACAAAGGGAGTCTCGAAATCCGGTAATCGAAGAAACCGATTCCATCAACGTAGGAACCCCTTTAGAACCTCAGATGCTTATGTTGGGCCTATCTTTAGATCATGAGGAGAAACAACAATTCACAGATCTTCTCCAGGAATTTAAGGACGTCTTCGCATGGTCCTACAAGGACATGCCGGGAATAGACCGGGAGATAGCTGAACATCGAATACCCATCAAAGACGGGTACAAGCCGGTAAAACAAAAACTCCGAAGGATGAGGCCCGAATGGTCTCTCAAAGTCAAGGAAGAAGTCGACAAGCAATTTAAAGCGGGCTTTATCCAAGTGTCTGAATATCCAGACTGGGTTGCAAACATAGTACCAGTACCCAAAAAAGACGGCAAAGTTCGGGTATGTGTGGACTTCCGGGACCTTAACAAGGCGAGCCCAAAAGACGATTTTCCGTTACCACATATCGACATACTGGTGGATAACACGGCCGATCATGCCCTTCTATCATTCATGGACGGGTATGCCGGATACAATCAGATCAAAATGACGGAGGAAGACATGAGTAAGACCACCTTCATTACACCTTGGGGTACTTACTGCTATACCGTGATGCCATTTGGGCTTATCAATGCCGGTGCCACTTATCAACGGACCGCCACCACTTTATTGCATGACATGATGCATAAGAAAGTGAAGGTCTACGTGGACGATATGATCGTCAAATCCAAAGACCGAAACGGGCACATTGCGGCCCTAAGAAAGTTCTTTCCCCGACTACGCAAATACAATATGAGGCTAAACCCTCAAAAATGCAGTTTCGGGGTAACATCGGCCAAGCTACTGGGCCACATCGTCAGCCAACGTGGCATTGAAGTTGACCCAGCAAAGATCAAGGCCATTACCGAGATGCAACCACCCAAAACCGAAAAAGAGATAAGGGGGTTTTTCGGGAAAGTCCAATATATCAGCCGGTTCATATCAAAGTTAACATGGTATGTGAGCCCATTTTCAAGAAAATGAAGATAGGAGAACAGACACTATGGGACGAAAAATGTCAAATGGCTTTTGACAAGATCAAGGAGATTCTGTCTTCTCCGTCGGTATTAATGCCGCCTCAGCCGGGCTTGCCTCTGTCGTTATACCTGACAACGACCGAGACAGCCATGGGGGCTATGCTAGCCCAAACGGTTGATTTAGAAGAACGGGCTATTTACTACATCAGTAAAAAGTTCTTGGAATATGAATGCAAGTACGCGATGCTCGAGAAAACGTGTTTAGCTTTAGTTTGGGCCACTAAAAAGCTCCGACACTACATGCTTAGTCACGAGGTACATGTGCTATCCAAAATGGATCCAATCAAGTACCTATTCGAGAAGCCCATCCTCAACGGCCGTATATCCAGATGGACTTTAATGCTTGCTGAGTTCTACCTCAAATTCGTACCATTGAAAGCCATCAAAGGCCGGGTAGTCGCGGAATTCCTTGCCGATAGTCCAGTATCCGAGGAAGAATACACCGATACTTGGGCCTTCCCAGATGAAGATATATTCCATACTGACACCGAAACATGAGATTTATATTTTGATGGGGCGTCCAACTTTCGAGGGTTTGGTGTCGGGATTTTGCTAATCTCGCCACAAGGGGAACACACCCCGTTATCCATCAAGCTAGATTTTGACGTGACTAATAACGCAGCCGAATATGAAGCATGCATTCACGGGCTGCAAGCCGCCGCTGATTTAGGAGTAACAAACCTCCGGGTCCACGGTGACTCATCTTTAGTCATAAATCAAGCCCCACAGAAATGGAAGACTCGGAACGCAAATCTCGTGGCTTACCAAGCACGAGTAAGGGTTCTCGAAAAACAATTCCAGAAGGTAGAATACATCTATCTACCTCGGGAAGAAAACCAGTTTGCGGATTCTCTTTCAAAATTAGCATCTTTACTGAATATCCCAGCGCATCTGACCAGCATGTCCATTTGCGTTGAAAGGCGATCTGAGCCAGCATATATTCACGCTATCCAAGATATTGAAATAACTGATCCAGAACCTTGGTATCAGGCTATTCTGACCTACTTAACGTCATGAGAATATCCTCCGGGAGCTGAAAACCGGGCCAAGAAAGCTCTACGAAGATGGGCAACCCAGTTCATCCGCACGGACGATGGACAGTTATATAAGAAGACAGCACAGGGGGCTTTACTCCTATGCATTGACAAAACGCGAGCTGAAAGAGTCATGGCCGAGGTACATGATGGTGAAAATGGCCCGCATATGAATGCCCATATGCTAGCCAGGAAAATCACGAGACTCGGCTATTATTGGAATAGCATGGAAACTGACTGTCAGTTATATGTCAAACACTGTCATAACTGTCAGATTTTCGCCAATGTACAGCATATGCCTTCATCCCTATTATATAAAATGACGTCATCACGACCATTCTCGACATGGGGAATAGATATAGTTGGGAAAGTAAACCCTTCCGGGACGGGAGGTCACAGTTTCATTTTAGTGGCTATCGGCTATTTCACTAAATGGGTCGAAGCTGAATCATACCGAATCTTGAATGCCAAACATGTGGCTAAGTTCATCCAAAACAAAATTATATGTCGATACGGGATTCCGCACGAGTTCATCAGTGATCATGGGACCCACTTTCAAGCTGAAACTACCACTTTGTTGGAAAAATACAAGATTCAAAGGCATACATCTTCGCCTTACCGTCCCCAAACGAATGGAGCGGTAGAGGCAGCTAATAAAACAATTGTCACCATACTTAAAAAGATGGCTGAGAATTATCGGGACTGGCCCGACAAGATACCTTTTGCTTTATGGGGGTATCGGACATCAATTCGAACTGCAACCGGAGCAACTCCATACTATCTGACATATGGAATGGAAGCAGTCCAGCCAGTCGAGCTAGAAGTACCATCCCTCAGAATTCTACTCGAGAGTCAGGTACCTGAAGCATATTGGGTCCAAGCCCGATATGACTCGCTAATCCTCTTGGACGAACGGCGATCTCGGGCCCTGAATAATATTCAGATATATCAGAAAAGGATCCAACAGGCCTTTAACAAGAGGGTTAAGCCCAGAAATATCAAAGAGGGCGATCTAGTCCTAAAATTCGTGCGAGCTTTGCTACCAGTTGATCCAAGGGGAAAATTCAAACCCAATTGGGCTGGGCCATACCTGGTAAAGAAAATCTTTTCAGGAGGAGCTGTAAGGCTAACAGACTTGGACGGGAACGAGTTCGTCAACCCAACCAACTTGGATCAGTTTAAGCGTTACTACCCTTAAACACTACCTCATTGTCATTTGCAAAAATTTATAAAAATTTGTCTTTTTATAAGCTTTGCAAAAAGGGTACAACCACTGCAATAACGAAAAAGACGGGAACGGTATTCACTAATATGTCTTTTTATTATATAAGAAAAGCCGATAAACTCGGGAATTTTGAAATACACCACAAAAAAAAAATAACAAAATCACACCACAAAAATAGTAGTAATAGTTAAATAATAAATTAGACTACTCATACATTTTTCCTTTCCCCTTATCTTTCGGGTCACGCGGAGCCCGAGGACGACGGGGCGGGGGCGAACGTTCCCTAATCACAAGGGGAACTTCTTTTGCTCGAACCCGCTTCTTCGATTTTGGGTCTTCTGCCATTTGCACCGGTCCAAGCCGAGCCCTGACGGGCTCGGGAAGTCTGTCTCGAGGACCAAGTCGGTCCTTGACCGCCAGCTTTGGCCCTAGTCTTCTTTCTAAATCCGTCTGGGGGCTCACTTTCCCTCGTGCACCCTTAGTACTGGACCCTTCAGTCTGAGTCCTAGATTTCCCTTTCTGACCTGCCGGAGTAGCATCCTCGTCAAAGAAGCTTCTATTATCTTTAGCATGTTCCCGACGCAACAGGTCGAAGGCCTCGTCAGTCTTCAAAGCAGCTCGGGCTTTAGTTGAATCAGCTCTTGTCCATCTCACATAAGAGTCAGATACCCAGATCGAATGAGGATTCTTGGGAACGGACCATGTGGCTCGGGTATACCACCTTTGCATCCAGGTGTCACACATTACATCCGTCAACTGAGTAGATTCACTCACGACTGCCTCGATTTCTGGGATTCTTTGGGCCCGACCATATTGCCTAAGTATGCGATCAGGAAAGAGGTGAATTGTCTGTCTAAAAGATAGGATTACCTGATATTGAGCCCTATCTCGAGACTCTAAACCGGTCCGGACATAAATGGGCCAGCATGGGACGGTCCAGCGGATCAATGGGCCTTCATGGAAGGATAGCACTTCATCCCAGTATTTTTGGGTGTTGAAGCGAGAAAAGGCAATGGTCCGTCTCCTCATCATCACTTGTTTGGGTTGATACCGGCTCACGTCTAGGGGAGGGTCAAAGATCGATAGCCTCTCGAACAGCCACAGCTGAAAAAACCCGCGAAAATCAAAATCGTGAAAAATTGTCAAAATCGCGTAAAAAAAAAACGCGAAAACCGAGAAAATCGGGAAAATCGAGAACAAACCGGAAAATCGGAAAAACCGGAAAAATCAGAAAAAACCGAAAAAAAAATCAAAAAACTGGCATACCTGTAAAAGACGGGTACTCCTAGTCAACCGGGTTGACGAATCCCTTTTTCGATTATCCAAACCCTGGATAATCTCCCCTGTAATCAACCAAGCCGGGCTATGCTCCGTTTCCATTAAGTCAGCTACGGTGAAAAGTCTAACATGGCCCATGCAAGATAATAAATCCATATGGCCTTCGAAGGCATAGACATGGAGCATACAAAAGGTAAAGGCCCTACGGCTGTGGACCGTCCTGACCCGGACGTCATCTGGGTTCATAAATTTTTCAGCTAGATCGATCAAAGAAACGGTATCTCCTTCCAGCATACGGGATACCTCCATGTGAGAAAGTCCTAAAAATTCCCGTAACTTTCTCCTCGGGTCATGAACCGAAAAAGGGATAGCAGGGCGAAGTATGGGATTCCATCCTCCTACAGCAGCAATTTCCTCAGGGATAGGACAGATTTCACCTCGAGGAAAACTAAAAACATGATAAGTATCGTCCCAATAGGACAGGCAAGCATCCAAAAAGTAACGATCTACTTGCATCTGGCGGATCGTGAATAATTGGGTAACGCCATTCTGATTTAGGATGACTTTATCTGCATCTCTGGAGTATTTGGACCCCTCTTGCAGCATTCCAACTAATCGGTCGATTCCCATAACTAGATTTCTAAAAGAAAGAATAAATTTCTCAGGACTTGTTTTTCTTTAAGGAAGAGAGGGAATTGTGGGAATTGTGAAAATTTATGAAGCAAGGAGAGGGTATTTATAAGCATAAAACCAAATTCTCCTCCTCACCTTAGGATTCCCAATCCTAGAGGATTTAGCATACAATCTTTATCCTGGGGTCTAGCTAAGTCATCCCGAGCATTCCTATTCCTTTTCAGAGTCAAAAATTCTATAATTTTCAAGGACTCCTACAAACTCAAAAATTCAAAATCTTTCTCAAAATTTTTATTTCCCAGCGCGAGTCATTTTCCTACAAATGTTATATGCAAAACTTTGCAACTTTGCATAAATATGTACAGGACGACTCAAGCAGGACCGTGCAATTTACATAACTCCTCAGCGGCATTTAACAAGATGAGCCCATATATAGGCACACCTGAAGTCTTATGCGACGAGTTCAATCCCCCACGGAGTTATCATCAGTTCAGGTAAATTTCTAGTCTGTGGCCGGCGGGCCCTTTACGCAGGTCTAATGGACTTTAAACGACCCGATCGGAAGTCTGCCAGGTCTTAATCTTTGATTGGCCTGGTAGCTACTCTGACTTTTGCCCTGTCCAAGCCTCAGTCAGAGTGGGGCTCTGTAGACACCCACATTTTACTGCCAGGTGTCTATAGCAGTTCCCGACAAACACCCGATGATGATCGGACGCAAACATGCTTTAACGTACTCGGAAATGGGCGTGAAGTCATGGATATTTAGCTTGGGCTTTTTACGGAGTACGAATATCACAAAACCAACCTCAAAACCAGGCCCAGTGGGTCATTTTGAGTCAAATAAGGCTAATTTGGGTCGAAACCGGCACCAGGGGCAAAACCGTCTTTTAGCGACCGAGTCAAAACCCGGTCAAAGATATTTTCTCGAGACTTGCGGGTCAGCAGTGTCACCTCACGTGACCAACTCGAGCTCAAACTCCACAAAAAATCAGCTACACAAATACTAAACAATTCCGTCAAAGGTAGAATTCGATCTCGAGTAGGAATTCTATCCGAAAACCGAATCAAACACTCGATCGAGCTTAGGACACTCGGCCGAGTGGCCTGTTTCTGCCGAGCTCCTCTTCCCAAACCGGGATTCCCTTTCTTCTTTGCCAAGTAACGGAGTTCTCGTTCCTCACAACTTCTCACATTTTCTATCCCGATTGGTATTTCTTGTCGTACAAACAAGATACCTCTCTCAACCTTCTTTTCCTATAAATAGGACCCTCTGCATGAACACCGAGAACATCGACAATCATACCGAGACACAACATACACGGTTCATACACATCCACAATTATACCGAGATATACAACATTGACACACAATTTTTCCTAATACATCGACACACACAATTCCCGACATCCTACGTCCAGAACTAACAAAAACCGGCCTATACCCGTCACCCTTACACGTCCAAACCGAACCACCAACTCACCGACATTAACCTGACGCTCCCGTGCCTTAGCCACATTCCGACGAGCCCCGATCCAAGTTAACAAAAGCATGTAGGTTGAGGGTGTAAAATCAAACCCGACTTCTCTTTTCTCTCTTTCTCTCTTTCTCGTCTTTTCTCGTCGTTTTTCTTCTTTTAGTCGTCGGTCGATTTTTATTGTGGGTCGTTCGTCGCATCTTTATTATTTCTAATATTGGTACTACAAAAACTATTTTCATATAACGAATATTCTTAAAAATATGATACCGATTCTCTAATCGAATATCGTATTAAAAGAATTACATTAATCTCGTTGATGCTAAAAATCGTTACTTTTTTTAAAAATACAACGATTCTAACGCGGAGAGAACTAACATTCTTTTTCGTTTCGTTCAAATTCTTTTCAAAACAACTTTATAAAACCTTTTCTAAAAAATCATTACGAATATTCGATATCGCTTTCATAATCAAATATCGAATACGACGAATATCGAGAGCATAGATCGAGTATAAATTAATTCATATTTATACGCGATCTAGCAAAATTAACGATTTCTCGAAAAACCCGAACCGGGACAGCAGTCCACGCGAGTCGCGCCCCCTCCCAGGCGACTCGCGCGGAGGCCTGAAACCCGCTGCTCTTTTTTCCTCTTCTTCGCTTTCTCAAATTTTTCTTAAACATCGTTTTTTTTTACAAAACGATTTCTTAAAACCCTTTTTTTATCTTTTCCAAAATTATTCCGAATATTGGATATCGATTTCATAATCGAATATCGAATATAACGAATATCGAAAATATTGAATCGAGTACAAATTATGCGATATTTGTACGCGGTTTAATAAAAACATCGATTTTCAGAAAATCGACCTCGAAACAGGCCGGGGCGCGAGTCGCGCGCACCCCGGGCGAGTGGAAGGCTGAAACGCGACCCGTCTTTTCTGTTCTATTATCTTTCTTCGAACATCGTTTTTTGGACAAAACAACGTCTTTTTAGCAAGATTTCAGGTCTCGATATATTATTCATTGCATTCATATTTTCATTCGATCGTTACTAACACGTTTGTTCATCTTTTTAGCAATTTCTTTTCATCATTTGTTTTATTATACTAAAACGAACCTCGCATGCTAAAATACAACTTTGACGTTAATTTTCATGCATTAAACGACTTAGCAACCCATTCAATTATTCACATGCTTAGGAAAACAATGTTTGCATATCATTCATCGTTCAACTAACGTGAGTATTCAAAAATCAAACGATATCCTAGTAGAGACCGCTAATGTGCGGGCGGGGTTGGGTGTTCTTTGTGAACTTCCCAACACGTACCCTCACCCCTTACTCAGAACCTCGGTTTCCGGATGTCCAAAATCATTGGCAACGAGAGTCATTCAATACGTGATATCCGATCAAGTTGGTATCGGTATCAAATGCTAAGGGACGAACCCAATAAACTCTGACATCGGAAATGGGCCGTATTTTGTACACGACCCACTACGACATAGAGTGGGTTCGAACGGGCCCGAACTCCCACAAAGTTCGGTGGCGACTCCAACTTCGATTTAAATTTCAATTCGATTCATTCTCATATGGAGATTCATTCGCCTCCCCAAACCCGCGCGTGGCCGCGTCGGGGTGGACCTATGTCATGTCCACACTATTGTCATTGGATTTTTTTGCTTGTGAGCGATGTGAGGGAGGGGGTTTTAATGATTATTATGGAGTTGTGTAGGATGTTTGAAGATTGATGGGTTTTTATGTTGAGTTTTTGGAGGTGAATGCTTGAAGCGATCATGGGAGCGATTTTATTGTTATATGGAGCTTTGATTTTTGGAGCTTTGATGAAGCTTGGATGCTTTGATGATTTTTTTATTAATCGAGTGAAGCTTTATTATTATCTCCCATGATGAAGATCAAGTCGTTCTTGCTCGGTTTTTCCATTTTTCCTGCAAGTTTAAGCTCGGTGGGATTTTTATTGGAAGACGTGAGCTAGAAGGTCGATTTTTGAGCTTGGCATAAGCTTTTGGGCTCGGTATTTTTGATCCCGAGTTATTATTTGTCACTTGGGTGAAGAGTTCGGTGTGGTTATGATGATAGAAGACTCGGGCTAAAGACATGGCCATGAGGCCAAAGACATGACCATAAGCCATCATAGCCATGATATAGGCTACATGGTGGGGAGGATATTGGTGCAAAAGTGACATGCTACTGAGTTGGAACATGGCCATGTCAAGGGAGACATGGCCATGAGGGGGGGGGGGGGTGTCATGACCGTGAGCTAGAAGTCCAAAATTAGTAGCTTACTGATCTCCCTCACGGGCATGAGGGGCCGAGTCACGCCCATGAGGGTTCCCGACCATGAGCCTCACCCTCATGGCCGGGACGGGTTCATATGCCCAACTCCTCCATTTGCATTCAATCTGGCCCAAAACCTCATCCCCTCATTTAATTACCCAGCCCAATCCCACCCTTCACCCATACTAACCAGCCCACCCACCCAACCCAACCCGCCCCTCTACCCCTCTAATACAACCAGCCCATACCCGACCCGCCTCCCTCATTTAAATACCCAACCAGCCCAGCCCAGACCCGTGGCTCTCTCTCTTTCATACCCACCCAACCCAGCCCGCCCCCACTCTCCCCTCTTTCAAACCCAACCCACCCTTCATTTAAAAACCCGACCCGGCCCTTCCATACTCACATAAACAAACCCAATTTCAAATTCATTCTTCATCTTCATCCTCCATACTAAACACATAAACCCCAATTCCCACATAAACCCCAAAATCCCAAATCACCATAACTTACTCAATTCTCAACCGATTTTAACAATTCTCGTCCCTAAATCGCTCATAAACTAATTCCTATCAATCTCTTGGCAATATTTTGAACCAAAATCAAGTATTTAGCTCAAAATCAACATTTCTAATTCTAGGGTTTCAAAAATCTGGGATTTTTGTTGTTGTTTTATTTCGAGTTTTATTGATTCCGATGGGTTCTAGAGTGTTCCTAGGGTCGTGTGGATCAAATTTTGGGTCGATTTGGTTCGGTTTTGGTCAACTTCGGTGTCACACAAAGTTGCCATCTTCTTCCCTTTTATAGTCCTTCATTTTCAAGCTTGCTTATCACTATGACCAGACCAAGGAGACAAGGAAAAGCTTCGGCTTGAACTCCTTTAATTAAAAAGAAAAAAAGGGACCTTCAACTTCGACGTCAATTGCGGTCATCCCGTCCGTCGTCGAGCAACCTTCGGCTCCCGACATCCCTCCCGAAGTGGAGGAGGTAATCCCTATTCCCGCTTATAGTGGTGTTACTTTCATGTCACCTTCACATAGAGCTAAGTTTGAAAAATTCTTGGCTAAAAGAGTAGTGCCAACCCGATTTCTAGACCATAAGCTACTTAGGAAACTTAAAATTTTTAAGGAGACCAAGGATTTATTCATCGGGTTAGGCATGGAAAAATTATTTGATGCGCATGAAGTAACCTACTTTGAGTTGACATTGGAGTTCACAAGCTCTTTCCATGTTGACAAAAGCCCGCACAACCCGAACCCTATTTCCTTTAGGCTTGGAAACAAAGGGTATGTGTGTAGTATTAAAAAGTTTTGTGACCATCTAGGGGTTACCGACACTAGTACGGGGAGGGAGCCGGAACATTTTGATCCTTCGGTGGTGTGGAAGCATATGACGGGGCTTAATCTTCTTAATTACCAACGACTTCCACATAATAGAATCCACCATCCCGTTCTTAGATTTTGGGCTCGATTTGTAGCCGGAAGTATCTTTGCTAGAGGAGAACCGGGAATTATTAATAAGATGGAATCGACGATTCTAAAAGCTTACTTGAATCCTTTGGGCCGCGCTAATTTTCAAGTCGACATACAAGCGTACACGGTCCAAAAGTTTGAGGAGTTAATTACTAGGTCGACAACGACCTCTTTTCATTTTGGTGGCCTCATTACATTGCTTGCTAAGAAATTCAACCCTAAGATAGATTTGGAGGTATACATTGTGGCTAAGGGGGGTACACTTTTGGATGGGGACTTTTTGACAAATAGTTTCTTCATCCCCAAGCCCGATGAAAAAAGGTGGGCTTGGTTAATCCATGGCGAGCCCGCCATATACCTCCCGTGTAACCGTCTCCCCTTGTTAGCACCACGTGCTCCAAAGTCTTCACCTCCAAACAACCTCCTTTACCTCTTGCCAACCGAGATTGAGAAGGGGGAAGTTCAAGCACGAAGTAAGAGGAAGCAAGTGTATAGCCGAGGGGAAGGTTCCCAAGAAAAACAAGGTGATGTCCATGGTAAGCAACCGAGTAAACCCACACTTTCGGGACCCGTATTAGTCCCACCATTTGCCCCTTATGTTCCCTTGGACGTGCATCCCACTCTAGATATGCATCTTGCGGGCATGTTCCAAGCATTGCACCTTCAACAATACACTATGCTAAGGGACAACTACTCCGCCCTTTACCCGAGCTACTATGAGAGAGCCCAACAAGGCTTGATCGATCCTTCAGGCGAGGTACTGTCGTGGTTTCCAGCGTCCGACTTCCCATCCATGGGCCCGGATGCCGGCACGACCGGAGATGGGGAGGCTATGGAGATGGAGGAGGGGATAGGTGAAGGTGACGATGATGATGATGATATAAATGAGAATGAAGATGAGGATGACAACGATGATGAAGAAAGCAATGGCAACAATGAAAGTGAGGAGGGGGATGAAACCAATAATGATGATGACGAGCATGGTGATGACCTTGATTATTGAGACGATAACCTAGCCCTCCCCTCCCATTTTTTTTTTCTTTTTAACTTTCCCCCCTCCATATCTTTTCCTGACTCGGGTCTCGGTGACGTGATTACACCTAGGCCCGAAACCCTCTACCCCTTCTTCATTTTTAGTTTAGTTTTTCATTTAATTTCTTTATTTTTATTTTTGTTTCCTTTTCTTTTGTGTCTTCCACACACTATCGATCGAGCATGAGGACATTGCTCGATTCAAGTGTGGGGGAGCGATAGTTTAGTCTAAGTTTAGTGTTATTTTCATAGTTTTTTGAAAAAATTCTAAAATCTCAAAAATATTTTCTTTTGTGTTTTATTTTCCTTCTTGTGCGTGTCTTGTATATTTGTCGTTTGCGTGCGTTTTGCCTCTCCTTTTCCTTGTAGGTTGCTCGATGACCATTAATTTCGGGAAACTCTAGAGACACTCGGTAATATCGCTCCATCTCTTTTTCCTTTTTCCGTTGCGGAGTTTGGAGATTGTTTTGTGGTGATGGTGGCTCGGGTGGAGCTTTGTGAAGTTCGGGTTTTCCAAGTAGCTTGCTTGGATAGTAAGGGGTGGTGTATGTTTATTGTGTGATTGTGTCGCATGTTTATTTTTCTTCTTCCTTCGTCTTTATGTATTTTTCTGCTACTTTTGTCATTGTCTTGTATAGTTTGTGTTAGGTGTAGGTAAATGTTTTTTCGAAAACCCGGTTGTGTGATTTAGGTGCAAGTGTCTCTTATTCCCTAGTTAACATCACATTTTGATTTGTGGACTTTATTCTAGTAGAATGACCTTTAATCAATAATTATATTGACCTTTTGCCTTGAGTCCATCTTTTCTACTAAGTATTTTACACCGGAGTTTGCACTTGACCACCCCCGGAGTGTTTAGGCCTTGGTTACCGAGTTTCATTTCCTTAGGTGACCTCGTTCAAGTAACCGCTTTCTAGTCCAAATTTTTCACCGTTTTGTGGGTTAGGAAGGGGTGCACACCTAACTTACCTATTTTCCTACCATTCCTACATTTCCAAATAATAAGCTTTGCATATTGAAATTGGCAAGTTGCATTCAGATGTTGTCATGGGCAAGCCAATCAAGAAAGAATAGGGCACAAAACAAAAACAAAAACAAAAAAAAACAAAAAAACAAAAAATGCCCAAAAATTTGCCCCCAATTGATTGACTTAAGGGGAGAAGAAAAAGAAAATAAAAAATGAAAAAAAAATGTGTTAGCCCCAAGTCAAGAATAAGTCTAAAAAATATTCAAAAAAAAAAAAACAAAAAAAAACAAAAATAATAAACCTTTTCCTTTATCGATGCGTCACCGTGAAGGGCCTACCAACGGACCAAGTCCCGAGGAAGGAAGATAGCGGTGACTATTCGATTATTCTTCTTTTTGTCTATTCCTTTGTCGATGCGTTGCCGTGAAGGACCTACCAACGGACCGAGTTCCGAGGAAGGAAGATAGCGGCGATTATTCGATTATCTTCCTCTTTGCTTAGCATTTTCCCCCTTTTTGTTTAGACTAGTTGGTTACTTTGAATTTGGGACGACCCTCTAAGCTTTGCTTGGGGAATGAAATTACACTTACCTACAGTGTCGACTCACTCCGGGGTTCATCCTTTTTCCACTCCATTTATCGTCTCGGTGTAAATTTTCTTTAGTAGATTAGAAGGACTTAGGCAAGTTGTCAATATAATTGTTGCTTAGCCGTCATTCTATTAGAATTTGTGTCCCAATTATCTTGTGTAGCTAACTTGGGAATGTTTCACTTGCCTTGGATTCATGTCCGGTGGCTTTCCCACCGTTTTGATGAGGAATTCGGTGTTTTCTTAGTTTGGATACGTCTCTTTTTGTGTGTTTGTGTGTTTGTTTGTTTTGTGTGCGAGGCGTATTCACCATTTTTGTCACAAGACCTCACTTGTCTTGCTGGGAGTGTTCTACCTCATGGACACTTCGGCGTGAGTTGAAAGGGCGTAGGGTGCGCTAATACCCACTCGGCTAGTAGTCTAGTTTTTAGTTAGTTAGTTCGTGCTTACTCGAGGGCGAGT
The DNA here is from genome assembly GCA_958450325.1 of Agrostemma githago. Classification (NCBI taxonomy): domain Eukaryota; kingdom Viridiplantae; phylum Streptophyta; class Magnoliopsida; order Caryophyllales; family Caryophyllaceae; genus Agrostemma; species Agrostemma githago. The sequence continues at coordinate 56,618,409 of OY288242.1, forward strand.
AGGGGTTTAGTGTGGGGGAGTTGATATGCTTGATTTATATCGTCTTTCCTTCTTGCTTTACTCATTTTTTCTTGGTTTTATCGCTCTTAGAAGCGATTTTTGAGCTACAAATGTTTTCTCTTGAGTTATCTTGTGTTTCGAAGTTCCTATGGCAAGAACGCGACTTTTGGAGTCGATTTTTGCATCGTAAGCGCTTATCCCGAGTCACAAGACGTCCTTAGAGTCGAGGAAAAGCAAGAAGGGGTCATCCCGGGAAGCCACATGGCCGTGTAGTAAGCCGTGAAGCAAAGAAGAGAGGAAGGGAGCAACAATAGCCCGACACGGCCGTGACCTTAGCCGCTCATGGCCAGGACGGGGGGCCTCACGACCATGAGCCCCTTAATCATGGCCGTGAGCCCCCTGTCTTATTTGTCCTCATGTTTCGACGCCTCATTCTTTTTTTTGGGGAACACTATATATACTCTTCCTCTTGTATTTTATGGGGATATAGAAAACCCTAGAGAGAGGCACACTACTTTAGCTTAAACTTACCTTAATTTCTCCTTAATCCTTCTTTAATCTTAGTTTAATTCTAGTCTACTTGTGTAATTTGGCAAACTCTTGGAGAATTCATCATTTTGACACATTGGTGGATGTATCTTGGGTTATCATTTATGCAAGTTTAGATCTTTTCATTCCATACTTGTGTTGGTATAATTTCTTTAATCTCTTCTCTTTTAAATCCTTGTTTTTCATTTAAAGTTTCAATCTTTGTTCTTAGATTATTGTTTTCTCCTTATTAATCTTACATTATGAACATGTTGGTTATTACGAGTATGTTAGTTTTCTTAGTGAATGTTAGTCTCATCTTAGTCATGTGTGAGTAGACTCATTGTGGGGTTAATAGGGGGATTAGGTGTTGTTTATGGGTAATTAGGGATTGTTTGTGGTAAAGGTTGAATCTTTGTCACTTGTCACTTGTTGAGCATGCTTTGTGTTTGTTGAAATGATTGTTAGAATAGTAGTGGCCATGCTATTTCTTGCTAGTTTCATCCTTCTCATTGTATGTATAATTTGTGGTTGAGTTCTCTTGTTTTGGGTAATATCATACATGAGTTTTCGGGTTTGTCTTTGACGCGAGAGCGCGGCCTTACCTTAGTGACTAGGTTTAAACCTATACCCTCGACTTCCCCCTAGCCTTAAACACCTATGAACCCGACTTAACCCTACTCTTTCTCTTATTGATTTCTCCATTTTCATCATCATAATTTTAGTTATTATCATTGTTTTAGGTTGCTCTTGTTCCTTTAGTAATAGTCTTAGTCTAATCAATCGTCAACAATTCTTCTCCTTGTTTCCTTGTGACTTTGTCTTGAGTCTAAGTAAGTTTTAGTCTAAACTCGCTTTACCGTCTCTTGTGGATCGACCCGACTTGCCCCTAGCTACTAGTTAGGTCAGTCGGTTTAATTGGTGTTAGGTAGACGGCAAATCCTCGCATCAGGCGTGAAAAAACGCTGTTTCATGTCTCCCTCTTCTAACTAAACAGTCTTTGCCTTTTGTTGAAGGAAATCATATATGGCTTTGTCTATTATTGCATATTTCGCTGCTATATCCCTCTCATTCTGCACTAATTGTGGATCCTTTGGGTTAAGTCTTAATTGAAGTTGAACATTCTGAAGAGCAGCTTCCATTATATCCGCCTGATTCTCCACATCACTGAACTTTTCTTTGTTTATCTTCTTTAAACCTTGCTTCAGATTTTTTAATTTTCGAACAACCTGGTACATTGGGCTACCTTTAAAACCCTTGCCCCAAGCTTCAGAAACCAGATCCAGAAATCCATTAGCAGCAAACCACATTGAAGTACTTAAATGCATATTTTCTTTTGCAATTGTATTTGTATAGAGAGATGATACCCGGACAGTGATCAAACAGTCCCTCCGGCAAGAAATTTACATACGAATCAGGGAATTGTAACAGCCATTCATCATTTACAAAAACCCAATCCAATCTGCTATATACTTTACTCCCTGAGTCAGGTTTATTTGTCCAAGTGAAGTGAGTTGACAGTCCTGAATGCATTCAAAAAACGGTCTAATTTCAGGTCTACTAACAGGAGCTCCAATTCTTTCACCCAATCCCATCACATTATTGAAGTCCCCAAACACAATCCAAGGAATATTAACCCCTATGGCATAAGATCTAAGATATTCCCACAAGGTTATCCCATCAGCAAGCTTGTTAAACCCATAAACCATCGTACACAAAAACCAAGAATTCTTTCCAATAATCTGTATCTTCATATGTATAGCCTGATCTTTAACATCTATGACACTAACATGGTAAATTCTGGGATTCCAAAGACACCAAATACGCCCCCCTTTATGTGTTCCATTATTAGTAGTAATAGACCAATCTGCAAAGGTATTGCTTACAGTAGGCCAATTATTTGCTTCTACCTTTGTTTTTAGCAGGCTAAACAAGTGAACTCTGTTATTTAGCATAAACCATCTTATTTCCTTTTGCTTCTTGAGTTTATTCATCCCTCTGACATTCCAAAAGCCTATATTATCCATTATTAAGCAAGTTCTGTTTCTCACTCTCCCCTTCTCTTCCTCCTCCTTGTTGTCCATCTTTTTCTGTCCTCCAGATCCTTGTAACATCTCCAAGAATGACATTCCTTCAGCTGTATATAGTATACCTCCACTTCTATGTTCAATTATCCTATTTGGCCTAGTTACTGCAATTGCAGGAGCATCCTGAGGAACTATAACAGGGTTATCAGGGGTATTTAAAGTGATCTTGGGTTTAGGTTTCACCACCGGCACCCAGACCTTCTTAATTTTAACCTTAAAGTGTTTTTTTGCCAGTGGTAAAAACAATGATATTACAAGTCTCGACGTGCTCTAGACGCTATGTAGTAAGCACGCTTATTACAGGACCTAGGAACATAGCTAAACGAGAGACAATGAAAGAAATTAACATAGTGAAGTAAGTCTTTGATCAGGTGACCCACATCGTGGAGCAAATAAGCCAGATTCATGATCAGTTGAAAGAGAGCGAGACAGTTTGTAAAGATTTGGACGTGGAGCATGCCATGTCTAAGTGCCCGCCTCATTGTTTTAAGGATTGTGATCCCTTCAGCCTGTATAGGAGAACTGACAAAGAACACACAGGAACCCCAATTCATTGACGAGTTAGTACAGTCCTGGACATACCATCAGCCAGTAGCCGTGAGATCTTGAATCCATGAAGCATCGACAAAGATAGGAAGAGGATTGCATCGTAGCGAATCCCCAGCTAACTCAATCTGGTGTCCATCAAGAAGTCTCGTAATCTTATTAGTGTAATCAAGGGGCTTGCCAATTGGTTTTACCTCGATCTCGTCCGCATAGCTCACCGATGCAATTTGCTGATTGATTACGTTCATAGTTATGTAAGCATTCCATTGTAATCCTTCAAATTTAGATTTATTTTGTGCAATCGAAAGGGACCAAATAGTGCATAAAAATGCAATAATTATGTAATTGCCCTCAGATTGTTTACTGAAGTAGGAGACCCACATCATCGTCCAATCTTTAAAATTGATATGCGGCGATATTGTGCTGTTGATACCCAGAGGTCCCCTTTTCCAAATCCTAGCCGCAGAAGGGCAATTCATAAAAAGATGATCAAGGGTCTCAATTTGTGAACTATCACCACAAAGATAACAACCATCAAGACATATCATGCCCCGTCTGTTAAACTCCGAGTTAATGGGTAAGGCATCGTTAAAAATTTCCATAAGAGAATTTTCCACTTTTGCGGTCCCGACAGCTTCCATAAGAGTTTTTTAAAGAAATTCTTATAATTCAGAGGTAATTCCCGCAGGTCCAACAACCTGTATTTATCTCGTTTCATGATTTCCCAAGCCATATGATATCCGCTTTTAGTAGAATAGCACCCACCATTTGTCAAGCGCCAATAATAAGTATCAGATTGCAAAGAATGTGAAATACGAATAGCTTGAATGCAATTTACCCAGAAATTACTGAAGAGATCTTCAATGCACTGTAAATTCCATTTATTAGGAAAGAAGATCCCCAACCATGATAGGATTACATTCAGAGCTAGAATCCTCAACTCTCGTTCTCACTTAAAGTGAATGACTCAAAGCGTGGGTTTTTCAAGGGAAGTAATGGTATTAGGCAGGGGATCCTCTTTCACCCTACCTATTTGTGTTAAGTATGGATATTTTTTCTAGAAGATTGAGGCATATTAATGTTATGTCTCAGGTTTCATATCATCCAAAATGTTGTCAACTCAAGCTAAATCATATGATCTTTACAAATGATTTTGTGATTTTTACTAGGGGTGAAGGGTTATAATCCCTCAGTTGTAGATGTCATCGCTAAGGCTATGGAGGCTTTTGGTGAAGAGTCAGGGTTGCATGCTAATAAGGATAAAACATATACCTTCTTTGGAGAGGTGGCAGAACTGCAGAAGTGTTAAATATTTAATTCTACAACAAACTGGTTTCCAGCAAGGCAAGTTTCCCTTTAGATATTTGGAACTACCACTCAATTAAGTAAACAATAAGAAGCAATATCAAACTCAGCTGAAGAAGATTCAATCACACATTGATTGTTGGTCTTCACAATTCCTGACATATGTTGGTCGTCTCCAGCTCCTAAACCTCTGTCCTTTTTTGCTTGAATAATTACTGGTGTGCTAATTCTCTATTCCAAATAAATGTCACAAAGAAAATTGATCAAATGAGCATGAGATTTTTCTGGACTGGTTGTGATAGCATCAGAATGGTCTTTAAGAGTTGGGCACATATATGTAAACCGGTGGGTGAAGGGAAATTTAATATAAAAAACCTAACAAGCTGCAATAAGGTCATGATAGGTCATTGGCTGTGGAACCTTCATACAAATATTGAGGGACTCTAGAGTAAGACATTTGGCACATCCTAAAGAAAGAAAGGTATACTGCTGTTTAAACAGTATACTTAGTGTAAGAGGTGAAATGCTTACTGCTACTGGCAACATAGCTGCAGCTATAACATTAATTCAGAATTGGACAATTAAAGGCAAATATAGTCCTATGTTGGCTTATGAGTAGTTTAGACCTAAAGGTTCAAAGATCATTTAACTTGGATGGGAAGAGCTTGGACAAGTGCAGTAGTTCCAAAACATCTAGGTAAAACCCGTGCCTAGACACAGTTTTTAAATTAATTTTATTTATAAAAAGAGTATTAACTTGACGAATTTTTAGGGGATTATGATTTACGATTAGATGCGGCATTTATTACTTTTAATAACATTAGTAATGAAGTATTAAATATGATAAATATTAAGCAAGTTTTTATTTTATTTTTAATTTTTTATTGGTAAAAGAGTAAGGCATCGAAAATTATATTTTCCTCGTATTCTAACCCTAACCCGACACGTGACATATATTTGAATTTGACTCGACCCGTATTTTATCCAACTCTTATGGCATGACTCATCCGACCCATTTGATTGTTCTATTAGAAAGTATGAGGAGAGGTTTTTGGTTATTATTTTACCGTCTCTTTCCAATGTTGGTAAAAGTTAGGATAATACTCCCTCCACATTAAGTAATATAAGTAATATATATAGAAGTAGAAATTGGACGGGAAAGTTGAAATGACTACCTTACCCCTTGGTTTTGTTTTAATGAATAGAGAATGTTGGTAAATGTTAGGATAATACTCCCTCCACATTAAGTAATATAAGTAATATATATGGAAGTAGAAATTAGGCGGAAAAGTTGAAATGACTACCTTACCCCTTGGTTTTTGTTTTAATGAATAGAGGATGGTGCGTTAGCTGGTTAGAAAACTCTAGCAACACAGGATAATTTGCAGAAGGGGGGATACAAATGTCAAGCAGATGTTGTTTATGTAAGATATCATCCAAAAACTGATCTCACTTGTTCTTTGGATGTCAGTTCTCTAGGCAAGTATGGCAGCACCTGTTGAACTAGATGCAAATCACTGGTAGAAGCATAAACCTCTGCACTGAACTAAGGTGGAGTGCACACAGGAGAGGAAACACTAGAAGAATGCTTGGTTTTGCATTTGCCTTGCGGCAACTTTTTATTGCATCCGGACTGAACAAAATAACTGGATATTTGTCCATTAAAATAGCTCAATACAAAGCATTGTAGCACAAATCAAGTTTATAGTGTTCACGAGACATTGAAGTAGGAGGACTGACCTTACAATTAAACAAAATTATTTTTTCCTAACGCAACTTTTCTCAATCCTAACGTATTTTTCTTAATATTTCCAAATTTACCTTTCTCATAATTCACAATTTTCTCAACCAAGAACAACTTTTCTCTCAACTATTCAAACCACAATTATGGATCAATCATGAGAACTAATTCAATCCCCTTACCACTAAAAGAATAACTCTACTCCAATTTTTTCCGCCTAAAGTTATCCACCATCAAAAATAAGAAGTACTTGAAAATTAAGCGAAATGAATTATATGCGAGTCGAACACTTGACTTTAGATATGTACTCATTCTCTACCACTACACTCTAATATCTCATTGATTCAATCATCACTAAATTATCCCTAAAGCCATACACTTCAATAATTTAATTACAGAAAATTAAGAAAATAATATGTTTCTAACGGTATTAAATTATTAATTAACCAAAATATTACCAAATTATCCACTATTAATCAATCCTCAAATCAGAATATTTTTGTTTAAAGCTTGACTATATGAACTAAGATTGATTTTCATATTATAATAATCATGACTATAATAAATTACAAGATTTCATCTTAAATTAAAATAAGATGATATCAAGTCATATTCGATTGAGATTAGGATATAAGATTACTATATAAGATTGTAATTAAGGGATTGTAATTAGGGTCTATATCAGAGATATATACGAGATTGTAGTATATATCCCTAATATAACACCCCCTATAATTTTCCCACCTATTCATGTTGGGCATTGATGCTTTGGTTATGTAATACTCCGTATAGTTAACTTGACATGGTCAGACACACTACTAATTAACCAAGATAACCAAACTATTATTCATTCGTGCAAATTAGAATGTTTTACTGTAAATGAAAGACAACCATAATTTAGGAATGATTGACTAAATTAACGTGCAAATTGGAATATTTAAGTATAAATGGGAGACAACCATAATTTAGAAATGATATATGCACGAAAATGACTAAATTAATGTCTAAATGTAGCTTCATGACTGATATGTTAAATATATTTTACAATCTCTGTGATTTGCGTTAGTGTATACTAAATACCTAGAGTTTATATACCAACGGAAATACATTTTATTTTTGTAATTATATAAGATTGTAATTAAATATTGTAATCCTCTATTAGCTAAGAGAATAAAAAATTTCAGAACTTTTTTCCCGCATAAATTTTAAGCACTTAATTTGGACAAAACTAGATTAAAGTTCGTGCGCTGCACGGGTTAGTTGGCTTAATTACATTGTAGAAAAAGTTATATAGAAATAAAATATCTCATATGAAAATTAAAAAAAAAAAAAGTTAAATTGATATTTTATACCTTAAATAACATCATTTGTCAAACTTTATACTTTGAATAACTTTCTATCAAATTAATACTCCGTATTTAATAGATTATTAAGATAAATTTATATTTAATAACACAAATTTAAACTTCCTTCTAACAAATTTCACTCAGAATCAATAATGACTTCAATTTATAATCATAGGATCACCTCTTCAATTTATAATCATATGATCACCCCCTCATGATAATCATTCAATGTGGTACAATTATACTAAGGAGTATTTCCTCCTTCCTTCTATCTTCTTCCATATTCTATTTTCGTCTGCCTTTCTATCTCCTTCTCATCGTAAATATTTCCTATTTAGTCCAACTTCTTACTTTACATAGTGACATTATTCTTTCAATGTAAGACAAATCATCTACTAAAAAACACAACATCTTTAAATGACATTTCTCTTTCAATGTGAAATAATTTTACTTAATTTTATAGTCTTAAAAACTCTTTTTTTTTTTAGATTTAAGGACAAATGATTACTTTTAATTATGTAATGAAATTTCATCGCCATACTATATAATTTTTCGAAGTGGGATAATTTTATGATACTAATGGACGAATGATTACTCTTATTTATAATATAGAACTTAATCAAGTCATCATAAATTTTCAATTAAGTTTATGGTTTTAAGAGCTTTTTTTAAGACTAAAAAAGTGTTTTTTCTATCGAAATTATTAAGGACAAACGATTAATCTTATTTATATAATAGAATTCGATTACCTTATTATGATTTTGGACAATATTACGTAAGTTCTCAAGTGTTTTGTTAAGACTCAAAAGATTTTTTATTAATATCCAAGAACGAATGTTTAATCTTATCTTATTTATAATACGAAATATAAAATTTTATCAGCTCTTCATAAGAAATCGATTGATTACTCATATTTATAATATAAAATTTCATGAATAGTCATATTATAATATAAAATTTCATCAACTCATCATAATTTTTAGATGTGGGATAATTTTACTTGATTTTACCGTCTTAAGACTCAAAAAAGTTTTAGTTGATATCTAATGGTGAATGATTACTCTTATTTATAATATAGAATTTCTTATTTATAATTTTTCGATGTGAAATAATTTACTGTCTTAAGAACTCTTTTTAAGACCAAAAGAACACATGATTACTCTTATTTATAAATATAGAATCATCATCTTATTTTAAATTTTTTATATAGACTTATTATTAAGTTTTTTTAAGAACACATGATTACTCTTATTTATTATTTTTGATTGATATTTTAAATAATTTGAGGTATTCTCTTAATTATAATATAAAATCATCACCTTATTTTAATTTTTTTCGATGTGGGATAATTTTAGATTTGTAGTCTTTTTAAAAGTTTTTTAAGACTCAAGATTGTTGGTTGATATTTAAAACCGAAAGATTACTTATTTATGATATAAAATTTCATCACCTCATCATAATTTTTTGATGTGGTAATTTATTTAATTAAGTTTCTACTTTTAAAAGCTACTTTTAAGATTAAAAGAATTTGTTTTTATATCTAAGTTAAAGGATAGTCGATTACTCTTTATTTATATAATCAAATTTGATATCTTATTGGAGTATATATATTTTTGATGAATGATTACTCTTATTTATATAATAAAAAAAAATCACCTTATTATAATTTTTCGATGTGGAATAATTTTACTTAAGTTTATTTAAGTTTATATATAGTCTAATTAAGAGCTTTTATTTATAGGAGAATGATTACTCTTATTTATAATATATAGAATTTCATCACCCAATCTTAATTTTTCGATGCGCAATAATTATACTTTAACTATATAATCTTTGTCTTAGTCTTAGAAACTTTTTTTTAAGTCTCAAAAAGTTGTTGGTTAATATCTAAGAACGAAAGATTACGTAGAATTCTATCACCTCATTATAATTTTTCGATATGTGATAATTTTAATTTACCTTTATTTGTAGTCTTATTAAGAACTTTTTTAAGACTAAAATTTTTTGTTGACATCTAAGGATGAATGATTAGTCTTATTTATAATATAGAATTTCATCACCTCATCATAATTTGGAGAAATGATTTTCATTTATAATAGAATTCTATTGCCTTATTATGGTCTTAAGAGTTTTTTAAGACTCAAAAGAGAGGGAGTATAATTTTTCGATGTGCGATAATTTTCTTAAGCATATAGTATTAAAAGTTTTTTAAGACTCAAAAGATTTTGATTGATATCATATCTAAGAACAAATAATTAGTCTTATTTATAATATAGAAACCATCACCTTATTATAATTTGTCGATGTGAGATAATTTAACTAAAATTTGTAGTCTTATTTATAATATAGAATCATCATCGTACATTGTTAGTTGATATTTAAAAACAATGATTACTCTTATTTAGTATAAATTCATAACCTCATGATAATTTTTCGATGTGTGAGAGTTACTTAAGTTGGTTGATGTCTAAGGAAGAATTATTATTAGTCTTATTTACAATATAAAATTTTATCACCTTGTTATAATTTTTTTACTTAAGTGTATAATCTTAAGAACTTTTTTAGGATTGAAACGATTTTTGTTTGATGAAACTTTATAATTTTTCGAATGTTGGATAGTTTTACTTAAGTTTATAGTCTTAATATATTTCTAAGACTCAAAAGTTTTTTGGTTAATATCTAAGAGCACAAGATTATCTTATTTATAATATAAAGTTTCATCACCTTATTATAATTTTTTGATGTGAGATTATTTTTACTTAAGTTTGTAGTTTTATTAAGAGACTTTTTAAGACTTTTTAAGTCTTAAAAGATTGATATCCATTACCTTAATATTTGTGAGGGATATTTTAATGAAATGAGGCAAAAAATAGTGACCGATTGGAATATAATTTTTTTGATGTGAGATAATTTAATTAAGTTTATAGTCTTAAGAGTGTTTTAAGACTCAAAAGAGAGGGTATAATTTTTTGATGTGGGATAATTTACTTAAATTTATAGTCTTGAGAGTTTTTTAAGACACAAAAGATTTTGATTGATATCTAAGAACAAATAATTAGTCTTATTTATAATATAGAAATCAATCACCTTATTATAATTTGTCGATGTGGGATAATTTAACTAAAATTTGTAGTCTTATTTATAATATAGAATCATCATCGTGGGATAATTTTAAGTTTGTAGTCTTATTAAGACATTTTTTAAACTATCTCATCATAATTTTTGATGTCTAATGAATTTTTTCTAGGGTTATTTAACGACAATAATACCAACTATAGGGCGTCTTCCCAAAATAATACCAATTTCAATAAATCTGAGAATAATACGTATTATTGGAGTAGTTAAACAAGAGTAGTATAAGTGACTTTATGACCTGCTACATCAGGTCACCTAATTAATATTTAACCTACTACTTATCCTCCATCCTTCTTCTTAGATCTGGATAATGGGTGAACCGTGTCGGGTCAGCTTCGGCTCCGGACACTTTCGGGTTATAATAATCTTGTTGACTTTGAGTCGGGTCAGATAATTTCGGGTTCGGGTCACTCCCGGGTTTGCTGTTTTCAACTTTTTTTAGGGATATCGACTCGTTTTCTATAATAATAGTCGGGTCAATTCAGATTACAGGTCAAAATCAGGTCTTCAATTCGAGTGTCGAGTCGAGTTCGTTAGGCTTACTCGGGTTGGGTCAGTTTTTCTAGGTGTACTCCTTATTTCTCTCCTTCATCCTCTCTCTGCATTACCCTTCATCCTTCTTCAATTTTTTTTCTGTACGTTTCATTTAGATTAGCGTTTTGATTTTGGTGTAAGATTATGTTGTTAGCTAGATTTGGTGAGGTTGAAGACTTGAAGAAAGAGAAAGACGGAGGCCATTAATGACGTTTAATGTCCCGTATACTGAGTAACTGAAAAAGAGTGAAGTAATATGAAATAAATTAAAGGCAAAAAAGGAAGGTGAACGGGTTTTATCGCTAACTGGTCATCTATACAACTATGGTTTAACTACTCCAAAAATACGTATTATTTTCTGATTTATTAAAATTGGCATTATTTTTGGAAGACGCTCTATAGTTGGTATTATTGTCGTTAAATAAAATTAAAGGTGAAAAAGAAAGGTGGAAGGTTTCTAGAGGTAACTGGTCACCTATACTACTTTGGTTTAACTACTCTAATAATACGTATTATTCTCAGATTTATTAAAATTGATATTATTTTGGGAAGACACCCTATAGTTGGTATTATTGTTGTTAAATAACCCTTTTTTCTATTAGTTTTATTTATAATATATAAAATTCAATCACCTTATTATAATTTTTTATTTAAGTGTTATAATTTTTATTTAAGTGTATAGTCTTAACAACTTTTTTAAGACTCAAAAGATTTATGTTTGATGAATCTTTATAATTTTTCGAATGTGGGATAATTTTACTTAAGTTTATAGTCTTAATACGGAGTATATTTTAAGACTTAAATTTTTTTTGATTAATATCTAAGAGCACATGATTACTACAGAGTATTATTTATAATAGAAATATAATTTTTCAATGTGAAATTATTTTTACTTAAGTTTCTAGTCTTATTAAGAGATTTTTTAAAACTTAAATGTTTTTTATTTATTGATATTTAAGAACGAAGAATTAGTCTTATTTATAATATAGAATTCATCAACATCACTATAACCAAAAAATATATCATTACTCTTGTTTAATTTTAAATATATCATTACTCTTGTTTATAATATATATAGAATTTAGTCACCTCATCATAATTTTTTATTATAGGATAATTAATTGAAGTTTATAGTCTTAAAAACTCTTTTTTAGATTCAAAAGATTTTTCATAGATATCAAAGAACGAATTATTACTCTTATTTATAATATAGAATTTCATCATCATATTAAAATTTGTCGATGTGGGATAATTTTACAACTGTTATATGTAATAAATTCATCACATAATGTGAAACAAATAATATGAAATTTATACTCTAATGAAATCATTTTTACCACGAATCTAATTATTTCATTTTTATAATTTATTTTACGATAATGTTTAAAAAAAATGAACTCTAAAGGTTTTTACCTCAAAATTGTAAAACATCACATTAATATAATAAATTAAATACATATTTTAATAATCAAAAGATTCTCTAATTGATTTTTTTATTATTATTTATGATACTTTCCTAATTTGAGGTTTGATGAAACGGACCAATGAGGTCGCTCGAAAAAAGCCTAATATATATATATATATATATATATATATATATATTATTGATTTGTCGATGTGGGATAATTTTACAACTGTTATATGTAATAAATTCATCACATAATGTGAAATAAATAATATGAAATTTATACTCTAATGAAAGCATTTTTTAACACGAATCTAATTATTTCATTTTTATAATTTATTTTACGATAATGTTTTTTTAAAAATGAAGTCTAAAGGTTTATACGTCAGAATTGTAAAACATTACATTAATATAATAAATTAAATATATATTATAATAATTAAAAGATTCTCTAATTGATTTTTTTATTTTATTTATGATACTTTTCTAATTTGAGGTTTGATGAAACGGACCAATGAGATTGCTCGAAAAAAGCTTAAAATATAAGTATATATATATATATATTGATTAATATAACAAATAAAGAAAGAATCACACTCAATTATCAATCATATCATATAAAGAATACTTACAGGTTAAATATTTAAAAACTAATAATGGGTGTATCGATGAAAATAAATTGTAGAAATATAATTACTTGAAGTTCGAACAACAATTATGAACTATTTTTATGAACAAATGATATATTAGGAGATTATAGAGAATAACTACTCCTTTCGTTCCATTCATTTGTTTGTCTATTATATTTTATTGTGAGGAGTACTTTAATTAAAGACAAACAAATGAACGAGACGTAGGGAGTACATCAAAACATCAGAAGTATAAAATTATATAATCTATTTGAAAATAAATAAAGTGAATATATATTATATATTTCACAATTTATTCATATATTATACTAAAAAATATTTAAGATGTAAATGATTGTCTCGAGCAATATGAATGACAAATAAAACACAAAGGTAATAATTTCTTGGACTACATATTTCATGATATTAGTCGAGGTCGTTATATTGATTAATTATGCAATTTCAAATTGTTTTATTATATCCAAACATAAAGATAAAAATAATGAAAAATTATCGGGTTGCTAATTAAAATCTATTTTGCATAAATAATTAATTATAAATAAATAAATTTCTATCAATACCGTGCATGTATGCACGGGGTTTATACTAGTTAGTGATGAAGTAATCACCATTTTTCTTAAATGACTTGTTTGGTTACGGTAATTACTTTTTCTAATTAATATTTAATTCAAGTTGAAGGATTAAATTAGGGTTTTGTTCATTTTTTTTTTCCAATTATTGTTTAATTGAAATTGGTGGGGAAAAATTAGGGGGATCGATAATTAGTCCTAATTTAATTAATGATGAAGTAATCGCCATTTTTCCTAAATTACTTGTTTGGGTACATTAATTACTTTTTCTAATCAAAATTTAATTGAAATTGAAGGATTAAATAAGGGTTTAGTAGTACTTTATTTTTTCTAATTATTGTTTAATTGAAATTGGTGGAGTAAATTAGGGTTTAGGAAATAAATTGGAGGGTGGTCGGGGTGGTCACAGTGATGGTCAAGGTGGTGGTGGTGGCCGACTGGTTGGGTTATCAGATTCGATTAGGTTGAATTTCTATTAAATTTGGATTTTTGTATTTTAAAGGAAACAGTAAACTAAGATCGATATAAGATGTGAAATGACAGGGGTAATATCATTTCACCACGTTAAGATTGAGTAAAACCTCGTTAGGAAAAAGCACTATTCTTAAACAAATTGTATAGAGTTGTTTAGAGATGACATGACATCTAGTAGATCAGAGGTTATTCTTTTGTAAGATTTACCCTTTCATTTAATAAAAGTGAGGCATACCGTTCTTGCAAAAATAAATAATAATAATAATAATAATTAATAAAAAAAATCATGAAAAAAAAGTAATAATAAAAATAATTATTAATAATAACTAATAATAACAATAAATAATGATGATGATGACGACGACGACAACAACAACAACAATATTTGCATACCTTCAACTAATCTCACGCGCATCATCAAATGGAGTCTACATTCTACACATAGGAAACATTTGAAGATCCCTCGGTTTTGGGTCATTCTAGCAGCTAATGTTACTGCAGTCTGGAAGGAGAGGAATAAAATGGTGTTTACAGGCAAAATAACAAAAATAAATAATAATAATAATAAATAACACCACCACCACCAACAACAATAACAACAAGAACAACAACAACAACAACAACAACAACAACAACAACAACAATAATAATAATAATAATAATTAATCGAAGAGTGAGAAACGCTTTCTCTCTCTAGAATTGTTTTCTCAATAGTGTGATTCTATTACGAGCATGATGGCGTCAACTCCCATGGTTTCTTCTTGCAACGTGGTGAAACGTGGCCCGGGTCGACCCAAGAAGGCTCAAGGCAATCTTCCTCCTCTGAATCTGAGATCATCGGGGCCTGGTTTGGTGGAGAATGAGGAATGATCGTCAATGGTGGAACAAACCCAGATTTCTTCAAGCATAGTGAAGTTAAGGAGTTTTTTCATTCGAATAAACTGGATATTCCTGGTCTTTTGAAGACGCGAGTTAAAAGTAAATAATTTCAGGAATCTTGAGGTTTTAACAAATTATGACTGTCACTACAATGGTAGAATCTGGATAATTTTTAATCCAAGTACTGTGAAGATTACAAATGTTGCTTATTTTGATCAAGCTATCTCCTTTATGGTTCACCATCTTGAATCTAAGGCTCAGTTTCAGCTTAGCATGATCCATGGGAGTAATGATGTAAGCGAGAGAGATAGACTGTGGGATTATTTGTCTGCTTGGAATATGGATGCTCGGTTAGCCATGGGTGATTTTAATATAGTCAGAAGTCTTAAAGGGAAGTTGAGCAATAATCCTCCTTTGCTTGCAGATATGTTAGCTTTTAACAATTGTCTTGCAAATTGCCACTTGGATGATCTTATCAGATCAGGTTGCTCTATGACTTGGACTAATAAGCAAGGACCTGAAGAGAGGGTGTGGTATAAATTGGATAGAGTGCGGGTTAATCTTAGTTGGTACTCTAGATTTCCTTCTTCATCTGCTATCTTTTCTGAGGCAGGGATCTCAGACCATTCTCCAATCATAGTTACAGTTATGAAGTAGGCTACTAAAGTTATTAAGGGTCTTAGTTTTCTTAACAGTTGGATCTCCCGTCCAGATTTCCTTACCACTGTTCAACAAGCCTGGCAATGTCAGGTTTATGGATCTCCTATTTTCTGTTTATTTGGGAAACTCAAGCTGGTGAAGAAAGCATTGAAGTCCTTCCATAGAACTCATTTTTCTAACATAACTGATAGAGTTAAGAAAGCTAAGTTGAGCCTCCTTTCTTGCCAAGGGGAGTTGAGAGTTAATCCATTCTCTGCAGCTCTTATTGGGAAGGAAAAGGATCTGTCATACACTGAGCTGAAGAGGTCTGAACTGGATATGCTGAAGCAAAGGGGTAAAATCACTGACTTGCAGGTTTCAGACTGTTCTACTAAATACTTCTATGCTAAAATAGCTGAGAGAAGAAACCATCAAATGGTGGGAGTAGTTAGGGATAAATTTGGCAGGATCCATGAGGGTATAAAAGTAGTTGCAGGAGCATTTCAGGACTATTATGAAAGTCTACTGGGCAAGTCTGTTCCTGTATTGGATCTTCATACATCTGTTAGTACATAATGGTCCTTGCCTTCATGCTGACAAATATAGCAGTTTAATTACCCCTATTACCGTTAGGGAAATTAAGGATGCTGTGTATAGTATGGATGTGCATAGTAGCCCAGGTATAGATGGGTTTTTTGTTGGTTTTTTTCAGGCTGCTTGGAAGATTATAGAAGTGGATTTTTGTAGAGCTGTGTTAAGCTTTTCCAAGGCTGGAAACATGTCAAAACAAGCTAACTCTACATTGATAACTCTTATTCCTAAGAGAAAGGATGTTTTATCAGTCATTGATTTTCGTCCTGTTTCTTGCTATTTGTATTCTCCAAGACAGTAAGTAAAATTCTGTCTAACAGGATGAAGCCTTTGCTGTCTAGAATTATTGGTGAGGAACAAGCTGCATTAATTAAAGGTAGAAGTATCTTTGAGAATACGCTCTTATCACAGACTTTGGTGAAGGGTTATACCAGAAAATTTATTACTCCAAGATGTATGGTTAAAGTAGACATAAGAAAAGCATTTGATTTAGTTCAATGGACTTTTATACAGCAAATGTTACTGCATTTGGGGTTCCCTCCTACTTTTGTAAAATGGATTATGGGGTGTATTGCTAATCCTTGGTACTCTTTCATGCTTAATAGGGAAATTCATGGTTATTTTCAGGGAAGGAGTGGGATTAGGCAAGGAGACCCCGTATCCCCTTATTTGTTTGTCCTAAGCATGGAAATCTATCAAGGGCTATGAGAAAGATAGGTGAAAGGAGTCAAGTCTCTTTTCATCCTAAATGCTGTAGGATTAATTAATCTCACTCACCTAATATTTGTTGATCCTACTATCAACAAACTATGTAAAGATTTCTTTTGTGGTATAGATCCTGGTATAAGGCGTCATACTTTCAAAAAGTGGGTAGAAATCTGTTCTCCCTGGTCATCTGGGGGATTCAACATTAAAAGTTTGGAAGACTGGAACAAGGCCTTACTTACTAAATGGTTGTGGCATCTCACCAAGGGTAATGGGAGTATTTGGACTAAATGGTGCAATGCATACATACTGAATGCAGGCTCTATTTGAAATGTAAAAGCTAAAGAATACTTTTCAGCTGGGGTTAAGGGGGTTTTACGGGTCAGAGATGATTGCATCAAACTAAGTGGCTCTATAGATGGAGCTAGGGAGTTTATTCATTCTTGTGGCCTTGAAGGTAGGTACAACGTTTCTAAAGCTTATGGTTTTTTCCAACATGTGGCCGGCTGCAAGATTCTGGCCAGAAGCTTAAATCCTTTTGTTGTATGCCACGACATAAGGTTATACTTTCTCTAGCATTACAGAACAAACTAGCCACAGTTGATAACTATCAGGCTAAGGGCTTTCAGCTGGCAAATAGGTGCATTCTGTGTTTGTAGGAGAGAGAAACAGTTCACCACCTTTACTTCAAATGTCACTTTACCAAGACAGTCTGGTTGGAACTCATGGCTTGGATGAGGATTTCATCTCCTCCTCTTGGCCTTATTCAGTCCCAAAAATGGATTGCTCAAGACAGTAAACGCAGCATTGGAAGGCAAAATGGTTTCCAACATGCCTCGCAGTAGCAGTATACTTGTTATGGAAGGAAAGGAATACAAGGCTCTTCAGCTGTGCTTCAACTAATGCAGATAATCTGGTTTTGCACATTAATTTTGTAGTCACACCTAGGTTTGCAATGTATAAGTCTAATTCTAAGTACAGTATGGTTCTTGATATGATGGTAGATTGGGCTAATTAAATGTAGTGTGGTATTCTTTTTACAATTTTGCAATTTCATTAACATTAATGAAATGACGATCTTTTTGCAAAAAAAAATAAAAACAACAATGACAACAACAACAACAACAATAATAGGGGTGAGGGTGAGGGTATGTTGTGAGATCACCATTCCGGCCTAAGGTTTCTGCCGCCCGCTGGCTCTGTCCGCGACCGCCGCTCGTTGCCACCGGCCTGGGGTTTCGCCGCCGTTTTCTCCCGTCTCCAGGTGTTGTCCGTTTTTGGGGATTGGGTTTTCTTCTTCTGGTGGTTTTGCTACTGTTGCGTTCGCTGTTGCTGCTCTTTGCCGGCGTTTTGTTGTCGTCGTCGCTGCTCTCTTGGCTGCCGGCTTTCTTTGCTGTCGGTCGTCCCTCCTTCTCCTCTACTGTCAGGCCCTTCGTGGATTTTTCGTTTCCCCTTTTTGCTGCGTATATCCTCTGCCGACATTGCTTTGCGCTCGATTTCCGGCCGCCGGCGGTGGTCTTCTTCTCCCTCTGCTGCCTCCGTCTGTCATCCCTGTTGGTCACTTTTTTTGTTTCCCGGAGGCACACTGCCATTTTCTGTGTTTTCAGCCCTTGCTCTTCGTTGCCGGAAACCGACCTGCTGCTTTTCCGACTGTTTTCCTCTGTTTGGCCTGGGTTTTTCCGATGTTTCCAGTTCCGACCAGCCTCACCTTTGGGCACTTCTCCGGCCTGTTGTTTCCTTGCTTGTCGTTTTCTTTTTTTGTCTTTTGTGCGTCCCCTGTTTCTCTCTTTGTGTTGCTTGTTTTTCCATCTCGGGCGTTGTGGTTTCGGTGACGGTTTGTTTGCTGCTGGTGTCTTTTGCTGGGAGGGTTGTTTTTTTCTGGTGCTGCATGTGGGTTTTTGGGCCTTTGTCCTCTTTGGTGTTTTTGGACTTCGGTTCCTTGCTTTCCCCTGTTTCTTTTGTGCTTCCACTTGGTGGGTCGTTCTTGCTTCGCTTTCTCATGCGTCTTTCAGTTCGCTTCCATTGTCCCTTCGTGGGTCTTTCTGAGTGTCAGGATGGTTGCGGAAAAGGTCTAACCAAACAATCCATGCTCGTTCACTTGCGTAACCGCCATTTTTGTGCCGGAGCTCAGGTATTAACGCGACAAACCCTCTCCAGTAGCTTGTCTGTCTACTCTTCGGCTGAGGCCACCTTTAAGCGTATGGGTATTTGATTGTGTGGTGTTTGCCTTTTGACTCATTCGCTTACTTCTTGTTGTGGGCATGGGGCAGGGAATTATGTTGAGGCGCTTGATTGTGGGGATGGGTTCGTTCGGTTTATTCTGTATGACCTTTCTCGCCTCGTTCCGTCCTTTGTGCCGTTAGTGGGAGGTATTGACCATGACATGCTCTCTTGCCTTTCTTTGACTTCTCTTGATCGTTTGCTCTCTAAGGGGTTGCGCATGGTTAAATCTATCCCCCCTAGGTGTCGACTTGGATTCGCGCGGGTTTTGAAGGGTGCCTTGGATGATGTCGTTGGCTCCCCTTTTGATATTTTTCGTTGGGTTTCCTTTCTTGTCTTACCTTTTTGTGTCTTGAAGATCTTTGCCCCGAGGAGTAGTTTGGAGTGTAGAACTGCTATTAGACGTCAACGTCCGGAAGAGGCTATTGCCGAAGCTATTCGTACTTGGAGAGTGTCGGGGGGGGGGGGGGGGTTGTTGCTCCTGCGCGAAGCCGTAGCGGAGGTCTCCCCTTCTTTTTGTACGGAGGAGGAGCTTCACTTAGGTGAGCTCAACATCCGTCAGTGTTGTAAGAAGATTTCTGATGGTCATTACACGGATGTCGTTCGTGTTCTTTCTTCATCCGGTGTAGCTCCGTACACTGATGCCACCCTTCGAGCCCTCCAGGTTGAGCACCCGGCTGCTCTTTCTCCCGCCCTTCCCTCTGAGCCTTTTGGCCACTGCCTTGATGCGCCGGTTTCTGTTGTTTTGGACATGATTTGGAGTTTTCCCTGGGGCACGTCTTGTGGGAGGGATGGGTTTCGGGCCCAACATCTGCTGGATTGTTTGAGTGGTGCTGCTATTGCGATTTTTGATGATCTGATTGCCTCTATCGCTCGGGTGGTCAACCTTTTTCTCGATGGGAAGTGTCCGCAGGTGTTAGGTGAGTACATTGCCAGTGCTCCGCTCATCCCGCTTGTTAAGCCAGGGGGAGGAGTTCGTCCTATTGCTGTGGGCACCATCTGGAGGTGCCTTTTTTCCAAGGTTGGAGCTTACTTGGTTGGCCCATCTTTAGGTGGCTATTTTGAGGGCCTTCAATTTGGGGTAAGTGTTTTTAGCGGGGGTGAGACTATTCTGCTTTCCTTGAACCGCCTTGTAGAGGATTGGGGCGCTGATGTGGGTCTCTCCATGTTACTTGTTGATTTCCAGAATGCCTTTAACTTGGTTGACAGGGAGAATTTGCTGGGGGAGGTTCGCCGTCAGTGTCTTGCCCTCTCCCGTTGGGTTGAGTTTTGCTATTCCAGTCCTACTAGGCTCTACTACGGGGAGCACTGCCTCCGCTCTTGCCAGGGGGTCCAGCAGGGTGACCCCTTAAGCCCCCTTCTTTTCTCTTTGGTTCTGCATCCCCTGGTTTGTAGGATCAGGGACTCATTTGTTCTTTGCTTCCAGGCTTGGTACCTCGATGATGGTACTATTGTCGGGGATACACTTGTTGTGGGGAAGGTTATCTAGATGATTATAAATGAGGGCCCCCGTTCTGGCCTCCATCTCAACGTAAATAAAACGGAGGTTTTCTGGCCTATCGAAGACCCGAGGAGTAGGTTTGCTGGTGTTTTCCTCACCGCTATTGCCAGACTCTTGGATGGTGTTAAGGTCCTGGGGGGGGGGGGGGGGTCAGCGTGTGTCTTGCTTTCAGCGGTGCTCTTGTCTCGAAGAGGGTTGCCCGTACTATTGAGCTCATTGATGTGTCGTATTTATATAACTTTATTCCCTCGAGTCCGTTGTCTTTTCCGGTCGGAACGCTCTCTTTATAGCCGTTTCTTCTAACATTTTTCTTTGAGTGAGTGTTTTTGTAGATTCTACACGATTTCAGGTCTTTATGTGCATTTACACTCATATCTGGTTAGAAGAACGATCCCGTGCTAGGACGTCCAGGTGAAGAAGAACTGAGAAGTGTCGATTCATTGGGCCATGAAAAGCGGCCCATTACTTGTTTTATTAGTGTTGTGCGCGCCACCCTACCCTGACGGGCTGCCTGCTGGCCGGCCGGCATGACAAATTTGACGATTTAAGCTTGATTTTAAGTTGCGCTTCGGCCCCTGCATGTGGCAGGCCGCCTGCTGGCCGGCCGGCGTGCAAACTCAGCATTTTTCCGCCTATTTTGTATAACTAAGGAGGAGTTGTATTTTTTATTATCACTTTTCATAACTTAGAATTTTTACCTAAGAAAAGCTACGTGACTCTTAGCATTCTAGCACTCGGTTTCAACTCGTACTCGATTTCGGTAAATTCGTTTATGCAATTTTCAGTTTTATGTTTCAATCTTCATCGTAAATTACTTAGTTCATCATAATTTTCTCTTTTTGCAATTTGTCGTTCCGTTTAGTTCGCTAGATTCTCACTCGTTTGTCGTTAGATTTATTTGCTTCACTTTTTATCATGAAATCTATGTATGCGATTTGTTGTTTCGTAATTATCATGCGTAGCTAATTTTCTCGCTAGGGTCGAGGGGGATCGATGGATTATTATACGATTATGTCGCTTCGATACTAAATTTATAATTATGCTAGTACCATTTTCGCGTGTTTTATTTGTCGATTAATTTGTTAAAGGCCACAACATTTTAATCTGTTTGGGAAATTCTAGTTCATGTGCGAAAGCCGAATTAGGATTAGATCACAGCGCGATTTGGTACTGAGTCTAATAAGTTGCGTTAGATCCTTCCTAGGTTGATACGATTCGAGAGAACGTGTTATAGCCGACTAGCATATTTTTGTGTTTATTATTATTGTCGAATAATTGTCGAACATCTATCGTGAACCCGTGACCTTAGTTTTCATCTCATTGTTAGATTCGATTTTTTTTATCGCATTTTAGTAGTGTTTTCATATTTTTCCATCAATCAACCCGTTTAGAGCATTTTAGAATCACCATAGCTATTAGACGTATTTAACTATTTCCCTGTGGATACGATACCTTGCTTGCCGCTATATTTTTGTTAGTAGCATTGGGTTTATCTTGATTGGGTGAGACGGCTTAACCTATATCAAATTTGGCGCCGTTGCTGGAGAAACGGTTTTTCTTGTTTTTTAGCCTGTTTCTTTTTTGCTCTCTTTCGTCTCAAGGAATTAAAAACTCCTTGAGATTGATCTCACTCCCTACTTGTAGTTTTGCTTATGCCCAAGACTTTTCGGTCATCTGAGCTTACTCCGTTCGATCCTGAACCCGAGAAAACCTTTCGTAGGCGACGACAGTTTTGGAGAGAGATTTCCGCAGCTCCCGATCTCGAGACTTTGGAAGCTATTCATATCGAATTTATAGCTGAGAATCAGTTCTTTGAAGAGGAAAATCAATCTCAGTCCTAGATCATTTTACCACCTCCGATCATAAAAATGTCGAAGCTTTCTAATCATTCGGAGCCCGAGCAAACTGCTCTTCCTAAGTTGATTAAACAACCAACTGCTACTCAAGGTACATTTGAGATTCGACCCACCTTTATTTCTTTGGTGGAGAAGAATCAATTCGGTGGTGACCCTAAGGAGGATCCTCACAAGCATATGAGGATATTTACTGATTACTGCTCCACGATTCCGCTTCCGGCCGGGGTAACTCAAGAAGAAGTCATGGAGATGCTTTTCATGTTCTCGCTACGGGATTCCTCTAGGGAGTGGATAACTGATCTTGATAAAGTCACCGAGGGGATCACCAATTGGAATTCTCTTGCCCTTGCCTTCTACAAGCACTATTATCCTCCGCAAAAGACGAACATGCTCCGGAGTCGAATCACCAATTTTCGTCAAACTCCGAACGAAAATATTCATGAAGCGTGAGAGCGGTTCAAGAAGCTTGTGAAGGAATGCCCACACCATGGTTTTCAGGTTTGGTTTCTTTGCAACCAATTTTATAATGGGTTATATGATGATTTTTTTTTTTGGTAAAGGTAAGTATATTGATAAAATGGATTTACAATATGGAATTTACAACGGACGCACAAGACTCTCAAGGAAATAGGAGTCTCTAGCGCCTAATTTGTAAACTTTATTATTATTACAAAAGATCTGAAATTCTTTGACTATGATACTAGCAAGGACCTCCGGTTTAGTCAGATGAGACTCCAACTTGCTTTTATTCCTTTGGTTCCAGATGTGGTAGACTAGAGCATTAATAATTCCGTTTTTAATAGCTCTTTGCAATTTCGTTCCTTTGAGTCGATTCCTCCCAATCTCGGTCAGGTTAATGTTGCAATTCCATCCACACTTCCTCTTCACTTCTTCAATCAGACGTCCGCTGTACTCACATTTTGTGAAGAGATGTTCAATGGTCTCTTGTTCTGTCTCACAAATGCAGCAGCGAGCTTCGTTAATGATGCCCAGATTCATTAGTTTATCTTTGACGTTGAGGGATTGATGTCTGTGCAGCCATGCTATAATCTGATGCTTCAGAATGGACCAATTCGACCATATTTGTGTATGCCAAGTGACCCGAGCTTTCTTTTCCCTTAGAAAATCGTAGGCATCTGCAACACTGTAACTATTTCGTCCCTGATCAGTAGAGCCATGGAAATGGACCAGTCTGTCTCTAGCCTGACAAATTTTTCGCCACGACCAACTAGAATCCATTGAAGGTTGATAATCGTTCCAATTTCTCCCTTTCAGATACACATGATGCACCCACTGGACCCACAATTTGCATTGACAATTACTCACCCACCAAGCAAGTTTTCCAATGGCAGCCTTATTCCAAATTGCATTTTGTCGAAGGTTGAGACCTCCTTCCTTAATCGGATTACAGATTTTGTCCCAAGCAACCATGGGGGATCGGTGATAGTCAACCCCTCCATCCCATAGATAATTCCTGCATATAGAATCAATCTGTTTCATTACAGTGGACGGGATGATGAAGATAGAGGCCCATTAAGAATGAAGAGTAGATAAGACACTCTTCATCACGATCAGTCTTCCGGCATAGGATAGTTTCCTAGCGCCCATTTTCCGAATCCGTTCCATTAAATTATGAACAATCGGCTGACATTCAAGTATTGTAAGTTTGGAGGCTTTGATGGGAATTCCTAGATACAGGAAAGGCAAGGACCCCTCCGTGCAACCCGATACCTGCAAAATGTCATTTTTCACGTCATTCGGAACCCCGTTAAAATAAACACTCGACTTCCCTTTACTCATTTTAAGACCAGTCGCTGCAGAAAAAGCAGAGAAGGATCTCAGTAGGACCATCATCGAAGGGACATCCCCTTTAGAGAAAAGGAGAAGATCATCGACGAACATCAGATTAGTGAGCTTCATGGCCTTACACATGGGGTGGAATTTGAATTGGTTTTGCTCAGTGGTAAGGCTTAGGATGCGTGTCAGGTACTCCATGCAAAGAGTAAAAAGAAGAGGGGAAAGGGGATCCCCTTGTCTAAGCCCCCGACGACCTTGAAAGAATCCGAAGCTTTCTCCATTCAAATTGAGGCTATAGGATGCTGTAAAACAGCATTGCATCACCTGTTTAATGAATAGGCTCGCCATCTCTATAGCGACCATCATTTGCTCAATGAAACTCCATTCCACGGAGTCATAAGCTTTATGGAGATCGATTTTGAAAAGGCAACGGGGAGAAGCGCTCTTTCTATTATACAGTCTGACAATATCTTGGCAGATTAGGATATTCTCCAAGATACTCCTGCCCTTGATGAAGCCTCCTTGGATGGGAGAAATGATGTCAGGTAGGACAACTGCAAGTCGGGCACATAGCAATTTGGAAATAGTCTTGTAAATAATGTTACAACAGGCTATGGGCCTGAATTGCAAGACTGAAGAGGGACGATCAACCTTAGGAATTAAGGTGATACTTGTCGTGTTCATTTGCTTTAGAATTTGACCTTAGGAGAAGAAATCTTTAATGGCCTCAACAATCTCGGCACCAATAACATCCCAGGAATCTTTGAAGAATGTGCTTGAGTAGCCATCGGGTCCAGGAGATTTATCATCCAGAATGCTAAAAAGGGTGTTTTTTATTTCTTCATCAGTGACAGGCTGCTCGAGGATCTGCCTATGATGAGCGTTGCACTTGGGATCTTGCTTAATGATTGTCCGACAAACTGGCCTGACATTAGAGCTTTCCCCTAGTAAATTCTTGTAATAAGTTAGGAAGGCATCTTGAATCCCGTCCTGATCTTTGTGGATAATTCCTTTGGCGTCCTGAATTTGGTTAACAGAATTTTTAATTCTTCTACTTCTGATCGCACCATGGAAAAATTTTGAATTCTGATCACCATCCTTCAACCAATTGCATTTCGTTTTCTGCTTTAGAAATTCCATTCGGGCTTCGTGGAGCCTGGCGTAATCATCTGCAACAATCGCCTCTTGATTTCGCAAATCTTCACAAGTGGGATTGTTATGAAGACTTACTTGCACTGCGAGGAGCTTAGTTTGAGCAATGTCTGCAGCCTTCTCGATATCCGAGAAGTGATCTCTGTTTAATTCTTTGAGCGACTTCTTAAGATGTTGTAACTTCTTTGCAACACAGTACATTTTACTGCCTGTAATCTTCTGATTCCAGGATTCAGAGACAATACTTTTAAAGTTTGTGGCTTTACTTCACATGTTAAAGTACTTAAACGATCTCTTTCTAGCTGTCTCTCCATTACCATTCGTGATCAAACATGGGCAGTGGTCAAAAAGACCTCCCGGCATGAAGTTTGCTAGGTAATTCTCTCTATCCCTAATCCAATCTTGGTTAACTAAGCATCTATCCAATCTAGATAAGACCCTATCCTCAGGTTTCTGCTTATTATTCCAAGTGTAATAGGAGCCTGATACAGTACAGTCCATTAGCTCACATTCATCGATACAATTCTGGAAAGGCATGGCTTCAGCAAGGACAAAGTTACCCCCAAGTCTTTCTTCCGGTTTGAGAACACAATTAAAGTCGCCCCCGACCATCCAAGGCCCGGAAACCTTAGACGCCAGTTCTCTCAAATCATCCCAGAGAGGAGCTCTCTCAAGGATATCATTAAAAGCATAAACAAAAGTCACATAGACGGACTGACCATTAGTTTCAGTAACATGGCAGTGGATGAGCTGATTCGTGCAAAGAATAGGAGTGACATTACACTGATTAGGATCCCAAATAGTCCAAATTCTACCTCTAGGATGCTTATGAGCATTGGTAACAATACTCCAATTATTAAACACACTAGTGCCAATAGAACTTTGATTCCCTGGTTTTTTTTTTTGTCTCAAGCAAACCAAATAAACCAATCTTATTTTGAAGAAGAAAGTTATTTATCTCAAGTTGTTTCTTCCTTTTATTCATACCTCTAACATTCCAAAAGCCCAAATTCATCAAGATTTTTTGGGAGTGGAGTCACCTTTTTTTCCATTCAACAGGCTGCTTGAAGTAGAAACCAGAACTTGGCGAAAGGTCTCTTTTGCATTCAGTTGTGGCAGTCCATCCGGGGTTTTGAAGGTGGGGTTGTCAAATACTCTACCAGAGTTAGGTTCTGCTGTGTTATTTCTTGAAGTGTAGTTTATGATCATTGCTTGTGGTTCTATACCTTTACATTGATTAGGCTCCTGAGGCGCCGCATCAGCAGTACTGGTATCACTTTGGAGTTTCGGTTTCCAAACTTGTTTAGTCTTCACCTCTTTTGTTCTCTCTTCGGATTTCCTCTTTTCAGTTCTGCAATCCACTGTATCATGTCCCATCCTGTGACAAGTCTTGCATAGTGATGGTGGGATTTGTCGTGGGTCCCGCCGATCAATATATAACCGACTATTCCTAGTGGGTAGCTAGGGCAAGTAGGGTCGATATCCACGGAGACGGTATTGTAAGTTCTAGACTAGGTCGGCCTAAAAACGAGACTAAGTCACAAACAAACACAAAGAAATACTAATTGATGAATTATGATGGGAGGAGATGAAGGAAGTGGACTAACAATGACTAGACTAATACAATGCTAAAACGGAATACTAAAGATCAAACTAACAAGCAAACTAAAAGAAACGATGACTAACTAAGAAGTTGAATCAAATATGAAAAGAAGTGGGTTAGGTCGGGTTCATAAGTGTAGATGGGTAATTGGGGTGGTCAAGGGTGTAGATGTCCCCTAATTGCTAGAGTCGGTCCGGGATCTCGCTACTTAGACTGATGTCAAGGCGGGTTCGCGCTCTCGCGTCCCAACCCTAGTCCACATTCTTATGTATAACGACTATTCTCAACATAATCACATACTAGACAAACAATGAGTAGAGGAAGACTAGCATGAGAAGCATGGCCACTACAACTCAAACAAGCATTTCAACAAACACATAGTGTGCCCAATATGTGACTAACAACAAAGATTCACCCTTTACCCCTAATCATACCCTAATCACCCATATTCTACCCTTAATCCCCCTACTAACCCACAAGGAGACTACTCACTCATTATCAAACTAACCATAACAACAATAAAAGAAAACATCATCATAAACCAAACATCCATTATGAACAATGTGAACAATAACAAGAATACTAAGTAAAGATTCAAACTTGATTAAATAAACAAGAACAAGAGTAGAGAGGATTATACCAACAACAAGATGATGAAAAAGATATAAACTTGCATAAATAAGAAACCCAAATCAACTCCAAGGTTGTCAAGCTTGGATGAATCTTCAAGTATCCTCTTAATACAAGACTAACTAAACTAGATTAAAAGGAGATTAACTAAGGATTAAGGGAAGATTAATCTAAAAGGATGAACTCTAAATCTAGGGTTTTATCTTGTAGAGAGGCTTAAGAGAGTCTAATGTAAGGTAAGATACATAAACAATACAAGAGGGAAGTATTTATATGGTTACAAGAATGAGGGAGGATGAACTAAAGAGTCACGCGCAGCAGCACCATGGTCCCGACCGGGACGGTCTGATCCCGACCGGGAAGGTCTGGTCCCGACCGGGACGGACCCAGAACAGAACACCTCTCTTTTGTGCACCTCATCCCGGACGGGATGAGGCCATACCCGTCAGGGATGAGTCTTGTAGGCCTCCAATACGATCTTTAAGGTTTCCCCTTGCTTCACATGGACTTCTTATCGACTCTCGGGTCTCGGGATCGAGTCTAAGGGGCTCGAGATCGGGTCCCAAGGTCTCAGGGTCGAATCCAAGGCATCGAGTGATCGTTCCTCCGCTTCGTTGGCTCCGAAAAGTGTATGTATTGACTCGGAATCGCTCCAACTCTTCATGAAAGGTCTCGGGAACCTGAAACGAGCTAGAGAAAGCATAAGTAGCCCATGAACCGCTCCCAAGGAGCGATTCCGCAAGGAAAATGGGACCAAAACACAGCAAAATAGGCACTACAAACTACACTTATCAACTCCCCCACACTTAACTTTTACTCGCCCTCGAGTAAGCACAAACTAACTACTAAACTAGCCGAGTGGGTATTAGCGCACCCTACGCCCTTTCAACTCACGCGAGAACACCTAAAGGATAAGTGCTCTCCGCAAGGCAAGTGAAGTCTTGCGACAAAACTATGGATGCAACCGGACACAAAAACACACAAACATACAAACAACACACAAAAGGTTGCACCCAAAGAGAAACAAATACCGCTTCCCTCTAAAAAGCGGTGAAAGAAGCACTGGTTTAGGAGTCAAGGCGAGTGACAACGTTCCCAAGCTAGCAGTACAAACCAAAATGGACTAAACCCTAATAGTATGACGACAAAGCATTAAAAACGTTGGTAACTTACCTCGGTTCCTCCTAACCTTCTAAGAACGTACCACGGGACGATCGGCGGGATGGAAATAGGATGAACCACGGTGTTAGTCGACACTGTAGGTAAGTGAGACCCCGCCCCCTTTAGCAATGAGCCAAGAGGGTCGTCCCATGTCCGAAACCGCCTAGCTAGTCCAAGTAAAAAGGTGGAAATATTTGCAAACTGAGGGAAGACCGACCTTTGCCGCTATCATCCTTCCTAGGGACTCGGTCCTTTGGTAGGCTCTTCACGGCAAAAGTCGGAAAAAGGCTTATTTTCGTGGGGTTAGGATCTTTTTGTGAGACAATTTTCTTTTTGGCATTTTCTCTTTTCTTTTGCATACTTGCTTTGTGTGTTGCCATGCCATTTCTTTTTCTTCTTTTCTATTTTCTTTTTGGCTTTTGTGTCATTTCTTTTTCTTCAATCTTCTCTTTCTTTCTTTTTCTTTCTCTTTTTTTCTCTTTTCTTTGCCCTTTTTGGCTCGATTTGATTGATAGGCATTTCTTGGCAATTGAGAAAGAGAGACTTCAACAAATTGTAATTTATTGTGTGGATATGTGTGGGAGGTAGGGTAATGGGTAAGTCGGGACGGCGCCTTCCCTTCAAACCCAGAAAAAGGGGAAAACTTGGACTAGTCGAGCAATGTCAAACAAGGTTACCTAAGGGACGGGACTCGGCAACCAAGGCCTTTTCACACCGTGGGTGGTCAAAATGGTCAAAATGCAAATCCCGTAGTAAATCCCTAGTAAGCTAGGTGGACTCAAGGTAAAGGACCAACAAATTCATTGATTTAGGGTCATTCTACTAGACTAAAGTCCAAGACTCGATTTATACTACTAAGAAGGGAAAGTAAACACTCGCACACTAGCCTCTAAACCGGGTTTTCGAAAACCTATTTACACACAAGACACAACTACACAACACAAAACAAAGACACGACGAAAATGAAAGAAAAAGAGACAAAAGGCCACAAAACAAAAACAAAACAAAACAAACACATAAACAAACACAAACACCACCCCGAAATAAGCCACCAACCAACACCAAACTTTACAAAGCTCCTCCCGAGCACACAACATCACAAATCGCCTCCGAACATCACAAGAGGTAAAGAGGAAAAAGGGATAAGGTGTTACTGGATGTCTTGAAAACTTTCCGAAGTTAGCGGCGATTAGGCGACCTAAGAGGAAAAAGGGAGGCAAAACACGCACAACAAAACACATATACGATACAACGACATAAAAAGGAAAACACACAAAAGGAAATTTTTTTTTGATTTTTGTGAAAATTTTTCAAATTTTTAGGATTTTTAAAGATTTTTCGAAAAACTACGAAAATAAAACTAACTACGATAGAATATCGCTCCCCCACACTTAAGGCGAGCAATGTCCTCATGCTCGACCGTAGTGCATGGGAGCACAAAAGAAAAGAAACTATGAAAATAAAGCTAAAAATCAAAAAGTGAAGAAAAGGGTAGAAAGTGTCCGGCCGGGGTGTAGTCAAGTCACCGTGGGCCAAGACAAGAAAAGATATGGAAAGGGGGAGAAATAAAAAGAAAGAAATAAAAGGAAATGGGAGGGGAGGACTAGGTGTGATCAAGTCACCTAGCCCGGATTCCGCCCAAATCCGACTAAATCCTACAAAAAAGGGTGAAAATCTTGAAAATTTGGATTTTGAAATGACTCTCGATGTAGTCACGTCATCGAGAGTCGGGAGCAACAAATACCAAGGCCCTGAGGGCCACCGTGACACGAAAGTGTATAAGGGGAGGGGAACAAACAAGGGCAAACAAGCTATAAAAGACGGAAAAGAAAGGATAGTTGCCGTACCATACGGTTAGCAACTCACTCGCTCCATCGTCTCATAAGTCAAAATCAGCACGTAGCTAGTCGTCGTCGTTGCTATTCTTCCCCAATCGCGATACGGATCCATGGTTGGAGCACAAAGGTAAAACGAGGTGGGTTTTGATGTGAAAGTCGGTTTAAAGTGAAGAGAAAGTGAGGAGAAAATGTGTATATGAGGTGTAGGGGTCATATGATGAGAGTAAGGACATGTAGGGAGGTTGAGAGGGGGTACAAAGTGGTAGGGTGGACTCAAACGACAAAGAAAAGGCCAAAGGAGGAACAGGGGGTCCATCCCGACCGGGATGGGTGGTCCCGGTCGGGAGGACTTGCTCGTCCCGGTCGGGAAGCCTTCGTCCCGGTCGGGATGGCACTCCAGTAGACCCATCTTTTGTCACACCCATCTCGGACGGGATGACATCCTTCCCGGTCGGGATGGCTCATCCTTCCCGGTCGGGATGACCTCTTCTCGGCCGGGAAGAGTCTCCTAACCCTCTATAGCTCCCAAAATCTCGTTCCAAGCTTCAAAAACCGACTCCCCTTCACACGATCCAAGCTCAAACAATGACCACTCCTCCCTAGGAATCACCTTCACTTCACCTATCAAACAAAGCTCATACACACATCAAATTCCCTCCCTCACATCGCTCATCAACAATCCAAATAATCAAGAATTTCACAAA
Source organism: Agrostemma githago (assembly GCA_958450325.1). Classification (NCBI taxonomy): domain Eukaryota; kingdom Viridiplantae; phylum Streptophyta; class Magnoliopsida; order Caryophyllales; family Caryophyllaceae; genus Agrostemma; species Agrostemma githago. Next base: position 56,650,005 of record OY288242.1, read on the forward strand.
AGTAAAAGAAATTACAAGAGATAGAGATATATACAAAGAGACGGTTCTTGTGGAACTCCGTCAAACCAAAGGTGGTGCATTTTTCAATCTTTTTCTTCAACAACAATGATTAGTTCCATCTCCATCAAGGGCACGAAGAAACAAGTCGAAGGCCCTAGCAAAGTCTTCAATCAAGCTAGTAATATAAGCATCCAAATACCAAGGCTCTCCTTGACCTTGTCTCGACGTTCCCGGGGCGTCCCGATCTTGTAAGTTCAATGGCTTGAACTTATACTTTTGATCCTTCGGGATATACCCAAACGTCCATCGATCCTCATGTGGCCCCAAGGGAGGCTCATCTTCCTTCTTGCCTTTCAACTTGTCATCAAACCCATGATATGGGCACTCATCCTCTCCAATCTCGGAGTCATCATCCTCAAGTTCACAAGAGTTCTTCTTCAAGATTTGTCCCGACTCTCCCCCTAGATCAATGTCTTTCATGGTGTGGATCATTTTGCAAGACTCATCATTATTAGGCGAAGTGTTGCCTTGGAGGTCAAACAATAGCTTCTCTTCGCCTAGCTCGAAGGTGATCCTACCATTCTTCACATCGATCATAGCACCGGCGGTGTGTAGAAATGGGCGCCCAAGGATAATGGGAGTGATAGCATCTTCCCGCATGTCGAATACAAGAAAGTCGACCAGAATGAAGAACTTCCCGATTCTAATTGACACATCTTCCAACATCCCCAAAGGTCGGTTGAGAGAGCTATCGGCCATTTGGAGTGTAATGGAAGTACTCTTGAGCTCCTTAATCCCGAGTCGCTCACAAATGGAATAGGAAATGATGCTTACACTCGCACCCAAATCACATAATGCTTTTTCAACCTTGTAGTTGCCTATGGTGCAAGGGATCGAGAAACTACCCAGATCCTTCAACTTGGGAAGCGTAGAACCTTGAATAAGCTCGCTCACTACTCTTGTGAACGCTATGGTCTCTTCCTTGTCGATGGATCTCTTCCTAGCCAATATTTCTTTCATGAATCTTCCATATGCCGGGATTTGGGTAAGTAGCTCGGTAAATGGGACACTCACATCCAACTTCTTCACAATATTAAGGAACTAGTCATATTGGCTATCCACCTTGGTCTTCATTTGCCTTGTTGAGAAAGGCAACTTGATTTGGATCTTGTTATGCTCAATAGGGGTGGAGTCTTCAAATGACACTTTCCTTTTACCCTTGTCTTTTCTTTGAAGTGGGGGAAGCTCGTCTTCTTGGGGTTTCTCAATCTCCCATAAGACTTGCTCCTCTATAGGATTTCCCAAGCTTTGGTCTTCTTGAATTGGAGGCACAACCTCTCTTGTTGGTTCTTGCTCATTAGGGGGTGTGGGAGGGTTATAAGATGTACCTCTCCTCGTGGTAATAGCATTTACATGATCAAGTTTCGATGTTTCACCTTGAGGAGGTAATTGCCCCTCTTGCCTTGAAGAGCTACCCGAAGCAAGTTGAGCTATTTGGGTCTCAAGCATCTTCGTATGAGCATCTCTCGCCATGTTGTCCCTTTGAATAAAAGCATAGAACTCTTGTTGGTTTTTTGACATCTCCATTTGACCCCTTTGCATCTCCAACATAGATTTTTGAACGTCGAAATCACGAGTTGGAGATTGTGGATTGTGCGGAGTATCAGTGAGGGCTAATGGAGCACCATAATCATGAATAGGAGACCGGCTCCTAGGCTTACTTTCTTGACGGTTAGCTTGAGTTGCTTGTTGTTGATGGTTCCCTTGGAACCCATGAGAATTGCCTTGATTAAGGCCATTGTTGTGGTTTTGTTGTCTTTGGAAGTTTTGGTTTCCTTGGAAACCACCTTGATTGAAGTTCCCTTGTTGGAACCCTTGATTGTTGTTGTGGAAGGTACCTTGGTTATTTTGCTTGAAGTTGTTGAAGGGTCTTGGATTACCCACATAACCTTGATAACCTTGATTGTTGTCCCTTAAGGGAGGTGGAACATAGGGACGAGGTTGCATAGCTTGTTGTTGAGGGACTTGATTGGAAGCTTGGTATTGATTGGAATAGGAGGCACCTTGCTTGAACGCTTGAAAGGCGTTCACTTGCTCAATGCTTCCTTGACAATGCATAGGATCATGACCAACGACTCCACAAGTATAACACATCCCATAATAAGGCAAAGGAGGTGCAAATCCCAAAGCATTCACTTCTTGAATTGAGTGTTGGTTGGAGGAACTAATGCTTTGAACTTGAGTGAGGTGGCCTTGGAGCTTCTTGTCAATGGTCTCCATGTCGGTCTTCAATTGAGCTCCAAGGTCAATGCTTAATTGAGTAATAGCATCAACCTCGTGCCTACCTCCTCGATTTGCCTTCCTAGGCCTTGAGTATTGAGAATTATGGACCGCCATTTCCTCGATTCTTGCCCATGTTTGGTCATCATCGACCTCGGTGAACCTACCATTGGAGCCCATGTTGAGTATAGTTCTTGAGTCCTCATAAAGACCGTTCCAAAATTGTTGGACCAAGAACCATTGTGAAAGTCCGTGGTGGGGGCACGATCTCACCAAAGATTTAAACCTCTCCCAAGCTTCATAAAGGCTCTCTTCATCCCGTTGTTGGAAACCGGTGATGGAGGCCCTAAGCAAATTAGTCTTTTCCGGAGGGTAGAATGTTTGGTAGAACGCCAATGCAAGCTTCTTCCAAGTGTCGATGCCCATGGTTGCCCTATCGAGACTCTTGATCCATTGCTTCGCTTTTCCAATTAATGAGAATGGAAATAATACCCATCGGATTTGATCTTGTGTAACCCCGGTTTGAAAAATAGCGTCACAATAATCGGAGAAAGTCTCCATGTGTTGATGCGGGTCTTCGGTGGGCAAACCACTAAATTGGTTTCTCTCCACAAGTTGGATGAATTGAGTCTTGGCCACAAAATTTCCGGCATAAGCGTCCGGTAGAGCATTCGGTCCCGGCAAGACATCTTCCGTAAATGTAGAGTGAGACGAAAACTTCGGCATAATTGGATGTAAGGGAGATGGTGGTGAAGATGGAGTTGAAGTAGATGTAGAGGGGGAACTAGGACTAGAATATCCAAAGGGATTGGTGAAATTCCCTTCGGCCGTCTCTCGAGATGCTTCCTCAAAATCGTTTCCTTGAGCTTGCTCTTGATGAGCATTGCTTGCGCTTGGTTGAGAGATTCTAACCCGGTTAATCGTCCGTTGGCGAAAGGCTCGAAAAAGTCTTTCTGGCTCTGGATTAAAGAGAAAGAAGTCGCCTCCCCGCCTAGGCATACACTACACACTTGAGCAAACGTGAGAACACCTAGTGCTTTATGGGCACTAGGTAACGACAATAAACAAGCACAATCGAAAGACAAAGAGAAAAGATGGAGAAATAAAACTAATGAAACAAGAAAAATCTAGAGAATATGCACAAGAGATGATAGAAGGGCACAAAGAAGGGTAACTAAGTCTAGCTATAAGCAAACTAAGTCTAAACAATGCACCGTCCCCGGCAACGGCGCCAAATTGATGGTGGGATTTGTCGTGGGTCCCGCCGATCAATATATAACCGACTATTCCTAGTGGGTAGCTAGGGCAAGTAGGGTCGATATCCACGGAGACGGTATTGTAAGTTCTAGACTAGGTCGGCCTAAAAACGAGACTTAGTCACAAACAAACACAAAGAAATACTAATTGATGAATTATGATGGGAGGAGATGAAGGAAGTGGACTAACAATGACTAGACTAATACAATGCTAAAACGGAATACTAAAGATCAAACTAACAAGCAAACTAAAAGAAACGATGACTAACTAAGAAGTTGAATCAAATATGAAAAGAAGTGGGTTAGGTCGGGTTCATAAGTGTAGATGGGTAATTGGGGTGGTCAAGGGTGTAGGTGTCCCCTAATTGCTAGAGTCGGTCCGGGATCTCGCTACTTAGACCGATGTCAAGGCGGGTTCGCGCTCTCGCGTCCAAACCCTAGTCACATTCTTATGTATAACGACTATTCTCAACATAATCACATACTAGACAAACAATGAGTAGAGGAAGACTAGCATGAGAAGCATGGCCACTACAACTCAAACAAGCATTTCAACAAACACATAGTGTGCCCAATATGTGACTAACAACAAAGATTCACCCTTTACCCCTAATCATACCCTAATCACCCATATTCTACCCTTAATCCCCCTACTAACCCACAAGGAGACTACTCACTCATTATCAAACTAACCATAACTACTATAAAAGAAAACATCATCATAAACCAAACATCCATTATGAACAATGTGAACAATAACAAGAATACTAAGTAAAGATTCAAACTTGATTAAATAAACAAGAACAAGAGTAGAGAGGATTATACCAACAACAAGTTGATGAAAAAGATATAAACTTGCATAAATAAGAAACCCAAATCAACTCCAAGGTTGTCAAACTTGGATGAATCTTCAAGTATCCTCTTAATACAAGACTAACTAAACTAGATTAAAAGAATATTAACTAAGGATTAAGGGAAGATTAATCTAAAAGGATGAACTCTAAATCTAGGGTTTTATCTTTTAGAGAGGCTTAAGAGAGTCTAATGTAAGGTAAGATACATAAACAATACAAGAGGGAAGTATTTATATGGTTACAAGAATGAGGGAGGATGAACTAAAGAGTCACGCGCAGCAGCACCATGGTCCCGACCGGGACGGGTTTGGTCCCGACCGGGACGGTCTGATCCCGACCGAGAAGGTCTGGTCCCGACCGGGACGGACCCAGAACAGAACACCTCTCTTTTGTGCACCTCATCCCGGACGGGATGAGGCCATACCCGTCGGGGATGAGTCTTGTAGGCCTCCAATACGATCTTTAAGGTTCCCCCTTGCTTCACATGGACTTCTTATCGACTCTCGGGTCTCGGGATCGAGTCTAAGGGGCTCGGGATCGGGTCCCAAGGTCTCGGGGTCGAATCCAAGGCATCGAGTGATCGTTCCTCCGCTTCGTTGGCTCCGAAAAGTGTATGTATTGAGTCGGAATCGCTCCAACTCTTCATGAATGGTATCGGGAACCTGAAACGAGCTAGAGGAAGCATAAGTAGCCCATGAACCGCTCCCAAGGAGCGATTCCGCAAGGAAAATGGGACCAAAACACAGCAAAATAGGCACTACAAACTACACTTATCACATAGAACCGGTTTCCAGTCATATTCAACATTAATAGTAACTACGTCTCCGTTTTCATCCCTGAATTGGATGCTTGTAGGCAGTTCCTGGCCAATAGTAATCTCCACTAAAATCCTAGAATATCCAAGTCTAGTCTTTTGGGCAGTGGGTTCATCCATTTGCACGAAGGGACCAATTAAGCTAGCAATTTTTTGGATGCTCTTCCCCCAAAATTTCAGTGGCAGTTCATTGAGTCTTATCCATGTGGGTATAACCTTTATTTCCTCCTTTTTCAAGTCTATATCATGTCTCCAAGACTTGATTATCATCGGTTTATTATGGAATAGGTAGTATCCTGCGTTGAGAACAACATTTTTCATCTCTTCCGTCTTGAACCGTACAAGGAAAACTTCATTAGGCAAGAAAGAGACTTTATCGATAACGTGATGTTTCCATATTCTCTTCAAAAATCCTTCAAGGATATACCATGGTGGGTTAGCACCCACAATGAATCCATAAATGGCGTTTTCCCACTAGTCTAGTTCGGGTTGAACATCATCCAGTGTAAGTTAGAGAAGAGGGGTCTTCTTCATACATGGGATAGATTTCTTCCCCTGTTTAGTAAACCATTGACCCTCCTCATCATCTGCCTTCTCATTCGTTGGAACCAAGGATGGAGTCAGGGTCGCAGATGATGAATCATTATCCACGTCTTGTCCGGTCTGATCATCGTCGTCGCCGAATTCATATGCAGGTACCCCCCCATGACATCTTGTATGGATTTCTCCTTCAACGTGACGTCCATGGAGGGTTTGGGTTGGTGATCTTTAGCAGCGTTTCCTATGTCCTTAGAATTCCTTTTGTTTCTCCGCCTAGTGATGTTGGTCGGCATAGGGGAGGCTGCCGGAGCCTTGGCCATCGTGCCAGGGACTCCAAATCGCCTACTCTCACCTCTCTCTCACTAGGGTTTTTGCTATCGATATATTACGTGTATTACAGATATGGTTATACGATGATTGTAGAAGCACACTTGATTCGGCATGTAATGGGCGATTCCAATGTAACGTGGATGATGATAAGGCTTGGCAAACAATTGAAGAAATGACATCTCACCACTCCCGATGGGGTAATCCTCGAGGTAATACTCGGTCTAATTCCGGTGAAAGTGGGTCCTCTAATGCCATGGCTATTCAATTAGCCGCTTTGGCTAAGAGGTTTGATGCATTTGAAGTGTCGAATTCTCAAGGGGGAGGAGGCATGCATCAAGTACATGCCATGCAAGATTATGCATGTGTTCGTTGTGGTGCCGCAGACCACCAAGCTCAAGACTGTCTAGGCTCCATAGAACAAGTGAATGCATTTCATTCCATGCGCCCGCGTTATCCATATATGAACCAACCGGGCTATGATGCATCTCTTTTGTCTTACAGGAGTACTAATGTCTTGAACCCACCTATTACACCACCCTATGTGCCCCCGCACAAGCAGCAATTCCAGAATCAAGGGAATTTTTAGAACCAGCAAAATTTCAATAATCAAAGGAATTTCCAAAATCATGGAAATTTTCATCAGCGACATCACTCGGGTCAACATCAACAAAATTTTGGTAACACTAATCAGAACTTCGGGAATTCTCATCAGAATTTTAGTGCTAGTCAGCAGAATTTTGGCCAATCCTCCGCACAAGCTCAAGGTAATTCTTCTACTTCTTCGAGTTCTAATGAAATGGCTGAGCTTCCTGATATGTTGCAGATGATGGCTAAGACCCAGGACTCTATGATGGCTCAATTGCAAAAGAATGATCAAGCTAAGGATAATGCCATCAAGAATTTGGAGAACCAAGTGGGACACCTTGCCGCGTCACAAGCAACGCGTCAACAAGGTAAACTCCCTTCTCAAGGTGATCAACAGCATGATACGGCTAATGCGATCACTCTTCGTAGTGTCACACACTATGAAGGTCCGTCGATGCCTAAAATGATAAACTGGCCGGGAAGGAGGAGGTTTTAGTGGAAGATGTCAATGAGGATGTTATTGTGGAAACTCCAAGTGACGAGCGAGTTCCACCACCCACTACTCCCGTTCCCACTCCGACTAGTCCAAAAATCCAAGTACCATTCCCGGGTCGATTTAAGAATCGAAAGGAGACTACCCAATTTGGCAAGTTCATGGAGGTTGTGAAGAATTTGCAGGTTACGGTCCCATTTACCGAGCTCATTATTCAGGTCCCATCTTATACCAAGTTTATGAAGGACATCTTGACTCGGAAGAGAAGCATCGGTGAGGTAGAAACCGTCACTCTTACTGCAGAGTGTAGTGCATTTTTACAGAACAAAGCCCCACCGAAGCTAAAGGACCCCGGTAGTTTCTCGATTCCTTGCACTATTGGCACCTTATCGATTGATAAGGCTTTATGTGATTTAGGTGCTAGTGTAAGTGTCATGCCTTACTCCGTTTGTGAAAAACTTAATATGGGTCCTCTTAAGTGTACTAGTGTCACTTTGTAGATGGCGGATCGTTCCATAAAACGCCCCTTGGGAGTTTTAGAAGACGTACCCGTTAGAGTTGGAAAAAATTTTATCCCAGTTGATTTTATCGTCCTTGACATGGCCGAGGACACCCAAATTCCTATAATTTTGGGTAGACCATTTTTGCACACCGCCGGCGCGGTGATTGATGTCAAGAACGGTAAATTGACTTTAGAAGTGGGTGGAGACACTATTGTTTTCTGCTTGGATAGTACACTTAAGAACCCGATGGTAACGGATTCATGTTGCATGATAGATGTTATTGATGTTGTAGTTCATGATTCTATGAAGGCATCCCTTATATGGGACCCCTTAGAGGCTTTGATATGTTTGGAAGCGTGTGCAGGTGATGCTTCCGTTGACTCTGCTGTCATTGATGCCTTGGAAGCTGCTTTGGAAGGAAGGATGCTCACAGAGGAGCAAGGTGTCGATGTAACCAACGTCGTCCACACCTCATTTGCCATTGACATAACCGTTCTGGAGCGTAAGCCACTTCCGTCTCACCTAAAAGTTGCCTTTTTAGACGATATCGAGAGCTTTCCCGTGATCGTAAGTGCTGATTTAACTGAGCAACAACTTTCTGACTTGTTAGTTGTTTTGAAGAAAAATAGGAAAGCTTTGGGGTATAGTCTTGATGACCTGAAGGGAATTCGTCCCGATTTCTGTATGCATAGAATTAATCTTGAGGAAGGCCATCGTCCTTGTGTCCAGGGTCAACGTAAGTTGAACCCGAATATGCAAGAGGTTGTTAAAAAGGAAGTTATGAAATTGTTGGATGCAGGAATTATTTATGCGGTTTCTGATTCAAAGTGGGTGAGTCCGGTACAAGTTGTACCTAACACTAGTAGAGAAATGACATTTGACAAATAGATAATACAACGGTTGTTGTAAATAGCCGTTGCGTATAACAAAAGGCGACGTTTATTGGGTAACGATCGATGCGAAAGTTTATATAAAACATAATCGCATCAGTCAAGATATACGACCGATGCGAAATGTATATATAAAACACAATCGCATCAGTCAAGATATACGACCGATGCGAAATATATACTTAAAACACAATCTGCATCAGTCAAGATATACGACTGATGCGAAATGTATATATGTAAAACATAATCGCATCAGTCAAGATTTACGACTGATGCGAAAGAGTTTTGTATAATATCTAACCCAACCCATCGACTAATACAACAAAACCTTACCTTACTAACACCCCACCATTCTCCTCACCATCATTTTGCTAAACCCTAGAATTTTTCAACTAAAATTATCAATCCACCGCACCGACCACCGACCACCGACGATCGCAACCAAGTCTTTCTGCTCCTCTGCTCCCCATCCTACGATGACCGTGCTCCCTTCCATCCACCACTAGAAAGTAGATACGGGTAAGAAACTCATGTTCTCTCCCATTCTTTGTGATTGCAATTCGTATATCTTTTGTGTGTTTGTATTGATGGGTGTTGAAGAACTCGTAACAGTTGATTATGATTACAGATGAGAACGAGCTATTTCCAAACCTACGATTTTCCATCAATCCACCTTTAATTCAATGTAATTGCTTCACCTTTTTGCTATATTCATTCAATTAATTTGATTTTTGATGTCTTTTCTCTTTGATTTTATTGTTTTCATTGTTTATTATAGTTATAGATGCCAAATGTTATTGTCAATGTTAGGGTTTTCGTACTGGTGTGAATTCTATGTGTCTTATCGTGTAAATGTTGTTAATTTTGTACATTTTTCATATAAGGATCTGATTTTTTATGCTTTTTGTGTAATGTTTGTTTCAAATCTTGCAGTCTTGAATTATTAAGATTTTCATCGCGCAAGGAGTAATGTTGGTTGAATCTGTACATTTCCTAATTACCCGCAAGGTGTAATGTTTAGAAAAATTAAAGTAGCGTGATGAATGTAGAGATTTATAAACTAGAATTTATTAAAATTAAAGTATCTCAAATCATATAGAGTAATTTCCATGTTCAGTACGCCATGAATAATAATTACTAGATTAAAGCCCGTGCGCTGCACGGGTTAGTTAGCTTAATTACATTGATGATGTATATTCGTTAAATAAGAAACTTAATCAAACTATGTTATTACAATAAATAAGATGATTACATGATATTAGTCATAATAGCTTATTTTAAAACTCAAAAGAACACATGATTGCTCTTTTATTTATAATATAAAATTTCATCACCTTATTATAAATTTTCGATGTGAAAATAATTTTACGTTTGTAGTCTTATTAAGAGATTTTTTAAGACTCAAAAGTTTTTTATTGATATCTAAGAATGAATGAATTTTTTAATTGATATCTAAGAATGAAATATTAGTCATATTTATAATATAAGATTCTATCGCATCATCATAATTTTTGGATGTAAGATAATTTACTCAAGGTTTATAGTCTTAAGATCTGCTTTTAAGACCCACAAAAATGCACGATTACTCTTATTTATAATATAGAAGCATCGCCTTATTTTAATATTTTCGATGTGGGATAATTTTATGTTTGTAGTTTTTTTAAGAAAAATGATAGAAAATGATATATACAACCCTAAGGGTTGTATATAAGAGGTTGTAAAAGGAAACAATTCTTTAATATAAGTATTAACTAGTACATACAGATCTCATGCAATTGCATGGTTTTAAATAATGGTTATATTACTATAAAAAAGTATTAATAATTTATTTCAATTTTGTGTTGAACATGAAAATATTATAAATATTAGTATTAAATAAAGAGGTTGATAAAAAAGGGGAAAACTTACTCTTTTATTCGGTTAAAGAGTTATTTAAATTAAATTTTATTTAAAGTAAAGTCAAATACGGAGTAATATTTAAATAATACTTGCATAGTTTTTTGTATTTTTCAATTTTTACGATTATCATAAAATTTAATTAGAATTTATAAATACTCGTATAAGTTAATTGTTGATTTGTACAATTAATTATGCACTTGTTACCAAAATTAAAAATTGAGCCTTATGGAGGGAAAATTTTCATTGTGAGCATGTCACCTAGGCATGTGTTATCCTCTTAGTAGTACAACAATATAAGAGGATATCTGTTGGTACACTATTAGTTTTTCACATTATTAGTATTTATATTTTATATTTGAGAAAATAATTTAAAATTGCAATGATAATCAAGATAATCAAGATAATCGTGTAATCTCATTCAATTCATTTTTTAATTTTTTAATTTTTTTTACAAAGCTAATAACAAAACTTTTTACTTTTTACTTGTATATTTAATTAATGTTTTTTTATCACAAAACCAATATTCACAAATCAAAATTGATTCTCTTATATATTGAGGTCATATATAAATCTAATTAACAAATTTTAAGATAACATAAATATTATTAGATAAAAAAAATACTCCAAATATTTATATATTAAAATCAAAATCTGAAATTATTTTGTAGTTTTTTCCATCGCCAAGATTTTATATTTGTTTAGAATACTTAGACTTCGATAGTCTGAGACACTTATATTTTGTAACAAAAATAAATAAATTATATCATAAATATTTTTTTTAAAATATATAGCTAATACACACGGAGTGCATGATAATTTAATTTATTGAAAAAGTTTCTTCTAATTTTACATAAATATTGACTTTGACTTAAATTAGGATTAAACGTAGTAATTGTTTGAGTTTAATTGTTTATTTGTTTCCTTATTTGAGTGATAATAATTTGGAGGGAAAAAACTTCATGAGAAGTTGACACCTCATCAACTCCTATTCTCTTAGTAGTAAGAGGATTACATTGATATATGTGTAATTTAGGTTCCAATTCCTACGTTTTTACTAAGTATGGAAAATTTTAATTGATTACATTAATATAGGGTTGTATTTAACATTACCGATTTTTTTAAAAGCTTTTAAGACTCAAAAGATTGTTGGTTGATATTTAAAACCGAAAAATGACTCATTTATGATACAGAGTATAGAATTTCATCACCTCATCATAATTTTTCTATGTGGTATAATTTACTTAATTAAAGTTTATAGTTTTAAGAGTTATTTTTAAGACTTAAAAGAGTTTGTTTTTTTTATCTAAGTTAAAAGAACAAACGATTACTCTTTATTTATATAATCGAATTTGATCATCTTATTATATATTTTGGATGAATGATTACTGTTATTTATGTAATAAAAAAATTCACCTTATTATAATTTTTCGATGTGAGATAATTTTACTTAAATTTATTTAAGTTTAGATATAGTCTAATTAAGAATTTTTATTTATAGACGAATGATTACACTTATTTATAATATATAGAATTTCATCAACCCATCTTAATTTTTCGTTGTGGGATAAATATACTTTAACTATATAGTCTTAGTCTTAGTAACTTCTTTTTAGTCTCAAAAGATTGTTGGTTAATATCTAAGAACAAATGATTACATAGAATTCTATCACCTCATTATAATTTTTCAATATGTGATAATCTAATTTAACTTTATTTGTATTCTTATTAAGAACATTTTTTTAAGACTAAAAAGGTTTTTTGTTGATATCTAAGGACGAATGAATAGTCTTATTTATAATATAGATTTACATCACCTCATCATAATTTAGAGAAATGGTTACTTTTATTTATATAATAGAATTCCATCGTATTATCATACTCTCTTCGGACACTATTTTTTGCCTCATTTCATTGAAATACCCCTCACAAATATTAAGGTAATGAAGAAAAAAATAGTGAACGAAGAGAGTATGATAATACGATAGAATTCTATTATATAAATAAAAGTTTATAGCCTTAAGAGTGTTTTAATATTCAAGAGTGTTTTTAAGACTCAGAAGAGAAGGGTATAATTTCTCAATGTGGAATAATTACTTAAATTTATAGTCTTAAGAGTTTTTTAAGACTCAAAAGATTTTGATTGATATCTAAGACTAAATAATTAGTCTTATTTATAATATATAATTCCATCACCTTAATATAATTTGTCGATGTGAGATAATTATTAAACTTTGTAGTCTTATTTATAATATATAATCATCACCGTAACTTATTTTAATTGTTTCGATGTGGGATAATTTTAACTTTGTAGTCTCATTAAGACCGTTCTTAAACTCAAAAGTTTTTTAAAAACAAATAAAAAAGACTGCAAATTCATGACCTCATCATAATTTTAAAAAAATGATATAGAATTCCATCAAAGTGTTTTAAGAAAACAAAAGTTTTTGTGTTGGTTGATATTTAAAAGCAATGATTACTTTTATTTAGTAGAAATTCATAACCTCATCATAATTTTTCGATGTGGGAGAATTGCTTAAGTTGGTATTTCATCACCTTATTATAATTTATTTAAGTGTATAGTATTAACAACTTTTTTAAGACTCAAAAGATTTATGTTTGATGAAACTTTATAATTTTTCGAATGTGGATAGTTTTACTTAAGTTTATCGTCTTAATATATATTTTAAGACTCAAAAGATTTTTGGTTAATATCTAAGAGCACATGATTACTACGGAGTACTCCATTATTTATAATATAAAAATCTATCGTCTTATTATAATTTGTCGATGTGGGATAATTTAACTAAAATGTGTATCCTTATTTATAATATGGAATCATCACTGTATCTTATTTTAATTGTTTTGATGTGGGATAACTTTAAGTTCATAGTCTTATTAAGACCTTTTTTTTAAACTCAAAATATTGTTGGTTTTTTAAAAACTCAAAAGAGAGGGAATATAATTTTTCAATATAAAATAATTTACTTAAGTTTATAAACTTAAAGAGTTTTTTAAGACTCAAAAGATTTTGATTGATATCTAAGAACAAATAATTAGCTTAGTCTTATTTATAATATAAAAATTCATCGTTTTATTATAATTTGTCAATGTGGGATAATTTAACTAAAATTTGTTTTCTTATTTATAATATAGAATCATCATCGTACCTTATTTTAATTGTTTCGATGCGGGATAATTTTGAGTTTGTAATCTTATTAAGACATTTTTTTAACTCAAAATATTATTGATTGATATTTAAAAACAATGATTACTCTTATTTAGTAGAAATTCATGATCTCATCATAATTTTTCGATGTGAGCGAATTACTTAAGTTGATTGATGTTTAAGGAGGAATTATTATGTCTTATTATTTATAATATAAAATTTTTTCACCTTATTATAATTTTTTACTTAAGTGTACAGTCTTAAGAACGTTTTTAAGACTCAAAAGATTTTTGTTTGATGAAACTTTATAATTTTTCGAATGTGGGATGGTTTTATAAGCTTATAGTCTTTATATATTTTTAAAACTCAAAAGATTTTTGGTTAATATCTAAGAGCACATAATTACTCTTATTTATAATATAAATTTTAATCACCTTATTATAATTTTTCGATGTGAGATTATTTACTTAAGTTTGTAGTCTTATTAAAAGACTTTTAAAGACTTGTTTTTTTGATTGATATTTAAGAACGAATGATTAGTCTTATTAATAATATAGAATTCATCAACTTATCATAATTTTTTGATGTGAGATAATTTATTTAAGTTTATAGTGTTCCATCACCTCATCATAATTTTTCAATGTGAGATAATTTACTTAAGATTATAGTCTTAAAAACTCTTTTTAAAACGAAAAAAATACATCCTTACTTTTGATTTCAATGTGAAATGATTTTTGAATTTGTTGTCTTATATATTAAAAGCTTTTTTAAGAGTTAGAAGTTTTTTTGTCGATATTTAAAATTGAAAGATTACTATTATTTATAATATAGAATTACATCACCCCATCATAATTTTTCGATGTGGGATAATTTAAATGTTTTTCTTGGTCGGTATTTATTTAAACCGAATGATTACTCTTCTTTATAATATAAAGGGTTTTTCTATGGGATACCCCTCAACTATTGACTTTTCCAAGTGGTACCCCCGCCTTTTTTGAATTACATGGTGTACCCCTAAACTTTATTTATCAGTCCATATCATAACTAAAGTGATAAGTGTATTACAATTATTTTTTAAAAATGAATAATTAACATATTAATCAATCGAATTTGATGCTACAAACCATCTCTTTTTCTTTACCATTCATCAAGCCACCAAATGCCCATCAAAAGGCACTCTGTTGTCGGCCGACATCGACCTATCTCCCTCACTCTTTTAAATCCGTCAACCTCAATCCCTCCGTCACCCCCATGTCGTAGTGTGGTGAAATGACTTTTTTCGAGTAAAGGATGCAAATTGAAGAAATATATCATGGTTGATGAAAGTGAAATAGGGAATAATCACTATTTATATCATCAATTGAGAAATTTTCGTTGGAAAATTATAACTTTGGTTACAATATAGACTAATTTACAAAGTTTAGGGGTACATCTTGTAATTCGAAAAATGTGGGGTACCACTTGAAAAAGTCGATAGTTGAGGGGTACCCAATAGAAAAACCCTAATATAAAATTTCATCATCTCATCATAATTTTTCGATATAAGATAATTACTTCAGGTTTAAAGTCATAGGAACTGTTTTTGAGATTCAAAAGACTTTTGGTAGATATCGAAGAACGAATTATTACTCTTTATTTATAATATAGAATTTTATCATCATATTGTAATTTGTCGATATGGGATAATTTTAAAACTGTTATATGTAATAAATTCATTACATAATGTGAAACAAATAATATGAAATTTATACTCTAATAAAAACATTTTTTACCACGAATATAATTATTTCATTTTTATAATTTATTTTACGATAATATTTTTAAAAAATGAACTCTAAAGGTTTTTAACTAAGAATTATAAAACATCCCATTAATATGATAGATTAAATATATATTATAATAATTAAAAGATTCTCTAGTTGATTTTTTTATTATTTATGATACTTTCCTAATTTGAGGTTTGATGGAACAGACCAAAGAGATCGCTCGAAAAAAGCCTAAAATATATATATATATATATATAGCATAGCGCACACCACGTCACCACCACCCAAAAAAATGCTTGCAAATCACTTTTTTTTTTGAAGATCCCGAATATGGGATTTAATTAGAAACATTCAAATCGGCCAAGGCCAACCGTACAACCTCCGGCGGAAACTCATTCTCCCACAAACATCGATACGGGATTGAGTCAAATTCAGAGTGAGCTACAACATGGGCTAAATTATTAGTACTTCTCCTGACACAACTCCATTGAATATCATCAAAATTGGCCAAAGCAAGTCTGATCTCCTCACACAGAACAAAAAGCTCACTTCTCCCCTTTTTGTTGCACCTGAGTATGTCGATAACCACCTGACAATCACCCTCAATCACCAATTTAGTGTAGCCTCTGTCCCTTGCCTCCAAGACCCCCTCCATAATAGCATTTGCCTCAGCCTCCCCCA
This sequence comes from Agrostemma githago, assembly GCA_958450325.1. Classification (NCBI taxonomy): domain Eukaryota; kingdom Viridiplantae; phylum Streptophyta; class Magnoliopsida; order Caryophyllales; family Caryophyllaceae; genus Agrostemma; species Agrostemma githago. Next base: position 56,666,062 of record OY288242.1, read on the forward strand.
CCTCAGTTACCTCTTTTGCCCTCATCGCGATCGCCCATAACAGATCTCCGTCTTCGTCTCTACACACGGCTCCCAATCCTGTTCCCCACTCGTCTTTAACTCCAGCATCGCAGTTCAGTTTCACCCACCCATGCTCCGGTCTCTTCCAGTTGGCTGCGTAGACACTCCTATCCACATTCTCCGGGCTATAGCTCACTGTGAAATCCATGCCGCAATCGAACAGCTCCCTGTTCAAATCTGCAACCCGACGAACCACTCCCTCTCCCCTAACCAAATTATGCTCAAAGAGTAGTAGAAGTACTCCAGTATGGCAGTATGTACATTTTGTTTGACCCTTGACCCTTTAAACTTATGTTTTTCTGGTAGTGAAGGCTGGAAGAGATTATACTTTTACTCTAAAGGTTTTTATATAATGTGTTCGAGTGCTTGATTGCTGGAGATTTATCTGTTTTCTTGTTTGTGACCAGCATGAGACATTAAGTTTTGAGTTCGACAGCTGAAGTTTTTCTAGTGTTGTGGAACTGGCATGTTATGCAAGACCTGCCATTTCTAAAGATTCAGTTTTACACGGGTTTGTAATATTAACAATGGTCGAGAAGTTTGAGTGTCAAGTGCAATAAAATATTCAGGTGATAACATATTCATGTTGCTTTATCCTACAACATTGTTTGGCGATTATTTTTATCCTTACATGTGGGTGTGCTTTAAATTCTGAGTCTCATTATTAGTCTCATTTTTTTCACGGGTTAGTGTTACAACATACTTACTAGTTCACCGTATTTTCTCACGCCTTCATATGATAATCTATACTATCATAGTTAGTACTGACTTATGGTACCTGTGATGAAGTTTGTTATATTTATGAGACGGTCTAATTTAAAAATAGTTGTGACTTATAAGATCAACTAAGAGGAAGTTAATGTGGTGTATGACTGATTAATTATGTCCTTGCTGAGATAATTAGTTGCGGAAGTATTATGATGGAAAGACCATTAGTTGTGGGTACATTAGGGTTGTCTTTATATTGAAAATTGCATTGAGAGAACATGTGTGAAGGACGTGTGAAAGTTATAGGATGAACATGTGTTAAGGATGTGTGGGTACATATCATGCTTTCTTACTCTAACCAGCCAAATCTTGTAAGTGCTGTATATATACTTTTGCATTTCCAATTAGACCATTTTATCATTTATAAGCATGGTTGTCAATTCTGCTCCTTATTAATCATTACCCTTTGAATTGATTTCTCTCCGTTTATTTTTTCTTGTTTTTGATTAATGAATCTGGGCTCACCCCAATATTCTGAATTTACGCCCACTTCTACCCGATTGTTTCGATACCTACTTTCCCCTAGTTTACCTTGCTAATCTAATTTACGCATACTTCTACCCAATATTCTGATGCCTGGGCAATGGACATGCATTTGATCTAACATAACATATATACATTGTATCACAAGGTGGGTTTTATGGTATGAAACCAAGCAATGTGGCATTTCCTTCAAGTTTGCCTTACCCTAATTACGACTGCTGCGAAAACCCCTGTACGTATTTATTATTTATTACTCCGTATTTATTATGTATTGTATTCTTGTGTTATTCCTATCCGCAAAAATGTCTCCACATTGTGATGCAACTATTATATAGAAGATAACAGTATATTTCTGATTTATTGGTGCGTGCTGTGAAAAGCTGGATGTCTTTTGAGATTTTTATCGAACCTTAAAATACATGATGGAGCAAGAAGATTTTAACCCTTGAACAAACTTTTTTTCTTAATGATAAAATTTGATAAGTTGGCGCGTTAATAAACGTCCAAGAAGGCTAATCTTAGAGCAAATATGTTTTTGTTTATGTTGGTGCTCAAACCTCGATCAACTAGGACATTTATCATCTGAGCTCGATAATTTATTTATGCGATATAAACTTTTTGTAATAGTGAGTAGTATGTATATGGGGTACCTGGGTAATGCTGAATTATTTTTGCTGTACTGCAGTTTTCTCTCAGATGAGCCATTGTCTCCAAGTTTCCCCCGTTTTAAACAATGTTCGGGTATTCTTTTTCATTTGTTTTCGTTTTGTCAGTTGCTCTCTCCAAATGCGTTTTAATTACTTCACATTTCCTATTATCCAACATGCATTTGTATCCTTATATGCAAATAAGTTGAGGTTTTTTCAATTGATGAATTTTGTTGTCCTTCCAACTATTGTTGCAGAACACTCTCCGACATACATACAAGTCTTCAAGATAGTAGACGCCATAACATGAAGACTTGAATAATTATACTCCCTCCGATTTTTATCTATCTTCCCCTTTGGTTTTGGGGAAGAAAATAAGGGTATAGAAATGTGTGGTTCAAAATAAAAGAAGGAAGAGAGAGAAATGTAAGGGTGATTCTAGACTACATGTTGATGGCCCAAAATAGAAATAGGGAAGAAAGGGTGTTTCAGCCCAATAAAGAAATAGGGAAGATAGATAAAAATCGGAGGGAGTATATGTTTAATTGGGGAAAAGAGATTATAGTTAGAGTTTTCTAGTCTTCAAAATACGGGGTATATGAATTTATCAATACCTTGTTTATTGTGAAGCCGTAGTAATTGAATGTCAATTGTCTTGGTAGCAATTTTTAATACATCTGGTTTTTTTATTAATAAATACATCTGGATTTATTAATACATCTATATATATATATATATATATATATATATATATATATATATATATATATATATATATATATATATTGAGGACGTCCGTCCGCACCGCCCAGCGCCCCGCGCGGGACCGACCCGATTTTCATCATGTGGCGGCGGCCACCCACGCGGCCCCCTCCCTGTCGGGAGCCGGTCCGATCTCGCATACGGGGCGAAGTGTCGGACCTCGATTTGGATGACGATCCAGACTTGTACTAGACGGGTGCGGGCACCCGTGTTTCCGTTTAGGAATCGATCGAGACGTGGTTGTAAATTTTAAAGGCCGATTCATTTGGTAAGGCGACTTTTTTAGTGAACTAAACTCGTTGCCGATTTGTGGAGTCGCCACCGAGTCAATTATGGGAACTCGGAAACCGTTCAAGTCAACTTTGATCCCTTGCCGGCTCAAAGTTGAGTGGCACGGGACCTAAAGATAAAGACCTGTACCCTTAAGCACTCCATGCCTAGAATGACTATCAAATGATAATGGTTTCGGACATCCGGAAACCATCGATTCTGAGTAAGGGGTGAGGGTACGTATTGGGAAGCCAATATCCGATAGATATCAACTCCCAATCCCGCCCGCACTATAGCGGCCTCTACTAATCAATCGGTGGGTTGATTTCCTAGTTCTTTTGTTGTGGTGGAAGTACTGTAACATCCCTTGTTTTAAACCCTATTTCTTTTGCTACGTCCGTTGTTTAAGGACAAGTAAACTTTATCGTCAAAATAGTTGTGTTTACATTCTTTGCATGCGATTTCACGTGACAGGCAGGCCATGAAAAGATGCACGTAGGAGAGTAGAGAGTACGAGTACTAGTATTATACGTATTAGCAAGTCAGTTTTAACGCGATAATACGGATATTAGTCATCCTCATGATATACCTTACATGGTATTCTGCTTAAGATGCGTCGGTTCGCTATTAATAGAGATGCGTCGAACCCAATAAGGCGAGCACCCGAACTAATACGGAACTCGACCATCACTTTGTTCAGTTTTAGTTATTTTACGTTTTGAATTCCGTGTTAGGTGATTTAGCATGCGATTATAAGGTCATAAAAGCAATAAATCATACGAAAAACTATAAATGCGAATTTAAGTAAATCACATTGTGAGGAGTTGCACCCTCGGAGTATACATTAAACGAGACTAAATGCATAGATAGTCTTGAGAACGGATCTCGGAATTACTCGGGTCTATTTAGTGTGTTTAAATATTTGTTGTTGAATTTGGGACGTTACGTATTTTAGTAGACGTTCGTGGACCTAGTGCCCACGTCTAGTGTTGTCGTAGTGCATAATAATAGAAAGTGCAAGTATGGAAAGTTTTGTTTAGATGACAACCTAGTGACGACTTTATCAACAGGCGGATCCTCCAAGCTTTGACTATCGACTCCGGCAGAACCCCGTTACCGTTTGACCTTCCCGCGGCTACTCCGACAGAGCTTTGTTACTATGGACTAGTTCTGCGGCTAATCCGGCAGAACCTGCGTGCTAGTTTTGTGCTAGTCGATCACAGGCACCTCGGTATCGAGTGGAGTGCTCGAAGGTGAGGAGTAGTGTCGATGTCGCTTTTTTATCGGAACCACGATCGAATGGATCATTTGCCTCGGGTGTCGGAGTGCGAGCCCTTAGCGAGAGTTTTTTGAGGGAGAAGAGAGAGTTGAATTGTGTGAAATGAATGAGGCGGAGGGGGGTATTTATAGGTGTTTTCGGCCCTCGTCGCCCATATGGACGTGTGACTTGGGGCGCACCAGGACTCGGGTGCCTGGGTCCGAGCGTGGGGAGACCCAGGCGCGCCAGGTGGGGTGGTTGGAGTTTTGAAGATACGATTTTGATACTTTCCAAAACCGAGAGGCGGGTGTGTGATAGCTTGCTTGGTCGCGAAGGCTTCCCCACGGCTTGACCTAGCACCATGGGTTTCGTGGGCCTCAAGTGTTCATCCCGAGGCTCGCTTGACTCGGGGTTGACTCGGTTCGAGTTTCGGGGCCGACTCGGGGTCCCGGTGTCGGAATTGACTCTAATTAGTGTCTATACGACCGTAACGACACGACTAAGGCTGCCATCATGTTAGTTTTAATTTTTCCGAGTAATTATTTGATCCGTTCTATAAGAAAACTATCTAAGACATCACGAACCCGTGTCGTGTTGCAGTCCTATCATCATCGGGTGTTTGCTAGGCACCTCTGCAACCACCAGGTCCAAATCTGGGTGTCTACAAAAGCCCCCACTTTGACTGAGGCTTGGACAAGGCGAAAGTCAAAGTATAGCCACCCAGGTCAATCGAGGATTACGACCTGGTGGTTGTCCGATCGGGTCATTCTAAGTCCGTTGGACTACGTGGTGAGGCTCGCCAGCCAAGGTTTAGAGGTCATACCTGACGTCTTCGCTTGCGGTTGCTTGCTTGGGGCCCGGGCCGTTGCTTGACATCTTGTTCTTGATTCTTTGTGTGCGCGCGCTTTGTCTTCTTCAGTTTATTTAGAGGTTTCTTTTAATTTTAAGTGTTTTCGTGCGCTAGCAACGCATTAAGTCGGCCTTTATTTGTACGAGCATATTTTTGGGCTGCTTGTGAACCCTTGATGACATAAAATGTTCGAGGGCGTTAGTTTCCTATCGAGTAATCGTCTTTGGGATGCTTATGACCCCTAGAACAAGATAAAATGCTATAAAACCATTCGAGGGCGTTAGTCTCCTCTCGAAAAAAAATTGTTGTGGAGGTATAAGACTCCTTCGAGGACGTTAGTCTCCTCTCGAATAAAAATTTATGTGGAGGTATAAGACTCCTTCGAGGGCGTTAGTCTCCTCTCGAATAAAAATTTATGTGGAGGTATAAGACTCCTTCGAGGGCGTTAGTCTCCTCTCGAATAACTGTCTTTCGGGATGCCTCTGACCCCTAGGACAAAATTGTTGTTGCTGTGCCTCCGGGATCACTAAGACCCCTTGGGCAAAACTCCTCGAGGGCGTTAGTCTCCTCTCGAGTAGCTGTCTTTCGGGATGCCCCTGACCCTTAGGACAAAATTGTTGTGCCTCCGGGATCACTAAGACCCTTTGGGCAAAACTCCTCGAGGGCGTTAGTCTCCTCTCGAGTAGCTGTCTTTCGGGATGCCTCTAGCCCCTAGGATAAAATTGTTGTGCCTCCGCGATAACTCAGACCCCTCGGGCAAATTGTTGTGCCTTCGGGATAACTCAGACCCCTCGGGCAAATTGATGTGCCTCCGGGGTAACTCGGATCCCTCGGGCAAATTGCTGTGCCTCCGGGGTAACTCGGACCCCTCGAGCAAATTGCTGTGCCTCCGGGGTAACTCAGACCCCTCGGGCAAATTGTTGTGCCTCCGGGGTAATTCAGACCCCTCGGGCAAATTTTTGTGCCTCCGGGGTAACTCAGACCCCTCGGGCAAATTGCTGTTTGTTTATTTGTCTTAGTAAAATGCTGGTGGAGTGAATTTGTCTTATTTTGTTTTGTAGGCTTGTCTTATTTTGTTCAGGTTTGTTCTTGCTTCTGTTTTGATTTTGAGATTGCTCAGGGTTTACTTATGTTAGTTGTTGTTTTTTTGTTACGCGTCCGGATGCAGCGTTAAACGTGTGTTTTATTAGTCGAGAGTGTATTATTGATGTTAATTAGTAGTTGTCCCGTTATTGTTACTTTGTTTTGTCTTAATAGGCGCATGCTTTGTGTGTATTGTCTTTGAGTTGCGTTTGTTTTGCTTCGTCTTAACTTGTTGTGTAGTTGAGTTTGCTCAGGTTTTATTTAGTTTAGTTTGCATTCGTTCAAGTGCGGTGTCTAAGCTAAGCGCGGTTCTCACGTTTGTTTCATTATCGAGAATGTATTACCGGTGTCTACTAGTAATTATTCTGTTTATTGTTACTTTGTTTGTTTTGAAGGTTGTGTGCATTGACCCTTGAGTTTTCTTGTTTTGTTTTGTTTTAGTTTGGACTAGGCCGCTAAGGCGCGCATCCTTCTGCGCTCCAAGACTCAGGCGCCCAGCTCCTAGCGCACCAGGACCCGAGCGCGTAAGCTGAAGCGGTTGGATTTTTGTAGATCAGGCCTGCTTAAGTAATGCGAAAATTGGGGCACTCATTCATTTTACCAGAAATTCGAACGCATCGTTGCCTTCGCCCCCAAACTCGACTTTCTCAATTCTTCTTGCCGAATTACGTTTCAATTCCGTTTTTAACGACAATGTCGACTCCGGGTTAGTGTTCTTTATTTGTCTAATGTCGGTTTTGCTTAATTTGATTGATTATGAGTTAGTTTGTTGTAAGCCCTAGAAAATCGATTTGGGTATTTTTTTACTTGTTAAGTTTCGATGCTTGTGCTTGATTTCGTTGTTAAATTGAGGTTGATTAGAGCTTGTTGAAGTACTTATAAACTTGATAAGGATGTTCGAGGTGTGATATCGACTCTTTTATGGAAATGTGTTTGGAAAGCTAGGGCTAAGGACCATTTTTCGATTATTCCCGTATTTATTTTACGTGCTTTTGTTTGAATAGCGCTTATGAGGATATGGGTAACTCTATTGTCGATTTCTAGGGTTAGGAGGGCCTTTAGGACCTTCTGCGAGGTTTTGTGTGTCTTAAGACGGACCAAAAGGTACCGTAACGATGCCGGATTTTCCCGAAACCACTTCCAATGTGACCGGGGTCAAAAATGTGTGCTAGCGGCTCTTTCGGAATTTTGATATTCTTATCCGAAATTCTGACCCTATTTTGACCTTCTTTAAGCCGACTTAGGCTGACTAGGGTTGTGTTTTGTTGTGTTTTTGTTTGTTTTGGGTTCGTTCTAAAGCTAGAGGTAACACCGAGCGTCCCGAGGGAACTTCTTTGGTTGGTGCCACTAAGGAGGCTGTCGGGGCGAGTTCCCAAACTCCCCGAGGGATTCGTAGGAGACATAGGAGTACCTCGTCTCAGCGTCGTTATCCCGAGACTATTAACGAGGTTGAGTTTAGTAGAGTGAAGAAACGTAAGCTCCCGGAGACAGTGGCTAGGAGGGCTCATGTTCCGGTTCTGGTACCGGAAAATGAGGAGATTGTTTACGAGGATCCCGAATGGGCTCGGGACTGGGATGGTCACCAGTTGATGTTTCACCTTGACCGTCATATTTCTAGCCGTATTGTGCGCGGCTTGGTGAGTGTCCTATTCGTACCTATTTGGTTATGATTCAAGTTTTACTATTTATTGCTCAGGCTAGGCTAGGTTTGTTTTGTTTATTTTTGCATTGTTTCGGTTTGCAGACCCCAGGTTCGATGAGGACTTTCTCGGGTTTTACTACGTGCCTTGATGTTTACCATCAAAAGTTGACCCCGCGGTAAGAGAGATTATTGAGAGGACCGCCCTAGGTCCCGTGGTCGGGCAATGGGTTAGATTGGTGGGTTGCCAGACTAAATGCAACCTTATGGTGATCCGGGCGATGATAAATCACTTTCATGACACTACCTCGACCTTCCACATGTCTTTTGGGGAGGTCGGGATGACCCTGGAGGATTTTGGGATGATCAGTGGTTTGCCCTGGGGTCCAGATAGGATTAGGTGGGCTACCGAAGGCCCTAGTCTAGACAGTGATGAGGTGCGGGGCCTTATCGGAGATTGTTTGCCGCGTGAGGCATATAGTACGCCTCATGCTATAGTGTGTTTGTATATCACCGACCACTTCGAGCGAGTGGCGGTGTTAGAGGGTCGGGAGGCTAACACGCCGGAGCAGGATGCTCGGCTGTGGCTATGGTATTTCCTAGGGTCGACTCACTTCTCGGACAAGGGCGAGAGGTTTAGTACTAGGATTTTGCCCTTCCTAGCCGACCTGACTCAGCTGGGGCGTTTCGACTGGGTGACTGCGGCTTTCGTGGAGATGACTCGCTGATTGCAAGTCATGGTAAGGCCGCTGGTGATAGGGTCGGGTTCAGCTGTGCCCATCGTGGGTCCGGGCCTCATACTGGAGGTTAGTTTTTTTTCTCTTGTGTCTTGAGTTCTACCTGGTTTTTGGCTTGAATTGCTAGGGTTGTCTTGGGATTCGCAGGCTTGGATCTATTCCTATTTTCCGCGCTTGGCACCTAAGACGCTGCGGGCGCATCCGAAGAGATTCCCGGCGGGAATCGAGTGGAGGCTGGCACAGCCCAAGAGCACAATCAGCCATTACCCGGTGGAGAACGCGCTAGTTAACAAGCTACGCCTCGAAGATGTAAGTTTTCCTTCTATAGTTTATTAAGTGTTTTACTTTCTTAGTAGGTGTAAGTTTTTGCATAGCCCCCAAGTTTTGGGATTCATTAGGATGTTGGTTCTGCTTGTGTAGTTTGTGGCCCGCCCTTGGGCCGATTATGAGGGCGTGCCCGGGTACATGACTGCGGAGCTGAGGCCGCGGAGTTATAGGAGGATGCTTCTTTCTACGCTAATTCGTCTGGTTTGGTACCTGGGCGAGCGGTTGGTGCGTCAGTGCCTATACGACGACTTCAGGGTGTCGGTTGATCCTCCCCGGACCATGTTTAGACCGCCGACCGCCGCAGAGATTCTCGAGGATAGGGACGGAGAGGGAAGCGATACACTTTTGGTGCCTGGTACCTCCTACTTGTCCCATGTCACCCGGCGACTGGCTTGGTACCACCTTGTGGTAAGGTTTTAACTTTGGTTCTAAGATTTGTGTTGTGGTTTATTGTTTCAATGCCGTCTGGCCGACCAATTATGTTGTCTTTTCAGCTGGCCGACCCGGCTGACGAAATCGATCCCCCAGATTTTCCCCTGACTTTACTTAGGGTGGATGCGGCTGGGATTCCCTTCACTGAGCCCCTCCCTCCATGCTCTGCTGAGGAGATGGATGTCGGGATTGAGTGGCGCGACCGGGTGTACCGGGTGAGTCTTTTTTGTTTTTCGTTTGGGCTCTAAGAATTGGGGTTAGTTTGCCTAACTTTTATGGTTACCTTCTCAGGTTTCTTCGGCTTGCCATCAGCAGTTGTGGCAGGCAGCCAACCGCTTTCGGGCCTACGCCTCGAGGGTCTCCCGTGACACTTCGGGGCCTCAATCAGTGAGTTCACGTGACTAAGGTGACTTTCTAGGCTGTTTGTGTACTTTCCTAATGCTTGAGTGTATTTGCAGGATGTTCCGGATATGGTGGGACAGCTAGAGACTCGGGTGACCGAGCTCGAGGCGAGAGAGGTTGAATCGCAACGGCTCCTTCAATCTCGGGCTGACGAGATCGCTTTCTTGAAGGAGCAGCTGGCCCGGTCCCAGGGTGAGACTTCGGCTCAGGGTGAGGCTAGGCATCAGGTCGAAAGGGAGGCTGAGGCCGATGCTGAGGCTACGGGTGCTATGGAGGAGGCTGGAGGGATTCCCGAGAGGGCTACCCTAAACATGCTGTCGGGGATGGACGGTAGTGAGTCTCCCCTTATAGACTTGGAGGACCTAGGGTTGGATGATCAGCTTTGTGAGATCGTGATTGCCGTCGGCGCGGCTTCTAGGGGTCCTACCCAGCCTTGACTTTATGTATGAATTTGTATATTTTGTAAATTTGTTTTAGATTCTTAGTATTTGAATTAGTTGGATTAGCCTAGCGCTTGGCGGATTTGTTTACCTAAACTGACAAGTAATCACTTTTGTGTTTGTTTTATTTGCGATATGACTTGGTTTAGGGTGCGTTAGCGTTGCGTGAGAAGACGAAAACAGCTTTTTTTTTCGGATGTTTTGAAATACGTTAGTTTGAGCCGGGAATCCGATCAGGTAGCACGTCGATTAAAATGTTTTTGACTCGAAATGTAGAATATTGACGTGATTTGATCAGATGTGTTAAGAAGTGAGCATGGTTATTTTGACATTCAGAGCGAGGCCGAAGTTGACATTCGGGCGACCTTTGAAAAAAAATAGACCAGTTTTATTCACTCAAAAAAGTTGCCTTGCCAGGCTACAGACGCGACTCGACGAAGGCTACGACACGCCTAGGTGGGGTAGCTTATCCCCCTTAAAAAAACAAAAAAAAAAATGTCCAAGTCCCGTGCATTCGACGAGCGAACTCGCGTTCCTGCAGTTTCAGTATGATGTCTCGATTTTCGGGGTGGGCTCTAGTGATTTCGTGAGGTTGTTTATGACGCAAGATAATAGCCATGGCGATTACGGAGGTTCAAGTTTCTATCCTTGGGTTGCTCGGGTTGAGTTATACTTGGCTTCAGGCGCTCGGGCTGAGGCAATTAACTTCCGGGTCGCTTTGGCTTAGGCGGCTTGAGATCCGAGTGCGTGGGCCGGTGCGGTTCGGGTTTCGGGTTATGGAAATTTTCATTGTTTCCTAATTCTTGTGGGATTAGGGCTATATATACGGGTTAAGGGTGCATGTTCTAGATATAGTAGGATATCCGTAAGGTATAGAACCATATTTGGGATCTTGTCGGGTTTCGGGAATGTCTTGACCGAGTGGGCGGGTTTGTTTAAGAAATGTCATTCCGTAGTTAGTTCAGATGATGGTTTGTCGACGGTTGTTGCGTTGAGTTGGGTCAAGGTACAGGACGATTTTCTACGGGCATGTTCTAGGTTTTGGGACCCGAAACATCATGTTTTTGCTTTCCCCGGGGGTAAAGTTTGCCCTTTGCCCGAAGAAATAGACGTTCTAGGCGGATGGAATTCGATTCGACCTTGTGTGCCGTATGGGGATGGTGCTTACGTGGAGTGACTTTACCACTTTTTGGACTTTTCCTCATGGGAGGAGGCTAAAGGCTATTTTGGTGTGGGTGGTCTTAATTTAGAGTTGCTCTCGAGGACGTTCTCGCAGGTTGGTTCCCGTTATGTTTCGGCCTTAGCATGTAGGCGCGCTTTTAACATTGCTATTGCTTGCTATTATCTTTTTGAGGACATGCGGTCACGCGAAGGTTGGGGCAATCCTCAAGTGTTGGATGTGGTAGCAGCTATGGAGCATGGACGATCACCTTCTTTGCTCATTTTAGGTGAACTTGTTTTGGGTCTTGACGCTAGTGTTCCGGCACAAGGGTTACTTCCTCGGGGTTCTAAGGTTATCCTACAGGTGTGTTTTTTGTTGTGTTATTTTGTAGCTCGGTTTTATTTGTTTTGTGGTTGTTTTGACTTCAGGGGTGTGATGCTTCGTCGTATTTTGTGCAGGTTTGGTTGCAAGAGCGGCTCGGCTTTATCGACCCTCCCCGGTGTTTCAAAGATTACAACTATCGGGGTTTCACGGGCCGGAAGATGGTGCTGATGTGGAATAAAAGTCTTGAAGAGGAGAATTGGTTTTCCTACTTAGTTGGGGGAGAGGTTGTCATCAGGTGGTCCATCCCATGGTGGAATATCAATGGGTGTGTCGGGTTTCCAATTTCGTCTTCGACTTGGGCCTTGTTACTATTATCCACGAGGGATCAGGTTTATATTTACCCGAGCATGTTGTCAAATTAGATGGGTGTCCGACCTCCTATTCCAGATGACGCTAAGGTCATTTCTAGTTCTGATCGATGGACCGAGGACTTGCTCAGGGGGTTTAAGGTGTCTTGGGAACAAAAGTTTTTGCATCCCTTTGATCGACCGACTGACAACACTTCCGTCCGGCAGAGGGTTTGTGAATGCTCATCAGGACAGACCGTTTCAAAAGTTAGAAAGACAGCTCCGCTAGGAGGCGAAGAGGAGACTCGAGAGACTAGGTGCCTAACCAGAGACAGTGGGACCGATCCTAATTTAGTCAGTTCATCCGAACGGGCCAAGACCGACAAGACCCATATTAAGGTTGCGACAGAGCAGAGGGAGTGGGATTTGTTGGACTCACGTTTGGATAGGGCGTTAGAAGCGTGCTTTCGGAAAATTGAAGAGGAGGAACGCAAGCGATTATGCCCGGATGGCGAGGATAAGGAAGGGTTGGACCGGTAGAGCCCAGCTGTTTAGTACTATGTTTTATTAATCGATATTATGTGGCGTATTAGTACTAGTTTTTTGGGGAGCTTAGACACGTTGCTAATTTTCCGGGATGTCCGTATTTTGGGTGCTTGATGTAGATGCCTCGACAAAGGCTCAATTTAACCAGTTTTGCTTTTTTAATGAGAAGCACGTTTATTTTTCCCTTTTTATTTTTTTGTGGTGGCTCGCAACTCGATTCTTCATTTTACCCGGAGCGCCCTTTCGGGTTTTCACTCCGTCCTCGGCTCACCCTTTTCTTTTTCGTTTCTTTTGTTCTATCTTTTTTTGTTTTTTTTGTTTTTTTTGTTTTTTTACGGCTCGCAACTCGTTTCTTCATTTTGCCCGGGGCGTTCTTTCGGGTTTTCACCCCATCCTCGGCTCGTCATTTTTTTTTACGGCGGCTCGCAACTCGTTTCTTCATTTTGCCCGGGGCGCCCTTTCGGGTTTTCACCCCATCCTCGGCTCGCCGTTTGTGCTTCATCATTTTAACTCACTCATTGACCGGGTTGCGGGATGAATCCCGGTTTGCTCACGAATCGATCAATCGACTGCTTTGTTTAGTTGTTTGGTTGTACCCGGGAACGGGTTGCCTACGTATCCGATTTTAGACGGAATCAAACCATGTTCATAGTTCTTTTGAAAAGTGTGAGTGATTTTGCTTTAGACTCGTTTATGCCATTTATCGATGCGAACTGGTTTTTTGTTTCGTTGTTATTGTTTTTTGTTTCCCCCCTAAGTCGGAGGTCGGGACGTGATTTCCAGGGTGTTTACAGGTAGTATCGCTTGGGCTGACCCGTGTTGTCGGGGTTGAGAATTCTTGTTCGTCTAGGTCAGTAAGGATTACGGGGGCCCCCGAGAGTATCTTCTTAACGAGGTAGGGGCCCGCCCCGGTTTGGTTTGAATTTTCTCTCTAGGGCCGATGGGAATGGGTGCTCTAATGGGTCGGATCACTAACTTTCCCTCATGTATGTTTCGGGATTTCACTCGTTTGTTAAAGGCTCGTGGGATGCGTTGTTGATAGGCTTATACGTTGGACAGGGCATGTATCCTACGTTAATCTAGGAGTATTAGCTTGTCGTTTTTTTGGGTCCCATTCTTATTCAGGGATGCCACTTTCGGTTAATATTCTTAGTGATGGTATTTCTATCATTACTGGTTGAGCGGCTTCGGAACCGTAGGTTAGGTAATATGGCGTGGTTCCGGTGGGTGTTCTATAGGATGTTCGGTATTCCCATAAGGCGAAGGGGATTTTGTTCGGCCAATCTTGGTGGTTGTCTATCATTTTCTTAAGGACGGTGGTGACGGTTTTATTGGCGAATACTTGGCAATTATGCCAGTGCCGAACGTGATGTCGACAGTCTATCTCTAAGGTAATCTAGTAATAACCCTGTCTCATTATTTTCGGGCTAGTAGGTGTGCACTCATATGGGGTCCGCACTCTTCGTCGTGTACCTCTTCCATGACTCTCTCAGATTGGGGTTTTGTTTATATGTCTAAGGAGGACTTCCTGTGGGGTTCATTTGTACAGTAGGCCTTGATTCGGGACGCAATGGGTGGCTTGTATTCGTAGGGCCCTTTTATTTTTTTGGGCATTAGTGTCAGGTGGATATGACCCGCGAGTTCTAAGGTCTAGGACTGCTTTGTACCGAGGTTCCTTGGCGGCGCTTGTCGGTTTCGAGGTTGTGGGTATAGGCTTGTTGTTCGCTTCTTTGTATACATATGGGCATGGAGAAGAGGTGATCGGGCATGTTTATTAGTGAGGCTAATTTGGATAACGCGTCAGAGAGTTGGTTCTTTTCGCGGGGTATGTGTATGAGGTTGATTTCGCTGAATTCCTTAGGCATTGCTTCTACTTTAGCGTGGTATGGGGTTTGGCTTTTGCTATAAACCATCAATTAACCGTGGCGTGGTTGACTTACTAAAGATGAGCCTTCGTGAACTCTAATAGTTTTTTGACTTCCAGAGACATGGCTGTTTTTGGGCTTATTAGACAGGCTTTGTGTTGTCGGTAAGTTTGGTCGGGTGGCATTTCATTTGCTTTCAAGTTTTATCGTCGTTTGGTTAGTGGCGGTTTGAGCCTAAGGTTGTTATTCCCGATTTCTTTCTTAGGGTGAAGTCGAGTGGGCTGCTTGCGGTAGTCCTTGCATTTTAGTCAGTTGTTATCGATAACTGGCATAAAGTCGAGTTTTTAAGCGTTTAAAGTAAATTGTTGAAAGAAAATTAAGTGATTGTCGAGGCATGTTTGTAAAAAGGATAACTGTTTTATTGATAGATAGTAGACGGGCTAGATGCCCGTAATTTGTTTGGGGGAGGCGGAGGACATGTCCCTCTCACCTTCTGGACTCGATAAAAAAACATTAATTAGTATTGGTTTAGTCTAGGCCCTAGGATAAACTAGACTTAGACTCGGACTGATCGCACTGTGACACTAATCTCCCTACACTTTCCGGGTTTCAAAGCTCGCCATGTCTTTCGGAGGACGCTCTTCTCGAGTGACGCCTGGAGGCGGCTCTTGGGGTCGACGCGTTAAAGAGTCTGAAGTGGCTTGTAACGACTACCGATGTCGTTATTTCTCCCTCGGCAACCGGAAAGGTGAAGTCCGTCCTTTGTCTCTTTGCCGGGGAGTAAGTCCCTACTTCGATTAGATTCTGGACAACGTGTTTTAATGAGAAACATGTCTCTGTGTCGTGCCCATTGCTTTGGTGGAAGAGACAGTTGGTATTAGGACTCCACCTCTTACTTCTTTTACCAACTGGTGGGTCTGGAGTGGGACCTAGAGGTTTGAGTAGCCCTTGATCTATCAGGTCTTTAAGGGGTCTCAGTGTATGTTGAGCCGAGCTTGCATTGGTAAATTCTCTGCAAGGTGTCTTGGCTTTGGTAGGTGGTATCTTGTGAGGGATCGAGGTTATTTCATTGTCGTTCTCTGGGGATCTTGCTCGCACGGAGTGTCTGGGTGACTCGCTTGGGTGTGTGTATGGTAGTTAATTGGACTGTAGTTCAGTTCGCTCTCTGCGTCCTTGTTTTCGAGAAAGTAAAGACGACTATCAAGGCGATGAACGAAGTGGGACAGATGGTCTATCGAGGCTTGCACGTGGTGCACCACCTCAGCTAAGGCACTAACGTTGCCGGAGAGGTTCTCAATCACCCGGGGTTCCATGGTCATGTCGGGGATAGGTTTCTGCAAGATAACGTCGGAAGTCAGGGGAATTCGTCGGACGTCTTAGGGACTCGAAGGATGCTCACGATTGAGCGACACGGAACTGAGGCCCTTGACCCGGGTGTGCGAGGTCATTAATTTAGGGATTCAGGTGCTTTAGACTCTTGGTGTATCTAGTAAATCACCTACGGAGTTTTCCTGTCTCTGTAACGAGATGATATGACACGAACCTCGGTGGTGCGGTTCAAAGAGGACTTCTCGAAGCGAGATGACCCAAAAACGTAAGACCTTGAGGAGAGATGATCCTAATAGCTAGCATAGACAGTTAAACACACGGTTGCACGACGTAAGAGTTTGATCACGATCCTGGCTCAGGATCAAAGAACTTGGATGTATGTTTCCCTCGAAAACGACCGGTTTTGCAAAATTTTGAAAAGGATGGTTAGTGGAAATAGTGCAACGATGGTGCGACGACATCGTTCGTGAAGTGTAGATGTGTTGTTATGTGGGTGCATTGGAAATGATGACGAGATATAAGTATTTCGAAAGGAATGTATTTTCTTTTTAAGGGAAACGTTTTTTTTTTAAAATAGTTACGTGATGCTTCTATTGAAACTACTATTAATTAGCTAGTTCGATACTCGCGGGGTGCGTGATGCTCGTGACGGGGCGCGAAGTCTGATGACAGACTCCCTAAAGGCCTGACTAAATCCTTAGTGAGGGACTTAAGTGGTGAATGGTGTTCCTTATAAACTTTTGCTTTTTGAAAAAGAACTTTTAAAATTGGTGACCC
This sequence comes from Agrostemma githago, assembly GCA_958450325.1. Lineage (NCBI taxonomy): Eukaryota > Viridiplantae > Streptophyta > Magnoliopsida > Caryophyllales > Caryophyllaceae > Agrostemma > Agrostemma githago. Next base: position 56,682,570 of record OY288242.1, read on the forward strand.
ACGTTTGTCGGTTGTACTAACTAGCATTAGACGGTGGGGGTGTGCATTGTAAAAAGTGTTTTGAAAGTGTAACCGCTTTGGGTTCCTTGATTTCATTAATTGAAGTTTCGGTCGTGTCATCGGTATGTATATAAAAATTTTTCTTTTTTTTGAAATAGAATGTGACCGCGTGGTGGCCTTAACCCCATTAATTGGAAGTTTCGGTTGTGTTAACGGTAATCATTGTTTGTTAATAGGTCTTAAATAGGCCCAGGTGGCGGTACTAAAAAAAGTTTTCTTTTTTTTCTTTGAAACTAGTGAATGTGAATTTGGCCATGGTAACGGCGTAAAAAAAACATTTTCCTTTTTAGAAACCATGATTTGGTCGGAGTATTGGTGTTTAAACGGTCGTTTTTGAAAAGACAAGGTATTTTCAAAAAACGGAATTGGGTGCGGTTGAATATGTTGGCGTGGTTGAATCCAGATTTTAGTGTTTTATTTGGGTTGTAATGTTCAAACACGCTACACATAACTAGGAATGCGTACACTCATGCAGGATGCAGACTCGGGTAGGTTAGGGTAGGCTACCGCCCACGAATAGTCTTTACTTAGGTGCTGACAACGATCTGGGCAGATGGGTGTCATACCGTCCGTTTGGAATATCCGCTTATTAATCCCGTGGGTTACGCGTTAGGCGGCCGGAGCATCAATCGAGGGTCTCTCCGCGTGCCCCAAGAGATCTTACCGCAAAGAGGTCGATTGGTCCTGATATCGGTTAGGGTGGGCTTTTTAGGGCCAAAACCTGTAGTGACCACAACTAGGAACTAAGAAATGAGCTTCACCGACCTCGTTCAAGTTACACCACCGTTGGAAACTTGTTTCCAAGTCCCCAGCGGAGTCACCAAACTGTGGACGTCCGTCTGCACCGCTCGGCGCCCCGCGCGGGAACGACACGGTTTTCATCAAGTGGCGGCGGCCACCTACGCGGCCCCCTCCCTGTCGGGGGCCGGACCGATCTCGCATACGGGGCGAAATGTCGGACCTCGATTTGGATGACGATCCGGACTTGTACTAGACGGGTGATGGTACCCGTGTTTATGTTTGGGAATCGATCGAGATGTGGTTGTAAATGTTTAAAGGCCGATTCATTTGGTAAGGCGACCTTTTTAGTGAATTGAATTCGTTGCCGATTTGTGGAGTCACCACCGAGTCAATTATGGGGACTCGGAAACCGTTCAAGTCAACTTTGATCTCTTGCCGGCTCAAAGTTGAGTGGCACGGGACCTAAAGATAAGGACTTGTACCCTTAAGCACTCCATGCCTGGAATGACTCTCATTGCCAATGGTTTCGGACATCCGGAAACCGTCGATTCTGAGTAAGGGGTGAGGGTACGTATTGGGAAGCCAATATCCGATAGATATCAACACCCAATCCCGCCCGCACTATAGCGGCCTCTACTAATCAATCGGTGGGCTGATTTGCTAGTTCTTTTGTTGTGGTGGAAATACTGTAACATCCGTTGTTTTAAACCCTATTTCCTTTGCTACGTCGGTTGTTTAAGGACAAGTAAGCTTTATCGTCAAAAATAGTTGTGTTTACATTCTTTGCATGCGATTTCACGTGACAGGCAGGCCATGAAAAGATGCACGTAGGAGAGTAGAGAGTACTAGTATTATACGTATTAGCAAGTCAGTTTTAACGCGATAATACGGATATTAGTCATTCTCGTGATATACCTTACCTGGTATTCTGCTTAAGATGCGTCGGTTCGCTATTAATAGAGATGCGTCGAACCCAATAAGGCGAGCACCCGGACTAATACAGAACCCGACCATCACTTTGTTCAGTTTTAGTTATTTTACGTTTTGAATTCTGTGTTAGGTGATTTAGCATACGATTATAAGGTCATAAAAGTAATAAATCATACGAAAAACTGTAAATGCGAATGTAAGTAAATCACATTGTGAGGAGTTGCACCCTCGGAGTATACACTAAACGAGACTCGATGCATAGATAGTCTTGAGAACGGATCTCGGAATTACTCGGGTCTATTTAGTGTGTTTAAATATTTGTTGTTGAAGTTGGGACGTTACGTATTTTAGTAGACGTTCGTGGACCTAGTGCCCACGTCTAGTGTTGTCGTAGTGAATAATAATAGAAAGTGCAAGTATGAAAAGTTTTGTTTAGATGACAACCTAGTGACGACTTTATCAACAGGCGGATCCTCCTAGCTTTGACTATCGACTCCGGCAGAACCCCGTTACCATTTGACCTTCCCGCAGCTACTCCGGCAGAGCTTTGTTACTATGGACTAGTTCTGCGGCTAATCCGTCAGAACCTGGGTACTAGTTTTGTGCTAGTCGATCACAGGCACCTCGGTATCGAGTGGAGTGCTCGAAGGTGAGGAGTAGCGTCGATGTCGCTTTTTTTATCGGAACCACGATCGAGTGGATCGTTTGCCTCGGGTGTCGGTGTGCGAGCCCTTAGCGAGAGTTTTTGAGGGAGAAGAGAGAGTTGAATTGTGTGAAATGAATGAGGCGGAGGGGGGTATTTATAGGTGTTTTCGGCCCTCGTCGCCCATATGGACGCGTGACTTGGGGCGCACCAGGACTCGGGCGCCTGGGTCCGAGCGTGGGGAGACCCAGGCGCGCCAGGTGGGGCGGTTGGAGTTTTGAAGATACGATTTTGATACTTTTCAAAACCGAGAGGCGGGTGTGTGATAGCTTGCTTGGTCGTGAAGGCTTCCCCACGGCTTGACCTAGCGTCGTGGGTTTCGTGGGCCTCGAGTGTTCATCCCGAGACTCGCTTGACTCGGGGTTGACTCGGTTCGACTTTTGGGGCCGACTTAAGAGAACGGTCGTCTATAAGAGCCCATACGAAATGTCTTCTTATAGCAACGGTCATTCCTTGCAACCGAAGTAAAATGTCTACTTTTCGCAACGGTCGCTTAATTTAACTGATGTGTAATGACTACTTTCTGCAACCGTTACAACATTTAACCGATGCAAAATATCTTTTCGCGATGGTTGTAGAACCGTTGCGAAAAATACTGTCCCTACTGCAACGCCAATGAATACAACGGTCAATGACCATTGCAATATACTATTTTTGACCGTTGCGATATGCATTTTTTGTACTAGTGTAAGAAGGGAGGGACTACTGTGGTCCCGAATGAAAAGAATGAATTAATCCCTGGCCTACACGAATTGTGACGGGATGGAGAATGTGCATAGACTATAGAAAGTTGAACACCACTACCCTTAAAGACCATTTCCCATTACCCTTTATCGACCAAGTGCTTGAGAGACTAGCTTCTCACAAGTATTTTTGCTATTTAGATGGATATTCGGAATTTTTCCAAATCCCGATACACCCCGCCGACTAGGAAAAGACCACATTTACTTGTCCATATGGCACTTTCGCATATCGTAGGATGCCATTCTGGCTATGTAACGCACCCGTCACCTTTCAAAGATGCATGATGAGCATCTTTTCCGACTACATCGAGTCCATTATGGAAGTGTTTATGGACGACTTTAGTGTGTATCGTATGAGTTTTTCAGCTTGTTTAGCTAACTTGGATACCATTTTAAACCGATGTGTCGAGGTCAGTTTGGTCATGAATTGGGAAAAGTGCAATCTTATGGTCACTGAGGGTGTAGTTTTGGGTCATGTGGTCTCCGAAAAGGAAATTCAGGCGGATAAAGCAAAGGTGCAAGTGATTGAGCAATTGCCCTTGCCGGTTAATGTAAAGGGAGTGAGAAGTTTCCTTGGTCATGCGGGATTTTATCGCCGCTTTATCAAGGGCTTTTCAAAAATTGCTAAGCCACTTACACAGTTGCTCCTAAAGGATGCCCCTTTCGATTTTACTGATGAGTGTGTGGAAGCTTTTAACAGGATTAAGTTGGCCCTCATTTCTGCTCCGATTATTCAGTCACCGGATTGGAATTTGCCATTCGAGATAATGTGTGACGCGAGTGATTATGTTGTTGGAGCGGTTTTGGGTCAAAGGAAGGACAAATTCTTGCATGCTATATACTATGCTAGTAAAACACTTGATAATGCTCAAGTTAACTATGCAACCACCGAGAAGGAATTGCTAGCTATAGTATATGCTTTGGAAAAATTCAGAACCTACTTGGTTGGATCGGAAGTCATTGTTTTCACCGATCATGCGGCTCTTAAGTACCTCCTTGCTAAGAAAGAAGCGAAGCCCCGACTACTTCAATGGATCCTCCTCCTCCAAGAGTTTGATTTATGGATCCGGGATAAGAAGGGAGCGGAAAATGCCGTTGCAGACCATTTATCAAGGCTAAGAGTTGAAGAGGAAGGAGTTGTCATTCCCATAGATGACTCTTTTCCCGATGATTCTCTCATGGCCTTAACTACTGGTGAAAGCGAAGGACCTTGGTATGCAGACTATGCTAATTACTTGGTCGGCAAGGTATTATCTTCTGATCTTTCTTATCAGCAAAAGAAAAAATTTCTACATGATGTTCGACAATTTTTCTGGGATGATCCTTATTTATTTAAGGAGTGTGCGGATGGTATTTTCCGACGATGTGTCCCTCAATGGGAAGTTCGTGGAATTTTAGAAAGTTGTCATTCATCACCATATGGCGGTCATCATGGACCGAGCCGAACCACGGCTAAGGTCCTCCAGTCGGGTTTTTATTGGCCAACCTTATTCCGGGATGCCAAAGCCTTTATTATGTCCTATGACGCGTGTCAAAGGACCGGTAATATTTCTAGGAGGCATGAGATGCATCAAAATGGGATTCTCGAGGTAGAAATTTTCGATGTCTGGGGTATATATTATCAAGGCTCGTTCCCGTCATCCAAGGGCAACCGATATATTTTGGTTGCGGTTGATTATGTCTCCAAGGGGGTGGAGGCGGTAGCATCTCCTGCTAATGATGCTAGAACGGTGATATCTCTGTTTAAAAATATCATTTTCCCCCCGCTTTGGTGTTCCAAGGGCGATTATTAGCGATGGTGGAAGTCATTTTCATGAGAAGCGACTTGATGCTTTACTTGCTAAGTACAGTGTCTCTCACCGTACCGGTCTTGCCTACCACCCTCAAACGAGTGGGCAAGTTAAGGTTTCCAATAGGGAAATCAAGTCTATTCTCCAGAAGGTCGTGTCAAAAGCTCGAAAGGATTGGAGCTCTAAGCTAGATGATACATTGTGGGCTTATCGCACCGCCTTTAAAACGCCTATTGGTACTTCCCCTTACCGATTGGTCTATGGCAAGTCAGGCCATCTACCCGTCGAGCTTGAGTACAAGGCTTGGTGGGCGATCAAAGAGCTTAACTTGGATCCACATTTGAGTGGGGAGAAGAGACTCATGCAATTGAATGAGTTAGAGGAATTCTGTCTTGGTGCCTATGATAGTGCTCGGGTTTATAAAGGCGCACCAAGCGGTGGCATGACAAGCATATCCTTCACCGTGAGTTCAACGTGGGGGATAAGGTATTATTGTTCAATTCTAGACTCCGGTTGTTTCCCGAAAAATTGAAATCTCGTTGGTCCGGACCTTTTTCCGCCACCCGTGTTGGTAAATTTGGCTCGATTGAAGTCGAGAATGATTCAGGTGAACGTTTCAAGGTGAATGGTCAACGTTTGAAATTATATCATGAAGGTGCCCAAGTTGGAGCGATTGAAGTTATACAACTTCATCCTGTTCCCTCATCCCACTGAATCTTGAAATTCATCCAAGTCGTGCGGGACTCAAAACCAGCTACCGGGAGGCAGCCCGGGTATGTAAATAATTTTCCTCATTCTTGTTTTATTTTTATTTTTCATATAGTTGTCTTAGTGAGGATGAGAGGAGGGACTAATATTTTTGGAGATGCGCAGAATCATCGAAAATAACTCGAATTGAGGATATTAGGAAAAAAATGAGAAGGAAAAATTCACCGTGCTCTTGATTGTATAGTAGGTCACCTCAGCCTGGGCCTAGGGGCCAATTGACTTCTGGGGCCGAGGTAAGAGATAAATTCGAGTTCTACATGAGTGAATTGTGCACCTTAGCCTATGCCCAGGCCCCCTATTGACTTCAGGGGCCGAGGCACAAAGAAAATTGGAGAAAAAGTTGGGCAAAGTCTCAAAAACAAAGGGAAATAGGCCATCAGGCCGGCTAGCCGGGCCCTGGTCCATACCGGCCGGCTGTAAGAAGGATTATTTGATTAAAAAATCAGAAATATTAGAGTTGGGCCGTCAGGCCGGCTAACAGGCCACCGGTCCAGACCGGCCGGGCCGCACATCAGACCCCCAAACCCATTTTTTCAGTCATTTCATTCATTCTCCCCAACTCACTCTCTCTCCTCCCTCTTTTAAATTACCCAGCCTTCATCTTCCCCTTCTTCACTCTCTCTCCTCAAAATTTCCCCAACTTTCCCCAAAACCTACTACTTTCAGCTGATTTGTGATGCCTTCTCGGAACAAGCGCACCAGAAACGACCATGCTCAACCCGACATTCCTCCTGATCCAGTTTTTCCGGGTGTAATTTTTACCACACTTGACCAAAAGGTACGATTTCAGAACTTGAGAAAACGGTCTATTGTTCCTACTCGTTTTATCGATCGTGATGCTATGCGAACTTTAGGCTTAGATTCTGCTTTGGAACTTTTGTGTAAAGGTGTTGGTATGGGTACATTATTTGTAATGAGTCGTAATACGTATACTCATCTTACGTTGGAATTTCTGAGTTCATTTGAGGTGACTAAGAATAGACGGTCGGGTGCGATTTTTGTTGGTTTCCGTCTACTGAATACTAGTTTTGAGCTAAGTCTGAAACAGTTTGGGGATTGTTTAGATTTCAAGGATTATGAGGACCGTACACCACCCGAGCATGCTAACTTTAGGGTGGGTGGATTTTGGGAATGTATTGCTGATGCCCCGTACACTACCGCGGGGCATATGAGTTCAAACAATATTCATAATCCGGTTATTAAGGAGTAGCAGAGGTTTATGGGGTAGACGATTTTTGCTAGAAAGGAGCCACATAATGTACGCACCGAGGAGGTGTCAATTTTGGGCTCGTATTTGTGGCGTAAGCCGAAGGTGTGGCATATTAATATTGCCTATCACCTCGTCCCCCAGTTTAGGAGAATTGCTACGGTCGTTGTCGATGTTCCTATTTATATAGGCGGGTTAGTCACGCAATTAGCTCTTCGGTTGACCACTTTTCGCGAAGCGGATCATGATCCGGTCCCGAGCGAGATTTCCCTTAGCCTCCGATATTTGGCTTCTCTTAACTGGATTTCTTCTAGGCATCAGAATCGTTGGGCTTGGCTTATTCATGAGCAGGCGACAATCATTTTGCAAGTCGGGTCAGTTCTGTCACTTGAGGCGGATCAGCCTAATTATTTATTACCCGTTGCTGCCCCCAGCTCTCTTCCTTCCTCGCATGCTGTCACCTATACTCGTCGTCCCACGAGCGAGCCTAGTACCTCCCAGCCCATCTCTGAGCCTGGTCCATCTCAGCCTGTTCCCGAGACCACCACCACTACTACTTTTGAGCAGCCCTCTCCACCACCCCAGTATGCTCCCCTCCATCCCGATCTGATTGCATGGATGGAGCGCATGGAGTTAAGTGCTGGTTCGTCCCGTTCTGACTTTGATACTTTTCGCACGGAGACTCGTGCCGACACTGGTGCTACTCACGCTAGCCTAGACAGGTTATATGTTGTTCAGTGTCTCGGGATGTATCCCGTTTATGATGACTATGCTAGGCGTGCTGCTGTGCCACCACAGGGTCCTTACCCCTCGTACTTTTCGTGGCCCGTGGGTTGTTATTCTGACCCTACGATTCATGGCGGCTTCCATCTTAACACTGACTATTTCAGTGCCCTAAAGGGACCTGCTTTTGGAGCCAGAGTCGCCAGTGAGTATCAGGGGTGGTTGGTATACAGGTGGTGCGTCTGGTTCCGGGACTGCTGCGGATGAGGATATGGAGGATGATGATTTTGATGATGATGATGATCAGTAGCGGATTGCTGATTCCGCTACCTCTCCGTGTACATAATTGGTATGTCTTTCCTCTAACCTCGGTTTTTATTTGTGTCCCGCCACCAATTTTGAGTCTGTATGATATGGACATTGAGGACAATGTCGAGTCTAGCGTGGGGGAGTTATTAGTATTTCTGGTTTTATTTCCTTGAGTCTTAGTGTTTGTTTATGATACCGATTATGCAACAATGATGATAATTTGCACTCTTTAGGCTACCTACTCATGCTTAATTGGCATTCATTTGACCTTTGTTAATGTGGAATAATAACTAATCGATAAGTATTCAACCAACTGAGCTATAATTTGTGGTTCCCATTTCGACCGACCTTGCATATAGGCTTTAGCAACAAAATTGGTGAGATTTAGAGCCTCCTGTAGCCAGTACATTCATACCTGTCTACCACTTAGGTTGTGTGTGTAGGTCTCCTCTGGAATATGCTATGTCAATATGCATAAGTATGGTGTTTTCCCCATTATTTTGACTAACTTGTCTAGTGATCATTTTTGTGGACATTTTCATTTCATCCATTTCTATCCATTTTCCCCTTGACTAAAATTTTAAGAATTCACAAAATGAACTACAAAATCAAATTTGTCTACCTAGCCGAGCTTGATGAAGTAGGTCACCTAGTGCGTTCTATGCTCGTTATTGTGTGAATTTGGAGATTTTTGATGGACGTTTGGATGTGGTTGACTATGTTTCAAGGGAGTTTGTAGATCTTGTCCCGGTCAATTTGAGTCATTGTACATTTGCTTCTAATTTCATCCAGCTTCAAAGAAAAAAAAAAAGAAAATCAAATCAAAAGAAAAGAAAAAAAAAAGAGAAAAAAAAGAGAAAAAAAAGAGAAAAAAACCAAAACAACAAAAATATGTTATTCTCGTTACTTTTATTTTTGGGTTATTTCATGGGATTAATACCAACTATGACCACCCTTCTTAAATTAATACAAACTTTGCGTAATCCCAATTTAATATGATCAATGTCTTTATTGATCTCATTTTAGTATGGATGAAAAAATGACCGGTTGTTACCAGTCTTTATAACCGGTTGCTTTCCCCCTTTATACCTTCATCTTCTTCCTCTCTTCAATCTCCATACCCATTCACATTATTCACCATTGACACATCGACCACCAAAATAACCAACACTTTCCACTCACGATACCTCCACTGTGTGCCTCCAGCTTACCAGGCAACCACCACACGAGACACGAGCACCAGTGAGGACCCACCTTCTCCGGCGTTGTACCACATCACACCGAGTCTCAGGCGAGGGCAGCCACCATAACAACCTACGCATTATCGACTATTTTCCTAGATTTCGGCCACCGTGAATCGTCTCCATCTCCTCCGTCATTCTTTCCTAGATCTCTAATCACCAGCCCAACAACCGCTTATGCTCCAATGTGTATGACTGCGACGAAGTAGCTGGTCGAAGTGTGGTGGTGCTTGTGGATTTTACTGCGTCATCCTTCAGATCTGGGCAAGAATGACGGTTTTTGATTTCTTAATTTCGTTGATTTCAATTTCTAGGTTTGAATTCGATTTTCATCTCAATTTCATTGAAAATGGTGGTTTTCATCACAAGATTAATATGGATGATTGATGAAGATGAAGATGAAGATGAAGGGAAGGATGACAGTGTGAAGATGGAGATGATTAATGATGATGTACTTAATTATTTATTTGTGAAAATGGTGAAAATGACCTATACTTCAGGTAGCCGGTAATCCAGCTCGTTTTGAGAGGGAGCTAGTCAAATTTGATATTATTTTGAGATTACGTAAAATTTGTATTAATTTAAGAAGGGTGGTCATAGTTGGTATTATTCCTATGAAATAACCCTTTATTTTTCGTTTACTTGATGAAATTTGAGCACCCTCTTTTGACCCCGGACTCGTTCTTGTTGATTGGTATGTTTTGTTTATGGAAGTGGAAGATTTTCTTTGAGTTGAGCATTATCACACTAGTTAGTTCACTAGCTTGGCCTTAACCTCACATGACCATATTGATTTCCACCTTCTACCTTGTTATCACCATCTTTGCCTCCCTATGTGATCTTAGCATGTTTTGTAAAAATTTAGAGGTCGATACCATACTAGACTTCGGGCATATTTCCATGAGTTAGAGTAGTTGAGCGTTTTCATATATATATATATATATATCACATATACACACCCTTCCTAATTGAGCGATGACTGGCTTCGTTAGTAGCCTATGCAAGGGTTTTGGTTGAAAATGTGGTTTCTACATATTATGCTTGGTGAAGTTGTGCATTTGTTGATGGTTTATTTTTCCTATTTCCCCATCTTGGAATTCGTTTCTTAGACTTGCTTAGATGTCTGCTATGACGGACTTGAGTATTTTTGTTGTCTATTATTTGCTTTGAGCTGTTTCGGTATTATATTAGTTGTTTTCTTACGGGTCTTGCTTGAGGACAAGCAAGGGTTCTGTTCGGGGGAGTTTGATGTGTCGTATTTATATAGCTTTATCCCCTCGAGTCCGTTGTCTCTTCCGATCGGAACGCGCTCTTTAGAGTCGTTTCTTCTAACATTTTGCTTTGAGTGAGTGTTTTTGTAAATTCTACACGATTTCAGGTCTTTATGTGCATTTACACTCATATATGGTTAGAAGAACGATCCCGAGACAAAACCCATGCTTTAGGACGTCTAGGCGAAGAAGAACTGAGAAGTGTCGATTCATTGGGCCATGGAAAGCGACCCATTACTTGTTTTATTAGTGTTGTGCGCGCCACCCTGCCCTGACAGGCCTCCTGCTGGCCGGCCGGCATGACACATTTGACGATTTAAGCTTGATTTTAAGTTGCGCTTCGGTCCCTGCATGTGGCAGGCCGCCTGCTGGCCAGCCGGCGTGCACACTCAACATTTTTCCGCCTATTTTGTATAACTAAGGAAAAGTTGTATTTTTTATTATCACTTTTCATAACTTAGAAATTTTACCTTAGAAAAGCTACGTGACTCTTGGCATTCTAGCACTCGGTTTCAACTCGTACTCGCTTTCAGTAAATTTGTTTAAGCAATTTTCAGTTTTATGTTTCAATCTTAATCGTAAATTACTTAGTTCATCATAATTTTCTCTTTTTGCAATTCGTCGTTCCGTTTAGTTCGCTAGATTCTCGTTCGTTTATCGTTAGATTTATTTGCTTCACTTTTTATCATGAATTCTATGTATGCGATTTGTTGTTTCGTAATTATCATGTGTAGCTAATTTTCTCGCTAGGGTCGAGGGGGATCGATGGATTATTATACAATTATGTCGCTTCAATACTAAATTTATAATTATGCTAGTACCATTTTCGCGTGTTTTATTTGTCGATTAATTTGTTAAAGGCCACAACATTTTAATCTGTTTGGGAAATTCTAATTCATGTGCGAAAGTCGAATTAGGATTAGATCAGGCGCGATTTGGTAGGGAGTCTAATAAGTTGCGAGAGCCCGTTAGATCCTTCCTAGGTTGATACAATTCGAGAGAACGTGTTATAGCCGACTAGCATGTTTATGTGCTTATTAGTACTGTCAACCCGTGACCTTAGTTTTCATCTCATTGTTAGATTCGATTATTTATTATCGCATTTTAGTAGTGTTTTCATATTTTTCCATCAATCAACCCGTTTAGAGCATTTTAGAATCGTCATAGCTATTAGACGTGTTTAACTGTTTCCCTGCGGATATGATACCTTGCTTGCCGCTATATTTTTGTTAGTAGCATTGGGTTTATCTTGATTGGGTGAAACGACTTAACCTATATCACTCATGGACTTGGTTGCTATGATTGAGGATCCCCAGTGTGAGTTACTTCTTCTCCGGGCGTGCACAGGTATTTCTAAGTTATACGCGCACTTGCTCTCCCCGTGCTTTTGGATCGGCCCACCTTTCTTTCGACACTGCGCTCCGATCAAGTCTTGAGCGTATTGTCATGGCGTCCGGACCCGGTTTCAGGGAGTGGTAGTGGCGGCTGGCCACCCTCCCCTTTTCCCTGGGGGGCTTGGTGTCTTTGCCGCCACTGATACCCTGCACTTTGCCTTCCTTGCTTCTCGCCTCCAGTCTGTCGATTTGTAAGCTAAGCTGGTTCGTCCCTCCGAGATCGCCATCCCTAGATTTGCCTTTGAGTCCGCCTTGAGTGGGTTTGTTGAGGCTACCGGTTCTGACTTCTTGAGCAACCCCTCTGAGATCGATGCCCTAAAACTTATGAAGAAATTGGCAGATATATATTTCACGAGGGTTGCTACAGCAGCGGAATATGTTTTCTCCTTAACTCCTCGATAGGTTGCTCTGTGGAAATCTCAGCAGGGGGACCATTCTTCTAACTGGTTGAGGGTTGTCTCTATTATTGGACTTGGTCAAACCATGAACGGTCAGACATATTGCAATGTGCTTAGTTACCGCCTGGGAGTCCCTTTGTTTCCGCTTTCCGGGACTTGCTCTTCCTGCTCCAGGGTCCTTAGAGAGGATATTTTTGGTAATCACGCGGTTTCGTGTGCTGATACTGTGGGGATTAAACATCACCATAACCTTGTCCGTGACACACTGTTGGATATTTGCTTCCGGACGGGGATCTCTGCAGGCAAGGAGGTGGAGATTGGCCTCTACGACAATAACGACAAGCCCTTACGACCTGCTGACCTTCTGCTCTACTCGTGGGACAAGGGCTGTGATGTTTGTGTTGATCTGACTGGGTCCTCTCCTTTGACCCAGTCCGGCTTGACTTCTTTTGAGCCTGGATGGGCCGTTGCTGACGCTGCTCGTCGTAAGTGTGCCAAGTATCAAGCTCATTGCACGGCCATTGGGTATTGTTTCCTTCCTTTCTCCTTCTCCTCTCTCGGTGAGCTCGACACGAATGTTGTTTCTCTGCTCCAGCGGATTCGTAAATTCGCTATATCACAGGAAGATGGAGCGTGTGCCGCAGTTCATATTTTCAGTAGAATTAGTTTTGCGATCGCTAAGGGAGTGGGGGCCCAGATAGTATCTCGACTTCCCTCTAACTTCTTGTAATTTGTTCTGGTGTTAATGCATGTTCCGTTTAAAAAAAATAGAAAATAATAATAATAATAGTAATAATAGTAGTAGTAGTAGTAGTAGTAATAATAATAATAATTATTATTATTATTATTATTATTATTATTATTATTATTATTATTATTATTATTATTATTATTATTACTATTATTATTATTGTTATTATTATTATTATTATTATTATTATTATTATAGTCACACCTAGGTTTGCAATGTATAAGCCTAACTAGATTAAAGCCCATGCTCTGCACGGGTTAGTTGACTTAGTTAATTACATTGATTATGTACGTTCGTTAAATAAAAAAGTTAATCAAATTATGTCATTACAATAAATAAGTTGATCACACGATATTAGTAATCAAACTTAATTTCAGCCGAGTTTATATTCTTAAGAGCTCATTATAAAACTCAAAAGAACACATCATTACTCATTTATAATATAAAATTGGTTATTTCATGGGAATAATCTCAACTATGTGTGTGCTTCTTAAAATAATCAAAACTATACGTAGTCTCATTTTAATATGAACTACGCATTCATTAATCTCGCTTTGGTATGTATAAAATTATGACTTGCTATTACCGGTCACAGTGACTTGTTGTAACTTTCTAGGGTTTTATTAAGTCCGTTGCAGTCATCGTGAAAGTCAAAATTACAATTAAAACATTTATTTCGTAACTTCTATAAGACTAATTGAAAAAGAAAAGGAAGATGAATTTTCAGAAAATTTAATTTTTTTTATCAATGTCCGAAAATGAACAAATGTGAATCAGCAGAAGAAGAAGAAGAAGAAGAAGAAGAAGAAGAAGAAAATTTAGAGGAGGAGATGAATAAGGGAGGTTCAACAGGTAGCTGGTCACCCATAGCAAAGCGAGATTAATGAAACAGTAGTTCACATTAAAATGTGATTACGTATAATTTGGATTAATTTAAGAAGCACACGCATAGTTGAGATTATTCCCATGAAATAACCCTATAAAATTTCATCACCTTATTATAATTTTTCGATGTGGAAATAATTTTACGTTTATAGTCTTATTAAGAGATTTTTTAAGACTCAAAAGTTTTTTTATTGATATCTAAGAACGAATGAATTTTTGTATTGATATCTAAGAACTAAAGATTAAAATTATTTATAATATAAGATTCTATCGTCTCATCATAATTTTTCGATATAGTATAATTTACTCATGATTTATAGTCTTAAGATCTGCTTTTAAGACCCATAAAAACGCACAATTACACTTATTTATAATATAGAATCATCATCTTATTTTAATTTTTTTTATGTGGGATAATTTTAGGTTTGTAGTTTTTTTAAAAGCCTTTTAAGACTCCAAAGATTGTTGGTTGATATTTAAAACCCAAAGATAACTCATTTATGATATAGAATTTCATCACCTCATCATAATTTTTCGATGTGGTATAATTTACTTAATTAAATTTTACTTTTAAGAGCTATTCAAGACTTAAAAGAGTTTGTTTTTATATCTAAGTTAAAAGGACAAACGATTACTCTTTATTTATATAATCGAATTTTACCATCTTATTATATATTTTGGATGAATGATTACTCTTATTTCCTTACATCTTAAAAAGAGAATTCTCCCAAAAATATTGCCTTATGAACAGTACCCACTCTTACCATTCTTATGAACAATGATGCTCTTATGAACAGTGCTTCGAATTCCTCTTCCCATTTGCTGCTTCTTCTCTCATGTTGCTTCCTTATCCTTTCCTCCATTACCTTCAATCCTCTCCGTTAATTCAACATATAACGATCAAACTCATCAACCGCCCTGATCCATCCTCTCTGGCTTAATTCAACGGAGGTCAGATTATGCCCTTTTTTTGTTTGTTCCTATACAGTAAGTTTACCTAAATATCGGTTTGAATCAGATTCGAATGTTTAAATCAAGAAAGTATATAAATCACGGCTTGAATGTTTATATACTTTTTTGCTGCTTTGAGAGTTTAACTAGATCACGGTTTAAATCTTTATGCCCATACATTAAGTAAATCGATGATCTATTTGAATTTCCCTGATTCCAGTATTGGCTGTCTCCAGATCTGGATATTTTGACGATGGGTGTTGAGGCGGAACATGGGAAGGACAACGTTGCTAATTCTGACGGTGTTGGTGGCGACATCGGTAGAGTTAGGTGAGACGGTGGCGTTTACCAAGATGCAGAGTGCGGTGAGGAGGAACATTTGGTTGCAGCTGATAAGTGTGTTTTGTAGTGTTTATTTCTCGTGCTTGGTCTCGCTTTCACTTGTGGAATCGCTCTTTAGAGCGGTTTCGAGGCTACTTACGCTTCTTCTAGCTTGTTTTAGGTTCCTAAGGCATATCTTGGAGAAATGGAACGATTCCGACTCGTTTCTAGCACATATGGACCCAATGAAGAGAAGCGACGATGATTCAGTGACTTAGACTCGATCCCGAGTCCCATGGAGCCCACTTGATGATATCCCAAGCCCCGAGCATCGATAAGAAGCCTAGGAAGAGCAAATAAGGACCCATCCCAGCCAGGAAGGACCCATCACGGCCGGGATGAGAAGACAAGAAGAAACAAGTTATTGGAGGTTGGTCCCGACCGGGATCATCACCTTCCTGACCGGGATGGGCCCCTTCCGGACCGGGATCACCACCTTCCCGGCCGGGAAGGACCCAGTTCTGCTCGATTTCATGTCTTTCGCCTCCCTTACCCATGGAACCCTATATATACCCCCTCTTGTATTGTTTTAAGGGATTCACGAAACCCTAATGTAATACCCCGTATTTTTCAAATAGTGTTAAAATTTTAAACATTTATTTAAACCAAGTTTAACGTTTGAAAAATTATTTTCGTAAATAAAATATTTTATTTTCGTTAAATTAAAAATTATTCCGTTATAAAAACATGAAAATTTATTTATCGAGTTATTAAAAATTTTATCTTTCGTTAGATAAAGTTTAAAACTCGAAAATATATTTTAATATTGACCTGTCGTTTTGACATTTTCTCGTCTCGTAAAAATTTAAAAATAATTTATCGAATTCTTAAAATAATAATTACTTATAACTTTTGTCCCATAATACTATCTATCGTCTGATTTACTTACCGTCTTACAAACTCGTTTTTAAAAATAAATTTTACCGTTTTCATTATTTTAATTCCGTAATCTTATATTTCAACTTTTTAAGAAGGAAAGAAAAATATTTGTACGAGAAACAAACCGGACCGAAACTCGATCTTTCATGAGCCTCCCACGTTAACCCCTACTATTAATAACTATTACTACTAACCTGCTACATCTACACTACATACACACCTCAGCTATAACCTACCTACACACTACATGCACACAACACGTATACTTCCTAGTTTCCTACATACTAATCTACCCCATACTAACTACTATAAATACTAGTACTACTTACTAATACTATTAGATACTCATACGTACCAGTTACTACTTCTCCTACTCCACCCTATTCGTACTATATATGTATAAACCCACACGGAGTACTACACATATATTATTCCGTCTTACACTACTACTACATACTCTCCGTACTATATTACGTACTACTACTTCAATTAATTTTACTATATATTCCGTATTATATACTATATTTACTTCCTCGTCCTTTTCTATAATTGGAGCATCGGGAATGAGGAGCTGCCCAATAATTGGCGGAATAACATTTCTAGAACCATATTTGGGTCAAATTATTTCGACATCTAATTCTTAATAACGTTAATAAATATTCCGTAATAGCTATTAAGGTAACCAAACTTTTCTTCTAACAACATTTCTTATATATAAGTATATTATGTTAGTAATTTAATAAATTGCTTATTTAAATATTTAGGCTTATTTGTATGACTAAATTACTTTTGTATAAAAGAAAATGTTACGTGATATTTTATTTGTGTTATATATTTATTTATGACTAAATTCAACTCGATTAAATTATCACTTGTTTGATTTATATATTTATCACCTTTACATTTCTGTTTACATGAAAAATGAGAAAATGAATAAAAGAACTTAAAATGATAAAATTTACTTATATCATTTTCATTGTAATTTATATGTATGTTTAATTCTATTTGTTATGTATGTTTATTCTATGTACTTTATATTTTGTATGTATTTTATATAATTATAATTTCGGTCATATTTAATTTTCATTAGTACTTTTACATTTGTTTATATATTTTAATAATAGAGTAAATTAGTAACTTGTAAAATGTTTTATTTTAATAAAATTTCACTTATTATTTTTATATAGGTAAAATTTTATAAATTTCATTTTCTAAAATAAATGAATTTATTTTATTCCGAAACTTTTACACAACATATATAAATATTTTTAAAAATGATTTTATGTCAAATTTTGTAAATCGACTAAGTACGACTTAATTACTTAATTTATATTTTTCAGAAACTTTAATATTTTTCATAAACTATAAATTTTAAAATAATATTTTATTATTATTATTATTATTATACCTTAAATTTTAATTTTATATAAAACTTCATTTAAAAGATTTATTATTTTAAAAGAAGTTATACGATATTTGGGATATAATGTTTCGGGTGACACTTGAGGATTAAAGTATAACGTTGTCACACTGAAAGTAAGAATTTGAGGATTTGACTGTTTCAAATAAGTCCGACCAATTATTGGAGGTCACCAAATAAAGTACTACTTGTTCACGGGCGACTTTTATATAAAGTTTACGATGCGAGTCTGGGAAGAATAGCTTGTGTTGGATCCTACTATGCGTGGTGTTTCGACTGCACTTGTAATGAAAAGCAGACTCGGAGGTTGCGGTCCGAGAGTCGACCTAGTATTTAAGGTAGTCGTCCTACGGCAGTGAGTTCTGCGGTTCAAGAGTCTGCGTAGGGTATGTGGCGCACATATAGACAAGTACTTGATCAGTATTACCACCTAGGTAGCGGGGGTAGAACAGGATTCTGAAAACTGCGGGTTCCCTCTTGGTGATGCAGAGAATGTAATCATCAGCTTTCATTTCAGCCCAGAGCCCCGTTTGAATAAACGTATAATATAATAGAAGTTCGGGCCCAATTGAGTCTTATGGGTGAAATGTAAACCTCATAAGATCGGTTCGATCTACGAGTCGGTACTACGGTTACTTCTATTGGTGAGATGCAAGCCAATATGGAGTAGCGGTGATACTAGGAGCCACGACTCTTGTGTTTATTCTCTGTTTACGTGAAAAATGATTTTAAAAATCAAATGGCTGCCAATGTCCCATCTTTTAAACTTTACCGTTTTCATCACCTCACATGTTGGTTAATTGAATTAAAGGAAACTATCTGTTACGTGATATTTTATATATTTGTGCAGGTCTAAGACGTTGGGGAATCGAGCGAGAGAGATTTAACAATATGTTTGTATAAAATACAATCTATATTCTATACTAAGTGAATCAAGACTATGTAATTAATACTCGTTTATTATTGTAAGGATCCGTAGCGATCCGGATTTATTTACACTCTGATATAAGTTTAAGTAAATGACTTAGATAACTTTCCGCATTATCTATTATTTTAAGTCATCGAAAATTCGGGTTGTTACAGTTGGTATCAGAGCGACCTTGTGACCGTAAGGGAGGATTGAGCTTCATTTACCTAACGAGGAGCGCGCCTGGGTAGACTTACTAAAATACAAATACAATATTAGATCACTAAAATGAGTGATTCACTTAGAAACAATTAGGATCCTATCAAATAATTTATCGGGGTAGAATTGTCATTAAGGGGAAACACGATGTCTTTAAATTTTTACTTGTATAATTGTTGGCATGCTATCTGCATAATTGTTTGTAAATTGACTGCCTAACCTTTAGCCTATTGGCTAGTTTAAATTTATTTTTGATCAATACGATAACCAAGATGAAAGACGTTGACACTCAGAGCCATCAACTGCTCGAGACCTGGACATCAGCATTGTGGAACATCAGTAAAGGCTTTATCCAAATCAGCTATAGGAGCTAACTTAAACTGAATCACGTTGAAGAATCAAGTCAAGTTAAGTTGTCAAGATGGAGCACACACGAAGATCAAGTATGTGCTGACGCGTGTAGTGTATTATTCCTCGAGTCCGAGCTAGATGTTGACTTAGACCTAACTAAAACTTTAATTACCTACCTCGTAGATCAGAGATCATATGTTATCCTAAGCTATATTTCAAAGATTGAACCCTACATTGATTTTTTCAATAAATACCTTCGACCATATCTTCAAATTTTGTTCATCCTATTAATACTTCCTTCATTTTTTAAAACCAGTTAACCTAAATTTCACCTTCAGCTTTAACCTTAAACCTTTAAATTATGACCTATTTAGTTAAACCGAGCTATTTCATATTTCCACTGTTTGTGATTGGACATCATTCTCGTTCATTCACCAAGGTAAGACATTTATTGATCATCATGATAATCCTTTTTTCCTATTCAATTGATTTCCTAAAGTTATGGTAACATTTGTTAGCCTGACTTCATATTATAACAGGACCCAATTCAACCTCATGACCAATTGGTCTAGACTTATGTTTACCTTCAATCAACCTATTGATCTATTATATATTCTTTGAATCAACCAATCACAATTTTATCCAGATATCTGAGAAATTTGAACCTCATACAGTTGATTTTCACTTTCACATACTCTCCAAAACCCAGCTTGATTTTAAAAATTTCTTTTTGACAAAAACCAACTTCATCTCCTCTTATCATCGAAAGAGATGATCTATGATAGAGTGCTATGTCATTCTATTAATAAAATTGTCATAATCATTCACACCCTTTCTAATTCTTATGACTTTCACTTTGTTTTCTGGATTCTTGTTTTAACAAACCTTACCTTCATACTTAGTCTTGAACTTTTTGTCATGTATCTCCGCTCGAGTAAACATTAACCAGTCTTACTTACATAGACTATGATAGCAATTTTGTTTAGAATCACTGACACTATGGTATAGTACTAACACGAGAACGTAGATGACGCACCGCACCAAAGATGCATGAAGCAAAGAAACAACTCTACAAAATCATACAGAAGAACAAACTACAACAAGATGAACCTGCTCGAGTTATTTGCAAAGGATGTCACCAAGAAACTTCAATACAGAAGCATGATCATGGACTATACCAGGGAGATAACCGCCGAGATCGTAATGCTAAGAACGTTACTAACCTAGTATTTGTTTTGCTTACCTAAAAATTTTCCCAACCACAGAACACTTACATAATTTAATTGGGGACTTCGAGTCAAATTTTTGGATGTGTCTTATGTGTTAAACCTTGCAGAGCAGTAACCTACCGCGAGACTAACCTACCGCGAGACTAAGACCATAGTATTTTTACCTAAGTCTTAACCACCATGTTATGAGAAGAGAGAGTATACTTTTGAAGTCGAGTGATATTTGTGAAGATCAATATCTTTTTGGGGAGCTAAGTATTTGAGAATGCTAAGAGAACGATCATAGATCAAAATTATTTTGAGGTTTACTATTATATACATCGAATGTTATTTTGAGGAATTATATGTTGAACATACGTTGTCGGATCTGTAGAATCCAATTGATTGATTGAATGATTTGTAAACAATATTTTGGGGAATCCCTAGGAAATACCGTATATACTTTTGGGAGACAATTTTGTTGAATAATGATTGATAGTATTAAAAACCTTAAGTGTCATGGTTGTAAAAGACACTTGTAATTTTTGATATGAAGTTAAGATTAACCCGTTGTTTGAAGAATAAAGCAACGGAGAAACAAGCTTGAAATTTTGAGAAATTTAGAAAACCGACGGGAGAAATTGAGGATTAATAACCTTAGGTATCGGCGTATCGTGACCGATAAAAACACTTGAGGATCAACCTTAGGAGATCAACCATGTTGACGAGAAATGATAATGTCATCATGAGAACTTTGAACTTTTGTATAATCCATGTACTTGAACCTATGAGAGAAGTATCCGTCTAGACCCAATGATATCATAAGCTTATGAATGCCCCTACAAATTATATGGAATTAGGATAACCTTCTTTAATGGATTTTTATCCTACGAGAAACTTGTAGTACCCATAAAACAACACCTTTCAATTTTAAGGATATAAACATCGTGATATTTTGGAGATAAGACAAACCTAAACCAAATCTCGAGAATGACCCGAGATTGAATAGTGCCACTATATGGGAATTTAGAATCTACCATTGATCAATAATACCTACAGTACTAATTTAGGATGTACCACCTTTGTAAAACTTTGGCAGAGAGCAGGTTGGATGTACGAGCAAGTCACTTTCAACCCGAGTCATTTTTGCGAGAGGAACCCTAACCCTAAAATTTCGAGGACGAAATTGTTTTAAGGGGGTAGATTGTATTACCCCGTATTTTTCAAATAGTGTTAAAATTTTAAACATTTATTTAAACCAAGTTTAACGTTTGAAAAATTATTTTCGTAAATAAAATATTTTATTTTCGTTAAATTAAAAATTATTCCGTTATAAAAACATGAAAATTTATTTACCGAGTTATTAAAATTTTAATATTATTTTCGTTAAAGATAAAAACATGAAAATTTATTTTCGTTAAAGATAAAAATTATTTTATCTTTCGTTAAATAAAGTTTAAAACTCGAAAATATATTTTAATATTGACCTGTCGTTTTGACATTTCTCGTCTCGTAAAAATTTAAAAATAATTTATTGAATTCTTAAAATAATAATTACTTATAACTTTTGTCCCATAATACTATCTATCGTCTGATTTACTTACCGTCTTACAAACTCGTTTTTAAAAATAAATTTTACGGTTTTCATTATTTTAATTCCGTAATCTTATATTTCAACTTTTTAAGAAAAAAAGAAAAATATTTGTACGAGAAACAGACTGGACCGAAACTCGATCTTTCATGAGCCTCCCACGTTAACCCCTACTATTAATACCTATTACTACTAACCTGCTACATCTACACTACATACACACCTCAGCTATAACCTGCCTACACACTACATGCACACAACACGTATACTTCCTACATACTAATCTACCCCATACTAACTACTATAAATACTAGTACTACTTACTAATACTATTACATACTCATACCTACTAGTTACTACTTCTACTACTCCACCCTATTCGTACTATATATGTATAAACTCACAGGGAGTACTACACATATATTATTTCGTCTTACACTACTACTACATACTCTCCGTACTATATTACGTACTACTAATTCTATTAATTATACTATATATTCCGTATTATATACTATATTTACTCCCTCGTCCTTTTCTATAATTGGAGCATCGGGAATGAGAAGCTGCCCAATAATTGGCGGAATAACATTTCTAGAACCATATTTGGGTCAAATTATTTCGACATCTAATTCTTAATAACGTTAATAAATATTCCGTAATAGCTATTAAGGTAACCAAACTTTTCTTCTAACGACATTTCTTATATATAAGTATATTATGTTAGTAATTTAATAAATTGCTTATTTAAATATTTAGGCTTATTTGTATGACTAAATTACTTATGTATAAAAGAAAATGTTACGTGATATTTTATTTGTGTTATATATTTATTTATGACTAAATTCAACTCGATTAAATTATCACTTGTTTGATTTATATATTTATCATCTTTACATTTCTGCTTACATGAAAATGAGAAAATGAATAAAAGAACTTAAAATGGTAAAATTTACTTATATCATTTTCATTGTATTTTATATGTATGTTTAATGCTATTTGTTATGTATGTTTATTCTATGTACTTTATATTTTGTATGTATTTTATATAATTATAATTTCGGTCATATTTAATTTTCATTAGTACTTTTACATTTGTTTATATATTTTAATAATAGAGTAAATTAGTAACTTGTAAAATATTTTATTTTAATAAAATTTCACTTATTATTTTTATATAGGTAAAAGTTTATAAATTTCATTTTCCAAAATAAATGGATTATTTTATTCCGAAACTTTTACACAACATATATAAATATTTTTAAAAATGGTTTTATGTCAAATTTTGTAAATCGACTAAGTACGACTTAATTACTTAATTTATATTTTTCAGAAACTTTAATATTTTTCATAAACTATAAATTTTAAAATAATATTTTATTATTATTATTATACCTTAAATTTTAATTTTATATAAAACTTCATTTAAAAGATTTATTATTTTAAAAGAAGTTATACGATATTTGGGATATAATGTTTCGGATGACACTTGAGGATTAAAGTATAACGTTGTCACACTGAAAGTAAGAATTTGAGGATTTGACTGTTTCAAGTGAGTCCGACCAATTATTGGAGGTCACCAAATAAAGTACTACTTGTTCACGGGCGACTTTTATATAAAGTTTACGATGCGAGCCTGGGAAGAATAGCTTGTGTTGTATCCTACTATGCGTGGTGTTTCGACTGCACTTGTAATGAAAAGCAGACTCAGAGGCTGCGGTCCGAGAGTCGACCTAGTGTTTAAGGTAGTCGTCCTACGGCAGTGAGTTCTGCGGTTCAAGAGTCTGCGTAGGGTATGTGGCGCACATATAGACAAGTACTTGATCAGTATTACCACCTAGGTAGCGGGGGCAGAACAGGATTCTGAAAACTGCGGATTCCCTCTTGGTGATGCAGAGAATGTAATCATCAGCTTTCATTTCAGCCCAGAGCCCCGTTTGAATAAACGTATAATATAATAGAAGTTCGGGCCCAATTGAGCCTTATGGGTGAGATGTAAACCTCATAAGATCGGTTCGATCTACGAGTCGATACTACGGTTAGTTCTATTGGTGAGATGTAAGCCAATATGGAGTAGCGGTGATACTAGGAGCCACGACTCGTGTGTTTATTCTCTGTTTACGTGAAAAATGATTTTAAAAATCAAATGGCTGCCAATGTCCCATCTTTTAAACTTTACCGTTTTCATCACCTCACATGTTGGTTAATTGAATTAATGGAAACTATCTGTTATGTGATATCCTTTAATATTTTTATAAGCATATTATTTGTTAGTCACATGATTGTCTTATATGTTTGAGGTGATATTAGATGAACGGTTTGGTTGCTGTCCCGCTAAGCGATCTCTCTATTCTATATATTTGTGCAGGTCTAAGACGTTGGGGAATCGAGCGAGAGAGATTTAATAATATGTTTGTATAAAATACCATCTATATTCTATACTAAGTGAATCAAGACTATGTAATTAATACTCGTTTATTATTGTAAGGATCCGTAGCGATCCGGATTTATTTACACTCTGATATAACTTTAAGTAAATGACTTAGATAACTTTCCGCATTATCTATTATTTTAAGTCATCGAAAATCCGGGTTGTTACACCTAGACTACTTTAGGTTAGATTAGCTTAGATTAGGGTAGATTAGCTTATTCCCTCCTTAATTACTCTTCTATTAAGCCTTAATTTAGTTAGTTACTCTTGTATTATTGGAATTCTTGAAGATTCCATCAAGATTGACAACCTTGGTGGATGTATTTGGGTTTTCTTTTATGCAAGTGTTCATCTTTTCCATTCTTCCTTGTTTAGTTGGTATAATTCTTCTTCTCTCTTTTCCTTTAATCTTTCATTGTTATTCAAGTTTTAATCTTTTTCTATTGTTTGTTGTTCATCCTTGTTACATCCTCATAATGAATGTTTTAATTCTTATGTTGATGTTTTCTCTTGTTTGTGTTAGTTTTAGTTTAGATATGTGTGAGTAGTCCTCTTGCTAGGGTTAGTAGGGGACTGGGTGTCTTAATGGGTGATTAAGGGTTTGTTTAGATTTCGGTGGAAGTTTTGGTTGCTTCTTGGTTGTATGCATAGATCATGTTTGATGAAATGCTTGAATGACTTGTAGTTGCAAATGCATGTTTTCTTGCCTTCTTCTTGTGGCCTTGTATGTTGCTGGGATGGGTTCTTGCGCGAGAGTTAGTTTTGGTTTATTCTTGTTCCTTAGCCTAGTGATCGTGTTAGTTAGCCATCTCTAGTTAGTTTTTCCCCCTTGTTTCCTTGTGACCTAGTCTAGTCTCTAGGTGAAACTTAGTCTAAACCCCTTTTCCGTCTCCGTGGATCGACCCGACTTTCCCTAACTACCTTGTTAGGAATAGTTGGTTTTATTTGGTGTCGGGATTCACGACAAATCTCTACCATCAGCAGCATAACTACCCAGCCTCTTGATGCTTTGTACAAGAAGGTATACGCTTTTCCAGTGTTATTGTATCTGTCGCATTGCTTGATGGACTGTATGTAATTTAATTTTATGAATTATGTTTGAATGTACGGTGTAGCTGATGAAATTTGGGGAATTAGGCTTAAATGTACCATATGTGCGATCGATATTGGGAATTTAGGTTAAAATGTATTGTGTGTGTGGTCGATTTGTGAGAGATTACCAAAATGTACGGTATGTGTAATCGAATTGGAGGAGATTAGCGTTTAAATGTATTGTGTGTGTGATCGAAATGAAGAAGTTAGGCTTATATGCAGTGTAAGTGTGATCGAAATGGGGTAATTAGGGTACAATGTAGTGTATGTGTGATCGGAATAGGATAATCGGGTTAAATAGTATTGTATGTGTTATTGAATTGGGGGAATTCGGCTTAAGTGTGCCCTATGTGTTCTCAAATTTGGCCAAGTTAGGTCCAAATGTAGTGTGTGTGATCTAAATGGGCAGATCGGGTTAAGATATAGTTTATGCGATTGAATCGAGAATATTGGTCACAATGTACCATATGTCCGTGTGTGAGTGAATTGGGAAATTAGGTCAAAATGTTTGGGATATGATTGTGTAGGGGCAGGCGAAGGGAGTGACAACGACAGCGCTGTTCGCCAGAACAACAACATTACCATTGGCTCAACATCTGGTGCTGAATTCGAGCTGTAGAGATGGAAAGAGTTTTACATATGATAGCCACATTAATGTGCCTGTTGCTGTTGCTGTTGCTGTTGCTATTGACGGTAGATTGATCACCTCTGTTTTATAGGATGCTGATAGGGTTGGTTTCTTGACTTTTGAATTGAGTTGTTACTGTTGGCTCTTATCATCATCAGAATCTTTATTTGTGTTTATCTTTGTGTTTGTGGCCTGATATTTACACGTTGTCTAAGAAGTGTAAGGAGTTGGTTGACAAGGATAGGGACATATTGGAAGCCTGAAGGCCTCCATGATGGAAGCCACTACTTGTATGCTATATCCTTTGTTTCTAGAAGTTGAAGAAAATAAGGGGTAGCTTCGGACGTATAGAACATGAAGTTTAAAAATCTCAGAGAGGCTGAGACTTCTGGTAATGGGAGGCATTATATGAAACTCGGACGAATATGAAGATCCACGAGTTTGCCGCCTCTGTACCATGATTACTCATTCGCATTTCTCGTCAATGTCGTTGCAGTAGACATAAATTATGCTTAGTAGGTCTTGGACATCGAGTAGCATGCTGACGACCTGTCCTAGACCAGCACCAGATTCTCAGAGAGGCTGAGGCTCTCGATAATGGGAGGCATTATATGAACCTCGGCCAAATGTGAAGATCTATGAGTTTGCTGCCTCTGTTCCATGATTACCCGCTCGTATTTGACTCCAATGTCGTTGCAGTAGACATACATCATGCTTAGTAGTGGTCGGTCATCGGCTGGTAGACTGACGACTTGTCCTAGACCAGCACAAGTATCGTGCACTGCGCTCCAGTTGGTGGCTGTCTCTAGGCTCTCCATTAAAAAAAGGGGGCATGTTCCAAGCTGTGTAGGAGTTAGGGATGGCAACGGACCGGATCCGCATGGATCCAGATCCAGATCCACATTCCTAGTAGCGGATCCGGATCCGGTCCGGATCCAACGGATCCCAAAAATGTAGATCCAGATTCGGATCCGCCGGATCTGGACCGGATCCGGATCGGATCCGCGGATCCAATTTCTTACTTAAATTCTACAAATTTTTTAATTAATACGTATTTGCGACCATATTAATTTTCATAATTTTACAAATAAAATTGAATATAAAGATTCATAATCAAAGATTAATAAACTAAAAGAAAAGAGTCTTAGAAATAACCAAAAAAATACAAATTAAAGTTTTAAGTTTTTTATTATTGTTAATTTTTTAATAAAATGGATTTGCGGATCTGGATCCGGATTTATTTATTAAGATCCAGATCCGGATCCGTTTAAAGATAGCGGATCCGGATCCATATCCAACGGATCTCAAAATTTAGGATCCATATCCAATCCGTGCGGACCGGATCTTGCGGATCCGGATCGGATCTCGGATCCGTTGCCATCCCTAGTAGGAGTATTACCCTTCTTTGCACAACCAAAGACTTGTTTCAGTCTCTGTACGAGTGTTTCCCTTCCGTGCACAATGTCTATTTTGAATGAAAGCAAACGCAGCAAGAAACAGCGTTAAAAACAGGTTCCCCGCATTCCTGTACATTAAGTAAATCGATGATTTATTCGAATTGTCCTCGTTCCAGTATTGGATGACTCCAGATCTGAAAAATTTGACGATGGGCGTTGGGGTGGCGATATCGGCGGAGTTAGGTAACACAGTGGCGTCTACCAAGATGCAGAGTGCGGTGAGCAGGAACATGTGGGAGAGTTTGAGTGTTCCGACATTTACAGTTGGTTACAGATATAAACGCATCATTTGCACAGAATTGATGCAGGTATTTTCCTTAGGGTATTCTACAAAATAGATGGGTGTCAGAGCAAATAGTTGTCGTTAGCTTCAAGCAAAACAGAAATAGATGGGTTCGTAAAAGTAGAGATAGTTGTTTTACATTTGTACAGATTTCACGGTTATCACTGTCAATAATATTACAAGAAACTAGAAATTACAGAAGATGATAACTGTTCGGGCCAAAAATTTGCACCTTCGGAATGCAACGTGGCATGCTACGAATGGACGGTCAAAAGGTCAAAGACGATAGTCAAGAACCGAGGGTCAAAGGTCAAAGTCAAGAGTCGAGGGTCGAAAAGTCAAAGGCCAATAACGAAAGGTCCACAGTCTACGGATGAAAGTCAAGACCGAAGACTAAAATACGAAATTTGAATATAGTCGAAGACCGTCAAGTCAAGCAAACCTGGGGTAATATAATATAACGGGCTGAACAAAACATAAGAGTAAATCAAACCATGGGCCACTTAAATCAAGCAGGCTCAACAAACAAAAAGAGGGATTCAGCCCATATAAAGAGAAGAAGCAACAGTTGCTGCTAGCTACTACAAAAGGGGAAACCCTCCTAAAGGTTAGGAGGAGAAGGAATGAAGTTTAACAATTGTAACCGCCAGTCAACGCAAATAAAGAGCAATAAGGGGAATTGAATGCTGAGATCTCCTACTAATGAGAAAGGTAACAGCCATAACAGCCACGAAGCAATAATGGCTCCACATTAAGAGGGGCCATAAATACACCAGAGGAGGAGGGGCCATATATAAAGGAAAGAGAGGAAGAGGAGAGGGGCATTCAAGCACACCATCTCAAGTAAACGTACTAGCAAGCAATCATAGTCCAAGCTATAGTAAAAATTACTTATATTTGTATTCTTTTCCTCATTCTTCCTCCATTCATAGTAAAGCTTTTGTGGGATTCCGACTCCCCCCGCGGTTTTTCCCACATCGGGTTTCCGCGTCACCAAACTTTGTGTGTCGTTATTTTCTTTCGTTGTTCCTCGTTCTCTATTTTTGTCTCGATTTCACCAACCCGTAGTTATAGGACGATCGCTTTGACCCGCAACTTAAATCATAGACCCGGTATATTTTTTACCAAAACAATTTGGCACCCACCGTGGGGCAAAGTGATCATCTCCTATAAGTCAAATCCTACAGTGAAGCAATTTCGTGTCGCCATGTCCGGATCTGATCGAAGTCCCTCCAGCAGTCAAGGAGCTTCAATCCAGCCCAGTGGAGGAGGATCGTCCCCAGCGTCTGCAGAGCCAGTTTTCACACCTCTCACTCTGGCAATTCCCACCAGCCAGACGGTGAAACCCGTAATATCGGCGTTTAAGCCCCCTTTGACGCCCAAAACCTCCGGGGTCACCCGCTCCTCTAAGGCCAGGAAGGAAAGCGTACCAACCAGAGCCTCGACTCCATGAGGATTCGTAGAAGAAGCTTCCAGTGGAGCGGGGTCACCAGACCTGATGCAGAGTATGCTCCAGGGAATCAATGCTCTGCGCCAAGCAGTAGAAACCTGCAGAAGGACAACCAAGATATCAAGGCTCGGATCTCGGCAGCAGACAAGACCCCAGTTGCATCGCTCCAGATGTCACCAGAGATGCTGCCTCTGATGCCTAGGGGAGAACCCAACACCCGTAGGGAATCAGCAGCTGGCAGGAAGACCACCAGAGAGGTCCCTTCAGAGTTGGTCACCAGACTGGAGCTAGGATTGGCTCCACCAAGCCCGGTTATTGAACCCCAAGGGTTGGGTTACTTGACCTATGGCCCCACACCCGGCAGATCTCCTACCGCAGGTAACTTTCTCTCCAACATCGAAAGTCGAGAGACTAACTCACTATCTTCTGCAGGCACCCCTGTCCACCGGACGCCAGGATGGCAATTTGTAACTCCACCAGGGATGACCACCTTATCCAACAACCAGCCCTCTGGAGGAATGTGGACAATGCCTACCCTCAACCAGCAGGCGTCAGAATGGCAGCCCAGATCCGTGACAGCAGCAACACCTTTACCTCCTCCTCCTAACATTCAACATCCTGGGGAACCTTATGCAGAGAGTACTCCTTTCAACTTTTCTTCTCCTGTTTCTAACCCTCTTGCAGGAGCAATCAGCACAGCAGATCAGCAACGCCAGGAACTGAAGGAATTGAGGGACCTGATCAACAAGATTCCTGGAATGCCACGCCCCCTGGAGAGAGCAGCTAGGGACAGCTACGCAGATTCACCCTTCATCGACGATCTAGCCTGTGTTGCTGTACCCAAGGGCTTCATGCCACCAGCCATGACGCTTTATGATGGCACTACAGACCCCCTAGATCACATCAACCAGTACAAACAGAAGATGATGGTGGTGACCGCTACGGGGCCCCTGAAGGAAGCCTGCATGTGCAAAGGGTTTGGCTCCACTCTGTCAGGAGCAGCCCTCCATTGGTTCGTCGGTCTGCCTAACCGAAGCATCACCTCCTTCGCTGACCTGGTCAATGCCTTCAACCAGCAGTTCGCCAGCAGTAGAAAACCAGAGAAGCAGACCAGTGATTTGAATCGGGTAGTGCAGAAGTTCGAAGAATCTACACGTGACTTCCTCAGCAGATTCAACAAGGAGAAAGTCACCATCCCCAGATCTGATGTGCCCACCGCCATAGAAGCCTTCCGTCAAGGGCTCCACCAGGATTCAGACCTCTATAAAGACCTCACAAAGTACCCATGTGCCACATTCGAGGACGTGCAGACCAAGGCGATGGCAACCATCAGGCTAGAAGAAGATTCAGGCCCCAGAAGGGCTGCATATGGTTATGTCACCAGAAAGGCGCCAGCAGAAAAGAGGGGTGAAAGATCAAAGCCCTATGACAGGAACGTGAGCAAAATTTCCGAGGAGAAAGACTGGAAGGACAATCCAGGATTGCCACCTAAAGTAAGTGAGTATGGGTTCTCTACCAACCTTGATGGGGTGCTCAAGGCTCTGAGGGAGTTAGGGCGCAGAGTCAGGTGGCCCAGAAGACAGGAGTACACCAATAACCGAAGAGACGCCAGCAAGAGGTGCGAATTCCACGACGACATTGGACACCATACCGATGAGTGCGTCCAGCTCAGGAGGGAGGTTAAGTTCCAGTATAATCAGGGGAATCTGGACCACCTCGTGTCTAGAAACTCCAGCAGGATAAATGCAGCAGACCAAGTATTGCCTTCCCCACCTCTAGTATGTACCAGAATTGTCAATGTAATCACAGAAGGATCGGAATTATGCGGACTGACCTGCTCAGCAGCCAAGAGACGTGCCTCTCAGACCAGAGGAGACAGACCCGAGCACTCCTGCAGAATCAGTTGCAAGGATCTTCCAGCTGTCACCTTTGACGAAACTGACGCAGAAGCTACTCCAGAGATGAACCATGACGCCTTAGTAATTACCCTCTCTATATTGCACCGTGAAGAAGATTCTGGTGGACACTGGGAGTTCAGTCAACCTCATCATGTTGGAAACTCTCCAGAACATGGGGTTTAGCGAGAAGGATCTAACGAGGAAGGCGGTTCCCTTATTGGGTTTTAGTGGTGAGACCAAGCATTCTCTGGGAGAGATCACCATTCCTACCTATGCCGGAGGAGTGAACAAGAAAGTACGGTACCTAGTCATTGATGGACCCTCCACCTACAACGTGATTCTAGGAAGGCCTTGGATTCATGAGATGAAGGCAATCACCTCCACCTACCACCAGTGCCTGAAGTTCCCTACACCCTGGGGAGTGCAGAAGATCAACGGAGACCAAGGAGAGGCCAAGGATTGCTATAGGGTAGCCCTTAAGAAGACGGCGAGCCCCCCAGCATAGCAATTACAGAGCCTTCATCTGCCTCTGCAGGAGTACGTAGAGCCACCTCAGGCGGAGTTGGATGAAGTCAACTTGGACAAGCAACATCCAGAGCGAAAAGTGTTAATCGGATCAGAATGCACAGGTAATATCCGCCAAAACCTCATTGAATTATTAAAAACTAACATGGATTGTTTTGCTTGGTCGCATGATGATATGGTAGGTATAGATCCGAGCGTTATCACTCACAGGCTAAGCGTGGACCCAAGCTACAAACCAGTCCAGCTGAAGAGAAGGAAGTTTCCTCCAGAGAGAAATCAAGTCATAAATCAGGAGGTGGACAGTCTGCTGGCTGCTGGAAAAATCAGGGAGGTGAAGTACCCAGAGTGGTTATCTAACGTGGTGGTGGTCCCAAAGAAGAATGGCAAGTGGAGGGTGTGCGTCGATTTCACCGACTTAAACAGAGCATGCCCGAAAGATCCATTCCCCCTACCACATATAGATGCCATGATAGATGCTACATCAGGCCACGAGATGCTAACCTTTCTTGATGCATGGAGTGGGTACAACCAGATCAAGATGCATCCAGCAGACCAGGAGAAAACAGCCTTCAGGTCTGAGAGAGGTATATATTGTTACAATGTAATGCCTTTTGGTCTGAAGAATGCAGGTTCCACCTACCAGAGACTAGTCAACAAGATGTTCAGAAGACAGATTGGGGACACTATGGAGGTATATATTGACGACATGGTCGTCAAGTCAAAGCAAGCTTCGCAACATACAACACACTTGGAGGATACCTTCAACACCTTGAGGGAATACAAGATGAAATTAAATCCTTCAAAGTGCACATTTGGAGTGTCATGTGGGAAGTTTCTGGGGTACATGGTGACCCAGAGGGGAATTTAAGCTAGCACAGAGCAGATCAAGGCCATCCTCCAGCTGGAATCCCCACAGAAGCCAAGAGACGTGCAAAGGCTGACTGGAAGAATTGCTGCTCTGAGCAGATTTATCTCCAGGTTTTCAGATAGATGTCGGCTGTTCTATGATATCCTGAAGAAGGCCCAAAGGTTTGATTGGACAGCAGAGCACGAGAAGGCGTTCAACGACCTGAAGCACTACCTCAGCACTCCACCTCTGCTGTCAAAACAAGAACCTGGAGAACCACTCTTCCTGTATTTATCAGTAACCAAGGTAGCAGTCAGCGCGGTATTAGTACGTGAGCACGAAGGAGCACAATGCCCAGTATATTATGTTAGTAAGTCTCTGCTTCCTGCAGAGACCAGGTACACATCCCTTGAGAAACTCGTACTTGCACTTGTTACAGCATCTTACAAACTTCGACCTTATTTTGAATCGCATGCTATTTCCATAATAACAAATTATCCACTAAAAACTATTATGAGAAAACCTGAGTTATCAGGGAGAATGGCCAAGTGGTCTATACACTTGAGCGGCTTCGACCTGAAATTTGTCCCCAGAACAGCGATAAAGTCTCAGGCGTTAGCAGACTTCGTATCCGACCTCAGCCCAGCACTGCAGACCGAGGCAGAGAAAGACATCCTCCTCCTTGAGGAGGACAAAGGCGAACAGGTGTGGAAGCTAAATGTAGATGGCGCCTCCAACATGCGAGGATCTGGAGCAGGATTAGTTCTGAAGTCTCCTCAGGGGGATCTCATAGTCCAAGCAGTACGGTGCGAGTTCCGAACAACAAACAACGAGGCAGAATATGAAGCTCTAATCTTGGGTCTCCAGCTGGCTCTAGACCTCAAAATCAAGCGCCTAGAGGCTTACAGCGATTCCCAGCTAATAGTCAATCACATGAAGGGTTCGTATGCAGCTAAGGACTCCAAGATGGTGTCTTACCTTGAAGTGGCAAAGGAGCTCTCCCTCAGGTTCGTAGCCTTCTCAATCGACCAAGTCCCTAGGGACCAGAACGTGGAAGCAGACGCCCTAGCCACCCTGGGGGCAACCTTCAAACCAGGCGTAGTTTCCGCCATACCCATTGTCCATGTACTGGAGCCAGCAGTTTGGACAGGCACACAGGAACACCAGATGCTGAGGCAGGAGGACAATTCACCAGACCAGGGATTGCAGTGGCTGCAGAAGGCAGGAGTCTGCAGCACCTCCGCAGAACAAGAAAGAATCCCAGACTGGAGAAAACCCTACCAAGAATGGCTGCAAAACGATATCCTGCCAGCAGACAAGAAGGAAGCCCGGAGTTTTAGGATGAAAGCGTCCACACCCTCATTGATGGTATCATGTTCAAAAGATCAGCTGTTGGACCATACTTGAGGTGCCTAAGTCAGCAGGAGGGAGAGGTGGTTATGCATGACCTCCACAATGGTGAGTGTGGAAATCATGCAGGGGGCAAAAGTCTATCCAACAAAGCACTCCGCCAAGGTTACTACTGGCCGACAATGCGCAAGGACGCGAGGGAATATGTTAGGAAATGTGACGCCTGCCAGAGATATGCACCGGTCAATCACCAGCCAGCAGAGCCGTTGCACCCAGTAATTTCTCCCTGGCCCTTCATGAAATGGGGGGTGGATATTGTTGGCAAGTTACCGAGAGCCCCAGGAAACAAAGTTTTTATGTTGGCCATGACTGACTACTTCTCCAAGTGGATAGAAGCAGAAGCATTCCCTCAGGTGACTGAGAAGCAGGTTATATCCTTCATAAAACGTAACATTATCTGCAGGTTTGGCATTCCTTCAGAGATCATCTGCGACAACGGATCCCAGTTTATTGGCAACAAGATGGAGGCCTACTACGCCAGGTGGAACATCACACTAAGCAAGTCTACCCCCAGAAACCCTCAGTTTAATGGTCAGGCGGAGTCTAGCAACAAAATTGTGATAGACAACCTGAAGAGAAGGCTGGAGAAGGCAGGGGGCAGATGGGCATAGGAACTCCCCTTAGTGCTGTGGTCTGACAGAACTACACCCAAGGTGGCTACAGGACAAACACCTTTCAGTTTGGTCTTTGGTGCTGAGGCGGTCATCCCTTCAGAAGTGAGAGTGCCCACTCATAGATACGGATGCATAACCGAAGACAGGAACCAGGTAGAGATGGCAAGCAGCTTGGATACTATAGATGAGCTCAGGACCGATGCTCAAATAAGGATGGCTTCCTACAGACAAACAGTCGCCAGAAGTTACAACAAGAATGTCAGAGTCAGAATCCTGCAGGAAGGAGACCTAGTCCTCAGAAAAGTCTTCCAGAACACCAGGAACCAACGAGCAGGAAAATTCGCCTACAATTGGGAAGGGCCCTACCAAATAGAGAAAGTAGTTGGGAACGGAGCCTACCGACTTATGACCATGGAGGGGAAGATCATCCAAAAGCCATGGAACATCGTACAC
This sequence comes from Agrostemma githago, assembly GCA_958450325.1. Taxonomy (NCBI): domain Eukaryota; kingdom Viridiplantae; phylum Streptophyta; class Magnoliopsida; order Caryophyllales; family Caryophyllaceae; genus Agrostemma; species Agrostemma githago. Next base: position 56,717,479 of record OY288242.1, read on the forward strand.
CTAAAGAAATACTTCTTCTGAGTGGGCCACAGCCGCCGGCAATCTGGGCCACTGCCGCCAGAAACATAGGCTACAGCCGCCAGAAACGTGGCATCTATTCTGCCAAGTGCACCTCCACCAGAACCCAGGTTTAATCTTTTCAAACCTCGCAAACACGTATTTAAATTTTCCTATCATTCTTTTGTTTTCTTTTCTTTCTTTTAGCAAAATTCAAATTTTTTCCCGCATATTTAAATCAGATAAAATTTTGATTTCCTTTTTACGTGTGTCGTCAAAATTCAATTTTCTTTGGCATTAAGGTTTGATTTTCTTATTGCGTACATTTTCGAAATTTAATTTTCTCTCTCCATATATTTTCCAAATTCGATTTTTTGCTTCCACATATGTCTTCAAATATTGTGTTCCCTATCTTTGCCAAAATTTTGTCATTATTCTCAAACTGAGTGCTGGTGACTAATCTGGTAGAGTGTACAATTTCTACAGAGGGCGTGCGTCTGTGACTAAGTGCCTACAACCGGGACATTACAGTCTCCTGCGCCACTTAGCACCCACGCAAAGCGTGGCACCTCCGACTGAGTGGGCGAACTAAACCCCAGGCCACCACTATATCAAAGGTCGACCATACAAACATAAGGCATGCATACAACAGAAGGTAGTTAGACAAAACTACAACAAACGATTACAATCAAACGCAAACAATCACGATCCAAAGCAAACATTTACGACCTTCTGCTAAGGCACGAAGTGCCACAAAATACTAACACACGTCGCTCCCCTGAGCAAAGGCGAAGTCATTACAGAATTTTTTGCAAACACTAACAAATCGGAAGTTCATGCCATGCAGGATTCACAAGTCGAAAACAAAGTACAACAAAGGAGGAGTAACATCACTCCAGCAGAACTTGATCCACAACATGGACATTCTCCTCTGGTGGAGGCGAAAATGTATCAGATCCTCCGCCTCCACATCAGAAAGAGCATCCAGATCAGGCGCCACAAGAAATTCCTCATCCAGTCACTTCTTCTCTAAACAACCAGATTCCTCCGCCAGCAATCTGCGAACCAAGTCCAACTCCTTCAGAGAACCTTCTTCTAGCACAGACCTGGGACCAGGAAGTAGCATATGATCCAGGAAAGTCATATCCTCTGCAAACTTACCAAAGCCTTCAGGAAATTTAAACACCACTTCAGCAGAAACCTCATCAACGGATCTGGGGGCAGAATAAGAGGTAGACTTAGAAAGGTATGCCACCAGAGGTCCACGCTCTGCAGGAGTAATTTCTAAGAGAGGGGACAAATTACGCCTTCTCCTAGAACCAGCAAGGCCAGCTGAAGCAGAGCCAACTGCCTACAACTGGGGCAAGCGGAAATTCCCGCCTAAGATGAGCTTAGTCGAAAATTTGGGGGCATTTGTTCGGGCCAAAAATTTGCACCTTCGGAATGCAACGTGGCATGCTACGAATGGACGGTCAAAAGGTCAAAGACGATAGTCAAGAACCGAGGGTCAAAGGTCAAAGTCAAGAGTCGAGGGTCGAAAAGTCAAAGGCCAATAACGAAAGGTCCACGGTCTACGGATGAAAGTCAAGACCGAAGACTAAAATACGAAATTTGAATATAGTTGAAGACCGTCAAGTCAAGCAAACCTGGGGTAATATAATATAACGGGCTGAACAAAACATAAGAGTAAATCAAACCATGGGCCACTTAAATCAAGCAGGCTCAACAAACAAAAAGAGGGATTCAGCCCATATAAAGAGAAGAAGCAACAGTTACTGCTAGCTACTACAAAAGGGGAAACCCTTCTAAAGGTTAGGAGGAGAAGGAATGAAGGTTAACAATTGTAACCGCCAGTCAACGTAAATAAAGAGCAATAAGGGGAATTGAATGCTGAGATCTCCTACTAATGAGGAAGGTAACAGCCATAACAGCCACGAAGCAATAATGACTCCACATTAAGAGGGGCCATAAAGACACCAGAGGAGGAGGGACCATATATAAAGGAAAGAGAGGAAGTGGAGAGGGGCATTCAAGCACACCATCTCAAGTAAACGTACTAGCAAGCAATCATAGTCCAAGCTATAGTAAAAATTACTTATATTTGTATTTTTTTCCTCATTCTTCCTCCATTCATAGTAAAGCTTTGGTGGGATTCCGACTCCCCCCGCGGTTTTTCCCACATCGGGTTTCCGCGTCACCAAACTTTGTGTGTCGTTATTTTCTTTCGTTGTTCCTCGTTCTCTATTTTTGTCTCAATTTCACCAACCCGTAGTTATAGGACGATCGCTTTGACCCGCAACTTAAATCATAGACCCGGTATATTTTTTACCAAAACAATAACTTTGACCCTTACACAAATATATTGGAAAATAGAAATTACCATCTCGGAACAGAGTTCTAATGAACTCTGTTGGTTTAGAACTGACCATGATCTTGCTTGTGTATTTATAAAGTATGTTTTTCGCAGTATGACTAAAGCCTGATGTTGTAGTTGTCACTAGATTCAGGCATATCTCGATGCACAAGCTACATTAAAGTGATCGATTCACCTTCAGTTGAGGTACATGAGTAAGTAACAAGGCTATACGGAACGGAAGCTGAAAAGGCGAGGGTGGTAGTTTTCACGGTTGTTGTTCAATAAGCAGTGCAAGTCGGGCATGGCAAAGTCGAGTTCTAAAGCGTTTGCACTATCGTTACTATAGAAGTCGATTTCACGGGCAAACGGGTGAATTGGGTTTTGTGTTAGCCTCGCGTATTTCAGTTTCACGCAAATACGCATCGTGTTGCTTGACACTTTTTAAAAGTTTGCACTATTGAATTTACCGAGTAGGTCTTCAGGAATTCGCTGGTTATGACGCCACGTAATGCTCCATACACAATCGGGTTCAGAAGGATTAGTCTGGACTAGATCGAGCTATATCTCAAACTTGATTCTTGGATCTTTGTTGGATGTTTGGATCGCAAATGAGTCATGTTTTCAGTTTGAAGTTAGTCATGATTAATGCATGCTTTTCAGGTCGGATTAGCGTTCTAACACAATACAATCCACTCGATTTGAAAGTTTAGACCCTGTTTGGTAAGTAGCATATTGAGTGAAAATTACACACATTTTCCCAGAAATCGCAGATTGACGATCAATCTTCTAATTCTTTTATCTTAGTAAACAATACTAAATCGCAATATTATATTAACCGAAGTCTGATAATTTCGAATATGTCGCTAATAAGAGCCTATTGAAACAACATATTCAATTCATACATAAAAACAGATCCACATTTCTTCTCATCTAATAACTACCAACATGTTTTCGTATTTCTGATTATTTAATTTAGTAGTCAAGTATGCTAAGTCAGACCGATAGAATACGAAAGTCGTAAATTTGTGTACTCGCATAACGCCTGAACCAGTAGTCCGAACCTTGCTTGAACTACCCCAAACCTGTCCCGCCTATTATTACAAGACCGTACTCTACACCCCGAACGTGGGATACTGAAAACTTATCACCACTTTGTAAACCAAAAATATAAACAAACACTGATGCCTACTTCTTTCCACTGTATCTAGCTCCACTCTAAATCAATTCACCTCAGTTAGAGAGACACTTGATACTAATCTACTCACCATTCTCACAACTACTGAAATTGCCACTCCATTTCACCCACCAACGTTATTAATGAATCCCCAACCCCTTGCCTTCCCTCACCATTAACTCATTAATAAACCCCAGTTAAAAAATGCTCTTCATCAAAATTTAGCTATTTTTGTTAGCAGTTGTCCTTGCTGGAGTTGTTGCAGCACTGAAATCAGTCGGTGCAAACTTTGTTCAACAGGAGTTTCTATTCCTTAGAGCTTGTGAGGTAAGAACAAATTCAGTTTGCATGTTTTATTTTCAGATTAATCGAAAACAACTTTAAGTTTTTCAACCACTCCTCAAGTTTTCTTCTTTCTGCTAGATGGTACTCTCTTCTTTGTTTCTATTCTCTCAAGTTTTCTTCTTTCTGCTAGATGGTACTCTCTTCTTTGTTCCTAATCTTCATCAGCTTCTACTGTTTGCCCTCACAGTAATCACGAAATGCTCCCTAAACATGCTACGTTCACCCATTATTGTTGCTTCATATGCATGACGTTTAGCATCTCTGTTATGAATTCCTTTTGCTTTTCGTGTTCCTTCTATTTTTGCTATCTTCCGAAGTTTTGTGGCTTTTTTCTTTAGGTTTACAAATTCTTGCTCTTTCGCTGATACTAACACTTTCCTCCTTTCGTTTCTAGAAAGGTACATTTTGTTGTATTTTAGTTTTTTTATTTGTTCTATCGAATTATTGTAGGTAGTGGTGGGAGGAAGAGTGGCCATTTTTGTGGATTATATTCAAGTTTTTTGGTGATATGTGTAATGGGTTTGTGAAATTGAGGTTAAACATGTTTTTTTAGGTCCACATTTGGGTTACAGCTTGATGAATTAGTGCTTCTTTGAGCTTGCTTTTTTCAATTATTCATTAATTGATTTTTATTGTTGATTTTTTTTTCCCAGTTTGTGTTGTTAATTTGAAGGGAAGATTGTTCGATGATGGCTGTATCGTTGTCGAACAATGCTATCAAGTGTTGAACACTACACTTATGTTCAGTGCTGAGGATTCAGAGTCTCCATTACTTAAGAAGTGCTGATTTAAACCGTGATCTAGATAAACTATCAAACCACCAAAAAAGTATATAAACATTCAAGCCGTGATTTATATACTTTCTTGATTTAAACATTCGAATCTGATTCAAACCGTGATTTAGATAAACTTACTGTATAGGAAAAAACAATAAAATGGCATAATCTGACCTCCTTTGAATTAAGCCGGAGAGGATGGATAAAGGCGGATGATGAGTTTGATCGTTATATGTTGAATTAACGGAGAGGACGGAAGATAATGGAGGAAAGGCTAAGAAAGCAACAAGAGAGAAGAAAGCAGCAAATGGGAAGGGGAATGCGCAGCACTGTTTATAAGAATGGTAAGAATGGGTACTGTTCATAAGGCCAATTTTTTAGGAGAATTCTCTTTTTAAGATGTACAATAAAAAAATTCACCTTATTATAATTTTTCAATGTGAGATAATTTTAGTTAAGTTTATTTAAGTTTAGATATAATCTAATTAAGAACTTTTATTTATAGACGAATGATTACACTAAGAAGAAGGACAAGGAAGTGCAGAACCAAGACAGAGCAGCAGTAGAATAACACTACACAGCAGATTAGTAGCGGCAGCACCGAACACGGCAGTAGGATCGAAACAATAGTACCGGGAACATAGCAGCAACAGACCAACACCACCATCAACAGGCAACAGCATCTTGAACAACACGGTAACATAAAGGACAGCAGGGCACGCAAACAGAGGAATCAAGGAACAAAGAAAAGTAGAAGAGAAAAAGAAGGAGGACATGCGTGCATTGGTAGCAGCAACCACGTAAAATGAAAAAGAATAGGAGAGTTTTACGTGAAGTGGTTAAATCAACTGATATGGAGAGATTTATGGCAGAAATAGAGATCAATAAGTTTAGAGGAGAAGTTGAGTAGAAATAGGATAGGAAATTTGACACGTGGCTAAAATAAACAAGATAAAATATCAGTTGAAATAGAAGATCAGCAGGAATTACGTACGTATTGGGCTCGATTCGGGTCCAAAAATAATTTACGGGTAGATCAAAAACCGTTTGTAAAATAAATAATAGGTTTTACGAAGAAATCGGGTTAAAATCGTGTTAGGAAAGAATTAGGCCCAAACTTCGAGATGTTCTAAAAATATTATTATTTTTGCAAAATCACATTATTTGGGTCAGGTTCGAAGTTGATAAAAATGATTAGTTGACTCGAGAAATCAAGTGGGTCAATCTCGAGTTTAAATAATTGTTTGTAATAAGGCTTCTTGACGGATAAATAATTTTCAACCAAAATGAATTAAATTGATTTCTCGAAATCAAAATGATGATTTTTCAACGAAAGTTTAATAAAATAATTTCTCGAGGGAATAATAAAATGTTTTAACGAGTTTCGAGTTGAAAACAGAAATTCGAGCTACAATAAAGAATTTAAATTAAGGAATTTAAGACGAAGTCAAAGTAAATCCGATAAGAATTTAAATTAAGGATTTCGAGCTAAATCACAAACAAAACAAAAATGCAAATAAAAATTTATTTATAAAAATTAGAGGTGTTACAGCTAGGAAGGTGATGAGGATGAAGATTATGTAATTTAATTTGAACAAAGTGGAAGAAATTGATGGAATGAAGGATTGAAAAGGATGGAGTATGGGGTTTTAATTGGGTTTTTTGTGGTTTTTGTGAGAGGAGAGAGAAGCAGGATGAATTGTGAGTGTTTGATGGTGGGTTGGGGTGGGTAATGACGCGGGGTGCTTTTTCACCCGGTGGACTTCCATCGGGTGAAATTATACCCGACGGATTTTTGTCCAAAATTCCCAGTTTCGCGAAATTTTGCCCGACAAGATCCCATCGGGTGAAATTTCACCCGACGGATTTCCGTTAATTCACAGAGTCGCAGATATTACTGTCGGGCAAAGTTTCGCCCGATGAAACTTTCATCGGGTGAAGTTTCACCCGACGAATTTTTCGTCAGCTTCAGACATTGCCTAGTCAAGATACCACCGGGTGAAGTTTCACCCGGCGGTTTCCCAAGATAGCTTCTCCGCTTTTTTGCTGAAAAAAAAACTGCTAGCCCAACCAATCTCTCAAAATGGTTGCCCTTCCCAATCCACGCATTGCGATACATGAAGAAATCTCTTTTCACTCTTGAAAGAATTCTCAACTTATCCTCGAAAAATCACCTTATAACCTGCAGGAAATGTCAAAACAAGCTCCATCCAAATAATAAAATCTATTGTCCAAAAGAAAATGAAAAGTAAGAATTAAAATATTTACAAGGTGGTTATTGAGGACACCACCAAACCAAATCAAGTTATGAAAAGTTTAGTTGGGGTTTCTTGAAGAGCAACCCGAAGGATCACTGTTCGAATTCTTGTTGTTGATATCACCAATAGCGATCTTCCCTCTTGGATTCTTGGCGGCATTGTTGTGGGTAGATCCGAGTCTTGAGGGGGCACATTTTTCCTTGTTAACCCATCGATTGATATCATTTGTCAAAGGCTTCCGATCGGTATTCCACCATTTCATTCTCAAGCTTTCCACTAACTGCGACGTCCGGTAAAAATGTAGGTAACACAAATTGCACGACATTGTTGGCAACATGAAAGGACAATTTCCGTTTGCTAATGTCGATGATTGCACCTCCGGTGGCTAAAAAGGGTCATCCAAGCAATATAGGACTACGCACTTCCACGGACATGTCTAAAACCACAAAGTCGGTAGGTATTTGCAAAGTGCCTACTTTCACCATTACGTTTTGAACTATTCCAACCGAGTCCTTAGTGGATCCATCGGCAAGCCGAACATGAAATGTAAAGTATGTTATGTCCTTGATATTGAGACTTCTAGCAATGGTCAAGGGTATGAGGCTTATACTCGCTCCTAGATCACATAAGGCTCGGTGTATTTTGACATCGTCAATAGTGCATGGAATAGAGAAGCTCCCGGGATCACCTACCTTGGTGGGTATCGTAGCCATAGGTGAAGGTTCAAGTTTGCCATGAGGAGTCTTATTATTCTTAGTTGCACTTGACACGATGTTACGAATGAAATCAGAGGGACTCGGTGTATTGGGGCTTGTCTCACAGTTTTCCAACGAATCCGCAAATGTGAGGCATTTGACGTTCCTCATGTTCGGAATGACACGCGACGCATAGGGTAGTGGCGGCACACAAATTCTCGAAATTGAGTTTGTTACCTTTATGGGGATTTGCTCGATCACATAGCTCTTATCTCCGATTATGTACTTAAATGGGTCTCTTCTTGGTGGCTTTGTCACATCTCTTACAATACATTCGTCGGGGCCAAGCTTCGAAGGATATGAGTAGCATGCTTGCCCACTTGGAGGTTTTTCGAATTCCATATTGCCTTCCACCTTAATGGCATTGACGGATGCTTGATGAGGAGGATATATTAGATTTTCAGCATTTCGAACTCTAGAGGCGGCTCTTGCTTCCAATGCCCTTATCCTAGCTCGAATATCGGCATTTTCCTCCATCAAGAACTTGAACATTTTTTGGACATCATATAGAGGATAATTTGGAGTATAGCCATATATAATTTGATGGATGTTGAAAATTGGGGTGAGCTTGCCTTGGATGGCCTTGATTGAAATTGGGATGGAATCCTTCATTAAATTGTTGATGAGGAGGACCATGATTGAATTGGTAGGTCCCTTGAAGAAAATGGGGTCCTCGATTGTAGTTACCTCCTTGAGAAAATTGGTGTTGATGATTGAAAGCACTAGAACTAGAATAGTTCTCTTGATTTGGAACTCTTTGACTTGATTGACCTTGATAGAAATTTGGTCCTTGAGATGGTGTAGGGTGAGGTCTTTGAGGAGGGCATGACGATGTGGGTTGAAATCTTGCTCCCAAGTTTGGATTGTACAAGGGCGGCTCATTTTGGCTTCTTTGGTTTTCTTTACCCTTGCTTCTTTGGAACATGAAGTGGACTCGTGATCATACTCTCCATAATGGTCGCATGGTATTTCAACTCTATAGGGCTTTGGTGGTGAAGATAGTGCTTGTCTTGGTGGAGTTATCTCCCTCGGTGGGTCATTTCCCTAGGTGGCGGTCGTACTCAGGGCCGAGAATCGTCTCTAGAGGCAAACGCTTCAAATCTTTTGATTAGTTCATCAATTCTCGCCTCAAGACTAGCTTCCACGCTATTTGATGATCTTAACTCTTCACTCGATTTATCGCCTTGATTTCCACTAGAATGTGCATCACTCTTTGCCATTTTCTCGAGTAGTCTTTAAGATTTGTTTTCGTTAAGTAAGATGAAATCACCTCTAGCCACCGTGTTGACATTTTCTTTCACGTGGTCGGATAGAGAGTTGAGGAACGTGTGAATAAGAAGCCAATTTGGTATACCATGATGAGGACATCTCCTTTGTAGACCTTGGAATCAGTCTCATGCTTCGCTTAAACTTTCATTTTCCCGTTGTTGGAACGTTTGGATCTCCATCCTATACCGATTAGTTTTGGATGGTGGGATTTTTTTTCAAGAAAGGCATTGCAAAGATGTTTCCAAGTATGAAAGGTATTGCTGGGGAAGCTTTGGAGCCATCTCCTAGCTCCATCTCGTAGAGTTCGAGAGAAAATGATGCGGTGTAGTTGGCATCTAGTGAGTCCATCAAGCTTGACAACATTTCCAAAATAGACAAATCAACTCATGTGCATCCAATCACAATGATTCTCAATCCATACTACCCAATTTCATCCTCCCCTAACCCCCTAACAAGAATCTACTCACTAATCATAGCGAAACCGACAAAACTAACAAGGGGATTAGGCAAAAACAATTCATGCTAACAAGAAGAGGGTAATTCAATCTAATCACAATTGAGAGGAAAATAAAGCCAAAAACAAATTCTACTACATTAAAGCTCGTGCGATGCACGGGTTAGTTGGCTTAATTACATGGATGATGTACATTCATTAAATAAGAAACTTACTCAAAATATGTCATTACAATAAATAAAATGATCACATTATATTAGTAATCATACTTAATTTCAACTGAATTTATAGTCTTAAGAGATTATTTTAAAACTCAAAAGAACACATGATTGCTCTTATTTATAATAGCGAAAATTACACATTACAACCTTATAAAAATCAGTTTTTTGTAATTACAACCTTATAAAATTTTTCTCTTTAATTACTACCTAATAAAGCACTTTTCATTTGCAATTGCTACCTTTAATGAACTCCGATGGGTTAGTAAGCTAATTTCCGTTAGCGAAGTTGTTAAATGACGAAAATACTCTTGATGTTAAAATCTTCTTTTTACTCCTTTAACCCCTTTTACTCACCTCCTACACTACTCACTCCGTACCTTCCTCTTCAATCATCATTCATCCATACCAAATTCTGGCGCAATTGAAGGGAACGACATATCTGTAAGCAAGTAGCCCCAAATCCTGTGTTAATTTAGGGTTTTTTCGTTAGTTTAGGGGTTTTTCGTTAATTTAGGGTTTTGAATCGATTCTTCACACAAAACCCAGATTTGCATTTAATTTTAGTCTTTCTAATATGAATTAAGTGTAGTTATAGTGTTATTGTAGTTCATTAGCATGTTGAGAGCCAAATGTGGTTGTCAATTAGATAATTTCAATTTTTAGGGTTTCTCCAATTTGTTGTTGATTTTGTTTCGCCTGATGTCTGCTATGTTGCTTTTGCTATTCAATTTTTTTTGTAAATATGGATATTCAACCATTCACCGTTAACTTGCAACATTTAGACGAATAATAAAGGGAATTAGGGATAAACCCTAAATTTCCACAAGCCCTAATTATTTCTAGGTTAACAGAAATTTTGCAAAGTACAGAATCGTGAATTAGGGTTACATATCTTGTTCGTGCACAACAATAAACTACAGGCACTAATGGCGGCGAAAATAAAGAAGAGGTATAAACGATAGAGAGAGGATGAAGAAATTGAAGAGTGCAAAAATTGAATTGAAGAGTGAAGCAATTGAAGAGTAATACAATTTTTAAGAGGTGTTGTAAGAGAGATAAAGGTTGGGGAAAGAGTATACAGAGTCAAGGGCAAAATGGTCACAAAATTAGACGTAATCTAATTTGGGACGGAAATTAGCTTACTAACCCACCGGAGTTCATTAAAGGTAGCAATTGCAAATGAAAAGTACTTTATTAGGTAGTAATTGAAAAGAAAAATTTTATAAGGTTGTAATTACAAAAAACTGATTTTTATAAGGTTGTAATGTGTAATTTTCGCTTTATAATATAAAATTTCATCACCTTATTATAAATTTTTGATGTGGAAATAATTTTACGTTTGTAGTCTTATTAGAAGATTTTTTAAGACTCAAAAGTTTTTGATTGATATCTAAGAACGAATGAATTTTTTAATTGATATCTAAGAATAAAATATTAGTCTTATTTATAATATAAGATTTTATCGCCTCATCATAATTTTTCGATGTAGAATAATTTACTCAAGGTTTATAGTCTTAAGATCTGCTTTTAAGACCCAAAAAAACACACGATTACTCTTATTTATAATATAGAATCATCGCCTTATTTTAATATTTTTGATGTGGGATAATTTTAGGTTTGTAGTCTTTTTAAAAGTTTTTCAAGACTCAAAAGATTGTTGGTTGATATTTAAAACCGAAAAATGACTCATTTATGATATAGAATTTCATCACCTCATCATAATTTTTCGATGTGGTATAATTTACTTAATTAAAGTTTATAGTTTAAAGAACTATTTTTAAGACTTAAAAGAGTTTGTTTTTACATCTAAGTTAAAAGGACAAACGATTACTCTTTATTTATATAATCGAATTTGATCATCTTAATATATATTTTGGATGAATGATTACTGTTATTTATATAATAAAAAAATTCACCTTATTATAATTTTTCAATGTGGGATAATTTTACTTAAATTTATTAAGTTTAGATATAGTCTAATTAAGAACTTTTATTTATAGACGAATGATTACACTTATTTATAATATATAGAATTTCATCAACTCATCTTAATTTTTTGATGCAGAATAAATATACTTTAACTATATAGTCTTAGTCTTAGAAACTTCTTTTTAGTCTCAAAAGATTGTAGGTTAATATCTAAGAACGAAATTGTTCCGGTCACGGAAACAATTCACCCGGCCTTGGATCCGGGCTGTAGGACTGGATTAATAGTGAACAGTTGATCGTTTGATTTCCTTCAGCCTCCCCTTCCTCTCACTCCCTTGATCGGACCTTCCCGGCGAGTTGGCCTGCTCCCTGCACAATGAACGCACAGGGCCTCGGAGGTTGTCCGAGGAAACCCTCTCCGATGCCTAAGTCAGTCCGTGAATTGCCTTGACGAACCTAGCTCGTGAGGAACTAGGTGGCGTTTTTAGGAGTAAGAGTCTAGAGAGAGAAAATCCAACCCCCCTTATGTGGGAAATGGGTAAGTATTTATACCTTCCCACAAGAGAGAGGCAAAGAGAGGGAAGAGGAGGGAAATGAGTGGATGCTGGTGCGACACGTGGACTCACCTCGTCCACTCATTTCCCCTTACCTTAGGCAAAATGACGGATGGGTCCTCGGTTCTCCTTTGGTCCTGCTTAGGTGGGAGCGCCCTGGAAGCAGGCAGGAGGCCTGGTTCGCCCTGCTTGGCAGGCGGCCAGGCTGTGCCAGGCGGCTAAGGGTTTAAGGCCATACACTTGGAGGTTTCAATGATGTTGACGGACAGTCTGCTGGGCAGGCCTTTCCTCTTTCTGGGATTGGTCGCCTTGGGGCCTGACTGGCAGGCGGCCCGAGGTAGGCAACCGACATCCCCCATCCCCTTTGCTCAATGGGGAATGGACATCCTAGGACCCTTCCCGGTGGCCACAGGGGGCAGGAAATTCTTGATTGTCACCATAGACTACTTCACCAAATGGGTGGAAGCCGAAGCAGTGCCCAACATCACTGAGCCGGCGGTCAGGAAAGTGGTCTGGCGAAATATCATCACCAGGTTCGGTCTACCAAAGATGTTGGTATTTGACCATGGCAGGCAATTTGATAATGATCCACTGAGAATCTGGCTGGAAAGCCACAACATCTCAGTCGCCTATTCAGCCGTCTGTCATCCTCAAACCAACGGACAGGCAGAAGCAGCCAACAAACAAATCCTGAACGGCCTAAAGAAAATGGTGGATGACTGCAAGGGTAGGTGGGCTGACGAACTCCCCAGTATACTCTGGTCAATCCGAACTACCAGAAAAGAGTCTACAGGCCAGACCCCGTTTGGTCTGGTATATGAAGCAGAGGCATTATTACCAATTGAGGCAAGGATCCCCTCTCTACGCTCCCTGCAGTACGACCAGGCTGAAAACGAAGCTGCAATGGTCGAAGCCTTGGACCTGGTAAATGAGTTAAGGGAAGAAGCCAGTACCAACATCGTTGCCTACCAGCAACGAATGAGGAAAGCCTTCAACACCAAAGTCCGAAAGAGGAACTTCCAGATGGGTGAGCTGGTTCTGAGAAAGACGCAGGCGATTGGAAAGTCAAGAGAACATGGGAAGCTGAGTGCCAACTGGGAGGGTCCATACCAAGTGACTCGAGTCCTGGGACCAGGCACATACAAAATCGCCAACCTTGAAGGGCAAGAGCTGCATGCTCACTGGAATGCGGACACTTTAAAGAAATACTACGTCTGAAGAGAATTCGAAGATAGTTTTTATTTTTTGCTAAAAACAAATGGCGGAGGACGGTCAAAAGAATGTCGACGGCTCCGACCACCCGAAAATGTCACAGTTTTTTAAAGAAATGAAGAATATTCAGATTTATACTCGTTGCCTGTTCACACGCGCGTTCTTCACACACAAACGAGCATGGGGTAATAGGGGGAGGCCCCCCTGTTGCCAAAATTGGGAAAAATGACCCCCCCAGCAAAAATCTGAAGCACCACCCTGCTTACCTCTGGGCAGGCAGGGGGCAGGCCCCCTGGACTTTGAACAAAAGCCAGGGACAGGCCAGACTAACAAGGACTGGGGGCAAGCCCCCCAACCTTGTATGAAAAACGCAAAAGCCACCCTGCTTACCTCTGGGCAGGCAGGGGGCAGGCCCCCTGTACTTTGAACAAAAGCCAGGGACAGGCCAAACTAACAAGGACTGGGGGCAAGCCCCCCAACCTTGTATAAAAAACGCAGAAGCCACCCCGCTTACCTCTGGGCAGGCAGGGGGCAGGCCCCCTGGACTTTGAACAAAAGCCAGGGATAGGCCAGACTAACAAGGACTGGAGGCAGGCCCCCCAACCTTGTATAAAAAACGCAGAAGCCACCCCGCTTACCTCTGGGCAGGCAGGGGGCAGGCCCCCTGGACTTTGAACAAAAGCCAGGGACAGGCCAGACTAACAAGGACTGGGGGCAGGCCCCCCAACCTTGTATAAAAAACGCAAAAGCCACCCTGCTTACCTCTGGGCAGGCAGGGGGCAGGCCCCCTGGACTTTGAACAAAAGCCAGGGACAGGCCAGACTAACAAGGACTGGGGGCAGGCCCCCCAACCTTGTGTAAAAAACGCAAGAACCACCCTGCTTACCTCTGAGCAGGCAGGAGGCAGGCCCCCTGGACTTCGAACGAAAGCCAGGGACAAGCCAGACTAACAAGGGCTGGGGACAGGCCCCCAAACTTGTAAAGAGAAACAATCAGAAACCCCCCCTACTTACAGGCAGGCAGGGATAGGCTGCGAATCAAGCTCATGAGGAATCAAAACAGACAAAACAAACAGAAAATTCACATAAAAAAAGTAGTGTCAAAAGAATACAGGACAAGAGTTTTGAAAGCAAGTGGTTACAATCAAGAGTACGGCAGCCGGCCACCAAAGGGCTCGGCGCGCAAAGAAGTGAAGAAAGTTAAAACGTCGGCACTGGCGCAGCAGGAGACGAACAAGAGCCCTCTGAGGAAGACTGCCCTCCATGTTAAGCAGGGGGAGCATCTGGGCCGGAAGTGGCAGCTCCTTCAGACAGTCTGCGCATTTGAGCTTCGTCCTTCGCAGTATAAAGGGCTCGGAAAGCATCTTCGTCAAAACCAGGGAACATCTCCCTGACGGCTTCCATGACAACCCCTAGGCAAGAGTTAGCACCATTAACGAAGCCCGCCGACACGGCCGTCTCCACCTCCTGGAGTATTTCATCCCTCTCCTTCTCCCAATCCTTGGTCTTCGCCGCCAGATCGCCAATAGCCGCCTGCAGATCAGAATTTGCCTTGGAAAGGCGCTCCCCAAGGTCGATGACGCTCTTCCTGGCGTGATCCAGCTCAGCCAAAGCTTTCCTGGCCTGCTCCAACTCCGCAAAGGCCTGCTGAGCTCTCTTTGACTCCTCCCCCAGGCGGGACACCTCCCTAATAGCTTTCTCATTTTCAGACTTCCAGTGGATCGCCTGGCCTTTGGCCTCTTCTAGCTCGGTCTCCCTTTTCGCCAACTGATCCTTCAGGCTGGCAATGAGAGCAACGTCCCTCTCGACTGCAGAAAGGCGGTCAGAGTTGGACAGTTCCTCATCACTCAGACGGCTGAGGGCCGCCAGCTCTGCAGAAGCCTGCATGATTCGGGCAGTGCGCTGGATGTACTGGGTCACTTGGTTTGTAGCAGATTGGACAGTTTTGAGGATGTGGTCCGCTAGAACTGCCCCTGAGTCGGAAAGCAGGGCGGAAACATCTTGGCTGTCTCCGGCGGTATAGTGGAATTCAGCGTTCTCCTCAGAAAAGAGGGTGGCAGGAATCCCCTAAGCAAAACGTTTAGGTTCAGGCGTGGAAGTCTCCAAGTCCACCACCTGGTCAGCACTTGGAGCTTCTCTGCTCCTCTTTCTAAGCAGCGCCCGGGGAGTGCTCTCCCCAGTCTCTTCAGAACCTGCAGCCCGTGGCCCCGGGGGGATTTGGACCCCTGCTGAAGGGCCCTCTTGCCTGCCAACAGGCGAAGGGGTGGCCTCGTAGGCAATCGCCTTCGCCACTGGAGAAGGGGTGGCCTCAGAAACCGCCGTCTTTGCAGGCGTTGCTCTAGGAGGAGGGGGGAGCCTTGGCCTACTGAACGACAGACCCTTCAAATGCTTCATCAGATTCTTCTCACCTCTCTTAAAATCAGGGGGAAGAGAAGGGCGACGTTGGACAACAATGAGATTCTCGTCCAAACTCAGGCGTCTCACCTCCCCTTTCCTCCAAATAAAAGTAGCAAGATCTGCAAGGCAAGCATACAAGTTGTCAGGGCACTTTAAAAAGAAAAGAGTAAGAAGGAACCATCAACACTCCTGAACTACCTTTATCTAGACCCGGGTTCATGCCCAATCGGGTCAGGTATTTATCAGACGAAATAAGCTCCGCATGGGGGAGCCAAAATGTAGGGCCGTACACCCCATACTTATCTGTGTGGGCAGCAAAAAAGGCCGTCAACTCCTTGTCTTTCTCGCCCAGCTTCACCTCCAAGGCTTTTCCACTCACGCCAGGGTGATACTCCTCAGGGGTCTCAAGCCTGGTGTGGACATGATTCCTGAAATGACGAGGAATCCTCCACCCATGGATGCTGTGTACATAAAGGAAGTTGTTCTTCCAATCTCTCAAACTATCCATGCCAGGCCACACCAAACAATGTCCCTTCTGCCTCAAAAGGGACCAATATCCAGGGGAGCCCGCACTCCCAGAAGAAACCATTTGCAAGCCCACCATAAACCGCAGGGCGTCAATGGAAGGCTCGGTATGGTGGAACAGACAAGTCCAGACATATGAAATCAGCGCCCTGACAGCCATGGCTGTCAGCTGGGCGATGGCGACGTTCATGCGCCTGAAGATCTCTTCCAAGGAAGGATGGAGGGGAAAGCGAAGGCCGAACTCCAGGCATTTATGGTAGACCGCTATGCACCCATCAGGAGGGTTGCATACGGTATCCTTTTCGCCGGGGACAACTACTGTGTACCCCTCCCCGAAGTTGTAGAGCCGTTCAATCACACCAGTGGCGTTCTTTGCAAGGATCAGTTCCCGATTTTTCGGGTCAGGGAAGGT
The DNA here is from genome assembly GCA_958450325.1 of Agrostemma githago. Lineage (NCBI taxonomy): Eukaryota > Viridiplantae > Streptophyta > Magnoliopsida > Caryophyllales > Caryophyllaceae > Agrostemma > Agrostemma githago. The sequence continues at coordinate 56,734,112 of OY288242.1, forward strand.
ACTCAAAGAGATACGATATTTAACTTTATCTAAGTAGTATACCCTACCCCTTTCCCGCCGAACAAGAGGACCAGAGGTTCTAGAAGGGTCAACTTCCAACGCTTCATCGTCCGAGTCAATGGCGTCAAACGAGGGGGGGTCAGGAGAGTTACCACCCCCGCTGTCCGCCGAGTGTTCTTCCTCAAAACCCACCTCCCTAGAGGAGGAGGCAAAATTCGTCCCTTCCCCCCTCTTTGATGGGTCGTTAAAGGGCAAAATCCGCTCGCGAGTTCTAGACATTCTACTCTAGCGAAAGCGGAAAGCAGGAAATCAAAAGGAAAAAGCAGAAAATGGAAGATGAAAATCTGACTTAAGATCGCCTGACAGCATGGTGCAAGCCCGAAGAAAGAGTCTCCCAGGGAAAGGGGGGTGCAAAGTAGGATACGATTCGTTAACGCTCGAGGGTTTTAACGGATAAAGAGAATAGGGAGTTTCGAAGGAAAAGAAAGATTGAAAAAGTGAAAGAGTGGATGACTGATCGCTTTTATAGAAAGAAAGGCATGCCAAGAGTCGCCCAACCCTCAGGAATTCACCCAAAGGCTGCGGTCCACGTGTCACCCCTACGGAGGTTTGCTCTGAGTAGCTTCCCAAGAAAAACCTCGGGAGGACCAAAGGGTGTCAGAAGATTGGTCACCCTATGACGTCCCCCTTGGCAAAAAAAAAAAAAAAAAAAAAAAAAAAAAGGAGTGCAGCGCACAAACGCGTCGCCTGAATTTCATTTCGTTAAGTCTAACAAAGGAAGGTTACATCTTGAGACAGATACGAAAAGAAAAATACATAAGGCCCAAAAATTCCGGCCTGACAGAAACCAAACACCCTGCCACGCAGGCCTAGTCGTCGCCCAAATCTGGGGAATAATCCCCAGGGCTGCCTGGACTCCCGAGAGCCGAGCCCCAGTCCCAGTCTGGGGAGCCCCGGAAAGGATCATCAGAAGCTCCGTCTTCATCCTTGTCGCTCAGGCAACCAAGACCCTCACTGTCATCAGAGTCATGGCTGCTGTCCTCCCAGTCCCTGCCAAAGGGAACGGCCTGGGATTCGTCGCAGGTGCGACAGCCTGTCTTCTTCACAGGCGAAGAGGGACCTGACGCCAAGGAGGAATCAGTGTCAGAAAGGTTGGGGTAAAATTGCTCGGGGTGCAGCCACGAAAAGCACTCATGGCATCCCCTGTCAAAACAGCCCCCTCCCTGGGGGCAGCGCCTAAACCTAGGCGCAGCAGGAGGTGAGGACCTCTTGAGGCGTTTGCCCCTCCTAGCAGAAGCTTTCTGACCCATCCAGCGGGAACGAAGCCGTGAACGGCGACTACGGCGGACGGCTAGATAAGCAGCACGAGCATATCGGAGCCTCCGAAACCCTCTGAAGATGAAAGTGACATATTTAACTCCACGACAAGTTACGCTTTTTTTTATCCAAGCCATGATCAAAGACAAAGAAAGGAAAGTTGGAAATGGATCGTGAAAATAATGGAGAATGCAATTTATACAAAAGCAGAAGCAGGGCATTAATGGTGCCCCAACCTTCTGACACCCTTTGGTCCTCCCGAGGTTTTTCTTGGGAAGCTACTCAGAGCAAACCTCTGTAGGGGTGACACGTGGACCGCAGCCTTTGGGTGAATTCCTGAGGGTTGGGCGACTCTTGGCATGCCTTTCTTTCTATAAAAGCGATCAGTCATCCACTCTTTCACTTTTTCAATCTTTCTTTTCCTTCGAAACTCCCTATTCTCTTTATCCGTTAAAACCCTCGAGCGTTAACGAATCGTATCCTACTTTGCACCCCCCTTTCCCTGGGAGACTCTTTCTTCGGGCTTGCACCGTGCTGTCAGGCGATCTTAGGTCAGATTTTCGTCTTCCATTTTCTGCTTTTTCCTTTTGATTTCCTGCTTTCCGCTTTCGCTAGAGTAGAATGTCTAGAACTCGCGAGCGGATTTTGCCCTTTACCGACCCATCAAAGAGGGGGGAAGGGACGAATTTTGCCTCCTTCTCTAGGGAGGTGGGTTTTGAGGAAGAACACTCGGCGGACAGCGGGGGTGGTAACTCTCCTGACCCCCCCTCGTTTGACGCCATTGACTCGGACGATGAAGCGTTGGAAGTTGACCATTCTAGAACCTCTGGTCCTCTTGTTCGGCGGGAAAGGGGTAGGGTATACTACTTAGATAAAGTTAAATATCGTATCCCTTTGAGTACCTTCCCTGACCCGAAAAATCGGGAGCTGATCCTTGCAAAGAACGCCACTGGTGTGATTGAACGGCTCTACAACTTCGGGGAGGGGTACACAGTAGTTGTCCCCGGCGAAAAGGATACCGTATGCAACCCTCCTGATGGGTGCATAGCGGTCTACCATAAATGCCTGGAGTTCGGCCTTCGCTTTCCCCTCCATCCTTCCTTGGAAGAGATCTTCAGGCGCATGAACGTCGCCATCGCCCAGCTGACAGCCACGGCTGTCAGGGCGCTGATTTCATATGTCTGGACTTGTCTGTTCCACCATACCGAGCCTTCCATTGACGCCCTGCGGTTTATGGTGGGCTTGCAAATGGTTTCTTCTGGGAGTGCGGGCTCCCCTGGTTATTGGTCCCTTTTGAGGCAGAAGGGACATTGTTTGGTGTGGCCTAGCATGGATAGTTTGAGAGATTGGAAGAACAACTTCCTTTATGTACACAGCATCCATGGGTGGAGGATTCCTCGTCATTTCAGGAATCATGTCCACACCAGGCTTGAGACCCCTGAGGAGTATCACCCTGGCGTGGGTGGAAAAGCCTTGGAGGTGAAGCTGGGCGAGAAAGACAAGGAGTTGACAGCCTTTTTTGCTGCCCACACAGATAAGTATGGGGTGTACGACCCTACATTTTGGCTCCCCCATGCGGAGCTTATTTCGTCTGATAAATACCTGACCCGGTTGGGCATGAACCCGGGTCTAGATAAAGGTAGTTCAGGAGTGTTGATGGTTCCTTCTTACTCTTTTCTTTTTAAAGTGCCCTGACAACTTGTATGCTTGCCTTGCAGATCTTGCTACTTTTATTTGGAGGAAAGGGGAGGTGAGACGCCTGGGTTTGGACGAGAATCTCATTGTTGTCCAACGTCGCCCTTCTCTTCCCCCTGATTTTAAGAGAGGTGAGAAGAATCTGATGAAGCATTTGAAGGGTCTGTCGTTCAGTAGGCCAAGGCTCCCCCCTCCGCCTAGAGCAACGCCTGCAAAGACGGCGGTTTCTGAGGCCACCCCCTCTCCAGTGGCGAAGGCGATTGCCTACGAGGCCACCCCTTCGCCTGTTGGCAGGCAAGAGAGCCCTTCAGCAGGGGTCCAAATCCCCCCGGGGCCACGGGCTGCAGGTTCTGAAGAGACTGGGGAGAGCACTCCCCGGGCGCTGCTTAGAAAGAGGAGCAGAGAAGCTCCAAGTGCTGACCAGGTGGTGGACCTGGAGACTTCCACGCCTGAACCTAAACGTTTTGCTCAGGGGATTCCTGCCACCCTCTTTTCTGAGGAGAACGCTGAATTCCACTATACCGCCGGAGACAGCCAAGATGTTTCCGCCCTGCTTTCCGACTCCGGGGCAGTTCTAGCGGACCACATCCTCAAAACTGTCCAATCTGCTACAAACCAAGTGACCCAGTACATCCAGCGCACTGCCCGAATCATGCAGGCTTCTGCAGAGCTAGCGGCCCTCAGCCGTCTGAGTGATGAGGAACTGTCCAACTCTGACCGCCTTTCTACAGTCGAGAGGGACGTTGCTCTCATTGCCAGCCTGAAGGATCAGTTGGCGAAAAGGGAGACCGAGCTAGAAGAGGCCAAAGGCCAGGCGATCCACTGGAAGTCTGAAAATGAGAAAGCTATTAGGGAGGTGTCCCGCCTGGGGGAGGAGTCAAAGAGAGCTCAGCAGGCCTTTGCGGAGTTGGAGCAGGCCAGGAAAGCTTTGGCTGAGCTGGATCACGCCAGGAAGAGCGTCATCGACCTTGGGGAGCGCCTTTCCAAGGCAAATTCTGATCTGCAGGCGGCTCTTGGCGATCTGGCGGCGAAGACCAAGGATTGGGAGAAGGAGAGGGATGAAATACTCCAGGAGGTGGAGACGGACGTGTCGGCGGGCTTCGTTAATGGTGCTAACTCTTGCCTAGGGGTTGTCATGGAAGCCGTCAGGGAGATGTTCCCTGGTTTTGACGAAGATGCTTTCCGAGCCCTTTATACTGCTAAGGACGAAGCTCAAATGCGCAGACTGTCTGAAGGAGCTGCCACTTCCGGCCCAGATGCTCCCCCTGCTTAACATGGAGGGCAGTCTTCCTCAGAGGGCTCTTGCTCGTCTCCTGCTGCGCCTGTGCCGACGTTTTAACTTTCTTCACTTCTTTGCGCGCCGAGCCCTTTGGTGGCCGGCTGCCGTACTCTTGATTGTAATCACTTGCTTTCAAAACTCTTGTCCTGTATTCTTTTGACACTACTTTTTTTATGGGAATTTTCTGTTTGTTTTGTCTGTTTTGATTCCTCATGAGCTTGATTCGCAGCCTATCCCTGCCTGCCTGTAAGTAGGGGGGTTTCTGATTGTTTCTCTTTACAAGTTTGGGGGCCTGTCCCCAGCCCTTGTTAGTCTGGCCTGTCCCTGGCTTTCGTTCGAAGTCCAGGGGGCCTGCCTCCTGCCTGCTCAGAGGTAAGCAGGGTGGTTCTTGCGTTTTTTACACAAGGTTGGGGGGCCTGCCCCCAGTCCTTGTTAGTCTGGCCTGTCCCTGGCTTTTGTTCAAAGTCCAGGAGGCCTGCCCCCTGCCTGCCCAGAGGTAAGCAGGGTGGCTTTTGCGTTTTTTATACAAGGTTGGGGGGCTTGCCCCCAGTCCTTGTTAGTCTGGCCTGTCCCTGGCTTTTGTTCAAAGTCCAGGGGGCCTGCCCCCTGCCTGCCCAGAGGTAAGCGGGGTGGCTTCTGCGTTTTTTATACAAGGTTGGGGGGCCTGCCCCCAGTCCCTGTTAGTCTGGCCTGTCCCTGGCTTTTGTTCAAAGTCCAGGGGGCCTGCCCCCTGCCTGCCCAGAGGTAAGCGGGGTGGCTTCTGCGTTTTTTATACAAGGTTGGGGGGCTTGCCCCCAGTCCTTGTTAGTCTGGCCTGTCCCTGGCTTTTGTTCAAAGTCCAGGGGGCCTGCCCCCTGCCTGCCCAGAGGTAAGCAGGGTCGCTTTTGTGTTTTTTATACAAGGTTGGGGGGCTTGCCCCCAGTCCTTGTTAGTCTGGCCTATCCCTGGCTTTTGTTCAAATTCCAGGGGGCCTGCCCCCTGCCTGCCCAGAGGTAAGCAGGGTGGTGCTTCGGATTTTTGCTGGGGGGGTCATTTTTCCCAATTTTGGCAACAGGGGGGCCTCCCCCTATTACCCCCTGCTCGTTTGTGTGTGAAGAACGCGCATGTGAACAGGCAACGAGTATAAATCTGAATATTCTTCATTTCTTTATAAAACTGTGACATTTTCGGGTGGTCGGAGCCGTCGACATTCTTTTGACCGTCCTCCGCCATTTATTTTTAGCAAAAAATAAAAACTATCTTCGAATTCTCTTCAGACGTAGTATTTCTTTAAAGTGTCCGCATTCCAGTGAGCATGCAGCTCTTGCCCTTCAAGGTTGGCGATTTTGTATGTGCCTGGTCCCAGGACTCGAGTCACTTGGTATGGACCCTCCCAGTTGGCACTCAGCTTCCCATGTTCTCTTGACTTTCCAATCGCCTGCGTCTTTCTCAGAACCAGCTCACCCATCTGGAAGTTCCTCTGTCGGACTTTGGTGTTGAAGGCTTTCCTCATTCGTTGCTGGTAGGCAACGATGTTGGTACTGGCTTCTTCCCTTAACTCATTTACCAGGTCTAAGGCTTCGACCATTGCAGCTTCGTTTTCAGCCTGGTCGTACTGCAGGGAGCGTAGAGAGGGGATCCTTGCCTCAATTGGTAATAATGCCTCTGCTCCATATACCAGACCAAACGGGGTCTGGCCTGTAGACTCTTTTCTGGTAGTTCGGATTGACCAGAGTATACTGGGGAGTTCGTCAGCCCACCTACCCTTGCAGTCATCCACCATTTTCTTTAGGCCGTTCAGGATTTGTTTGTTGGCTGCTTCTGCCTGTCCGTTGGTTTGAGGATGACAGACGGCTGAATAGGCGACTGAGATGTTGTGGCTTTCCAGCCAGATTCTCAGTGAATCATTATCAAATTGCCTGCCATGGTCAAATACCAACATCTTTGGTAGACCGAACCTGGTGATGATATTTCGCCAGACCACTTTCCTGACCGCCGGCTCAGTGATGTTGGGCACTGCTTCGGCTTCCACCCATTTGGTGAAGTAGTCTATGGCGACAATCAAGAATTTCCTGCCCCCTGTGGCCACCGGGAAGGGTCCTAGGATGTCCATTCCCCATTGAGCAAAGGGGATGGGGGATGTGATTGGCCTGAGTTCCTGGGCCGGAGCATGGATTGATGGGGCGAAAAGTTGGCATTTTTTGCATTTCTGGGTCAAGCTCTTGGCATCTGCCAGCATGGTAGGCCAATAGTAGCCTGCCCTGAGGGCCTTGTGGGCCAGTGATCTCCCACCAATGTGATGTCCACAAATCCCTGAGTGGATATCCTCCAATACCTCAGCGGCTTGATCTGCCCGCAGGCATTTGAGCAGGGGATAAGTGAAAGACTTCTTGTAAAGCTCTTCATTAATGAGTATGAACCAGGCTGCTTTAGCCTGTATCTTCCTTCTTTGTAACGAGTCTGATGGTAAGATACCATGCTTCTTGTACTGGATGATGGGAGTCATCCAGCTTTCTAGCTCTTTTTCCACAGTATTAACCGTCTGACAGGGGTTAGTGGACTTCTCGTGTAGAACGTCGACCCACACTGATCTCCGGATGTCCTGTAGACTGGAGCTTGCCAGTTTTGACAGGGCGTCTGCTCTGTTGTTCTGGGATCGGGGGATCTGTTTGACCTCATATGATTTTAGGCCGGATAACTCTCCCTTCACCATCTCCAGGTATGTGGCCATTGCTTGGTCCCTTGCTTCGTATTCACCATTGATTTGGTTGGCGATGAGCTGGGAGTCCGTCGCCAGGACAATTCGTTCTGCTCCTGCGGCTTTAGCTAGCCTGACGCCTGCGAGTACTGCTTCGTACTCTGCTTCGTTGTTTGATGCTGGGAAAACAAATCTAAGGGCATGCTCAAAGTCAGCCCCTCCTGGGCTGGTTAGTACGACGCCTGCGCCTGCGCCATTGGCTGTCGAGGATCCGTCAGTATGCACGATCCATTCCTCGGCAGGGGTCTCTTCCTCCCCTGAATGGGAGCACTCAGCCAGAAAATATGCTAAGGCTTGGGCCTTGATGGCTGTTCTCGGCTGGTAAGATATACCTAGCCCACTCAGCTCAATCGCCCACTTCAATAGTCTCCCTGATTTTTCAAATTTTTCCAACACCTTCTCTAGTGGTTGGTCGGTGAGGACTACGACTGGATGCGCGTCAAAGTAAGGTCTGAGCTTCCTGGCGGCAATTATGACCGCGTAGGCGGCTTTTTCGACCATCGGGTAGTTTTTCTCGGCTGCCCCCAGCGCGTGACTCACGAAATATATAGGTTGCTGGGCGCCTGCCTCTTCTCGTAAGATGACCGCGCTGACAGTTATATTGGTCACTGCAATGTAAAGGAAAAGCTTTTCCCCTGCTACTGGCCTGGCCAGGGTGGGGAGCTTCTTAAGATGGTCCTTCAACTATTTGAAGGCCTCTCTCTGCTCGTTTTCCCACTTGAACTGTTTGTTTCCTTTCAGTATCTTGAAGAAAGGAGTGGTCTTGTCTGCTGATTGGGCGACGAACCGTGCTAGGGCGGCCATGCGGCCCGTCAGGCGCTGGATGTCTCTAATGGTTTTGGGCTCAGGAAGGTCTAGAACTGCCTGAATTTTCTCAGGGTTGGCGTCTATCCCCCGAGAGCTGACCAGGAACCCCAGGAATTTGCCGGAGCGGACTCCAAATATACACTTCTTTGGATTGAGTTTCATTTTGTAGTCGCGCAGGGAGCAGAAGGTCTCCTGCAAGTCCATCAGGTGCTCTCTGTCCTCTCTGCTTTTTACGATGGCGTCATCAACGTAAGCCTCGATGTTTCTGCCTTTTTGTTTTTCAAACACTTTATCAACTAACCGCTGGTATGTAGCCCCTGCATTTTTAAGCCCGAATGGCATCATCTTGTACATGTAGGTGCCTGAACTGGTGATGAACGCGCACTTCACCCTGTCCGGCTGCCACAAGTATACTTGATGATACCCTGAAAAGGCATCTAGGAAGCTCAGCATGGAATAACCACTGGTGGAGTCTACCAGTTGGTCGATTCTGGGGAGCGGATAGCAGTCTTTCGGGCAGGCCTTGTTGAGGTTTGTAAAATCCACGCACATTCTCCATGCGCCTGACGATTTCTTAACCATGACTACATTCGCCAACCATTCTGGGTAGTCACAGACCTCAATAAAATCTGCTTTCAAGAGTTTGTCAATTTCTTCCTTGATTGCTGCGTCTTTTTCCGCGGACATATTTCGTTTCTTCTGTTTTACAGGGCGAGCATCCATGCTTACATTCAGCTTGTGAACGATGCATGATGGATCAACGCCGGGCATCTCGTCTGCCGAGTAGGCGAATACGTCTTTGTTTTCTTTTAGCAGCTTGACCAACTCAGCCTGGTAGGATTTTTCCAGGTCAGCTCCTATCAGGACCTGCCTACCTGGCTCCAAGTCCACTAACATGCTTTCGCCCCCTGGCTCCAGGTGGTCAGGCGCCGAGTGCTCGGCTGGTATTTCGCCTTCCCTGCTGGGGGAACTGTCAGCCTTTCTTTTTCCTTTTCTTTCTTTTTCGTGTTCTTGCAGGGCCACGGAGTAGCATTGTCTGGCTGACTCTTGGTCCCCGCGCACTTTTCCTTCTAGTCCAAAGTCGGTGACATACGCTATGGTGAGGGCCCTGATGGAGATGGCCGCCTCGATTTCGTCCAGGGTGGCCCTGCCAATTAGGGCGTTGTAGGCAGATCTTGCATCCACAACAACAAAGGTTGCCCTGACGTTTCTGGCAGTAGAGCCTTCTCAAAAGGTTACGGGCAGGTCTATGACTCCCATGGGCAGCACGCCTGCTCCAATGAATCCGTATAGCGATCCAGGGGCAGGTCGTAGGTGCCTTTTTTCCAGGCCCATTTTCTCGAAGGCGTCCTTGTACAGCAGATTCGTGTACGCGCCTGTGTCTACCATACACCTCCGCACAATGTGGTTGCTGATCTCTAGGGACAGCACCAAAGGGTCACTGTGCGGGTATACTACGCGCCCTGCATCATCAGGGGTGATGCTTAAGGTCACCCCCCTTGGACTCCCTGCTTTCTCAGCATAGCAGATCTGGTTCCTTAGTTCACGCATTTGTCTTTTTTGGCCTCTTCGACTGAGCTGGCCCTTAGTGCCCCCTGACATTACATGGATCACCATGCGGTTCTGCACTAACCCTTCGGGTTTTTCAGATACTTCTTTCTGAGACTTATTCTTAGCTGCGTAGTTGGCTAACCATCCGTTCCTGATTAACTTCTCGATCTCGTCCTTCAGGTGACGGCATTCCTCGGTGGTATGGCCTATGCAGTCGTGGAAAGTGCAAAATTTCTTGGGGTCTCCTTTCGGGCTGCGAGGCTTGTTCGGGGGATTCCATTTGGCAGTTTCTTTTTCCAGTTCGAAGATCTCCGCCCTGGATTTGTTCAGGGCAGTGTAACTGTCGAACCTGGGCTGGTAGACTGTGCGCTCTTTCTTGGGAGTGTCTCCTTCTTCCCTTTGCTTGCCTGGCTCACTTCTGCCCCGTCGACCCTGCGGTCCCCCTTGAGGCCTTGTTTGACCTGCAGGGGTATCCGTCAGGCCGTGGAACTCCTCCTGCAGAATGAACCCTTCCGCAATTTTCCTGGCCATGGCCAAGGTTTCTGGCTGGGCCCTGATCATCTGGTTTTTCATTTCCCCTGGAAGTAGGGAGATTGTCGGGGCGTAGGCGGCAGTGGAGTCATCGATCTCCCTAACCTGCTGGTAGGATAGATCAAATCTTCTCAGGTATTCCCTCACACTTTCACCCTTTTTCTGCTTCAGGGTCATGAGATCGAAACGAGTGAGGCGTCTTCTCTTATTCCCGGCATACTGTTCGAGGAAGATCTCAGCCAACTCTATGAAGAATCTGACTGACCCCTGGCGGAGGTCCCTGAACCATCCTTGTGCGAGCCCTACCAGGGTGGTTGGGAAAACTTTGCACCAGATGGAATCATCTACGTCATACATGCCCATGTGGCTCTCAAATGCCGCCAGGTGATCTTCAGGATCTGTCGTCCCATCAAACTTAATAGTGGGCATTTTGATTTTCGGAATGGGGTACTCTTGTACCTCAGGGTGCAGCGGGGTTTTTGTGGGCCTGCCTACCAATCGTGACCTGCTTTCCTCAGACTGGTTACCGTGAGAATCTCATTGTTTATGGGTCGGTTTCCTCGCACTGGGGGAGCGGTGCCTTGGTGGCGGCCTGCTTGCTGCTTCATCCTCTGTTTCCGGGGAAATCTGCCTGGGCCTCTTCCTCTGAGAGTGGCAGAGGTTCTCACCCTGATGATACCTGGACTCGAGCGGTTGTCCCCGGTTGAGCCTGGATTGCAGGCTTTGGGATAAGCCGGGGGCCGACTGTTCCTTGGCTGCAGGTGTTAGCATGGAGAAAACTTCGCATGGCCTTTCCCCCAAGCGTTTTGACATGGGCTCCCTGGGCCTCATTCTCTCCTGCATTTCTCGGGACAAGCCTCTTTGTTCTCCAGACGCAGATTCCGTTGTGTGAATGGAAAACGCCTGCTGGACAGGTGGCTCTGGACTGCCGGTAGTAATGCGCCTTTGCACATGCGCATACGCTTGTGCCGTCCTTCTTGCTTTCCTCTGAGCATTCCTAGCGGCGGTCCGCCTCGTGCCCCCGGCTTCATCCCTGCTGATTGGGGATGGTTGCCTGGGAGCCGATGCGACCCTGCCTACCAAGTCCTCAGGAGTGAACTCCTGGTTCAGCATCGCAGAGAAGAAGGCGGCTGTCTGCGCCATCTGAGCTGGGGGTCAGATTAATAGCGTGCCCTGGGCGTGCCCCTAGCTCAGGCGTCACAGCAGTGTTAGGTCCACCAAGGAGACTGGTTCCCCCTACCCCTAGGATCGTGGCAGGAGGAACTCTCTCCGACTGCGGCATACCATACAGGGGGGCCACCGGTGGGACCGTCGGACCCGTTCCTGCACTGGCATCAACGATTTCTGGCATGATTGTGTTTAGTTTTGTGATTATGAGTGGTTGATTTTAGTGGGTAACTCGTGAGCACAACCGTAAGTTCCCCACAGACGGCGCCAAATTGTTCCGGTCACGGAAACAATTCACCCGGCCTTGGATCCGGGCTGTAGGACTGGATTAATAGTGAACAGTTGATCGTTTGATTTCCTTCAGCCTCCCCTTTCTCTCACTCCCATGATCGGACCTTCCCGGCGAGTTGGCCTGCTCCCTGCACAATGAACGCACAGGGCCTCGGAGGTTGTCCGAGGAAACCCTCTCCGATGCCTAAGTCAGTCCGTGAATTGCCTTGACGAACCTAGCTCGTGAGGAACTAGGTGGCGTTTTTAGGAGTAAGAGTCTAGAGAGAGAAAATCCAACCCCCCTTATGTGGGAAATGGGTAAGTATTTATACCTTCCCACAAGAGAGAGGCAAAGAGAGGGAAGAGGAGGGAAATGAGTGGATGCTGGTGCGACACGTGGACTCACCTCGTCCACTCATTTCCCCTTACCTTAGGCAAAATGACGGATGGGTCCTCGGTTCTCCTTTGGTCCTGCTTAGGTGGGAGCGCCCTGGAAGCAGGCAGGAGGCCTGGTTCGCCCTGCTTGGCAGGCGGCCAGGCTGTGCCAGGCGGCTAAGGGTTTAAGGTCATACACTTGGAGGTTTCAATGATGTTGACGGACAGTCTGCTGGGCAGGCCTTTCCTCTTTCTGGGATTGGTCGCCTTGGGGCCTGACTGGCAGGCGGCCCGAGGTAGGCAACCGACCCCCATCAGAAAGATTACATAGAATTCTATCACCTCATTATAATTTTTCAATATGTGATAATCTAATTTAACTTTATTTGTAGTCTTATTAAGACTAAAAAAATTTTTTGTTGATATCTAAGGACGAATGATTAGTCTTATTTATAATATAGATTTACATCACCTCATCATAATTTGGAGAAATGGTTACTTTTATTTATATAATAGAATTCCATTGTATTATCATAGTCTCTTCGGTCACTATTTTTTGCCTGATTTCATTAAAATATCCCTCACAAATATTAAGGTAATGGAGAAAAAAATAGTGAACGAAGAGAGTATGATAATACGATGGAATTCTATTATATAAATAAAAGTTTATAGCCTTAAGAGTGTTTTAAGACTCAAAAGAGAAGGGGTATAATTTTTCGATGTGGGATAATTACTTAAGTTTATATTCTTAAGAGTTTTTTAAGACTCAAAAAAATTGTATTGATATCTAAGAACAAATAATTAGTCTTATTTATACTATAGAATTTCATCACCTTATTATAATTTATCGATGTGGGATAATTTAACTAAAATTTGTAGTCTTATTTATAATATTGAATCATCACCGTAACTTATTTTAATTGTTTCGATGTGGGATAATTTTAAGTTTGTAGTCTTATTAAGACCTTTTTTTAACTCAAAAGTTTTTTAAAAACAAATAAAAAGACTACAAATTCATGACCTCATTATAATTTAAAAAAAAATGATATAGATTTTCATCATAGTTTTTTTTTTTAAAAACAAAAGTTTTTTTGTTGGTTGATATTTAAAAGCAATGATTACTTTTATTTAGTAGAAATTCATAATCTCATCATAGTTTTTCGATGTGGGAGAATTGCTTAAGTTGGTTGATGTCTAAGGAATTTTTTTATTAGTTTTATTTATAATATAGAATTTCATCACCTTAATATAATTTTTTTATTTAAGTGTATAGTCCTAACAACTTTTTTAAGACTCAAAAGATTTATGTTTGATGAAACTTTATAATTTTTCGAATGTGGATAGTTTTACTTAAGTTTATAATCTTAATATATATTTTAAGACTCAAAAGATTTTTGGTTAATATCTAAGAGCACATGATTACAACGGAGTACTCCATTATTTATAATATAGAAATTTATCGTTTTATTATGATTTGTCGATGTGGGATAATTATTTATAATATAGAATCATCACCGTATCTTATTTTAATTGTTTCGATGTGGGATAATTTTAAGTTCATAGTCTTATTAAGACCTTTTTTGAAATTCAAAATATTGTTGGTTTTTTAAAAACTCAAAAGAGAGGAAGTATAATTTTTCTATGTGAGATAATTTAAAAGTATATAAACTTAAAGAGGTTTTTAAGACTCAAAAGATTTTGATTGATATCTAAGAACAAATAATTAGCTTAGTCTTATTTATAATATAGAAATTCATAGTTTTATTATAATTTGTCGATTTGAGATAATTTAATTAAAATTTGTTTTCTTATTTATAATATAGAATCATCACCGTACCTTATTTTAATTGTTTTGATGCGGGATAATTTTAAGTTTGTAGTCTTATTAAGACCTTTGTTAAACTCAAAATATTATTGGTTGATATTTAAAAACAATGATTACTCTTATTTAGTAGAAATTCATAATCTCATCATAATTTTTCGATGTGAGCGAATTACTTAAATTGGTTGATGTTTAAGGAAGAATTATTATGTCTTATTTATAATATAGAATTTCTTCACCTTATTATAATTTTTTACTTTGAGTGTATAGTCTTAAGAACGTTTTTAAGACTCAAAAGACTTTTGTTTGATGAAACTTTATAATTTTTCGAATGTGGGATAGTTTTATAAGTTTATAGTCTTTATATATTTTTAAGACTTAAAAGATTTTTGGTTAATATTTAAGAGCACATAATTACTCTTATTTATAATATAAATTTTCATCACCTTATTATAATTTTTTGATGTGACATTATTTTTACTTAAGTTTGTAGTCTTATTAAAAGACTTTTAAAGACTTAGAAGTTTTTTTGATTGATATTTAAGAACAAATGATTAGTCTTATTAATAATATAGAATTCATCAACTTATCATAATTTTTTGATGTGGGATAACTTATTTGAGTTTATAGTCTTCCATCACCTCATCATAATTTTTCGATGTGAGATAATTTACTTAAGATTATAGTCTTAAAAACTCTTTTTAAAACTAAAAAATACATCCTTACTTTTGATTATAATATAGAATTTCATCACTTCACCATAATTTTTCAATGTGAAATGATTTTAAGTTTGTAGTCTTATATATTAAAAGTTTTTTTAAGAGTTAAAAGTTTTTTTGTCGATATTTAAATTGAATGATTACTATAATATATAATATAGAATTACATCACCCCATCATAATTTTTCGATGTTGGATAATTTAAATGTTTTTCTTGGTCGATATTTATTTAAAACCGAATGATTATTTTTCTTTATTATATAAAATTTCATCACCTCATCATAATTTTTCGATATAGGATAATTACAAGGTTTATAGTCTTAGGAACTCTTTTTTAGATTCAAAAGATAATTACTTAAGGTTTATAGTCTTAGGAACTCTTTTTGAGATTCAAAAGACTTTTGGTAGATATCGAAGAACGAATTATTACTCTTTATTTATAACTAGTTGGAAAGCCCGTGCGATGCACGGACCTATTTTTAATGAAAATGATAATGAGACCAAGTCAGAGGTTTGCATAAATTTGTGAAACTAATGGTTGACAGACTTTTATTTATATACTCCGTGATAGAATTTCTTCGTCTTATTATAATTTTTCGATGTGGTATAATTTTACTTCAGTTTATAGCCTTAAGAGTTGTTTTAGACTCAAAAGATTTTTCTGGTTATTATCTAAAACGGATAATTTATCTTATTTATGATATAGTATAAAATTTCGTGAGCTCATCATAATTTTTCGATGTGTGATAATTTTTCTGGTTTTAAGAACTCTTTTTAAGACTCAAAAGATTTCTGATTGATATCTAAAGACGATGATTACTTTTAGTTATATAATAGAATTTCATCACCTTAATGCAATTTTTCGATGTGGGATAATTTTAATTCAATCTATAGCCTTAAGAGCTACTAATTATATGGCTCAAAAGATTTTTTCTTAATATGTAAAAACGAATAATTTCTCTTATCGATGATGTAGAATTTCACACACGTTTATGTACTAATTATAGCCTTAAGAGCTTTTTTAAGACTCAAAAGAGAAATTTTTACTTAAGTTTATTATAGTCCTAAGAGCAAGTGCAATTGTACTTTTTTTATTGGGTTTGTTACCAAGAACCTACTTTCAAAAGTTCTTCTATTGCACAATAAAGTTTGTTCTTAAATTTAAGAACCGAGCTCTAAAATATGAACTCGGTCTTGGAAGTTGAGAGCAATTAAATTGACATTGAAATATGTCAAAGACCAATCAAAATTTTCTATTTCATGATAATTAATTAATAAAAAATAAGACAATGGAAAATGGACCCCATTTAAGAACTTTATATAAAGTTCTCTATTTGGGCCAAAAGTTTTTAATTATTGAAATTTGTGGAATATGACATGGCAATAGAATAACTTTATATAAAAAAAAATCTATTGCACTTATTCTAAGAGCTTTTCTAAAACTCAAAAGATGTTTGGTTTATATCTTTGAAATTCATGACTGTGTAATAATTTCTCGATGTGAGAAATTTTACTCAAGTGTATAGTCTAAGAGTTTTTTTTAAAACTCGAAAGTGTGAGATAAATTTACTTAATTAAGTTTACGATCTTAAGAATTTTTTAAGATCCAAAAGATTTTGTTTTTCCATCTAAGTTTTAAAGGACGAACGATTACTCTTATTTATATAAAAGAATTCGATTACCTTATTACGGAGTATACTTTTGGACAAATGATTATCTAAAACAAATTATTTTTCTTATTTATGATATCTCATCATAATTTATAATTTTTCTATGTGTGATAATTGCACTTAAATTTATGATTTTAAGAACTCTTTTTAGGACTCAAAAAAAATTTATGTTTGATATCTAAAGACAATTATGACTTTTATTTATATAATAAAATTTCAATCACTTTTTTGTAATATTTCGATGTGGGATAATTTTTAGTTCAATTTATAGCATTAAGAGGAGTATTATAGGATTCAATTTTTTTTGATTAATATTTAAAAACAAATAATTTCTCATATTGATTATGTAGAATTTCATCACCCCATCATAATTTTTCGATGTGAGATAATTTTATTTAAGTTTATAGTCTTAAAATTCTTTAAGGACTCAAAAGATTTCTCGTTGATATCTAAAAACGAATGATTACTTTTATTCCGTATTTATATAGTAGAATTCTATCACCTTATTATAATTTCTCGATTTGGTATAATTTTACTTAAATTTATAGTTTTAAGAGGTTTTATAAGGCAATTTTGTTTGATTAATATCTAAAAACGAATGATGTCTCTTATTTGTGATATAGAATTTCATCACCTCATCATAATTTTTATGATATGCGATAATTCTACTTAGGTTTATAGTTTTAAAAACGTTTTAGAACTCAAATTTTTGGTTAATATCTAAACACGATTGATTTCTCTTTTTCATCAGCTTACGGTTCTAAAAGCATTTTTAACACTCAATTTTTTTAGCTGATATCCAAGGACAAATGATTATTATTTATAATATATAGAATTTCATCAACTCATCATAATTTTTTGATGTGAAACAATGTTAGGATAATTATAAAAATAAAAGGAGTTTATTTTTTATATCTAACTACTTAAGAATGAGCGATTACTCTTATTTAAATACTAATAAAATTCGATCACCTTATTATAATTTTTCGATGGAAGATAATCTTATCTAAGTTTATCGTCTCAAGTACTTTTGTAAGTCTAAATTTTTATTTTTATTTAAGAACGAATGGTTAATCTTATTTATAATATCAAATTTCATCACCTCATAATTTTTCGATATAGAATGAATAATTTTGATTTAAGTTTAAATATAGTCTTAAGAACTCTTGTGCTTCGTCATTACTTCATTTTATAGTCTGTTTTTAAGAGTCAATTGAGTTTTGAAAGATATCTAATAACGAATGATTAGTCATATTTAAGGACGAAAGATTACACTTATTTACAATATAGAATTTCATCACCTCATCATAATTTGGAGGAATGATTACTTTTATTTGTATAATAGATTCATCGTCTTATTGTAGAATTGATACTCTTATTTATAATATAGAGTTTCATCACCTTGTTATAATTTATCGATGTGAGATTATGTTACTTCAATTTGTAGTCTTATTAAGATATTTTTTAAGACTCAAAAGGTTTTTTTGTTGATATTTAAGAACGAATTATTAGTCTTATTTATAATATAGAACTAGATTAAAGCCCGTGCGCTGCACGGGTTAGTTGGCTTATTTACATTGATGATGTACATTCGTTAAATAAGAAATTTAATAAAACTATGTCATTACAATAAATAAAATGATCACAAGATATTGGTAATCAAACTTTATTTTTGTTGAGTTTATAGTCTTAAGAGCTCATTTTAGAACACAAAAGAATACATTATTGCTCTTATTTATAATATAAAGTTTCGTCACCTTATTATAATTTTTCGATGTGAGATTATTTTTACTTGAGTTTGTAGTCTTATTAAGAGACTTTTTAAGATTCAAAAGTTTTTTTAATTGATATCTAAGAACAAATGAATTTTTTTATTGATATCTAAGAACGAAAGATTAATCTTATTTAAAATATAAGATTCTATTGACTCATCTTAATTTTTTGATATAGGATAATTTATTCAAGGTTTATAGTTTTAAGATCTGCTTTTAAGACCCAGAAAAACTCATGATTACTCTTATTTATAATATGGAATCATCACCTTACTCTTATTTATAATATAGAATCATCACCTTATTTTAATTTTTTTCTAATTTTAGGTTTGTAGTCTTTTTAAAAACTTTTTAAGACTCAAAAAATTGTTGGTTGATATTTAAAATCGAAAGATTACTCATTATTTATGATATAAAATTCCATCACCTCATCATAATTTTTCAATGTGGTAATTTACTTAATTAAATTTATAGTTTTAAGAGCTATTTTTCAGATTACAAGAATTTGTTTTTATATCTAAGTTAAAGGATAAACGATTACTCTTTATTTATATAATCGAATTTGATCATCTTATTAGAGTATGTATTTTTGATGAATAATTACTCTTATTTATATAATAAAAAAATTCACCTAATTATAATTTACGATGTGGGATAATTTTACTTAAGATTATTTAAGTTTATATATAGTCTAATTAAGAACTTTTATTTATAGGCGAATGATTACTCTTATTTATAATATATAGAATTTCATCACCCCATCTTAATTTTTCGATGCGCGATAATTATACTTTAACTATATAGTCTTAGTCTTAGGAACCTTTTTTTTAAGTCTCAAAAGATTGTTGGTTAATATCTAAGAACAAAAGATTACCTAGAATTTTATCACCTCATTGTAATTTTTTGATATGTGATAATTTTAATTTAACTTTATTTGTAGTCTTATTAAGAAATTTTTTTAAGACTAAAAGTTTTTTGTTGACATCTAAGGATGAATGATTAGTTTTATTTATAATATAGAATTTTATCATCTCATCATAATTTGGAGAAATGGTTACTTTTATTTATAATAAAATTCCATTGTCTTATTATAGTCTTAAGAGTTTTCTTAAGACTCAAAAGAAAGGGAGTATAATTTTTCGATGTGCGATAATTTTCTTAAGTATATAGTCTTAAGAGTTTTTTAAGACTCAAAAGATTTTGATTGATATCATATCTTTTTTGGAAAAGTCATTGATTCTCATTCAATAAAATTCCAAAAGTACAAATATAGAGCCATAGTGTTGATTAAGCTAAGCTTAGAATTTGTTGGATCTCGGCTCTATTAGCAACATGAAACGATCGAATACATAATTGCATTTGGATGATCCGTATTATAGCTTCAGGATTTCTTCGTATGTTTTGGAAAATCCGCGAATTTCTTTCCCTCCATATTTCATAGATACATATGACAAGTGCGCACCTTCTCTGCCTTTTAATTATACTTTTACCTTGATTGCAATGGGTATACCATCTCAGTAGTGCAGGAAGGGCATCGGGGGCGTTCATGTGAAGCCAACATTTGATTCTACTCCAAATAAGTTGGGCAAAAGAGCATTCGAAGAACAAATGAATCTGATTTTCAGCAGCCATTTCACATAGAGTACATCGATTAGCACAAATTATACCTCTGTGTTGCAATTTTTCCACCGTAGCAAGTGCATCCTCAACAGCCAAAGCTGCAACAAAAGAATGCTTGGGAGCATTAATATTATCCCATACAAGACGGACCCATTTAACGTTCCCCTCATGTGGCCTCAATAGGTTATAGAGTGCCAGTAGATGAAGCTTCCCTCCTCTCGTATTGGTGTTTAACAATGCAGTAGCTGTTTGTTTACTACCTGCAGCAACAACAAAAGTGTCTCGGGTTCTGAGTATATTCTTCCAGTAGAGGCTATCCCCTCGCTGCTCCTGAATATCCCAAATGGAGACACCTTTGAGAATGTATTTTCCAATCCACACACCCCAAACAGATGTTTTACAGTTTTGCAATTTCCAAATCCACTTCATTAAGAGGCATTTATTCCAACTTAGAATTTCTTTGATATCGAAGCCTCCTTCCGACTTTGGTAAACAACAGGAAGTCCATTTCTTCCATATCATCCCTCTACCTGTTTTACCCCATAAAAATTCTCTACAGAGTCTTTTAATAGCTTTGACAATAGATTTAGGCAAGAGGAGGCAAGATGCCCAATATTGTTGCATTCCAAAACTAATGGAGTTTATAACTTGTACTTTGCCAGCATAAGATAGCATTTTCATAGCATATCCTGTAAGCTTTGATCGAATTTTAGTGAGCAGAAGTTCATACATGCTCGTTGTAAGTCGAGAAGTGTTAAGAGGCATTCCAAGATATTTGAAGGGGAATTGGCCTTCAGTATAGCCGCTGACAGCTAGAATTTGTTGACGAATATTCTGCTGGATACCCCCAAAGTATATAGCCGTTTTCTGAGGATTCGGAGTAAGTCCTGAGACTTCAGCAAAAAGATCCAGGCACTTTTTCACAGTCAACACTGCTGGTACATCGCCTCTAGTAAAGATGAGTAGATCATCTGCAAATATCAAGTGATTCAAAGTAATTCGGGAACATCGAGGATGGAATGAGAAGTTTTTATCCTTGATACAAGATCTGAGCATCCTGGAAAGGGTCTCCATACACACAATAAACAAGAGAGGGGAGAGGGGGTCACCTTGTCGCAACCCTCTCTTACCAGCAAAATATCCATGCGATGCCCCATTAATCTTAAGGGAGAATCTAGTAGAGTCGAGGCAGATCATTATCCATTCTACCATACGAGGAGGGAATCCAAAAGCAAGCATAGCTGTCTTTAGAAACTTCCAATTTACAGAATCGAAAGCTTTCCTAATGTCCACTTTAATAGTACATCGAGGAGATAAGTGAGTTCGGCTATAATTTTTTACCAATTCATGGGCCATTAGAACATTGTCAAAGATATTCCGCTCTTTGACAAATGCTGATTGTTCCAGGCCTATGATGGAGGACAATATAGAGCTGATCCTATTGGATATCACTTTGCTAATGGTCTTATAAATGGTTGAACAGCAGGAAATGGGGCGGAAATCGATCACAGAATCAGGTATTTCTTTCTTAGGAATAAGGGTGATAAGAGTTGAATTTACTTCTCCAAGCATTCTACCATGTTTGAAGAAATCTTTTATAGCATGAATGAAGTCTTCTTGAATGATCTTCCAGGCTTGCTTGAAAAAGCCCGAGGAGTATCCGTCAGGACCCGGACTTTTATTATCATCAATGGAGAACAGCGCAGTTTTTATCTCTTCAGAAGTGACTTCTTTGATTAATAGAGCAGCATCTTCAGAGGAGATGGTAGCACCTTTTGTTATGCATTCTGTGTCAAGATCCTGCACACTTGTCGTAGTACCCAGGAGATATGTATAATAATCAATAAAAGCTGTTTTCACCCCGTCTTGAGTCAAGTGCAGATGACCTGCAGTATCCTTTATGGAGCCAATTGAGCTATATTGCTGCCGAGAAGCCAGATGAGCATAGAAATAAGTCGTATTTTCATCATTCAGCTTAAGGTGCTGAACTTTAGCTCGCTGTGAGAGGGCTGATAGTTCAGCTTTCCTGAAAGTAATATAAGATTCCCTTAACCTTTTCTCTTCTTCTTGAAGAGCAGCGCATCTAGGAGAGAGAGCAAGATGTGCTTGGCAAGTGAGCAGACCAGATTTTAGAGCAGCAACTTTGTGAGTTAACTGAGTGAAGTATTGCCTGTGGAGAGATTTCAGAAGCGGTTTCAATCGTTTCAATTTCTGTATTAAACCAAACATAGGTACACCTGCAGTAGGAGTGCGCCAATGATGAGAGACAAGATCCTTGAATTGTGGATGAGAAGTCCAACAGTTCAAAAATCTGAATGAGCGAGGGGGAGAAAAGTCAGCAGTGGGTATGGAGATTAGCAAGGGAGAGTGATCAGAGACTCCTGGTTCTAAAACTACAACATGGCTATTATAGGTCAGGAACCATTGTGGGTTACCAAGCACTCTGTCCAATCTAGCCCAACCAACATCGTCAGCCTGTTGCTTATTACACCAGGTAAAACTAGCACCTGTGCAAGGGACATCTCTAAGATTAGCATCATCAACACAATTGCGAAAATCATTAATATCAGCCATGTTAATCACACCTCGTGTGATCCTCTCAGCAGGCTCCAAAGTAACATTAAAATCACCACCACAGATCCAAGGCAGTAAAGAATTATTATTTCTGAGAAAATTCCAGAGGAAATGTCTACTGACTGCATCATTATGAGCATAAACTGCAGTAAACAACCCTTCGATATTAGAGTAATGTTTAAATTTACAGTGTATGAATTGCGCCTCAGTTTGAAGGATCTCCAGAGTAACTGTTTGAGTCTTCCACAAAATCCAAATTCTACCATTACGATGCTTATTATAGTTTGCATAAACAGCGTAATTACGAAATCTTTTAAGGCAAATGTTATTGTAGTTCTTCTCCTTTACTCTTGTCTCTATGATAGCTGTAATATCAGCTTTATTAGCTAACATAAGGTTTAATACCTCATGTTGCTTTAGAGGCTCATTGAGGCCCCTAATATTCCAGGTAATTATCTTCATAAACTGATTCATTACCAGGTGGTTCCTCACCTAGCAAACCAACTTGTTCATCATCTAGTAATGGAGTAGCATCTTTCTGTTCTATCACCAAAGGGGAGAAAGGATTTAGTCCAATGAAAGATTGGGAGTTGTTCTCCGAAATCGGTTTATCGTTACCCTTCCCACTGTGCTTCTTATTCACCACTGATTTGAATCCTTCAGAATCCGGGTTTAGCTGCTCTATTACGTCTTTCGTTTCAGGTACGAGGCTAGGTTGTTCTTTTGGCTTATAAATTTTCTTTGTGTGCCTACATTGCTCTGCTAAATGTCCCAACTTCTTACATCCTTTGCAAAAGTAGGGAATCCATTCATATTTAATTTGCTGCAATGATTGCCCATACGGAGTGTTCAGTACCACCTCGTCTAGTAAATCTTTTGCTACGTCCACCTCAATCAATACCCTGGCAAACGATATCCTTTCTTGTTGGGTCGTGACATTGTCAGCACAAATAGGTTTGCCCACCCGACTTGCTAGTTTACTAAGCGCTTTAGCTGACCAAAAGAATGGATCAAGCTGTGGAAAAGTCACCCAAATGGGGAGTACGGATAGGTGATCCATCTCCTTATGAAAATCTGGAGTCCATTGCTTTAAAAGGAGAATTGATTTTCCAATTTCCCATGGTCCTTCCTTAAGAATGGTGTGCATATCAGCTGAGTTCTTGAATCGAAAACAAAACCAGCCCTTCCGATAATACAGTACTTTTGGGTTCCCTATCTATATCCTTCCATTTGTGTAGTACAAAATCTTCCAGTTGTTTCTGTGTAATTCTAGTACCCAAGACATGACCAACAAGTGTGTTGCACCATAATTGCAGTTCATCAGCAATATCATCAGCCTCAATAGTAATGGAATCACCCATAGCGCATTCAGGAACAAAGTGAAGCTCCATTCCCTTATTTTGCTGTAATTTTGCAGCCCAAGTCGACATTCCCTGTGGCTTGTGCCAGGCTGGACGATCAATCTGCTCAGTTGATGGAATATCCGCCCCTTTTTTAAGTCTTGGATCTCCAACAACTGGTTCCCCATCAGTACATGGTTTAGCACCCGCCCCTTTTTTAAGGCTTGGGTCCGTGCCATGTACGAGGATATTCGGTGGAGATGAACTCTCCCCTTTTTTAAGTCTTGAGTCATCTCCACCCTTAATAGCCTCCATTTCAGAATTGGAAGTCTGCTGCAAATTATGACCTGGAGCTCCAAAGAAGTACTCTGCATATTCCTGAACAACTTCCTCAATCACCCCTTCCTCAGTGGGAATTGGAGGAATCTCCACTTTTTTAAGCCTTGAAACCTCCAATTCCTCCTGATTCGATCGATTAGGGATTCTTGATCCACTATAATTCGGTAAATGAACAGCACTATCCAGAAAATCATTCAAAACAATTCTAGATGGTGTACGTAAATTAGAGTTTTCGCAAGATTCATCAGCGTGCATTTGTGACCTACCTGCAGAATGCTTGGACTGTGAAGAATTTTGTGTTGGTTTTTTTCGTGGACGACCTGGCCGCTTGCCCATGGCGGCAAGATCAATGGCGGTTAGCGTTTCTTCAGAGCTTCTCTCAGCAGCTCAAACAGTCCCTTAACCAATTATTGAACAAATAATTAGTCTTATTTATAATATAGAAATCCATCACCTTATCATAGTTTGTCAATGTGGGATTGATGCGTCTATTTATATATGATTATTCCGTCTATTATATATGATAATAGCCGTTAGTTAATATGTGCTTGCTTGAGGACAAGCAAGGGTTTGGTTTGGGGAGGTTTGATGCGTGCTATTTATATATGATTATTCCGTCTTTTAGGCACGCATTTTCATGCATATTGAGTAGCATTGTCTACTATTTTCCCCCGAATTTGATACTTTGTAGAGTTAGACCTGCTACAACACATTAGTTTGCCCTAATAAGATCGGAAGCCGATAGAAGCATTCTAGGGTGAATAGCGGACCGGAAGGACCTTTTCATTACCCCTTAGACCAATATCTGTGATAGACCTGTGACCTAGACTGTGACCGTAGGAAATTCATGGTGAACCGACGATCCTAGTTTTCCCAATATTTAGTTAACTACAATATAAAACCCCCCGATTTGTTACTTAGATAAACTTTAATTGCGAGTAGAATTTATTTGTCTCCTTGTGAATACGATCCTGACTTCCCTAGTTTTTAGTTAGACCTAAGTTAGTTATCTTTGATAGGTGTACGACTAGCTTATCAAATTTTGGCGCCGTTACCGGGGAGACGGTTAATTTTACTTGTCGTTTTAGTTTATCTTTTGTCTCAGAGAACTTTCAGTTTCTTGGGACGATGATTATTATTATTATTATTATTATTATTATTATTATTATTATTATTATTATTATTATTATTATTATTATTATTATTATTATTATTATCATTATCATTATTAATTTTTTTCTCTTAGTTTTATTTTTCTTAATTTTTCTTATTATTATTTTTAGTAATTTTTATTTATTTATTTTTTTTACTTTTTTTTCACCATTATGACTATCTTCTACTTCTCTCAGTTTGAACATGAACCATTGCATATTTATTTTGATAGACTTGACTCTTTTATTACTCAAAATGGTTATCATGTGAGTGTATGGGAGGTGAGTCATATGATTTATGATGGTGTCGATGACGCGACACGGGCTTATATTGAGAGAAACTGTGAATGCATGTTTAAATACATGTCTTATGTGAAACGATGGGCGCTACTCCAATATTTAATCTGAAACAGTTTCGAGTCAGAGATAAAGAGAAAGGCTGAGATATCGGAGCTTAAGGCGATGATGCAACAACTTATAGATATGCTAACTTTAAAGCAAAACGAGCATGATACTCCAGATACTAGAGTTAATTTCTCACATTCCACCGACTATGTTATGACTGAATCTGTTGAATCTATTAGACAGGACATATGCCCATTTGAGGAAGATGATGATTTGTATAGTGTTCAATCTCACATCGTTCCCCAAACCCCTATGATTTCAAACTTGATGCAGGATGATGACTTGCATTTAGACCTGTCAAACGGGTCGGGCGGTCGGGTTTCGGGTTCGGGTAAAATACGGGTCGGGTGTATTTCGGGTTTGAAAAATACGGGTTTTATACGGGTCGGGTTTATACGGGTTTCGGGTCGGGTTCGGGTCAAATACGGGTTATTAACGCACTTTAAAAACATTAATTTTCTTTACTTTTTTTTAGTCATAAATACAATTTTATTCTTAATTTTCTTAATCATCTCATTTAATATATGATATTAGTGAAAATAAACATGTTTTATTTAATATATCTTTTAATTTACATTGATATTTTATTTCTATAGGAAATACGAATATATATGACGAACTTTGACTCGATTTATTGATTTTTTTTTCTCATTATAATAATCATCTCATAAAAATATGATTTTAAAGATGTATATATAAATATTATTTCTTAAAATTTTGAGGGAAAAAAAATATTTCTTAGTGTTTTTGAGAAACTTTATTGTATAATAGTAATATTTTTTTAATTTATCTATTTTCGGGCGGGTAACGGGTTCGGGCGGGTTTTGACCCAATATATCGGGTTATTATCGGGTCGGGTCACTTTCGGGTTTCGGTCATTTTCGGGCGGGTTTTTTCGGGTTTTTTTCGGGCGGTTTCGGGTCGGGTTTTCGGGTCGGGTCAGTTTTTGACAGGTCTACTTGCATTCCTTGGATACTTGTGAACCATCTTATTCTTCTTCGGAGCAACTTTCACACCCTTTAGTAAAATATTCTTCTCATTTTGTGAATGTTCTTGTGGCAAACAATGATTGTGAGATGGAAAGTGTTATATTTGAGGAAAACTCGTGTTTGGATGCTTTGACTGATGTTTTTTCTGAGGATAACATTGAGGATTTTGGTTCATGTGAATTTGAGAGTGTGTCATTTGATGTCAATTTTGAGGTTTTGGAAAGAGAGTTGAACAAAGGAGAAGCCCGCGAGCGTGAGAGAAAAGATCAAACGGACGAGAGTCGGGAAGAGAGTGTACCTTTGAATGATACACTACTAGAATAAGCTCAAAAGAAATCATTAATAAGTAATCATTTAAGTGTAATTAATGGTCTCTTTGGTTAAAGAAATCATTTATTCTAATTAAATGGTCTTTTAACAAGTAACAAAGACATCATTTTTTAAAAAATTGATTTCTAACCAAAATCAATCTAATACAAAGACATCATTTTTCAAAAAAATGAATTCTAAACAAATCCAATCAAATACAAAGACATCATTTTTAAGTAAATGATTTCTAAATAAGCAAGGAGACCATATTTTAAACAAATGATTTTTAATCGACTCAATAGTTTCTTTTTTTCTTATTATTTCCCACCTAATTCTTTAAACCCAAATCAAGTTGTCGTATAACCCTTGCTCTATTTTTTTTACAATCCCTTATCATTGTCAAATGTCAACCTTCTCAATTCTCAATCCCAGATCGGAGTCGTCGCTGTTCACTTTCAGTTATTCTCTTTCCATCGTTCGATGATTCTTCGGTCACTTCTTCTCTGGTAAACTACTTTTATCGCTCTTGATTTTGAAGTATTAGTATCATTCAACTATTTCTGTGTTATCGAATTCTGGTTTTTGTAGATCTTTAATTGTTTCGATTGATTTTAATTTAATATCGATTCTGGTTGATTATCGATTTCAATTACACGATTAGCAGTTGGTTATGTTATTTGACAATTTTCAATTGTGTTATCGATTTTCAATCGCTTAGCTGTGTGTTCAATCACTTTCAATTGTAAGTCCTTGTTGAGTTAGGGTTTCGAATTACACGATTATGTTGGTTACGTTATTCAGTGGTTTTCAATTGTAGCATGCTTGGCTGCGTGTTCAAGCCCTTTCGATAGTAATTATTGGGTTAGGGTTTCGAATTAGCATATAATCTAATTACTGTATAGTGTAAATCTTTACATTACGAGACATCGCCTTTTGAATTAGTATTTTCTAGTGTTTAATTGTTTATTGTGGTTGATGCAACTTGATTATCTTCACTCTGTTGCTAATCCTGTCTTGACTGAGAGTCCACGGCATGTTAAATTAATGCATCTACTGTCTTGACTGGGTATTATTATATTGTGTCGGCTGAAGAGAATTAATACCCCGTAGACTATAAATATAATTGGACGCGATGTAGGTAGCTTGTGAATATAATGACTAAATATATAGTACTAATCAGACTATAAATATAATGACGGTAATCTGTTTTCCAAAAATTTTGTTGTAATGTTTTAACAAATTTTGTGGAAAAGAATCGAGGAATCCACGGGAGTACTCTGTTAGCTAGTGACACTTACAACACTAATTGGGGATCGTTGTTTGGTGTTTAGTGGAGGATGGAGGAGAGAATTGGAGCGTGGGTCAGAGACAGCTGATGTGCTCAGGGAGAGTGATGTTGAAGAAAAGCTGCATTTTGTTCATGGATGAAGCAATAGCTTCCGTTGATTCACAAACGGATGGTACGATTCAAAAGATCATTAGAGAGGACTTTCGGGATTGTACGATTATCACTATTGCTCACAGAATTCCTACTGTCATGGATTGTGATCGAGTGTTGGTGGTTGATGCAGGTAATCTCTCTTTTCTTTTTACAGCAACCATGATCAGATTATGCAATTATCACCTTGTGTAGCTGTCTTTTTTTAGAACCTGTTTAGCTGTAATGCATTCAACTGTGAATAAGATTAGCCTGATGTGATTCTTTTACTAATGTACATTTCACGATGTATTTTCGATTCACTTACTCAGTTAGGCCCGATTTTTTTCAGTTGAAGTGTGCTAACTAAACTAAACTAAATTGAACCCTACTGTGAACTAATTGAACGGAATAGAGAGATGAATTGACTGGGACAGATTGAACTTAATTGGCGGGATTGAACTGAAGTGAAGTGATATAATGCGTGAGCACTGGATAATGATTCATGTCCAATATATCGTTTTACGGATTATTAAAACGATACATGCCGCTTTCTTTTGCCAACCTCTGCGCATATGTCGTGGTAGAATACTTAGAAAGCTGCTGCGACGATACCAAATCCCCCAAGGTAATCACAGTTTCCGACTTCAGTGCGTATAACTCGATTCCTTTTATTAATTTCTGCCTTCACCCATATCCCGTAAAAAACACTGTTTTGTTCGATGTATGTGAACTTGTGAGAATTGAAAGGAGTCTAGTTTAGTTATGAGATTATGGCAGCAAACTCATGTCAATTTATTGTTTTGTCCAACAGATAGTGGTTGGTTGTCCGACACAGATGGTAGCATCGCTGATATGTAGAGAAACATGGATTAGAACGTCATTGAATCAATGAAGTTGGTATTTAGATTAATTTGTATTTTATTTTTGGGAAAACATAAATTTTTTTGCGGATATTGGTGTTATAATGTATTGTTGTTATTTCCAATGTAATTTTCCTTCCAATGTAAATTTGTATACATTTTGGCATTAATATATTTATGATATTTCCTTGAATTTTGTGTTCATGTGTTTAATTTCGAGTCATCAAAAATATTAAAAGAAAAAAAAAAGATATCAAAGAAATTATTTTTCTCAATTTGATGGTTACCAAAGAAACCATTTTAAGTGTGTTACATGGTATAAGTAAAGAATAAACAAAGAAATCATTTAAGTACATTATATGATTTATTAAGTTGAGATAAGAAACCATTTATCTCTTCAATAAGGTGTTTTTCAATGGAACAAAGAAACCATTTATCTCTCAAATAAGGTGTTTTTCAATGGATCAAAAAAATCATTTATCTCCTACAATTGGTTTCTAATCATGCGTAAAGAAACCATTTTTCTCACATGGTTTCTTACCCTAAGACACCTTTGACCTGGAGATCATCTCCATAATGGTGTCTTAGGGCGTTTTAAGATGATTTCTTTGCCCTTTTTTCTAGTAGTGATACTTTGAGTGAAGAGAGCTTCAACATTGAGGATACTTGGGATTGCGAATCTGATTTCTTTGAAAAACCTATTTTAGAGAAATTTGAATTTTCCCATTGTTTTGAAGAGGAATCTCCTTCCCCCGTTGATTATCTTGATCTAGATTCCTTTACACCTTTACTTGAGCCTATGATTATGGATGAGGATTGTGAGATTCTTTTAGAAGAGATTGTTTTGGCTCTTGATTTATCGTTTGATGGTCGTCTTCTTGAGAGCATTGAAGATGGTGATAATAATAACTCCTTTGAGGGAGTTGAAGAGTATAAGTTTGATGCTTTGAGTAGTTTTGAGTTATTTGACTCTCCTCTTGTGCAATGTGTGTCAAATGATAAGACTTGGGCTTTTGAGATATTTGGTTTGTATGTCTTTTCTCATAAACTGCTCACTACTCTTCTTACTTATCATACTTATTATTGGTCATGTTCGTTAATGTTGATTCCTTATGACCACTTTGCTGCTGATTGGTCTAGCTTGTTTGACAAGCTAATGCGATCCTTGACCTATTTTTTTAGGTGATTCACATAGGTTAGTAAGATGTGTTCTATACTTCTATATATTTTCTTTGCTTCTCTTGTGTTTTTTTTTGTTTTTTTTTTGTGGGTACCGTTTTTGCGACGGAGACATCGACAATTCTGATTATGAAGGGGATGCTTCGATGCGGTTTGGGGAGGTCTCCTTTATATGTATCTTGTAAGTAGTTTCATTTTTTTTCCTTTTGCAACTTTATCGTCTTTCGTATCTTTTCCCATATTTTTTTTATGCCTCTTATTATTTATTGTACACAATGAGGGCATCTGTTGTTTTCATCCATCTGCATATTTCTTGCATTTCCGTTAGCATAAAAAAATCACAAAAATATGTTTTTTGCATATAGTCGAGTCGGAATGGTTATATAAAGATGATGATATTGCTTTTATGTCTTCGTTAGCTTGCTTATGCCTTGCATCGTTATCATTTTTTTATATAATCACATGCGGTATTCTTGCATCTTTGGTTAACTTTACTGAACGAATAAACTTGACTCATTGTTGGCAAACTACTCAGATTTGTAAGGGATTAGAGCCTTAAACTGATGACATTCATGATCAGTTTTATTTTGGTTGAGAGTAGTACTCCTTATGAGGCATGTAATATCAAACTGCATAAGCATGACATTCGTCTCTTAGGTACCTGTACGTTTTTGACTCGTGGTTTTGACATGTGCGAAAAAGGCAAATCTTTTCTTTTATCTGATTCCCATAAGCCTCACATAGCCAAATTGGCCTGTTTGACCCGTTTATTAACTACATGCCATATATTGCCTACCCTAGTCAAGCTAGTAGATTAGTTGGACGGAATTGTTTTTTTCGGGTTAATTTTGATACCATGATGATTGGAAAAGAAAAAAGGGGAATTGAAAAAAAATGAAAAGAAAAAAATTCAATGAAAGAAAAAAAAAATTGAAAAAGAAAAACAAAAGCCAGAAAGGAAAGAAATGAAATGAAAAAAAATGAAGTGAAACTAGAAGAAGGATGTGTTTTTGCTATGAGAAAAGAATTGATCTCTCTAATTTCGTAGTTATTAGTGGGAAGCGGTTTTGATAAAGCGCTTGTTGCTATGCCTAATTTCTTCGACTGGACTTTGGTGAGAACGGAATGTTTATTATTGATGGGTGTCAGGAATACTAGCTTGGCTTTTACCTCCTCATATCCATATCGTTTTGCCCCTTCTTACCCGATTAGCCTCACTTTATACCATACGTAAGTCCTTGGCACGTGTCTTTTCCCGATAGAATGCGTATGTACAGTTATTAGAGATTGATTTCATGTTAGATTGCATGCATGTTCTTGTAGGTCGCAGTTTAGGTGAGTGTTTTGTCTTTCCGTTTTTACATAAACTCACAATATCACCAGTTTTGTGTGATGAGCGATCCGTGAGAGTCCGACATAGACGAGTCTTGCAAGGTTGAAGGTTCAGTATTGTTGTCATTGGTCAAGCTTGTTGCATGTAGTTGTTTACATTGACTTTAATCGTTGCGCATTGGTTTGAGTAACTTTGGAGCATATTCCGCTATGAGTTGTTGATGGTAGGGAATTGCCGTGGGTCCCCACCAACAACTAGAGTCCAACTAATCCTAACGGGTAGCTAGGGTAAGTCGGGTCGAGTCCACGGGGACGGTAGAAGGTGCCTAGACTAGGGTCACTCACAAACAAGACTAAATTACCAAAACAACACAAAGAAATGGAGGAATGACAAGAATTGATTAACTAAGATGATTGGAAGAGGAGAAACTAGATTGACAATGAACTAGATGCAACAAGGACTAAATGGAACACTAAAGCTAAAACAATCAACTAACAAGATGAATAAAAGCTAACAAGATGGAGAATTCAAAATGGGAAAAGGTAGGGTTAGTTTGGGTTCATAAGTGTAGTAGGATCATTGGGAGATCGAGGGTGTAGGTGTCACCTAGTTACTAAGGTCGGTCCGCGCTCTGGCGTCAAAGCCAAAGTCCGCACTCTCGTGTCAAAGACTAAACCCGAATACTCATACAAGATATTACCCAATACACAAGGATTCAACCACAAATCAATCACACAATGAGAAGAAGAAGACAAGCATGAGGAGCATGGCCACTACTACTCAAACAAGCAATTCAACAGACACATAGTGTGCTCAATATGTGACTAGCAACAAAGAGTTCACCTTTACCCACAATCAAACCCTAATCATCCATAATCAACACTTAATCCCCCTACTAACCCCACAATAAATCTACCCTCACATTATCAAACTAATACTAACACTAGAAAGAGATATCAACATAATAATCCAAACATTCATTATGAACTAACAAGAACAATGAACAATATGTAAAGATTAAAACTTGAAAGATTAAACAAGGATTAAGAGTAAAGAGAGTAAGAAGATTATACCTACTAACAAGAAGATGAAAAGATAAGAACTTGTATTAATAAGAAAAACCCAAATCAATCTCCCAAGGTTGTCAATCTTGGATGAATCTTGAAGAATTCTCTTAATACAAGACTAATTACTAAGATTAAGTTAAGATTAACAAAAGATTAACAAAAGATTAAACTAAGGTTCAAGAGAGTCTATCTATGGTTTAGAATAATGTAGAGTAGTCTAAGGTGCTTCAACAATACAAAGGAAGGGGTATTTATAAGGTTACAAGAGTGAAGGAGAAGAAAAGAAAGAGTCACGGCTACAGCTGCTCCTTCCCGGCCGGGAAGGTGGTGGTCCCGACCGGGATGAATAACACCGGGCGGTGTTACGCATAACACCGGGCGGTGTTATGCTCTTCTCGGGATGGTCCATCAGAACGCGCTTCTTTCTTGCACTCCTTCCCGACCGGGAAGGCAACTCTTCTTGCCCGGGAAGGGTCTTGTAGGCCTCCAAGATGATCATAAAGGTCCTTATTTGCTCTTCATAGGCTTCTCATCGATTCTCGGTGCTCGGAATCGAGTCTAAGAGGCTCGGGAATGGGTCCCAAGGTCTCGGGATCGAGTCTAAGCCACCGAGTGATCGTCGCTTCTCTTCGATGGCTCCATATGTGTCGGAAACGAGTCGGAATCGTTCTATTTCTCCAATATTATTCTTAGGAGCCTAAAACAAACTAGAAGAAGCGTAAGTAGCCTAGAAACCGCTCCAAAGAGCGATTCCACAAGAGAAACCGGGACCAAACACAACAAATAGGCACTACAAACTACACTTATCAACTCCCCTACACTTAACCCTTACTCGGCCACGAGTAAGCACATACTAACTAAAAACTAAAAGAAACTAGACTACTAACCGAGCGGGTATTAGCGCACCCTACGCCCTTTCAACTCACACAAGAACACTTAGAGGAAAAGTGTTCTCCGCAAGGCAAGTGAGGTCTTGCGACAAAACCGTGGATACAACCGAACACGAAAGCACGTAAACAAACGAACAAACACCAAACGGTTGCATCCAAGACAAAACAAATACCGCTTCCCTCAAAAAAGCGGTGAAAGATACACCGGTTAGGGACACAAGGCAAGTGACAACGTTCCCAAAATAATAATACAAACCGATATGAACTAAACCCTAATAGTATGACGACAAAGCAATAAAACCGTTGGTAACTTACCTAGTTCCTCCTAACCTTCTAAGAACGTACTACGGGACGATCGGCGGGATGGAAAAAGGATGAACCACGGAGTTAGTCGACACTGTAGGTAAGTGAGACCCCGCCCCTTTTAGCGATGAGCCAAGAGGATCGTCCCATGCTCAAAAATTGCCCAACTAGTCCAAATAAAAAGGGGGATATGGTTGCAAAATGAGGGAAGACCGATCATTACCGCTATCATCTTTCCTAGGGACTCGGTCCTTTGGTAGGCTCTTCACGATAACGATCGGAAAAAGGTTTATTTTTGAGAGGGTGGGAATCTTTTTGTGAGATGGTTTTCTTTTGGCATTTTTCTTTTGCATTCGGCTTTTGAGTTGCTATGCCATTTCTTTTCTTCTTTTGTATTTTGTTTTTCATTTGTTGTGCCTTTCCTTTTTCTTCTTTCTTTTTTTTTCTTTTTTTTTTCTTGGCTTGCCTTTTGGATAACTTTTGTTTTGTAGGCATTTCTTGCAACCAAGTGAGAATTTCAACAATTTGCAACTTATTTGTGCAAATGCGTAGGAGGTAGAGAAATGGGTAAGTCGGGACGGGCCCTTCCTTTCAAACCCACAAAAAGGGGAGAAACTTGGACTAATCAGACAATTTCGAACACGGTCACCTAAGGGACGGGTCTCATCAACCAAGGCCTTTTCACTTCGTGGGTGGTCAAAATGGTCAAAATGCAAATCCCGTAGTAAATCCCTAGTAGACTAGGTGGACTCAAGGTAAGAAACCAACGAAATCATTGATTTAAAGTCATTCTTCTAGACTAAAGTCCAAGACTCGATTCACACCAATAGAAAGGGAAATTAAACGCTAGCACACTAGCCTCAAAACCGGGTTTTCGAAAACCTTATTACACAGGACGCAAACTAAACAAGACACATCGAAAACGAAAGGAAAAACAAACAAACACAACAAAACAAAATAAGAGAAAAGAGAACAAGCACATAAAGAAAACAAACACCACCCCGAAACTTCCAAACAAGTCACCACATCAACCACAAATTTCACAAAGCTCCGCCCGAGCACACCATCACACATCTTCTCCAAACTCCACAAAAAAAGGGAAAAGGGGGAAAGAATTGAAGGGGTATTACCGGATGTCTTGAGCCTTTCAAAACTCACGGCGATCAAGGAACCTACAAGGAAATGGGGAGGCAAAACACACAATACAACAAAAAATACGACATAACGACACAAAAGGAAAGGACACAAAGAAAAATCCTTTTGGTTTTTTTTTTTTGAAAATTTTCAAATTTTTAGGGATTTTTAAGATTTTTTTTCGAAAAAACTACGAAAATAAAACTAAACTAGACTAGTATATCACTCCCCCACACTTAAACCGAGCAATGTCCTCATGCTCGATCGATAGTGTGTGGAAGACACTAAAAAAGAAAGGAAAAAGGAAATTTAAAGCTAAAAATCAAAATGAAAGTGAAGAAAGGGTCGAATGTGTCCGGCCGGGGTGTAGTTAAGTCACCAAGGGCCGAAACAAGAAAAGATATGGATGGAGGAAGAAATAAAAAGAAGAAAATAAAAGGAAATAGGAGGGGATGGCTAGGTGTAATCAAGTCACCTAGCCCGGATTCCGCCTTAATCCGACTAAATCCTACCAAAAGAAAATAAAATAAAGAAAAAGTGAAATTACTTGTCAATTTGGATTTTTGAAATGACTCTCGATGTAGTCACGTCATCGAGAATCGGGAGCAATGATAACCACGGCCCCGAGGGCCACCATGACACAAAAATGATAAGGGGAAGGGGAACATACCAAGGGAGACAAGCAATAAAAGACGGAAAAGAAATGAGAATCGCCTACCAAACGGTAAGCAACTCACTAACTCCATCGCCTCAATGATCATAATATGCGTGTTGCTTGTCTTCTTCCTCGAAATACCTCTTCATGCTCAATGTGGTCGCACGGTTGAAGTTCTAGGCTTGCATTGGTGTAATGAGGTTGGATTTGATGTGAAACTCGGTATGTAGTGAAGAGAAGATGAGGTGGGGATGTATATAAGAAGTATATGGGTCATAGATAGTTGCAAGGGTAGGTAGGGAGGTTGGGAGTGGGTATAAAGTAGTTCGGTGGGCTCAAATGTCGAAGAAGAGGCAAAAGGAGGAGCTGGGCACCATCCCGGTCGGGAAGGCTCCTTCCCGGTCGGGACGAACTTGGTCCCGGTCGAGATCACATTCCAGAGAACCCATTTTTCAGCACACTCATCCCGATCGGGATGACATCCTTCCCGGTCGAGATGAGTCTTCTAGCCCTTCATTCCCTTGATAGCTTCACCCACAAGGCCACCAATACATAGAGATCTAAAATCTCGTCCCCAAAAGCTTGTCAAAAGCTTCAAAAACCAACTCCCATGCCCAAATCCAAGCTTCTATCATCAACTACTCTCCTCGAAACTTCATCTTCACTAACAACCTATCAAATAAACTCAATAACCATCATCAAATTCCCTCCCTCATATCGCTGATCAAATTACCAAATCACAAGAATTCCACAAAACATAAAAGAATAAGAAATATATATACAAAAAGACGGTTCTTTTGGAACTCCGTCAAACCAAGGGTGGTGGGTTCTTCATTCATTTTTCAACAACATCATAGATCACTCCATCGCCTTCAAGGGCACGAAGTAACAAATCGAAGGCTCTCGAGAAATCTTCGATCAAGCTTGTGGAATACCAACTTCCACTCCAAGGGTCTTCACAACCTTGCCTTGACGTTCCCGGGGCATCCCGATCTACTAAGTTCAATGGCTTGAACTTGTACTTTCGATCCTTCGGTATATACCCAAACGTCCATCTATCTTCATGTGGCCCCAAGGGAGGCTCAACCTTCTTCTTTCCAAGTAACTTGTCTTCACTCACATCACATGGGCATTCATCCACCCCAAGCTCGGAATCATCATCTTCAATTCCCCACAAGTTGTCATCTTTCAAGCTTTCACTCGACTCATTCCCTAGATCTTTGTCATTGAAGGCATGGATCATATTGCATGACTCATCATAAGTAGGCGAGGTGTTGCCTTGGAGGTCAAACACTAGCTTCTCATCGCCTAGCTCAAAAGTAATCCCACCTTTCTTGACATCGATCATTGCACCGGCGGCATGTAGAAACGGGCGCCCTAGGATAATAGGAGTGATAGCATCCTCTGGCATATCAAGCACGAGAAAGTCAACCGGGATGAAGAATTTCCCTATTCTTAATGGCACATCCTCTAACATTCCTAATGGTCGATTTAGCGTACGATCGGCCATTTGGAGTGTGATCGAGGTACATTTGAGCTCTTTCATATCAAGTCGCTCACAAATAGAATAAGGGAGAATGCTCACACTCGCCCCCAAATCACATAATGCCCTATCAATCTTCAAGCTCCCTATGGTGCACGGGATTGAGAAACTACCCGGATCCTTCAATTTAGGAAGTGTAGAGCCTTGAATGAGCTCGCTCACCTCTCTTGTGAACGCTATGGTCTCTTCCTTGTCCACGGATCTCTTCCTAGCCAAGATTTCTCTCATGAATTTTCCATAGGCCGGGACTTGGGTAATTAACTCGGTGAAAGGGATGCTCACATCCAACTTCTTCACAATATCAAGGAACTTGTCATATTGAACATCCACCTTTGTCTTCAGTTGCCTTGTTGGGAAAGGCAACTTGATGTGTATCTTGTCTTGCTCATTAGGTTTGAACTTTTCAATTGACACTTTTTCCTTTCCTTTGTCTTCTTCTCGGGATGGGGGAAGTTTGTCTTCAATAGGTTTTTCAACCTCCCACAAGACTTGCTCCTCCATGAGATTTCCCCAACCTTCATTGTCTTGAGATGGAGATACAACTTCTTTCATGGCTTGTTGCTCAATAATAAACAATGGAGAATCATAGGATGCACCGCTCCTCAAGGTGATGACATTCACGTGTTCAAACTTCGTCGGTACACCTTGAGGAGGTAGTTGACCCTTTTGTCTTGAAGAACTACCCGAAGCTACTTGAGCTAGTTGGGTTTCAAGCATTTTCACATGCGTATCTCTTGCCTTGTTTTCCATTTGAAGGTTAGTATAGAATTCATGTTGAGCTTTTTGCATCTCCAATTGGCTTCTTTGAATATCCAAAATTACCTTTTGCATCTCCGGATCTCGAGGTGGGGATTGTTGATTGTGTGGGGTATTGGTAATGGCTAGGGGAATGCCATAATCATGAATTGGAGACCGGCTTCTTTGCTTGTTTTCTTGTTGAGTATTTTGGGACCCTTGTTGTTGTTGAAAGTTCGCTTGGAACCCTTGAGAATTGCCTTGATTTAGGCCTTGAGAGTGTTGGTTTCCTTGGAAACCAACTTGATGATTGAAGTTCCCTTGATTATGGAGCCCTTGATTGTTGTTGAAGGCACCTTGGTTATGTTGTTGGAAGTTGTTAAAAGGCCTTTGATTGCCTTGATAACCTTGGTAGCTTTGGTTGTTGTCCCTTAAGGGAGGAGGAACATAGGGTACACGGTATTGTTGTTGAGCTTGTTGTTGGGAAGCTTGGAACATGTTAGAATTTGGCACATTTTGAGCCTTGAAGTTAGAGTATGTGGCACCTTGCTTGTATGCTTGAAAAGCATTTACTTGCTCAATGCTACTTCGAAAATGTAAAGGCTCATGTCCATATATTCCACAAATCTCACATATTCTATAATAAGATGATGGTGTAACCATTCCCAAAGCATTAATTTGATGGATTGATTGTTGATTGGAGGAACTAGTGCTTTGACCTTGATTAAAGTGGTGTTGGAGCTTCTTGTCAATAGTATCCATGTGTGTCTTCAATTGTGCTCCAAGGTCGGCACTTAATTGTGTAATGGCATCAATCTCATGCCTTCCCGCTCTACTTTCCTTTCTTGGCCTTGAGTATTGAGAGTTATGGACCGCCATTTCTTCGATCCTTGACCAAGTTTGGTCATCATCTACCTCGGTGAACCTTCCATTGGAGCCCATATTGAGTATGGCTCTCGAGTCCTCATATAGACCGTTCCAAAATTGTTGGACTAAGAACCATTGTGAAAGTCCATGGTGGGGGCACGATCTAACCAAAGACTTGAACCGCTCCCATGCTTCATAAAGGCTTTCTTCATCCCGTTGTTGGAAACCGGTGATGGAGGCCCTTAGTAAATTCGTCTTTTCCGGAGGGTAAAATTTTTGGTAGAATTCCAATGCAAGTTTCTTCCAAGTATCAATCCCCATGGTTGCCCTATCGAGACTCTTGATCCATTGCTTCGCTTTTCCAATGAGAGAGAACGGGAAAAGTACCCAACGAATTTGATCTTGAGTAACCTCGGGTTGAGATATAGCGTCACAATAATCGGAAAAGGTCTCCATGTGTTGATGCGGGTCTTCGGTGGGCAAATCACTAAATTGATTTCTTTCAACAAGTTGGATGAATTGTGTCTTTGCCACAAAATTTCCGGCATAAGCGGCCAGTAAAGTGCTTGGCCCGGGCAAGACATCCTCCGTGAATGTAGAATGAGATGAGAACTTCGGCATTGTTGGATGTAAGGGAGATGATGGTGTAGATGGTGTTGATGTAGATGTTGATGGAGAACTAGGTTGAGAAGAGTGGTTAGAAGAAGTACCAAAGGGATTGATGAAGGTCCCTTCGGTATTGCCTTGAGGTTGTTCGATAAAGTCGGATCCTTGGGCTTGTTCTTCAATGGTATTGCTAGTACCCGGTTGAGAATTTCTAACCCGGTCAATCGTCCGTTGGCGAAAGGCTCTAAAGAGTCTCTCCGGCTCTGGATTGAAGAGAAAGAAGTCGTCTCTCCTCCTAGGCATGCACTACACACTTGGAACAAACGTGAGAACACCTAGTGCTTTATGGGCACTAGGCAAAGACAATAAACGAACACAACCCAAAACAAAAAGAGGAGAAGGCTAATAAAACAAATAAAAAGCCTACAAAATATGCACAAGGGATAGAAAAAGAACATAAGAGGGGTAGCTAAGTCAAGCTAATAAGCAAACTAAGTCTAAACATGCACCGTCCCCGGTAACGGCGCCAAATTGATGGTAGGGAATTGTCGTGGGTCCCCACCAACAAGTAGAGTCCAACTAATCCTAACGGGTAGCTAGGGTAAGTCGGGTCGAGTCCACGGGGACGGTAGAAGGTGCCTAGACTAGGGTCACTCACAAACAAGACTAAATTACCAAAACAACACAAAGAAATGGAGGAATGACAAGAATTGATTAACTAAGATGATTGGAAGAGGAGAAACTAGATTGACAATGAACTAGATGCAACAAGGACTAAATGGAACACTAAAGCTAAAACAATCAACTAACAAGATGAATAAAAGCTAACAAGATGGAGAATTCAAATTGGGAAAAGGTACGGTTAGTTTGGGTTCATAAGTGTAGTAGGATCATTGGGAGATCGAGGGTGTAGGTGTCACCTAGTTACTAAGGTCGGTCCACGCTCTCGCGTCAAAGCCAAAGTCCGCACTCTCGTGTCAAAGACTAAACCAGAATACTCATGCAAGATATTACCCAATACACAAGGATTCAACCACAAATCAATCACACAATGAGAAGAAGAAGACAAGCATGAGGAGCATGGCCACTACTACTCAAACAAGAAATTCAACAAACACATAGTGTGCTCAATATGTGACTAGCAACAAAGAGTTCACCTTTACCCACAATCAAACCCTAATCATCCATAATCAACACTTAATCCCCCTACTAACCCCACAATAAGTCTACTCACACATTATCAAACTAATACTAACACTAGCAAGAGATATCAACATAATAATCCAAACATTCATTATGAACTAACAAGAACAATGAACAATATGTAAAGATTAAAACTTGAAAGATTAAACAAGGATTAAGAGTAAAGAGAGTAAGAAGATTATACCTACTAACAAGAAGATGAAAAGATAAGAACTTGTATTAATAAGAAAAGCCAAAATCAATCTCCCAAGGTTGTCAATCTTGGATGAATCTTGAAGAATTCTCTTAATACAAGACTAATTACTAAGATTAACAAAAGATTAACAAAAGATTAATGAAAGATTAAACTAAGGTTCAAGAGAGTCTATCTAGGGTTTAGAATAATGTAGAGTAGTCTAAGGTGCTTCAACAATACAAAGGAAGGGGTATTTATAAGGTTACAAGAGTGAAGGAGAAGAAAAGAAAGAGTCACGCCTACAGCTGCTCCTTCCCGGCCGGGAAGATGGTGGTCCCGAGCGGGACGGGATGATCCCGACCGGGAAGACTCTTGGTCCCGACCAGGATGAATAACACCGGGCGGTGTTATGCATAACACCGGGCGGTGTTATGCTCTTCCCGGTCGGGAAGGGTGATGATCCCGACCGGGATGGTCCATCAGAACGCGCTTCTTTCTTGCACTCCTTCCCGACCGGGAAGGCTACTCTTCCCGCCCGGGATGGATCTTGTAGGCCTCCAAGATGATCATAAAGGTCCCTATTTGCTCTTCATAGGCTTCTCATCGATTCTCGGTGCTCGGGATCGAGTCTAAGGGGCTCGGGAATGGGTCCCAAGGTCTCGGGATCGAGTCTAAGCCACCGAGTGATCGTCGCTTCTCTTCGATGGCTCCAAATGTGTCGGAAATGAGTCAGAATTGTTCCATTTCTCCAATATTAATCTTAGGAGCCTAAAACAAACTAGAAGAAGCGTAAGTAGCCTAGAAACCGCTCCAAAGAGCGATTCCACAAGAGAAACCGGGACCAAACACAACAAATAGGCACTACAAAATACACTTATCAGTTGTATACTGTTCCATTAGGATGTTTTTCATTGTCTTGTGCTTTCTTGGGACAAGCAAGGGTTCGGTTTGGGGAGGTTTGATGCGTGCTATTTATATATGATTATTTCGTCTTTTACGCACGCATTTCCATGCATATCGAGTAGCATAGTCTACTATTATCCCCCGAATTTGATACTTT
Organism: Agrostemma githago; assembly: GCA_958450325.1. Taxonomy (NCBI): domain Eukaryota; kingdom Viridiplantae; phylum Streptophyta; class Magnoliopsida; order Caryophyllales; family Caryophyllaceae; genus Agrostemma; species Agrostemma githago. The sequence continues at coordinate 56,775,581 of OY288242.1, forward strand.
GTGGTCATGTTGCATCTTATGCAGGTATGGACCGGTTGATGCATAAACAAGGCAAAACTCGTGCTTAAAGATGAAATCTGATGCGAAATAAGAAAAGAGAATGATCGTTTCCAAACAGGTCTAATTAAAACGTGAATATCTTGAGTTATACAACTCCAATTTATCTGATTCCAGTTTCGTTGAAAAGCGCTTTCTCTTATCTTTCCAACGGTATATTACACGACCAATTTGAAGAAGTAACGAAGAAATGACAAGCGTTTGAAGTTGAGCGCGCAGTGCTGAGAACAGAAACAGGTCACAAATAGTCGAACGACTATTCTCGAGACTGGACGAAGACCGAGACTTTCCTAATTTGATGTTTAGGGTTAATAAGACTTTTGGGCTTTTATTTTAGCTTAGTATTTAAGAAACCGTTAGACTAGAATTTAGAGATCTACCTCTTCTTTTATGCTTCTAATTCTCTTTAGACTTTTCTTTAGACTATCTTTCGTTTATGTTTTTAATACTATTCAGATTTCTCTCTACCCTCAACTTTTAGATCTAGATTTCTGAATTCTTTTCTTCTCTTCCTTTAAACTCGGTAATCTAATTCTTTCTTTGTTCTTTCTTATTCTCTTTGTTCTTAATTCTTTTCTCTCTTAATCTTATTAATTCTTTTATTCTTAATTTCTCTTTAGATCTATTAGTATGCTTAATTTATTTCTCATCTTTATTATTGTTGTCGTAAACTTTTCTATGAGTAGCTAATTTTTCTTCCTAGGATTTAGGGGATCCGTCAATTGAATACGATTACTAACTAGATTATAGATCCGTCAACGATATTGCGTCTAAGTTGTTAATTGTAGCATTTAATTGAGATTAATTGATTAAGTCGACGTAATTGATTAATTGAATTGGTAAAATCAAACCTAAGATCGGAAGCCTGGTAAGAGTTAGACCTGCTACAACACATTAGTTTGCCCTAATAAGATCGGAAGCCGTTAGAAGCATTCTAGGGTGAATAGTTTATCAGGGATAATTTAACTAAAATTTGTAGTCTTATTTATAATATAGAATCATCGTCGTACCTTATTTTAGTTGTTCCGATGTGAAATAATTTTAACTTTGTACTCTTATTAAGACCTTTTAAACTCAAAATATTGTTGCGGTTGATATTTAAAAACAATGATTACTCTTATTTAGTAGAAATTCATAACTTCATCATAATTTTTTGATGTGCGAGAATTACTTAAGTTGGTTGATCTAAGGAAGATTATTATTAGTCTTATTTACAATATAAAATTCCATCACCTTGTTATAACTTTTTTACTTAAGTATATAGTCTTAAGAACTTTTTTAGGACTCAAAAGATTTTTGTTTGATCAAAACTTTATAATATTTCGAATGTGGGTGTGGACATGACATAGGTCCACCCCGACGCGGCGAAGCGCGGGTTTTGGGGAGGCGATAGAATTTCCATATGAGATGGATCGAATAGAATTTTAAATCGAAGTAGGAGTCGCCACCGAATTTTATGGTTATTCGGAACCGTTCGAACCCACTCTATGTCGTAGTGGGCCATACTTAAAGCCTGGCCCATTTCCGATGTCAGAGTTTATTGGGTTCATCCCTTTGCAGTTCGATATCGATGCCGACTGAAGCGGTTAATCGTATATTGAATGACTCTCGTTGCCAATGGATTCGGACATCCGGAAACCATGGTTCTGAGTAAGGGGTGAGGGTACGTGTTGGGAAGTTCAGCGAGAACACCCAACCCCGCCCGCACTTAGCGGCCTTTACTAAGATATCGTTCGGTTTTGTGTACACGCGTTAGTTCGACGATGAAATGATATGCAGAGATTATTTTCCTAAGACATGTGAGGAAAATAAATAAATGGGTTGCTAAGTCGTTTAATGCATGTTAAACTAATAACGTCAAAGTTATTTTAGCATGTGAATTCGTTTTAGTCTAATAAAACGATAAAAACAGAATATGAGAAAAAGTTGCTACAAACACGAGAAAACGGGTTAGTAACGATTGAAACAATAATATAGGAAAGAAATATAAAATCGAGAAAATAAATCGAAATCGGAAAAATATAGTTTAAAACGTTGTTTTGTATAAAAAACGATGTTCGAAAAATAATATAAAAAAAAACGAAAAAAGGTGTGTTTGGGCCGAGAGCCGCGCGACTCGCCCGAGACTCATGCGGGTCGCGTGGCGGCCTGATTTCGACAACGGTTTTCGGAAAATTTTTGATTAAATCGCGTACGAATATCGCATAACTCGTACTCGACTTAATATTCTCGATATTCGTTATATTCCATAGTTGATTATCGAATATTTAGAATAGTTTTGGAAAAGATGTAAATTTAGAAATCGTCTCGTAAAATAATAAAAATAAACGAACGAAAAACTAAAAAAAGGTAGAACCGGATCAGACTCGTGCGCGAGTCGCCTGGACCGGGCGCGACTCGCGTACGGGTCTGATTTTTTATTATTTTTTTTTGTTCGAAAATTGTTAATTCTATAAATCGCGTACAAATATGAATTAATTTATACTCGGTTTATATTTTCGATATTCGTCGTATTCGATACTCGATTATGAAATCGATATCGAATAGTCGGAATGACTTTAGAAAAGGTTTTGAAAAAAGTTTGTTTTTGAACGAAAAAATAAGAAAAGAGAATTTTGAACGAAAAAGTGATAAAAAGGATTTTGAACGAAGGAAAATATAATGAAGTCGTCGAAATCTTAATATAACTCTTTTCGATACGATATTCGATTATAATGAATCGGTATCATATTTTAAGAATATTCGATATATGAAAATAGTTTTTAATAATATCGATATTAGAAAAGAAAAAAGACCGACGAAAGACCCATAAAAAAACGAGAGGAAGGGGAGAGAAAAGGGAAGAGACGGGTTTGATTTACACCCTCAACCTACATGCTTTGTGTTCTCGGGACAAGGCTCGTCGGACGGTGGCTTAGACACGGGAGCGTCGAGATGCTGCGGGTGAGTTAAGGTGTCGGTTTTTGGAGTGTTTTTGTACGTATGTGAGGCGTGGGTTCGGCCGGGTGATGGGACGGACAAGGCTTCGGGATTTCGGATAACGTGTCGGATTTCTCTAACTATTGGATTGGTGTATGAACCGTGTGTGTTGGCTGAAAAATCGTTGTAATTGATGTGTTTCAGATGTATGATTGATGTCAATTGTGTTGGACGGAAGGTCCTATTTATAGGGAGTTTCCGACCTTGGTTTAGGAGAGTTTGAATACCGCTTAGGATAGGAAACGTAGGAGTTCGAGGGAAATAAGAATTCCGCTTTCTTGGCCAAGAAGAAAGAGGAAAACCGGCTGGTTTGAGGGTGTATTGGCCGGGTGTTTTACACTCGGTCAATGTCTGAATCGGTCTCCGGATAGAATTCCTACTTGAGATCGAATTCTACTTTAAACGGAATTGTTTATTATTTTGTATGGCTGATTTTTGTAGTATCTGAATTCAATCCGGATTGGTGGGGGTGACACGGCAGATTTATGCTCGGGAAATATCTTTGACCGGGTTTAGACTCGGTCGCTAAAAGACGATTTTACCCTTGGTGTCGGTTTCGACCCAAATTAGTGTTATTTGACTCGAAACGACCCACTGGGCCTGGATTTGAGGTTGGTTTTGTGAGATTTGTACTCCTTAAAATGTCTAAACCAAATGTCCATAACTACAAGCCCATATCCGAGTCCGTCAAAGCACGTTTACGTCCTATCATCATCGGGTGTTTGGCGGGAACTACTATAGACACCTAGCGGTCAAAATGTGGGTGTCTACAGAGCCCCCACTCTGACTGAGGCTTGGACAAGGCAAAAGTCAGAGTAGCTACCAGGTCAATCAAGGATTAAAACCTGGCAGACTTCCGATCGGGTCGTTTAGGGTCCATTAGACCTGCGTGAAGGGCTCGCCAGCCACAGAATAGAAATCATACCTGAATTGATGTTGATAATGTCGCGGGAGCTTGCCTAGGAAGCTATGGGTATACCTAGACCTGTCAAACGAGTCGGGCGGTCGGGTTTCGGGTTCGGTCATTTCGGGTTCGGGTAAAATACGGGTCGGGTGTATTTCGGGTTTGAAAAATACGGGTTTTATACGGGTCGGGTTTATACGGGTTTCGGGTCGGGTTCGGGTCAAATACGGGTTATTAACGCACTTTAAAAACATTAATTTTCTTTACTTTTTTTTAGTCATAAATACAATTTTATTCTTAATTTTCTTAATCATCTCATTTAATATATGATATTACTGAAAATAAACATGTTTTATTTAATATATCTTTTAATTTACATTGATATTTTATTTCTATAGGAAGTACGAATATATATGACGAACTTTGACTCGATTTATTGATTTTTTTTCTCATTATAATAATCATCTCATAAAAATATGATTTTAAAGATGTATATATAAATATTATTTCTTAAAATTTTGAGGGAAAAAATATATTTCTTAGTGTTTTTGAGAAACTTTATTGTATAATAGTAATATTTTTTTAATTTATCTATTTTCGGGCGGGTAACGGGTTCGGGCGGGTTTTGACCCAATATATTCGGGTTATTATCGGGTCGGGTCACTTTCGGGTTTCGTTCATTTTCGGGCGGGTTTTTTCGGGTTTTTTTCGGGCGGTTTTGGGTCGGGTTTTCGGGTCGGGTCAGTTTTTGACAGGTCTAGGTATACCTGTTTGCAGATACATCCTGTCTTAGAATTGCGCGGGAGCTTGCCTTGGAAGCTAAAATGTTGCCTGAGCTTTTCCACTGGGGAACTTAGAATTTTCTGGGAGTCTTGGGTGTACCTGTATGCTGACATAATTTGTATGTAACACTTAGGCGAAACACTGACTCATGCTGGGGAAGAAATGATGATTTTTCGAAAATTTTTGAAAAGAAAAAGGCTGAAATTTTTTGAAAAGTTTGGAAATAGGGATTCTTGGGATGACTTTGATTCTTAATCGGATTCTGACACGGATTCCTAGGATTTCCTGGTTAGGCCTGTATGCTTAGATGAAACAGGGGAAGTGAAGCCAAAGTCCTATTCTCATGATGACTAGGAAAAGGGATAGTCCCTATTATAAATAGAGGGCTTTGGTTTCTTATTTTTCATATTCCCACCCAAATCCTTTCTTTTATCTCAAAATCCCTTAGACTTTTTAGGATAAAATAAAAGAAATTATTCTTGCGATGGGTATTGACCATTTGACCGCGATGCTTTATGCGTGGGCCCAGGATTTTTGAGATGAAGACAGAGTCCAGTTAACTCAAATGGGAATTGTGGCTTTATTCCCACTTCAGCGACTTAGGGTAGATTCGCACTTTCTTGATGCTTGCTTATCCTTTTGGGATACTACCTTTCATGTTTTTGCATTTCCTCGAGGAGAAATATGTCCTCTTCCTGAAGAGATAGCAGCTATTGGAGGGTGGTGCCCTAACGCTCGTCCCGCTATTCCCCCATTTTATCCCGATCCAAGGAGGAGGTTGAGGGATTTTCTAGGGTTGTCGCATGCTGAGACAACCCGTATGGTGAAGGGAAATTCGGTTTCCCTATTTGACTTGGCTGATAAATTTATGAACCCAGTTGGTGAAAGAATTACTTCTACCCATAGGCGTAGGGCCTTTGCCTTTTGTATGCTGCATAGATATGCCTTCGAAGGTCGAATGGATGCTGACTCATGCTTAGGTGAGATCAGGCTAATCAGCATAGTTGATCAAATGGAGACGAGTCACAGCCCAGCCTGGCTAATAACTGGGGAGATTATTATGGGTCTTGACGCTAGGAGGCTTGAACCCAATCAGCAATTGACAGGGGGCATTCGTCTTTTGCAGGTAGTTTAATTATTTTTTTGATAAAATACTCGATTTTCGATTTTTTTTTTCTTTTTTTTTTTGCGGTAATCCGTATTTTCCGGATTTTTCCGGTTTTTTGAAATTTTTTGATTTTGCCGAAATTCTCGAACTTTTACGAAAATTTTCCGATTTTCGAATTTTTCGAAAATATTTTGATTTTTTTTTTTTTGATTTTTCGAAAGTTTTTGACTTTTCGAAAATTTTGCAGACCTGGTTATTCGAGCGTCTGTCGATCATGGAGCCCCCGGTGAATATACCCAAATACCGCAGCAATCAGATTGGTTCAAGGTCTCGCCGAATAAGACCAAGTCATCCCATAACTCAAAAATATTGGGATGAAGAGCTAATATTTCATGGTGGGCCTTTGATCAGATGGAACGTCATTTGGTGGTTCCTTTCGAGGCTGACAGGATTAGCTAGGAGAGACAAAGCCCGTTATCTGGTGATTTTGTCTTTGGACTGGACTGTCCATATCTATCCGGACCGTATCTTAAGGCAGTTTGGTTCGTTTCAGGAGATCCCTGAGACTGAGGCAATTATTAGCGTTTCGATCCAGTTGACGGACGCTATGTGTGACACGTGGCTACAGCGGTGGTTTACCCGTGTCATATGGACTATACCTCGCCCTTGTCAAACCACTTGGGTTTCTGAATCATATCGCAAATGGACTTCTGAAGAATCCCAGGAGGCCCGTAAAGCTTTGAAGACTGAAGAAGCTCTTGACTTGGCCCGCCGAGAATCGGCCAAAAATAACAGACGGTTCTTCGAGGAGACTCCCATTACCTTTGTTGAGTCAGGGTCGGATTCCAAGTCAAAACCTAAGACTCAGACTAATGAGACTGGTGCTAGCGATTTGGAGGGAAGACTCGGACCGAGGCTGGCGGTCCGAGACAGGCTAGGCCCGCGTGACTACGAGGTGACCGGGGGGTCGAGTTTGAAGAAACGAGCCCGGGTTAAGGAGGTTCCCTTGGTGATTAGGGAGCGTTCACCCCCACCTCGACGCCGATGGACCGAAAAGGAGGCTAAGGGCAAAGGAAAGGGAAAAATGCCCTAGTTTATATTATTTAAGTATTAGTATTATTTATTTTGTGATGTTTTTTTTTTTTGTAATTTTATTATTATTATTTTCTTGAAATAAATGAAAAAAGGTTTATTAAAGAACCGTTCCTGTTTTCCTTTTTTCGATTGCAGTGGTTGTGCCCTTTTGAGGGGCTGCCTACGTATCCACAATAAATGGAATCAAACCAAACGTAGTTCAAACTGAATTAAATTGCAATTTCGAAATACATCAAGACTATTGGTTCAAGATGTTTGAAACAGTAGAATGAATAATTCTAGCTTTTGACTTGTCTTTAAAAGTTTTTAAAAAAAAATGTTTTTAATAAACTTTGCAAATGACATTGAGAGAGGTGGGTTAAGGGTAGTAGCGCTTCAGCTGGTCCAGGTTAGTTGGGTTGACAAACTCGTTCCCGTCCAGATCCGTTAGCATTACCGCTCCACCTGATAGAATCTTCTTTACCAGATATGGCCCAGCCCAGTTAGGTTTGAATTTTCCCCTTGGGTCCACTGGCAATAAAGCTCGAACTGATTTGAGGACCAAATCTCCTTCTTTGATGTTTCTGGGCCTCACCCTTTTGTTGAAAGCCCGCTGGATTCTCTTCTGATAGATTTGAATATTATTGAGGGCACGAGATCGTCGTTCATCTAAAAGGACTAGTGAGTCATATCGTGCTCGAACCCAATCAGTTTCAGGTACTTGACTCTCAAGTAGGATTCTGAGTGATGGCACTTCTAACTCAACGGGTTGGACTGCTTCCATGCCGTATGTAAGGTAATACGGTGTTGCCCCGGTCGCAGTACGAATCGAGGTCCGATATCCCCAAAGTGCAAATGGTATTTTGTCGGGCCAGTCTCGATAATTATCAGCCATCTTTTTGAGTATGGTGACAATTGTTTTATTAGCCGCTTCTACCGCTCCATTGGTTTGGGGTCGGTAGGGTGAAGATGTATGCCTTTGAATTTTGTATTTGGTCAGCAAGGCTGCTGTTTCGGCTTGAAAATGGGTCCCGTGGTCACTGATGAATTCATGGGGGATTCCATACCGGCATATTATCTTATTTTGAATGAACTTGGCAACATGGCTGGCGTTGAGGATACGATAGGATTCAGCTTCGACCCATTTGGTGAAATAGTCGATTGCCACCAAAATGAAGCAGTGTCCTCCGGTTCCCGAGGGGTTTATCTTTCCAATTATGTCGATTCCCCATGTTGAAAATGGCCATGGTGATGTCATGGTGTATAGCAAGGATGGCGGCATATGCTGTACATTGGCAAAAATTTGACAATTATGGCAATGTCTAACATATAGCTGGCAATCACTTTCCTTGCTATTCCAGTAGTAACCGAGCCTCATGATTTTTCGGACTAACATTTGGGCATTCATGTGCGGACCGCATTCACCATCACGTACTTCTGTCATAACTTTTTCGGCGTTGGTCTTGTCGACACATCGAAGGAGAGCCCCCTGTGCTGTCTTTTTGTAGAGTTGCCCGTCGTCGGTGCGGATAAACTGGGTTGCCAGTCTTCGCAGGGCCTTTTTGGCTCGGTTGTCAGCTCCGGGTGGATATTCTCCGGTTGCTAGGTATGTCAACACGGCTTGATACCACGGCTCGGGATCAGGTATCTCGACTTCTTCGATGTCGTGGATATATGCTGGCTCGGATCGTCTTTCGACACAGATCGGCATACTGGTCATATGATCGGGAATGTTTAACAAAGATGCCAGTTTTGAGAGCGCATCTGCGAATTGATTTTCTTCCCGAGGTAGGTATATGTATTCTACCTTGTGGAATTGTTTCTCGAGATCCCGTACTCGTGCCTGGTAGGCCATGAGATTAGCATTTCGAGTCTTCCATTTTTGGAGCGCTTGGTTAATGACCAGAGATGAATCACCGTGTACTCGGAGGTTCGTGACCCCTAAGTCGGCGGCGGCTTGTAGCCCGTGGATACATGCTTCATACTCAGCGGCGTTGTTAGTGACGTCAAAGTCTAGTTTGATTGATACTGGGGTATGTTCTCCTTTTGGTGAGATTAGGAGGATCCCTACTCCAAATCCTCGAAAATTGGATGCCCCGTCGAAGTACAAGTCCCATGCTTCGGTATCAGTGTGGAAAATGTCTTCGTCTGGGAAGGACCAAGTGTCGATGTGTCCTTCCTCGGTTACGGGACTGTCGGCGAGAATTCGGCTACTATTCGTCCTTTGATGGCTTTCAGTGGTACGAATTTTAGGTCGAACTCTGCCAACATGAGAGTCCATCTTGATATCCTGCCGTTGAGGATGGGCTTCTCGAAGAGGTATTTGATTGGATCCATTCTGGATAACACCTGCACCTCGTGACTGAGCATGTAATGTCGGAGCTTCTTAGTGGCCCAGACCAAGGCTAAGCACGTCTTTTCGAGCATGGTGTACTTACACTCGTACTCTAAAAACTTCTTGCTGATGTAGTATATGGCTCGTTTTTCGGAGTTGACCGTTTGAGCTAGCATAGCCCCCATGGCTGTCTCTGTCGTGGTTAGGTATAGTGACAAAGGCAAGTCGTGCTGAGGTGGCATTAGGACTGGTGGTGAGGCCAAAATTTCCTTGATTCTATCGAAGGCTGCTTGACATTTGTCATCCCATAGTAACCGTTCCCCTATTTTCAGCTTCTTGAAGATCGGTTCACACACCATGGTTAGCTTTGAGATGAACCTACTGATGTATTGGACTTTTCCGAGAAACCCTCTTATCTCTTTTTCGGTTTTAGGGGGCTGCATCTCGGTGATGGCCTTGATTTTGGCTGGATCGACTTCTATACCTCGTTGGCTGACGATATGACCCAGTAATTTGCCAGATGTTACCCCGAAACTGCATTTCTGAGGGTTTAGCCTCATGTTGTATTTGCGTAGTCGGGTGAAGAACTTTCTCAGGGCGGTGATGTGACCGTCCCTGTCTTTAGATTTGACGATCATGTCGTCCACATAGACTTCCACTTCCTTATGCATCATGTCATGCAGTAAAGTTGTGGCGGTTCGTTGGTAGGTGGCCCCGGCATTGATGAGACCAAATGGCATAACTGTATAGCAATAAGTACCCCAAGGTGTAATGAAGGTGGTCTTACCCATATCTTCTTCTGCCATTTTTATCTGATTATATCCCGCATACCCGTCCATAAATGATAGAAGAGCGTGATCTGCTGTGTTGTCCACCAGTATATCGATGTGTGGTAACGGAAAATCGTCTTTCGGGCTCGCTTTGTTAAGATCCCGAAAGTCTACACAGACACGAACCTTACCATCCTTTTTAGGGACTGGTACTATGTTTGCAACCCAATCTGGATACTCGGAGACTCGTATGAACCCAGCCTTGAATTGTTTGTCGACTTCCTCCTTGACTTTGAGGGACCATTCGGGCCTCATGCGTCGGAGTTTTTGTTTAACCGGCTTGAACCCTTCCTTGATCGGTATACGGTGCTCGGCTATTTCGCGATCGATCCCCGGCATGTCCTTGTAGGACCATGCGAAGACGTCTTTGAATTCTTGAAGGAGAACTATGAATTGTTGTTTCTCCTCGGGATCTAAGGATAACCCTATCTTAAGCATCTGAGGTTTCTAAGGTTGTTCCCACGTTGATGGATTCGGTGTCTTCGATTACCGGATTGCGGGATTCCCTTTGCTCTAGTTGCTCGATCAGATGTGGAGGTAAAGATACCTGTTCGTCGGGTTTCTCAATGTCATTGCACATAAAAGTTTTGAAATTTTGAAAATGAGACAAGTCGTAAGCAGAACGGTTGTTATTATTGATCATAAATTGGGAAAAGAGCTCGAAAAGAGCTGTCATCTGATCACTAGTCAGTGGCGGGATAGGTAGGGTGCCCGGGACAGACCCCGAGGCACCAGGAATGGCTAAAGGAAGAGGGGGAGTTACAGGATTGACCCTAGCACCAGACTCACTAGACTCAATCTTAGACTCTGACTCGGACTCCGACTCAGACTCAGACTCAGATTCTGGCATCTCTCCTTCTCCTGTGATCAGCTTGTAAGTTTTTCCTTGACTGTCAGTCCATTTGACAGTCTTCCTCCAAGCTCTGGTTCCGGACCCGACTTCCGAGATTAGCTTAGACGGGTCAAAGGTGCGACTGCGGAGAATGAGGCTGACTAGCTCTTCTTTCGGTGTTGGAACCGTGAGTCCTTCTCCAAAAAGTAGCCCTAGTGCGGGCTCAGCATTCTTAGCATCTTCGGATTGGATGAGAGCGAAGATGTCGTCCGGTATGTAGTTGCAGTCCTGGGCCAAGTGGGTCCCAGGGCGTGTGTTTGTGGGCCGATATAGGCCGGTTTGAACAGTCTCGAACACTGGAGTGACAAAGATAACCTTACTGGTTTCAATTTGACCCATGTTTTCCGGAGTTAGGGTGTAGCCCAAGCCTGTTTGAGTCCTCCCATTGTCCAGAACTTCAAGAATATTTCCTGCCGGGAGATCGGGCCTCGATGTAACCCCTGGTAGAAAGCCCAAATTCTGAAGCATCCGATCGAGGAGGACCGTGAAATAGGGGCGGAAGAGATGATCTTCTTCGATGGCTCCTACGAAATCGAACCCCCATAGATCGGTGCGGCCCGAGGTGTTGCAATTAGCCACAGTCATAGGTGTGGCTTCTATAGTGATGACGGTGTCACGCAAAGGCAGCTTGATTTTCCGATGCAAAGTGGAGGACACAGCCCTGGTTGCATGGATCCAAGGTCTTCCTAGAAGAAGATTGAAGGAAGAAGTCACGTCGATCACTTGAAATTCCAGCTCTTTCTCTATCGGGCCTGTTATGATAGTGAGTTTTGTGGCTCCGGCTACTGACTTTGGACTTCCGTCAAAAGCCTGGATGGTTTGAGTTGTTGGAATATAGTCGGCCTCGGTAATGCCGAGGGCTTTGGCGGTCCTCAAAGGGAGGACGTTGACTGCCGACCCGTCGTCAATTAAGGTCATGGGTAAATACTTTCCTCGGCAGATAACCGTGATGTAGAGGGCCATGTTGTGGGCTGGCCCAAATGGTGGTAGATCGGCATTGGAGAAGGTGATCAGTGGGCCTTCCTCTATGGATCTGCCTTTTAGGTGAGGTAGGACTGTGGCTACCATTTCAGCCGGAGTAGCCATGGAGTCAATTTTGACTTGATCGAGGGCCTTAGTGAGTGCCTCTCGATGTTCCTGAGAGCTAACTAGGAGTTGCCATATAGAGAGGTCAACTCGAGTTTTGCTTAGCTGTTTCACAAGAGCCTTTTCAGGAGTTGGCTCTTCTGGGGCGGGCTCTACCCGAAGTGGTTCAGCGATGATGAGGGCTTGACTAGTGGCTAGGGCCTTGGACTTAACCTTCTGAATCTCCTCGGGCGTGATGGGGACAGCTTCCCCTTTGGTGAGGTAGACATCGTCTTCGTCATCGCACCAAATCCCGTTTATTTGTGGGATAAATGGAGAAATGAGGTGTGAGCAATCCATTACTTCTCCGGAAAAGATGGCGTGAGTGGCTAACGGGTTGTCCTTGTTGTTGGGCTTACCCCCGGGTAAAGGGATTTTCCCGCTTTCAATGAGATATTGGATAAGGTGCTTTAGTTTCCAACATTTCTCGGTATCGTGCCCCTTACCACGGTGATAGTGACAGTAGGCCTGGAGGTTGTAGGCTTTTGAGCGACGTTCGACCGAGATATCGGCTGTTGGGCCTATCGGGGTGATCAGGCCTTTTGATGATAGCCTCTGAAGGGCATTTTCATAGGTAGTGCCTATGTCAGTGAATACCCGGGGAGTGGTAGTTTTCTGGGATGAGATATCGAGTGCATTTACCTCGTCCAAAATGCTACGAGTGGCAGCAGTAGTAGCGGGCTTGCTCGTTGATGAACTGGCCCCTTGGTATCCCTTAGTGGAGGCCTTAGTGAGGCTTTCCAACCTTAAATCATCCTCGATTCTTGTTCCCATTTCAGTTAGGACCGCGAAGCTAGGTATGATGGCGTACCGGAGATGGACCCGGTAAGCTGGAAGTAGGTTATTGACAAAGGCTTCAACCAGCACCTTTTCACTGGGCTTATCGACCATTTTGACGCTTTCAGCCCTCCAGCGTTGAAGGTATTTTGTGAATCCTTCCTTAGGTTCCTGGGCCATTACTTCCAGGGTGCGCATGGTGGTCTGGATTTCCGTGTTGTCGGCGTAATTCCGAGCGAATTCCGTTGCCACGTCATCCCAAGTTTTGTATTTCTTGGGATCGAGCCGGTAGTACCAGGCTCTTGGGTGCTTCTCGAGGGAAGAAGCGAATAGGTGCTTGAACATGTTGGACTTAACCCCTTTAAGGGCCATGAACTCCTTGAATGCCCGGATATGGTGGACCGGGTCTTCAGTACCCTCGAACATTGGCAGACCCGTCAGATTGAGGTTGGTGGGTAGTTCATCGGTTAGTGGGGTATAAATCCTAGCATTCTCCGTATGGATGGAGCTTTGGGTGGTCAGATGGACCTGTTCTTGCAGTTTGAGGACTGCACTGGCCAATGCGGCTAAAGGCCCGTCATCTTCGATCGAAGCATTGGGGGTTCCCTGTTCTACGGCACTAACCCGAGTAATGATGGCGATCTGGTCTTCCCGCATTTTCCTCAGTTGGTCTTGGATTTGGGCCAATGAGGTGGTCAATTCATCTATGGCTTTTTGCGTCATGGCTCGAGTGTGGGGTGACCTCTCTGTAAGGGCACCGCGTAATCAGTAACTGACCCAGATCTTAGAATCAAAAGTACATCTCGAGCAAGGAAAAGACTAGACTAGAAACAGACCGAAAACCGACTTCTAAATGGATGACGCGTGAATGATGGGCCTTCCTTAGGATTCGGCAGAGTGGGCCTAGTCCTGTTCGAAGGAAGGTCTATGTGAGAATTCCCCAGACTTTAGACACTAGTGTGTAAATGGGCTTTCCTTTGTAGGAGTTTGTCCTACGAAGGTGGGCCGTGCCTTGACAAATAAGGCGGACTGGGATGGGGTGGAAACTCGTGATATAAGATCGACGGAGTTTCGACGCTATAGACTCTTACAACCTATGACAAGACCCGACACTGCTAAATACGGGAGGTCCTAAGAGGAAGAGGGTTTTGAAAAGAGAGTTTGGATTTGAAAACCGAGCAAAGGTCGGATTGGAAGACCCGATTTTTTTTTTGAAAACCGAGAAAAAAGGGTTATCGGGCCGAGATTTCGGGCTTTTTTTTTGAAAGGTTTGGACAGCATACCGACTAAAAATAGGCTATTTTGAGTCAAAATCATAAGTCCTAAATTCGGCAGCTTTCCGGGTTTTGAAAAAAAGTAGATGGGTTTGAAAAGATGTAAATTTTTGAAAAAAAAATGACGGTTTTTGAAAAGACCAAAGGAGATCAAGTAGCATGTAGTCATAGAATCAGTATAACGACGCCATGTATGCTCTTAGTCTAAGTCTCGGTCGGTCTAGTAGGGTCTATACCAACAACGATGGCTTTCTCGTACTGAGGACGGACTCCCTAAGCCGAGTTGGTCTTAGGACATGCCGCAAAACCTAAACGAGTTCCGCCATTGAAGTCTTTAGTGCATCCAAGTGGGAATGCACCGTGGTATAGTGGGACGTCGGTCACAAGTAACCGGCCCGGGATAGAACGGGGTTATGCATGAACCATTGAACTAAAATGTGTACATTACTAATCGAACGATTTTTTTTCGAGTCTCACCCTGAGGATGCCGATGGTAAGTGACACATCAGTTAATCCCCAGCGGAGTCGCCAAATTGTGGACATGACATAGGTCCACCCCGACGCGGCGAAGCGCGGGTTTTGGGGAGGCGATAGAATTTCCATATGAGATGGATCGAATAGAATTTTAAATCGAAGTAGGAGTCGCCACCGAATTTTATGGTTATTCGGAACCGTTCGAACCCACTCTATGTCGTAGTGGGCCATACTTAAAGCCTGGCCCATTTCCGATGTCAGAGTTTATTGGGTTCGTCCCTTTGCAGTTCGATATCGATGCCGACTGAAGCGGTTAATCGTATATTGAATGACTCTCGTTGCCAATGGATTCGGACATCCGGAAACCATGGTTCTGAGTAAGGGGTGAGGGTACGTGTTGGGAAGTTCAGCGAGAACACCCAACCCCGCCCGCACTAAGATATCGTTCGGTTTTGTGTACACGCGTTAGTTCGACGATGAAATGATATGCAGAGATTATTTTCCTAAGACATGTGAGGAAAATAAATAAATTGGTTGCTAAGTCGTTTAATGCATGTTAAACTAATAACGTCAAAGTTATTTTAGCATGTGAATTCGTTTTAGTCTAATAAAACGATAAAATTAGAATATGAGAAAAAGTTGCTACAAACACGAGAAAACGGGTTAGTAACGATTGAAACAATAATATAGGAAAGAAATATAAAATCGAGAAAATAAATCGAAATCGGAAAAATATAGTTTAAAACGTTGTTTTGTATAAAAAACGATGTTCGAAAAATAATATAAAAAAAAACGAAAAAAGGTGTGTTTGGGCCGAGAGCCGCGCGACTCGCCCGAGACTCATGCGGGTCGCGTGGCGGCCTGATTTCGACAACGGTTTTCGGAAAATTTTTGATTAAATCGCGTACGAATATCGCATAACTCGTACTCGACTTAATATTCTCGATATTCGTTATATTCCATAGTTGATTATCGAATATTTAGAATAGTTTTGGAAAAGATGTAAATTTAGAAATCGTCTCGTAAAATAATAAAAATAAACGAACGAAAAACTAAAAAAAGGTAGAACCGGATCAGACTCGTGCGCGAGTCGCCTGGACCGGGCGCGACTCGCGTACGGGTCTGATTTTTTATTATTTTTTTTTGTTCGAAAATTGTTAATTCTATAAATCGCGTACAAATATGAATTAATTTATACTCGGTTTATATTTTCGATATTCGTCGTATTCGATACTCGATTATGAAATCGATATCGAATAGTCGGAATGACTTTAGAAAAGGTTTTGAAAAAAGTTTGTTTTTGAACGAAAAAATAAGAAAAGAGAATTTTGAACGAAAAAGTGATAAAAAGGATTTTGAACGAAGGAAAATATAATGAAGTCGTCGAAATCTTAATATAACTCTTTTCGATAAGATATTCGATTATAATGAATCGGTATCATATTTAAAGAATATTCGATATATGAAAATAGTTTTTAATAATATCGATATTAGAAAAGAAAAAAGACCGACGAAAGACCCATAAAAAAACGAGAGGAAGGGGAGAGAAAAGGGAAGAGACGGGTTTGATTTACACCCTCAACCTACATGCTTTGTGTTCTCGGGACAAGGCTCGTCGGACGGTGGCTTAGACACGGGAGCGTCGAGATGCTGCGGGTGAGTTAAGGTGTCGGTTTTTGGAGTGTTTTTGTACGTATGTGAGGCGTGGGTTCGGCCGGGTGATGGGACGGACAAGGCTTCGGGATTTCGGATAACGTGTCGGATTTCTCTAACTATTGGATTGGTGTATGAACCGTGTGTGTTGGCTGAAAAATCGTTGTAATTGATGTGTTTCAGATGTATGATTTATGTCAATTGTGTTGGACGGAAGGTCCTATTTATAGGGAGTTTCCGACCTTGGTTTAGGAGAGTTTGAATACCGCTTAGGATAGGAAACGTAGGAGTTAGAGGGAAATAAGAATTCCGCTTTCTTGGCCAAGAAGAAAGAGGAAAACCGGCTGGTTTGAGGGTGTATTGGCCGGGTGTTTTACACTCGGTCAATGTCTGAATCGGTCTCCGGATAGAATTCCTACTTGAGATCGAATTCTACTTTAAACGGAATTGTTTATTATTTTGTATGGCTGATTTTTGTAGTATCTGAATTCAATCCGGATTGGTGGGGGTGACACGGCAGATTTATGCTCGGGAAATATCTTTGACCGGGTTTAGACTCGGTCGCTAAAAGACGATTTTACCCTTGGTGTCGGTTTCGACCCAAATTAGTGTTATTTGACTCGAAACGACCCACTGGGCCTGGATTTGAGGTTGGTTTTGTGAGATTTGTACTCCTTAAAATGTCTAAACCAAATGTCCATAACTACAAGCCCATATCCGAGTCCGTCAAAGCACGTTTACGTCCTATCATCATCGGGTGTTTGGCGGGAACTACTATAGACACCTAGCGGTCAAAATGTGGGTGTCTACAGAGCCCCCACTCTGACTGAGGCTTGGACAAGGCAAAAGTCAGAGTAGCTACCAGGTGAATCAAGGATTAAAACCTGGCAGACTTCCGATCGGGTCGTTTAGGGTCCATTAGACCTGCGTGAAGGGCTCGCCAGCCACAGAATAGAAATCATACCTGAATTGATGTTGATAATGTCGCGGGAGCTTGCCTAGGAAGCTATGGGTATACCTAGACCTGTCAAACGAGTCGGGCGGTCGGGTTTCGGGTTCGGTCATTTCGGGTTCGGGTAAAATACGGGTCGGGTGTATTTCGGGTTTGAAAAATACGGGTTTTATACGGGTCGGGTTTATACGGGTTTCGGGTCGGGTTCGGGTCAAATACGGGTTATTAACGCACTTTAAAAACATTAATTTTCTTTACTTTTTTTTAGTCATAAATACAATTTTATTCTTAATTTTCTTAATCATCTCATTTAATATATGATATTAGTGAAAATAAACATGTTTTATTTAATATATCTTTTAATTTACATTGATATTTTATTTCTATAGGAAGTACGAATATATATGACGAACTTTGACTCGATTTATTGATTTTTTTTCTCATTATAATAATCATCTCATAAAAATATGATTTTAAAGATGTATATATAAATATTATTTCTTAAAATTTTGAGGGAAAAAATATATTTCTTAGTGTTTTTGAGAAACTTTATTGTATAATAGTAATATTTTTTTAATTTATCTATTTTCGGGCGGGTAACGGGTTCGGGCGGGTTTTGACCCAATATATTCGGGTTATTATCGGGTCGGGTCACTTTCGGGTTTCGGTCATTTTCGGGCGGGTTTTTTCGGGTTTTTTTCGGGCGGTTTTGGGTCGGGTTTTCGGGTCGGGTCAGTTTTTGACAGGTCTAGGTATACCTGTTTGCAGATACATCCTGTCTTAGAATTGCGCGGGAGCTTGCCTTGGAAGCTAAAATGTTGCCTGAGCTTTTCCACTGGGGAACTTAGAATTTTCTGGGAGTCTTGGGTGTACCTGTATGCTGACATAATTTGTATGTAACACTTAGGCGAAACACTGACTCATGCTGGGGAAGAAATGATGATTTTTCGAAAATTTTTGAAAAGAAAAAGGCTGAAATTTTTTGAAAAGTTTGGAAATAGGGATTCTTGGGATGACTTTGATTCTTAATCGGATTCTGACACGGATTCCTAGGATTTCCTGGTTAGGCCTGTATGCTTAGATGAAACAGGGGAAGTGAAGCCAAAGTCCTATTCTCATGATGACTAGGAAAAGGGATAGTCCCTATTATAAATAGAGGGCTTTGGTTTCTTATTTTTCATATTCCCACCCAAATCCTTTCTTTTATCTCAAAATCCCTTAGACTTTTTAGGATAAAATAAAAGAAATTATTCTTGCGATGGGTATTGACCATTTGACCGCGATGCTTTATGCGTGGGCCCAGGATTTTTGAGATGAAGACAGAGTCCAGTTAACTCAAATGGGAATTGTGGCTTTATTCCCACTTCAGCGACTTAGGGTAGATTCGCACTTTCTTGATGCTTGCTTATCCTTTTGGGATACTACCTTTCATGTTTTTGCATTTCCTCGAGGAGAAATATGTCCTCTTCCTGAAGAGATAGCAGCTATTGGAGGGTGGTGCCCTAACGCTCGTCCCGCTATTCCCCCATTTTATCCCGATCCAAGGAGGAGGTTGAGGGATTTTCTAGGGTTGTCGCATGCTGAGACAGCCCGTATGGTGAAGGGAAATTCGGTTTCCCTATTTGACTTGGCTGATAAATTTATGAACCCAGTTGGTGAAAGAATTACTTCTACCCATAGGCGTAGGGCCTTTGCCTTTTGTATGCTGCATAGATATGCCTTCGAAGGTCGAATGGATGCTGACTCATGCTTAGGTGAGATCAGGCTAATCAGCATAGTTGATCAAATGGAGACGGGTCACAGCCCAGCCTGGCTGATAACTGGGGAGATTATTATGGGTCTTGACGCTAGAAGGCTTGAACCCAATCAGCAATTGACAGGGGGCATTCGTCTTTTGCAGGTATTTTAATTATTTTTTTGATAAAATACTCGATTTTTGATTTTTTTTTTCTTTTTTTTTTTTGCGGTAATCCGTATTTTCCGGATTTTTCCGGTTTTTTGAAATTTTTTGATTTTGCCGAAATTCTCGAACTTTTACGAAAATTTTCCAATTTTCGAATTTTTCGAAAATATTTTGATTTTTTTTTTTTGATTTTTCGAAAGTTTTTGACTTTTCGAAAATTTTGCAGACCTGGTTATTCGAGCGTCTGTCGATCATGGAGCCCCCGGTGAATATACCCAAATACCGCAGCAATCAGATTGGTTCAAGGTCTCGCCGAATAAGACCAAGTCATCCCATAACTCAAAAATATTGGGATGAAGAGCTAATATTTCATGGTGGGCCTTTGATCAGATGAAACGTCATTTGGTGGTTCCTTTCGAGGCTGACAGGATTAGCTAGGAGAGACAAAGCCCGTTATCTGGTGATTTTGTCTTTGGACTGGACTGTCCATATCTATCCGGACCGTATCTTAAGGCAGTTTGGTTCGTTTCAGGAGATCCCTGAGACTGAGGCAATTATTAGCGTTTCGATCCAGTTGACGGACGCTATGTGTGACACGTGGCTACAGCGGTGGTTTACCCGTGTCATATGGACTATACCTCGCCCTTGTCAAACCACTTGGGTTTCTGAATCATATCGCAAATGGACTTCTGAAGAATCTCAGGAGGCCCGTAAAGCTTTGAAGACTGAAGAAGCTCTTGACTTGGCCCGCCGAGAATCGGCCAAAAATAACAGACGGTTCTTCGAGGAGACTCCCATTACCTTTGTTGAGTCAGGGTCGGATTCCAAGTCAAAACCTAAGACTCGGACTAATGAGACTGGTGCTAGCGATTTGGAGGGAAGACTCGGACCGAGGCTGGCGGTCCGAGACAGGCTAGGCCCGCGTGACTACGAGGTGACCGGGGGGTCGAGTTTGAAGAAACGAGCCCGGGTTAAGGAGGTTCCCTTGGTGATTAGGGAGCGTTCACCCCCACCTCGACGCCGATGGACCGAAAAGGAGGCTAAGGGCAAAGGAAAGGGAAAATGCCCTAGTTTATATTATTTAAGTATTAGTATTATTTATTTTGTGATGTTTTTTTTTTTTTGTAATTTTATTATTATTATTTTCTTGAAATAAATGAAAAAAGGTTTATTAAAGAACCGTTCCTGTTTTCCTTTTTTCGATTGCAGTGGTTGTGCCCTTTTGAGGGGCTGCCTACTGTAGACACCAGCATTTTGCCTGCTAGTGTCTATAGCAGTTCCCGACAAAACACCCGATGATGATCGGACGTCAACGTGACTTAATATGCTCGAATACGGACTCGGAATCAATAGTATCCGACGTGGGCATTTAGCGGAGTGCAAATCTCTCAAAACAGACCTCAAATCCAGGCCCAGTGGGTCGTTCCGAGCAAAATGAGACTAATTTGGGCCAAAACCGACACCAAAAATAAATCCCGTCTTTTGGCGACCGGGTCAAAACCCGGTCAAAGACGAACCCGTCACAAAAACCAGCCTAAGTGCATCTTCTAGAAGCTGGCGCCAAGTCTAAATTCAAATAAAATCAATCCAAACAACAATATCAATTCCTTCCTAAAATAGCTCGATTTGCTTGATCCACTCGATCGAGTGGATTGACCCACTCGGTCGAGTGGAGCGTCAAAAACCGGACCAGATTCATTTCTGAAGGCACTCGACCGAGTGCACTAGGGCACTCGATCGAGTGACCCTAGGTCGTGGGGTTTCTCCTATAAATACCCCCTTAACCCCATTCATTTCAAAAAAGGGCTTTTCCCATGCATTCTTAGTCTACACTTTCTACCCTAATCCTACCATACTACATTTCTACTATATTCAGTTTTCCACATTCATACACATTCATATATACAAAATCAACACATACACATTCAAAACCCGAGATCAAAACTCGTTAAAGACCCGAGAGCATCCTCTCCCTAACCAAACACACCCTAACTCACCCTACATATCTCGACACTCCCGCGCACACGCCGCTACTACGAGTTCGTTTCCGAGGCCATTTAAGCATGTAGGTTGAGGGTGTCATCAAACCCCGTTTCTTTTTCTCCCTTCTCTTTTTACTGTTTTTTATGTATATATTATTATTATTATTATTATTATTATTATTATTATTACTACTACTAACCACTAACACTAACCCTTAATTTTGTGCATACTAACATTTTATTTATGTATTCTAACACTAACTTTCATTTTTGTATACTAACACTTTAATTCCGTATTCTAACATCTAACATTATTATACCGTGTATATATACATACTAGTATTTAAATCTCGGTTTCGGATGCGTTTGACTATAATTGTCGCCTAAAGTCCGTCTAATCCCTTTACGAGCAACGACGGAGGTGGAGCCCTTTCGAGGAGCCCCGCCCCAATGTACTCAAGGGCGTGACGTGATCGCGACTAATCGTAGTTGAACGTATTCAATCCCATTTTAATTAGTGCGGAACCCGTTGACACGAAAACCGACATCACATAACCCGAAAGGGTTAGTTTCGATGTCGTGACGTAGAGGGAGGCATTCCGTTGCTAATTCAAATTTTCTAACGTAAACGTTTTCATAAAATCCCGACAACGGTATTATAATCGTACATATACACGATTATAGCACCGGAGGTCAAGTTAAATTCAAATCATGCGATATTTTTATTTAACTCGACCGACCGTCGTTTTCAACCCCAAAAAATGAACGAGTTGATACTCGTACAGGGGCTACTCGACCGAGTACATAGGCCACTCGATCGAGTAGCGTCCATAACACTGGACAGAACCCTTTTCGAGGGGTTACTCGACCGAGTGCATAGGCCACTCGATCGAGTAGCGTCCATATCACTGGGCAGAAACTTTTTTGAGGACACACTCGACCGAGTCAGACTATGACTCGACCGAGTGGGTCCTGTAACCCAGAAAACCGAGGGCCTTGACACACACTTTCAAGCCTCGTCCTTTTATCGACATTAGTCATCACGTGTAAAGACTATCACGTGACTATCCTATTTTCAAAACTCATGCATATCACGACACCTAAAACGATTTTGATCGACGGTCTCGCACTATTAATTTTATGTCGACGACTCTTTAGTCGTATCCGACACATAATTAATTTAGACTCCATTTCTCGAGGTGATAAGTCGGGACAAGGCATCGAGGTTCGAGATCGGGTTAGCACCACGCCTAGGTCTCGAACCTCCGTCTTTTGATTAATATGCAATATAATGCGTAATTAATTAAAGTTCGTCCGTCTAACTAACTCACGATCTAGTGTGCAGTTATTGTATACGGGTCTTTGTCGAGTCGCGTATTTATTTATCGCTCTTCTTATTTAATTCAATTATTCTAATTTATTGCTCGTCGTATTGTGAATCCCGGGTTGTATTCCGCCCGAGTAATTTGTAATTTATTTACGAGTTTTCTATTCTTGATGTTTGCCATTTATTGCCTTAAATGAACATCACATACTAAATCACTTTGACGTGAATCAAGATGCATTAAATGACGTAGTTAACCAATAACTCACATGCTTAGCCCGAAAACGCTGTTTGCATATCATTTAATCATTTTACTAGCGCGCGCACACGAACATGAACGATGTCTTAGTAGAGGCCGCCATGTGCGGGCGGGGTTGGGTGTCCTTAGTGGGCTTCCCAACACGTACCCTCACCCCTTACTCAGAACCTTTGGTTTCCGGATGCCCGAAACCCTTGGCGCACGAGAGTCATTCTATACACGAAAGCCGGTTTATACGGAATCGGTATTGCAATGCAAAGGGACGAGCCCAATGAACTCTGAAATCGAAGTGGGCTTACTTTGTGAATAGCCCATGACGACATAGAGTGGGCTCGTATGGTTCCGAATAACCACAAAATTCGGTGGCGACTCCATTTTGACTTAAATTTCGAACCCGAGAACAATCTCACCACGAGATTCATTCGCCTACCCAAACCCGCGCGTGGCCGCGTCGGGGTGGACCTACGTCATGTCCACAATTTGGCGACTCCGCTGGGGATACCTGATGTACCACATGTCATCGGGGTTCCTAGGGTGAGACTCGAAGAGAAATCGTTCGTATATTAGTGTGCGCGCATTAGTTTAATGATTCATGCATAACCCAAATTTTGCCCGGGCCGGTTACTTGTGACCGACGTCCCACTATACCACGGTGCATTCCTACATGGGTGCACTAAAGACTTCGATGGCGGAACTCACCGGGGTTTTACGGCAGGTCCTAGTTCCAAATCGGCTAGGGAGTCCGTCCCGTTTCGTGAGAATGCTATCGTTGTTGGTATAGACCCTACTTTGACCGACCGAGACTTAGCGTAATGCATACATAAGCGTCGTTATAATGCTTGTTTGACTACGTGCTACTTGGTTTCCGTGTCAATTTTTTCAAAAAACCGTCATTTCAAAAAATGCATCTTTCCAAAATACCAAATTTTGAAAAACCCGAAATACTGTCCGTTTCGGGACCCGTCTTTTCAAAATATCCAATTTCAAAAACTCGGAATGCTGCCGAAATTTAGACTTACGATTTGACTCAAAATAGCCTATTTTCTAGCCGGCATGCTGTCCATTTCAAAATTCGAATTTCCGATCCACCATTCGATTTTCGAATTTTCAAATTCCATTTCGATTTTTTTCAGATCCTCGAGATGTGATTCACGATTTTCAAATCTCCGAGATGCCGTTTTCGATTTTCAAATCTTCGGGATCTTATTTTCGATTTTCAAATTTTCGGAAATTTATTTTCCGATATTCAAATTTTCAAAATTCCAAATTTTCAAAAAAAAAAAAAAAACTCGGCCCTGTCGGCATGCTGCCAATTTCAAAAGACGGGATCGCCTCCTCAATTTTCAAAACGCGAAATTACTCGCAACCATTCTAACCTTTCAAAATGCCCGATCCTATTGGCCCACTACCAATTTCAGGACCGTTCTCTCAATTTTCAAAATTCAATCATTTTTCAAAAACCTTCCTTATTATAGGACCTACCGTAATCCCTGTGTCGAGTCTTTTCATGATTTGTCGAAGGTCTTTAGCGTCGAAACTCCGTCGATCCTACATCACGGGTTTCTTCCCCATCCTAGTCCGCCTTTTCCTAAAGGCATAACCGACCAACACGAGTCATACACTCGTAAATGGAAGGTTCGTCTAAACACTCGAGTCCTAACTAGAAAGTCACACGCGATCTTTCCCTCCGACAGGACGGTCCCCACGACCTTTCCTAGGGGAATTTTGCCCGTCTTTCAATCCGTTAGTCGATTCATCCCAATTCAAGTCCTTTAACTTAAGGGTCTACCCTAATCACAGGGTCTATCCTTATTCAAGTCAAGTCAAGGGTCTCTAGCGTCGAAACTCTGCCGATCTTACATCGCGAGTTTCTTCCCTTACCCCGTCTGCCTTTCCTCGAGGCCGAGTCAACCTTTTACAAGGCATAGCCCTGTAGCTAAAGGTTTGTGGTCCTTACATCTAAGGGTCACTGGTCCGACACTCGAGTCTTAGCAAAATCTTCAATCCCACTCGGGGGCTACCCTTTAGCAGAGCGATCAATCACGGTTGCTCTAAGGGTCAGGTCCTACACGTGTTGTCTCACGTAACCCGCTTTTGAGTCACTTAGATGCCACACCATCTGAGTCCTATTAGAGTCTTCAGTCTCACTTGGGGGCTGTCCTCCACCCGAGCATGCGACCACAGTCACCTTAAGAGGTACCTTATGTTCATCACATACCGGCGTCCTTACGATGTCTTCTTCGAGTCGTATCTATGCTATGAACACTCGAGTCTCCTAAAGGTTTAGGTCGCCACGGTTGGACCAAACACGTGACGCGGTCAAACACGGTCGCCCCATTTTCGGACTTACCCTCGTGCAGCTTGAATCTCATCGTCGAGTACAAGCCAGGGTTGTTACCTCGTCTAGGTCAACGTTCGAGTATCCCGGTCCAAGAGTCTTTGTCGACCCGTCACCCCGGGCCATGTCTAGTTTGACTCCCTCTCTTGGATTCGCGCAAAGTCGAGTTTAGGCGAGTCGTGGCACCTGTCGTTTCCTCCAATCAAGGACCTTACCAAAAAGAAACGACCAACCAAGTATCCAAAAGTCCGAATTCGATTCGAGTCTAAGTCTGAGTCCAAGTCTAGGATATCCTACATCCTCTTTTCAAAGTCAGAGTCAGAGTCAACTGTATTCTGTCCTCTTTTCAAAATTCAATAAAATCAGCTTTTCTATCTCTCATATATGCTTTCTTATGTGTTTCCGAGAACATGATGAACACCATCATACACTGTGAGCACATGCACGTGACTATTATAGGCACATCTATAATGACTGCAGGAACTGAGACCCATGTTTTCCCTTACCTGTTCCATGTCCGGCATAGACAGCCACATAACTACCCCTAGTAGGAGCAGTATCGAATCCTATGACAAATCTAGGTAGTCTCCTAGTTTGGGTTCAAGACGGAAGGCAAGCCCATTTCCCACAATAAACACCCCTCCAATAAGACTGATCAATCCCTACCTTAGGCGTTAGTCTAACCAGAAGCAAAAAGAAGCATCGTGACTCTATAGGCTTGATGCCAAAAATACCCAACTCGGGACGATGCTCCCACTAAGCCTGCTCGGAATTATGATGACAATGCCGAGATCCAAATCACCATGCTTACCGTAGAGTACTCCACCACGAGTTGCACTCACCAACTAGGCTTATACCTTACAAAGGTTTAGCTCCATAAGCCTAATCCAACCGATGGGGCCACCCCCAAATCCACCCACAACACCATAGGAGGGGATTACCGTGAAAAAAAAAAGAAAAAAAGAGTTGGACAAAAAAAAATCAAAAGTCCAAGGAAAAAAACAAAAGGCCGAAACAAAAGAGCTGGCCATGACCAAAAAAGAACTCTCAACATCCCTCGACCAGATACGATCAATCCCTTGACCGGGACACAGTCTACTCAAGTGAAGGATCCCACGACCGGGGCTAAGAGGTCAACCCAAAAAAAAAAAACCCATGACCGTGGTCAACGGTCAGCTCAAGTGAAAGCTCCTTGACCGGGGTACGGTCAATTCAAAAATTATCGATACCTATACCGTCCAATAGGGGAGAGACAATCAAGCTGGTCAGCTAACACCACACTTAGCCTTCCCACATTGCAACCCTCAAGACCTTCTCGAGACCTAGGCTAAGAGACAGCCCGGAATTTTGAGGATTCTAGCTCCATAGGATACACCCTAACCATTAGGGCCAGACATGGAAATCAGATCCCGCATTATCAAACCTACCCTGATCGAAGTTCGAGTCATTTTTACTCGACTTCCCCCTTTCCTACCACATTGCAATACCTTACCCTCGAAGCCTTAGCTCCACAAAATCGAGCTCCAGATTTCGAATCATCAAAGCCACTTGCGACCTAGCTCCACATTTCCAAAAACATCCAAACCAGTTACCGACCCCAAACACGGGAACTCAACCTGCGGTCGGCATAGAACATGCCCAAATAGTTCACACCACCTCTGGGGGCTACCCCGGAGAACGCTCACAGTCACAGGATCAACATCCTAACCATTCTAGCCCTTTGATCAAGACATCATTGGGAATTCACCTAGTCTACACCATCGCTATGGCTAGTTACACACAAAGCCCTAATAAACTAGGCACCATAATATATCTTTCAATCCACTGAACTACGGCTTGGATTGATTTCACTACACGTGAATACGTAGGCAGCCTTTCAACAAGGGCACAACCACCCACATTGACAACAAATTCAAAAAGCACCATCATTTCTATCACGACACTGTCATGTTCTCAACAGTTAGCTTTGTCATCCTGGGGGCTACTCCTAGGCAGAAGTTCTCCATCCACTCACATAATCCAAAGACTTTCAAAATCTAGCCACCTTTCTATAGTGTGTCCTAGTACTCGGCTCAGTCAAAGACGAGAATCCGTCAGGGACTCGAACCAACACCCATTTTTGGGACTTTACCCCAAAACCAAAGATCCAAAAGAGCACCAGACTATAGCATTGCTACTACTAAGTCCTGTCGTTACAGTCTCGTTACAGACTATTGCAGCCACTCTATAGCACATCCTTCCCATTCCGATGTTCGACCGTGTTGCCACTCGCCTAGGCTACGGAATAGCGCAGCTTAAGAGTCTTGTCATCTTAGGTGGCCCACCCCCTACCGAGTCACAATCCAACCCCTCGAGAGTCCAAGTGGTGTCTGTCAACTCGTCGTCCTGTCACGTCCAGAGTCGAGTCTATCGGTACCTCCCTCCTCAAATTTTCACTTCAAAATTTGCAAAACCTAGCCATTTGATAAAATCCTTTTCGACAAGGTCAAATTTCGGTCTATTTAAACTGCAAATTTCTACCCCTTTCAATTTTGAAAACCTATCTCCTAGCACGTGAGTTGCTTTCAGGACTTCGATTTCAAAATAAAGCAAAAACCAATTTCCCTAGCGCAAACTAGTCTATAGATGCTAACTGCATTTCCTATGTGCTATCTTGCTATATACTATGCCTGCTATTTCTGCCTATGTATCTAACATTTCAGGTGCCAGCTAGTGCTTCCCAACGGAACATCAAAGGCGGTGTTTCTCCTGAAATGCTACATGCAAGTTGTCATGTGTCAGCATACGGGTACACCCAAGACTTCAGAAGCAAGTCCCCGCGCAGCTACTTTACTCCCCAACACGAGTCAGTGTTTTGCCTATATGTTACATACAAGTTGTTATGTGTCAGCATACAGGTACACTCCAGACTTCAGAAGCAAGTCCCCGCGAAACTATTCCCCAACGGAGTCAACTTTTCCCCGGTATGCTACATCCAAGACATGATGTATCGGCATACGGGTACA
This sequence comes from Agrostemma githago, assembly GCA_958450325.1. Classification (NCBI taxonomy): domain Eukaryota; kingdom Viridiplantae; phylum Streptophyta; class Magnoliopsida; order Caryophyllales; family Caryophyllaceae; genus Agrostemma; species Agrostemma githago. The sequence goes on from OY288242.1 coordinate 56,803,609, forward strand.
CCTACGTCCCGAAAGGCAAGTTTTACTCCCCACGGAGCATCATCATCAGGTCAGGTACGACTCAAGGCTTCAAAAGCAAGCCCGTACAGATCACATATTTCCCCAGCGGAACGCCCGAGGCGGCATTTTCCCCGAAATGGTACGGGATGGGCCCACATATAGGCACGCCTAGGACTTATGCAACAAGTCTGACTCCCCGCGGAGCTATCATCATCAGGACAGGTATGACCCTCTGCTCATGGCTGGCGAGCCCTTCACGCAAGTCTACTGGACTATAAACGACCCGACCGGAAGGCTGCCAGGTCGTAATCCTCGATTGGCCTGGTAGCTACTCTGACTTTCGCCTTGTCCAAGCCTCAGTCAGAGTGGGGGCTCTGTAGACACCCGCATTTTGCCTGCTAGTGTCTATAGCAGTTCCCGACAAAACACCCGATGATGATCGGACGTCAACGTGACTTAATATGCTCGAATACGGACTCGGAATCAATAGTATCCGACGTGGGCATTTAGCGGAGTGCAAATCTCTCAAAACAGACCTCAAATCCAGGCCCAGTGGGTCGTTCCGAGCAAAATGAGACTAATTTGGGCCAAAACCGACACCAAAAATAAATCCCGTCTTTTGGCGACCGGGTCAAAACCCGGTCAAAGACGAACCCGTCACAAAAACCAGCCTAAGTGCATCTTCTAGAAGCTGGTGCCAAGTCTAAATTCAAATAAAATCAATCCAAACAACAATATCAATTCCTTCCTAAAATAGCTCGATTTGCTTGATCCACTCGATCGAGTGGATTGACCCACTCGGTCGAGTGGAGCGTCAAAAACCGGACCAGATTCATTTCTGAAGGCACTCGACCGAGTGCACTAGGGCACTCGATCGAGTGACCCTAGGTCGTGGGGTTTCTCCTATAAATACCCCCTTAACCCCATTCATTTCAAAAAAGGGCTTTTCCCATGCATTCTTAGTCTACACTTTCTACCCTAATCCTACCATACTACATTTCTACTATATTCAATTTTCCACATTCATACACATTCATATATACAAAATCAACACATACACATTCAAAACCCGAGATCAAAACTCGTTAAAGACCGGAGAGCATCCTCTCCCTAACCAAACACACCCTAACTCACCCTACATATCTCGACACTCCCGCGCACACGCCGCTACTACGAGTTCGTTTCCGAGGCCATTTAAGCATGTAGGTTGAGGGTGTCATCAAACCCCGTTTCTTTTTCTCCCTTCTCTTTTTACTGTTTTTTATGTATATATTATTATTATTATTATTATTATTATTATTATTACTACTACTAACCACTAACACTAACCCTTAATTTTGTGCATACTAACATTTTATTTATGTATTCTAACACTAACTTTCATTTTTGTATACTAACACTTTAATTCCGTATTCTAACATCTAACATTATTATACCGTGTATATATACATACTAGTATTTAAATCTCGGTTTCGGATGCGTTTGACTATAATTGTCGCCTAAAGTCCGTCTAATCCCTTTACGAGCAACGACGGAGGTGGAGCCCTTTCGAGGAGCCCCGCCCCAATGTACTCAAGGGCGTGACGTGATCGCGACTAATCGTAGTTGAACGTATTCAATCCCATTTTAATTAGTGCGGAACCCGTTGACACGAAAACCGACATCACATAACCCGAAAGGGTTAGTTTCGATGTCGTGACGTAGAGGGAGGCATTCCGTTGCTAATTCAAATTTTCTAACGTAAACGTTTTCATAAAATCCCGACAACGGTATTATAATCGTACATATACACGATTATAGCACCGGAGGTCGAGTTAAATTCAAATCATGCGATATTTGTATTTAACTCGACCGACCGTCGTTTTCAACCCCAAAAAATGAACAAGTTGATACTCGTACAGGGGCTACTCGACCGAGTACATAGGCCACTCGATCGAGTAGCGTCCATAACACTGGACAGAACCCTTTTCGAGGGGTTACTTGACCGAGTGCATAGGCCACTCGATCGAGTAGCGTCCATATCACTGGGCAGAAACTTTTTGAGGACACACTCGACCGAGTCAGACTATGACTCGACCGAGTGGGTCCTGTAACCCAGAAAACCGAGGGCCTTGACACACACTTTCAAGCCTCGTCCTTTTATCGACATTAGTCATCACGTGTAAAGACTATCACGTGACTATCCTATTTTCAAAACTCATGCATATCACGACACCTAAAACGATTTTGATCGACGGTCTCGCACTATTAATTTTATGTCGACGACTCTTTAGTCGTATCCGACACATAATTAATTTAGACTCCATTTCTCGAGGTGATAAGTCGGGACAAGGCATCGAGGTTCGAGATCGGGTTAGCACCACGCCTAGGTCTCGAACCTCCGTCTTTTGATTAATATGCAATATAATGCGTAATTAATTAAAGTTCGTCCGTCTAACTAACTCACGATCTAGTGTGCAGTTATTGTATACGGGTCTTTGTCGAGTCGCGTATTTATTTATCGCTCTTCTTATTTAATTCAATTATTCTAATTTATTGCTCGTTGTATTGTGAATCCCGGGTTGTATTCCGCCCGTGTAATTTGTAATTTATTTACGAGTTTTCTATTCTTGATGTTTGCCATTTATTGCCTTAAATGAACATCACATGCTAAATCACTTTGACGTGAATCAAGATGCATTAAATGACGTAGTTAACCAATAACTCACATGCTTAGCCCGAAAACGCTGTTTGCATATCATTTAATCATTTTACTAGCGCGCGCACACGAACACGAACGATGTCTTAGTAGAGGCCGCCATGTGCGGGCGGGGTTGGGTGTCCTTAGTGGGCTTCCCAACACGTACCCTCACCCCTTACTCAGAACCTTTGGTTTCCGGATGCCCGAAACCCTTGGCGCACGAGAGTCATTCTATACACGAAAGCCGGTTTATACGGAATCGGTATTGCAATGCAAAGGGACGAGCCCAATGAACTCTGGAATCGAAGTGGGCTTACTTTGTGAATAGCCCATGACGACATAGAGTGGGCTCGTATGGTTCCGAATAACCACAAAATTCGGTGGCGACTCCATTTTGACTTAAATTTCGAACCCGAGAACAATCTCACCACGAGATTCATTCGCCTACCCAAACCCGCGCGTGGCCGCGTCGGGGTGGACCTACGTCATGTCCACACCTACGTATCCACAATAAATGGAATCAAACCAAACGTAGTTCAAACTGAATTAAATTGCAATTTCGAAATACATCAAGACTATTGGTTCAAGATGTTTGAAACAGTAGAATGAATAATTCTAGCTTTTGACTTGTCTTTAAAAGTTTTTTAAAAAAAATGTTTTTAATAAACTTTGCAAATGACATTGAGAGAGGTGGGTTAAGGGTAGTAGCGCTTCAGCTGGTCCAGGTTAGTTGGGTTGACAAACTCGTTCCCGTCCAGATCCGTTAGCATTACCGCTCCACCTGATAGAATCTTCTTTACCAGATATGGCCCAGCCCAGTTAGGTTTGAATTTTCCCCTTGGGTCCACTGGCAATAAAGCTCGAACTGATTTGAGGACCAAATCTCCTTCTTTGATGTTTCTGGGCCTCACCCTTTTGTTGAAAGCCCGCTGGATTCTCTTCTGATAGATTTGAATATTATTGAGGGCACGAGATCGTCGTTCATCTAAAAGGACTAGTGAGTCATATCGTGCTCGAACCCAATCAGTTTCAGGTACTTGACTCTCAAGTAGGATTCTAAGTGATGGCACTTCTAACTCAACGGGTTGGACTGCTTCCATGCCGTATGTAAGGTAATACGGTGTTGCCCCGGTCGCAGTACGAATCGAGGTCCGATATCCCCAAAGTGCAAATGGTATTTTGTCGGGCCAGTCTCGATAATTATCAGCCATCTTTTTGAGTATGGTGACAATTGTTTTATTAGCCGCTTCTACTGCTCCATTGGTTTGGGGTCGGTAGGGTGAAGATGTATGCCTTTGAATTTTGTATTTGGTCAGCAAGGCTGCTGTTTCGGCTTGAAAATGGGTCCCGTGGTCACTGATGAATTCATGGGGGATTCCATACCGGCATATTATCTTATTTTGAATGAACTTGGCAACATGGCTGGCGTTGAGGATACGATAGGATTCAGCTTCGACCCATTTGGTGAAATAGTCGATTGCCACCAAAATGAAGCAGTGTCCTCCGGTTCCCGAGGGGTTTATCTTCCCAATTATGTCGATTCCCCACGTTGAAAATGGCCATGGTGATGTCATGGTGTATAGCAAGGATGGCGGCATATGTTGTACATTGGCAAAAATTTGACAATTATGGCAATGTCTAACATATAGCTGGCAATCACTTTCCATGCTATTCCAGTAGTAACCGAGCCTCATGATTTTTCGGACTAACATTTGGGCATTCATGTGCGGACCGCATTCGCCATCACGTACTTCTGTCATAACTTTTTCGGCGTTGGTCTTGTCGACACATCGAAGGAGAGCCCCCTGTGCTGTCTTTTTGTAGAGTTGCCCGTCGTCGGTGCGGATAAACTGGGTTGCCAGTCTTCGCAGGGCCTTTTTGGCTCGGTTGTCAGCTCCGGGTGGATATTCCCCGGTTGCTAGGTATGTCAACACGGCTTGATACCACGGCTCGGGATCAGGTATCTCGACTTCTTCGATGTCGTGGATATATGCTGGCTCGGATCGTCTTTCGACACAGATCGGCATACTGGTCATATGATCGGGAATGTTTAACAAAGATGCCAGTTTTGAGAGCGCATCTGCGAATTGATTTTCTTCCCGAGGTAGGTATATGTATTCTACCTTGTGGAATTGTTTCTCGAGATCCCGTACTCGTGCCTGGTAGGCCATGAGATTAGCATTTCGAGTCTTCCATTTTTGGAGCGCTTGGTTAATGACCAGAGATGAATCACCGTGTACTCGGAGGTTCGTGACCCCTAAGTCGGCGGCGGCTTGTAGCCCGTGGATACATGCTTCATACTCAGCGGCGTTGTTAGTGACGTCAAAGTCTAGTTTGATTGATACTGGGGTATGTTCTCCTTTTGGTGAGATTAGGAGGATCCCTACTCCAAATCCTCGAAAATTGGATGCCCCGTCGAAGTACAAGTCCCATGCTTCGGTATCAGTGTGGAAAATGTCTTCGTCTGGGAAGGACCAAGTGTCGATGTGTCCTTCCTCGGTTACGGGACTGTCGGCGAGAAATTCGGCTACTATTCGTCCTTTGATGGCTTTCAGTGGTACGAATTTTAGGTCGAACTCTGCCAACATGAGAGTCCATCTTGATATCCTGCCGTTGAGGATGGGCTTCTCGAAGAGGTATTTGATTGGATCCATTCTGGATAACACCTGCACCTCGTGACTGAGCATGTAATGTTGGAGCTTCTTAGTGGCCCAGACCAAGGCTAAGCACGTCTTTTCGAGCATGGTGTACTTACACTCGTACTCTAAAAACTTCTTGCTGATGTAGTATATGGCTCGTTCTTCGGAGTTGACCGTTTGAGCTAGCATAGCCCCCATGGCTGTCTCTGTCGTGGTTAGGTATAGTGACAAAGGCAAGTCGTGCTGAGGTGGCATTAGGACTGGTGGTGAGGCCAAAATTTCCTTGATTCTATCGAAGGCTGCTTGACATTTGTCATCCCATAGTAACCGTTCCCCTATTTTCAGCTTCTTGAAGATCGGTTCACACACCATGGTTAGCTTTGAGATGAACCTACTGATGTATTGGACTTTTCCGAGAAACCCTCTTATCTCTTTTTCGGTTTTAGGGGGCTGCATCTCGGTGATGGCCTTGATTTTGGCTGGATCGACTTCTATACCTCGTTGGCTGACGATATGACCCAGTAATTTGCCAGATGTTACCCCGAAACTGCATTTCTGAGGGTTTAGCCTCATGTTGTATTTGCGTAGTCGGGTGAAGAACTTTCTCAGGGCGGTGATGTGACCGTCCCTGTCTTTAGATTTGACGATCATGTTGTCCACATAGACTTCCACTTCCTTATGCATCATGTCATGCAGTAAAGTCGTGGCGGTTCGTTGGTAGGTGGCCCCGGCATTGATGAGACCAAATGGCATAACTGTATAGCAATAAGTACCCCAAGGTGTAATGAAGGTGGTCTTACCCATATCTTCTTCTGCCATTTTTATCTGATTATATCCCGCATACCCGTCCATAAATGATAGAAGGGCGTGATCTGCTGTGTTGTCCACCAGTATATCGATGTGTGGTAACGGAAAATCGTCTTTCGGGCTCGCTTTGTTAAGATCCCGAAAGTCTACACAGACACGAACCTTACCATCCTTTTTAGGGACTGGTACTATGTTTGCAACCCAATCTGGATACTCGGAGACTCGTATGAACCCAGCCTTGAATTGTTTGTCGACTTCCTCCTTGACTTTGAGGGACCATTCGGGCCTCATGCGTCGGAGTTTTTGTTTAACCGGCTTGAACCCTTCCTTGATCGGTATACGGTGCTCGGCTATTTCGCGATCGATCCCCGGCATGTCCTTGTAGGACCATGCGAAGACGTCTTTGAATTCTTGAAGGAGAACTATGAATTGTTGTTTCTCCTCGGGATCTAAGGATAACCCTATCTTAAGCATCTGAGGTTCTAAGGTTGTTCCCACGTTGATGGATTCGGTGTCTTCGATTACCGGATTGCGGGATTCCCTTTGCTCTAGTTGCTCGATCAGATGTGGAGGTAAAGATACCTGTTCGTCGGGTTTCTCAATGTCATTGCACATAAAAGTTTTGAAATTTTGAAAATGAGACAAGTCGTAAGCAGAACGGTTGTTATTATTGATCATAAATTGGGAAAAGAGCTCGAAAAGAGCTGTCATCTGATCACTAGTCAGTGGCGGGATAGGTAGGGTGCCCGGGACAGACCCCGAGGCACCAGGAATGGCTAAAGGAAGAGGGGGAGTTACAGGATTGACCCTAGCACCAGACTCACTAGACTCAATCTTAGACTCTGACTCGGACTCCGACTCAGATTCAGACTCAGATTCTGGCATCTCTCCTTCTCCTGTGATCAGCTTGTAAGTTTTTCCTTGACTGTCAGTCCATTTGACAGTCTTCCTCCAAGCTCTGGTTCCGGACCCGACTTCCGAGATTAGCTTAGACGGGTCAAAGGTGCGACTGCGGAGAATGAGGCTGACTAGCTCTTCTTTCGGTGTTGGAACCGCGAGTCCTTCTCCAAAAAGTAGCCCTAGTGCGGGCTCAACATTCTTAGCATCTTCGGATTGGATGAGAGCGAAGATGTCGTCCGGTATGTAGTTGCAGTCCTGGGCCAAGTGGGTCCCAGGGCGTGTGTTTGTGGGCCGATATAGGCCGGTTTGAACAGTCTCGAACACTGGAGTGACAAAGATAACCTTACTGGTTTCAATTTGACCCATGTTTTCCGGAGTTAGGGTGTAGCCCAAGCCTGTTTGAGTCCTCCCATTGTCCAGAACTTCAAGAATATTTCCTGCCGGGAGATCGGGCCTCGATGTAACCCCTGGTAGAAAGCCCAAATTCTGAAGCATCCGATCGAGGTGGACCGTGAAATAGGGGCGGAAGAGATGATCTTCTTCGATGGCTCCTACGAAATCGAACCCCCATAGATCGGTGCGGCCCGAGGTGTTGCAATTAGCCACAGTCATAGGTGTGGCTTCTATAGTGATGACGGTGTCACGCAAAGGCAGCTTGATTTTCCGATGCAAAGTAGAGGACACAGCCCTGGTTGCATGGATCCAAGGTCTTCCTAGAAGAAGATTGAAGGAAGAAGTCACGTCGATCACTTGAAATTCCAGCTCTTTCTCTATCGGGCCTGTTATGATAGTGAGTTTTGTGGCTCCGGCTACTGACTTTGGACTTCCGTCAAAAGCCTGGATGGTTTGAGTTGTTGGAATATAGTCGGCCTCGGTAATGCCGAGGGCTTTGGCGGTCCTCAAAGGGAGGACGTTGACTGCCGACCCGTCGTCAATTAAGGTCATGGGTAAATACTTTCCTCGGCAGATAACCGTGATGTAGAGGGCCATGTTGTGGGCTGGCCCAAATGGTGGTAGATCGGCATTGGAGAAGGTGATCAGTGGGCCTTCCTCTATGGATCTGCCTTTTAGGTGAGGTAGGACTGTGGCTACCATTTCAGCCGGAGTAGCCATGGAGTCAATTTTGACTTGATCGAGGGCCTTAGTGAGTGCCTCTCGATGTTCCTGAGAGCTAACTAGGAGTTGCCATATAGAGAGGTCAACTCGAGTTTTGCTTAGCTGTTTCACAAGAGACTTTTCAGGAGTTGGCTCTTCTGGGGCGGGCTCTACCCGAAGTGGTTCAGCGATGATGAGGGCTTGACTAGTGGCTAAGGCCTTGGACTTAACCTTCTGAATCTCCTCGGGCGTGATGGGGACAGCTTCCCCTTTGGTGAGGTAGACATCGTCTTCGCCATCGCACCAAATCCCGTTTATTTGTGGGATAAATGGAGAAATGAGGTGTGAGCAATCCATTACTTCTCCGGAAAAGATGGCGTGAGTGGCTAACGGGTTGTCCTTGTTGTTGGGCTTACCCCCGGGTAAAGGGATTTTCCCGCTTTCAATGAGATCTTGGATAAGGTGCTTTAGTTTCCAACATTTCTCGGTATCGTGCCCCTTACCACGGTGATAGTGACAGTAGGCCTGGAGGTTGTAGGCTTTTGAGCGACGTTCGACCGAGATATCGGGTGTTGGGCCTATCGGGGTGATCAGGCCTTTTGATGATAGCCTCTGAAGGGCATTTTCATAGGTAGTGCCTATGTCAGTGAATACCCGGGGAGTGGTAGTTTTCTGGGATGAGATATCGAGTGCATTTACCTCGTCCAAAATGCTACGAGTGGCAGCAGTAGTAGCGGGCTTGCTCGTTGATGAACTGGCCCCTTGGTATCCCTTAGTGGAGGCCTTAGTGAGGCTTTCCAACCTTAAATCATCCTCGATTCTTGTTCCCATTTCAGTTAGGACCGCGAAGCTAGGTATGATGGCGTACCGGAGATGGACCCGGTAAGCTGGAAGTAGGTTATTGACAAAGGCTTCAACCAGCACCTTTTCACTGGGCTTATCGACCATTTTGACGCTTTCAGCCCTCCAGCGTTGAAGGTATTTTGTGAATCCTTCCTTAGGTTCCTGGGCCATTACTTCCAGGGTGCGCATGGTGGTCTGGATTTCCGTGTTGTCGGCGTAATTCCGAGCGAATTCCGTTGTCACGTCATCCCAAGTTTTGTATTTCTTGGGATCGAGCCGGTAGTACCAGGCTCTTGGGTGCTTCTCGAGGGAAGAAGCGAATAGGTGCTTGAACATGTTGGACTTAACCCCTTTAAGGGCCATGAACTCCTTGAAAGCCCGGATATGGTGGACCGGGTCTTCAGTACCCTCGAACATTGGCAGACCCGTCAGATTGAGGTTGGTGGGTAGTTCATCGGTCAGTGGGGTATAAATCCTAGCATTCTCCGTATGGATGGAGCTTTGGGTGGTCAGATGGACCTGTTCTTGCAGTTTGAGGACTGCACTGGCCAATGCGGCTAAAGGCCCGTCATCTTCGATCGAAGCATTGGGGGTTCCCTGTTCTACGGCACTAACCCGAGTAATGATGGCGATCTGGTCTTCCCGCATTTTCCTCAGTTGGTCTTGGATTTGGGCCAATGAGGTGGTCAATTCATCTATGGCTTTTTGCGTCAGGGCTCGAGTGTGGGGTGACCTCTCTGTAAGGGCACCGCGTAATCAGTAACTGACCCAGATCTTAGAATCAAAAGTACATCTCGAGCAAGGAAAAGACTAGACTAGAAACAGACCGAAAACCGACTTCTAAATGGATGACGCGTGAATGATGGGCCTTCCTTAGGATTCGGCAGAGTGGGCCTAGTCCTGTTCGAAGGAAGGTCTATGTGAGAATTCCCCAGACTTAGACACTAGTGTGTAAATGGGCTTTCCTTTGTAGGAGTTTGTCCTACGAAGGTGGGCCGTGCCTTGACAAATAAGGCGGACTGGGATGGGGTGGAAACTCGTGATATAAGATCGACGGAGTTTCGACGCTATAGACTCTTACAACCTATGACAAGACCCGACACTGCTAAATACGGGAGGTCCTAAGAGGAAGAGGGTTTTGAAAAGAGAGTTTGGATTTGAAAACCGAGCAAAGGTCGGATTGGAAGACCCGATTTTTTTTTTTGAAAACCGAGAAAAAAGGGTTATCGGGCCGAGATTTCGGGCTTTTTTTTTTTTTGAAAGGTTTGGACAACATACCGACTAAAAATAGGCTATTTTGAGTCAAAATCATAAGTCCTAAATTCGGCAGCTTTCCGGGTTTTGAAAAAAAGTAGATGGGTTTGAAAAGATGTAAATTTTTGAAAAAAAAAATGACGGTTTTTGAAAAGACCAAAGGAGATCAAGTAGCATGTAGTCATAGAATCAGTATAACGACGCCATGTATGCTCTTAGTCTAAGTCTCGGTCGGTCTAGTAGGGTCTATACCAACAACGATGGCTTTCTCGTACTGAGGACGGACTCCCTAAGCCGAGTTGGTCTTAGGACATGCCGCAAAACCTAAACGAGTTCCGCCATTGAAGTCTTTAGTGCATCCAAGTGGGAATGCACCGTGGTATAGTGGGACGTCGGTCACAAGTAACCGGCCCGGGATAGAACGGGGTTATGCATGAACCATTGAACTAAAACGTGTACATTACTAATCGAACGATTTTTTTTCGAGTCTCACCCTGAGGATGCCGATGGTAAGTGACACATCAGTTAATCCCCAGCGGAGTCGCCAAATTGTGGACATGACATAGGTCCACCCCGACGCGGCGAAGCGCGGGTTTTGGGGAGGCGATAGAATTTCCATATGAGATGGATCGAATAGAATTTTAAATCGAAGTAGGAGTCGCCACCGAATTTTATGGTTATTCGGAACCGTTCGAACCCACTCTATGTCGTAGTGGGCCATACTTAAAGCCTGGCCCATTTCCGATGTCAGAGTTTATTGGGTTCGTCCCTTTGCAGTTCGATATCGATGCCGACTGAAGCGGTTAATCGTATATTGAATGACTCTCGTTGCCAATGGATTCGGACATCCGGAAACCATGGTTCTGAGTAAGGGGTGAGGGTACGTGTTGGGAAGTTCAGCGAGAACACCCAACCCCGCCCGCACTTAGCGGCCTTTACTAAGATATCGTTCGGTTTTGTGTACACGCGTTAGTTCGACGATGAAATGATATGCAGAGATTATTTTCCTAAGACATGTGAGGAAAATAAATAAATGGGTTGCTAAGTCGTTTAATGCATGTTAAACTAATAACGTCAAAGTTATTTTAGCATGTGAATTCGTTTTAGTCTAATAAAACGATAAAAACAGAATATGAGAAAAAGTTGCTACAAACACGAGAAAACGGGTTAGTAACGATTGAAACAATAATATAGGAAAGAAATATAAAATCGAGAAAATAAATCGAAATCGGAAAAATATAGTTTAAAACGTTGTTTTGTATAAAAAACGATGTTCGAAAAATAATATAAAAAAAAACGAAAAAAGGTGTGTTTGGGCCGAGAGCCGCGCGACTCGCCCGAGACTCATGCGGGTCGCGTGGCGGCCTGATTTCGACAACGGTTTTCGGAAAATTTTTGATTAAATCGCGTACGAATATCGCATAACTCGTACTCGACTTAATATTCTCGATATTCGTTATATTCGATAGTTGATTATCGAATATTTAGAATAGTTTTGGAAAAGATGTAAATTTAGAAATCGTCTCGTAAAATAATAAAAATAAACGAACAAAAAACTAAAAAAAGGTAGAACCGGATCAGACTCGTGCGCGAGTCGCCTGGACCGGGCGCGACTCGCGTACGGGTCTGATTTTTTATTATTTTTTTTGTTCGAAAATTGTTAATTCTATAAATCGCGTACAAATATGAATTAATTTATACTCGGTTTATATTTTCGATATTCGTCGTATTCGATACTCGATTATGAAATCGATATCGAATAGTCGGAATGACTTTAGAAAAGGTTTTGAAAAAAGTTTGTTTTTGAGCGAAAAAATAAGAAAAGAGAATTTTGAACGAAAAAGTGATAAAAAGGATTTTGAACGAAGGAAAATATAATGAAGTCGTCGAAATCTTAATATAATTCTTTTCGATACGATATTCGATTATAATGAATCGGTATCATATTTTAAGAATATTCGATATATGAAAATAGTTTTTAATAATATCGATATTAGAAAAGAAAAAAGACCGACGAAAGACCCATAAAAAAACGAGAGGAAGGGGAGAGAAAAGGGAAGAGACGGGTTTGATTTACACCCTCAACCTACATGCTTTGTGTTCTCGGGACAAGGCTCGTCGGACGGTGGCTTAGACACGGGAGCGTCGAGATGCTGCGGGTGAGTTAAGGTGTCGGTTTTTGGAGTGTTTTTGTACGTATGTGAGGCGTGGGTTCGGCCGGGTGATGGGACGGACAAGGCTTCGGGATTTCAGATAACGTGTCGGATTTCTCTAACTATTGGATTGGTGTATGAACCGTGTGTGTTGGCTGAAAAATCGTTGTAATTGATGTGTTTCAGATGTATGATTGATGTCAATTGTGTTGGACGGAAGGTCCTATTTATAGGGAGTTTCCGACCTTGGTTTAGGAGAGTTTGAATACCGCTTAGGATAGGAAACGTAGGAGTTCGAGGGAAATAAGAATTCCGCTTTCTTGGCCAAGAAGAAAGAGGAAAACCGGCTGGTTTGAGGGTGTATTGGCCGGGTGTTTTACACTCGGTCAATGTCTGAATCGGTCTCCGGATAGAATTCCTACTTGAGATCGAATTCTACTTTAAACGGAATTGTTTATTATTTTGTATGGCTGATTTTTGTAGTATCTGAATTCAATCCGGATTGGTGGGGGTGACACGGCAGATTTATGCTCGGGAAATATCTTTGACCGGGTTTAGACTCGGTCGCTAAAAGACGATTTTACCCTTGGTGTCGGTTTCGACCCAAATTAGTGTTATTTGACTCGAAACGACCCACTGGGCCTGGATTTGAGGTTGGTTTTGTGAGATTTGTACTCCTTAAAATGTCTAAACCAAATGTCCATAACTACAAGCCCATATCCGAGTCCGTCAAAGCACGTTTACGTCCTATCATCATCGGGTGTTTGGCGGGAACTACTATAGACACCTAGCGGTCAAAATGTGGGTGTCTACAGTGGGATAGTTTTACTTAAATTTATAGTCTTAATATATTTGTAAGACTCAAAAGAATTTTGGTTAATATCTAAGAGCACATGATTATCATAGTTATAATATAAAGTTTCATCACCTTATTATAATTTTTCGATGTGAGATTATTTTTACTTAAGTTTGTAGTTTTATTAAGAGACTTTTTAAGACTTAAATTTTTTTAAAAGATTGATATCCATTACCTTAATATTTGTGAGGAGTATTTTAATGAAATGAGACAAAAAATAGTAATCGAATGGAATATATTTTTTTCGATGTGAGATAATTTACTTAAATTTATAGTCTTAAGAGTTTTAATACCCAAAAGATTTTGATTGATATCTAAGAACAAATAATTAGTCTTATTTATAATATAGAAATCAATCACCTTATTATAATTTGTCGATGTGGGATAATTTAACAAAAAATTGTAGTCTTATTTATAATATAGAATCATCACCTTATTATAAATTTTCGATGTGAGATTATTTTTACTTAAATTTGTAGTCTTAGTAAGAGACTTTTTTAAGACTTAAAATTATTTTTGATTGATATTTAAGAACAAAGGATTAGTCATATTTTTAATATAGAATTCATCAACTTATCATAATTTTTCGATGTGGGATAATTTATTTAAGTTTATAATATTCCATCAGCTCTTTTTAAGACTAAAAAAAATGCATCATTACTCTTGTTTATAATACCAATGTGGGATGATTTTAAATTTGTACTCTTATGCATTAATTAAATTTGTAGTCTTATACATTAAAAGTTTTTTTAAGACTCAAAAGATTTTTTGGTCGATATCTAAAACCGAATGATTACTTAATATTTATAATATAGAATTCCATCACCCCATCATAATTTTTCGATGTGCGATAATTTAAAAGTTTTTAATGTGGGATGAATTTAAATTTGTACTCTTATGCATTTAAAAGTTTTTAATGTGGGATGAATTTAAATTTGTACTCTCATGCATTAAATTAAATTTTTAGTCTTATACAGTACATGAAAAGTTTTTTTAAGACTCAAAAGTTTTTTTGGTCGATATTTAAAACCGAATGATTACTTAATATTTATAATATAGAATTCCTCACCTCATCATAATTCTTTAATATAAGATAATTAATTGAGGTTTATAATCTTAAGAACTCTTTTTTAGATTCAAAAGACTTTTGACAGATATCAAAGAACGAAGGATTACTCTTATTTATAATATAGAATTTCATCATCATATTAAAATTTGTCGATGTGGGATAATTTTACAATTGTTATATGTAATAAATTCATCACATAATGTGAAACAAATAATATAAATTTGTCTCATATGAGTTTTTGTGAAAATTTATACTCTAATAATGAAAGCATTTTTTACCACGAATTTAATTATTTCATTTTTATAATTTATTTTACGATAATGTTTTTAAAAAATGAACTCTAAAGGTTTTTACTTCGGAATTGTAAAACATCACATTAATATAATAAATTAAATATATATTATAATAATAATTAAAAGATTCTCTAGTTGATTTTTTTTATTATTTATGATACTTTCCTAATCTGAGGCTTGATGAAACGGACCAATGAGATCGCTCGAAAAAAGCCTAAAATATATATATATATATATATATATATATATATATATATATATATATATATATATATATATATATATATATATATATATATATATATATATATATATATATATATTGATTGATTGATTCCATTATCATAATTTTTTGATGTGAGATAATTTACTGTCTTAAGAGCTCCTTTTAAGATCAACCCGAAAGAACACGTGATTACTCTTATTTATAATATAGAATCATCATCTTATTTTAATTGTTTCGATGTGGGACAATGTTAAGTTTTTTCGATATTCAAAAACAATGATTACTCTTATTTATATTATAGAATTCCATAATCTCATCATAATTTTTCGATGTGGGATAATTAATTAAGGTTATAATCTTAAGAGTTCTTTATGACTCAAAAGATTTTTGATGGATATCTAAGGACGGATGATTACTACGGAGTATTATCTATAATATAGAATTTCATTATCTTATTATAATTTGTCGATGTGTGTTTACTATTATTTATAATATAGAATTTCACCACCTTATTATAATTTGTCGATATGGGATAACTTTAATATATCTTTATATGTAATAAATTTTTTCACTTTTTCGTGCAAATAATATGAAATTTATACTCCAATGAAAGTATTTTCTACCGCGAATCTAATTAATTCATTTTTATAATTTTATTTACGATAACTTTTTGTTAAACGAAATTTAAAGATTTTTGGATGAAAATTATAAAACGTCACATTAATGTAATATATTAAATATATTGATTGTAATAACTAAAAGATTCTCTACTTGATTTTTTTTTTATTAATGATACTTTCCTAAATTGAGTTTTGATGCAACGGATCAATCATATCGCTCGAAAAGTTCCTCCTTTATATATATATATATATTGATTAGAATTTCATCATCATATTATAATTTGTCAATATTAAATATATATTATAATAATTAAAATATTCTCTAGTTGATTTTTTATTTATTTATGATACTTTCCTAATTTGAGGTTTGATGAAACGGACCAATGAGATCGCTCGAAAAAAACTTAAAATATATATTGATTGATAAGGTGAAACAACAACAAAGCAGTAAAAATCAAGAAAAACAATACAATAAAGGAAAAAATAGAGAATAAACTAATTACAGAGGAGAGAGAGAGAGGAGAAGAAAGTACCAACAATGGAGGAAAAACTCAATAAAGAAGATGAAGATTCATATATAAAAGATGAAGGCTTGAAGAAGCTAATACAAAAACTCGTCAGTAATCCTAATTAGATCTAAAATTTCTCTACTAAAGCATTCAAAGATGGAGTGATTAATCTAGAGATCTAATGAAAACCTACTAATGGGGTCTAAGATGGGGAGTGTATGTTGGTAGAAATCTAGGGTCAATTATATATACAAAGTCTTAATGGGTCTTTAAAACAAAGCCCAAAACTGATTTTTGCTCTCTCAGTGAAACTTCGCCCTTCGAGTCTTTATAGGGTGAAACTTTGTCCTGCGGAGTTCCGGAATTCATGCGACTTTTCTGTCGGGTGAAACTTCACCCAATGGTTTCACCCAATCAGTTATTCTTCCACAGTGCAAAATCTGGGGTGTCATTGCCGTCGGGTGAAACTTTACCCGATGGGTAAAAGTTTCGCCCGATCAACCCTCCTTCTTGAAGATCTTCAGAGATGCAGAAATGTCGTCGAGTGAAACTTCACCCAACAAAATCTCATCGGACGAAACTTCACCCGATGGATTCTCTCTCTTCTTTCTTTGGGTTTCATTCTTTACGGTTCAGTTTTACCGGCTTTGTGGCAAACTCTCAGACGGTATTCCACTCCCTTGTGCTCGGATATGTTCTCGGACGGATTCCTATTAAAACAAATAGGAAAACTACCCAAAAACACATAAAATGCACAAGAGAGACGCTAAAGCGAGAAAGACTCGGATAGGGCGATAATCGCACATAAATCTCACAAAAGTGATAGGAAAACGAACCTAGATGGGTGAAAAATCGGGCCAAATTTGACACACATCAACCTTGCACATACCTTCATCAGTAGGAAGTGTCAAGCCTGCAAGGCTCATAAATTTGTCCCAAAAAATCATCTCCACTAGAGGTAACAAAACACGAGGAACCGTCGTCTTCTCAAGAAACCTCTACTTCTTGCGGACGACCCCGACCATGACTGCCTTGGCTCCGAAAAGCCCAGTACCTCCTGATCCTCAAAGGTCAACTTGATATCTTCCGCGCTGAGAGGACCCTTCAAACAAAACTCCTCTAGACTTTTCATCCTAGGGTAAAACACATTGCGGAACCTCTAAGGGATGACCCATCCCAACTCGCAATGAACGTAAAGGAAGTCCTCCTTCCATCCGTGAACGCTTGACTTGGGAGGTCAGACTACCATGTACTCTTCCCCTGGACGGAAGGCAAGATAGCCCCAGGGACCGCTCTAGCCCTTCGGGTGACACAGATCGACAAAATATATGGCGGAAGGCGTCCTTCAAGGGCGCAAAACAATTGAACTGACAAGTCTAGGCATAGGCCACCAAGGTACGCATGGCCTGGGGGGTGAGCTGAGTGATCGCCACATTCAGTAGTTGAAAAACCTCGGTAAAGAAGGGGCGGAAAGGAAAGCGCGAACCGAACTCCAAATCTTTCAAATAGACGGCCACACAGCCCATCAAAGGATGACATACTGTATCCCTCTCATTCGGAACAACGAAGTTGTATTCAGATCTGAGATTGTAGTGAATCACCGCCTCCTCTACCAAACGAGGCTCGGCCGATAAACTCTGGACATCCTCACTAGCGTAAGTGTGAAGCGGGATACGATAAACACTACCACTATCCAGTACCTCCCACCATTTTTTTTCACATTTTGATCCCATTGGCATAACCCCCTTAATAATCTTCCCCCATTCCAAGCAAGCCCTTAGATGGAGGAATGCAAGGGTAGAGGGGGTATAATTGGAATAAAGTTACTAGGGAAATTTGCAACTTATACATTCATGATGAACACAGTTTCCATTAAGTTTCAAAAGGAAATAAGATTAAAGATATAAATTTATACTGTAAGACAGTCTCACATGTACAACGGTTCATTTCTGTAAAAATACAACATCTTTAAAAATACGACTTCATTTATTATTGATAAATTAGTGAACTTTTTATACAAAGGGACCGTTGTACGTGTGGGACCGTCTTATCATGTAATTATTGATCCCATGATAGTGTGGACAAGGCAAAGTCCACCCCGACGCGGCGTGGCCGCGTCGGGTTTGGGTAGGCGAATGAATCTCGTGGTGAGATTGTCCTCGGGTCGAAATTTAAATCGAAGTTGAAGTCGTCACCGAACTTTGTGGGAGTTCGGGTCCGTTCGAACCCACTCTGTACTAAGAGGTATTGTGCACGAAGCACGACCCACTTTAGTACTAGAGCTTATGGGGGTTCGTCTCATTGCATAACGATACTGATATCGAGTTATCGAGTATCGTGTATCGAATGACTCTCGTTCGACAATGGTTTCGGGCATCCGGAAACCAAAAGTTCTTAGTTAGAAGTGAGGGTACGTGTTGGGAAGCCCATGAAGGACACCCAACCCCGCCCGCACTTAGCGGCCTCTACTAGGATATCGATCGGTTTTTGTGTACGCGGATTAGTAAGACGGTGAATGATATGCAAACAACGTTTTGAGCTACGCATGTGAGATACATGTTTAGCTACGTCGTTTAATGCATCTTAAATTACGTCGAAGTTATATTTAGCATGTGGGTTCATTTAGAAACGGTAAATGTCACGCAATGTAAAGAACAACTTAAAGGTAAATTACAAATTACACGGGCGGAATACAACCCGGAATTCACAATACTTGAGCAAAACGATAAATAATAAATTGGTTAGCGACGGTAAAGGTAATCTATAAACGAACCCGTAAATAGGAAACGTAATTGTAACCGTAAATCGAATAAGTGGGCGAACTACGACCCTTTACACATTGCATTGTGTATCGATCGGAGGACGGAGACTTTAATGCGCGTTTAGCGTATGGGATCAAAACGTAATGCTAGCTCGATCCCGGGCCTCGAAGTCTTGTCTCGGCTTATCATAGCAGAATGGGAATGTCTCGACCCATCCTATATTGGATACGACTAAAGAGTCGTCAATATAGGACTAGTTATACAAGACGTTGCTCAAAGTCGTAATGGTAACGAGATAGAATAGGATATAATGTATGAGTTTTGAAAAAGGAAACACATGATTGAATTAGCACGTGTTGACTTAAAGTCGTGAACATAGCTTGATGGGACTTTGTATCGTCTTTAAGCTCTCGTTGGAGGCTAAAAAGGGTCACTCGACCAAGTCACTGAGGGGACTCGATCGAGTGCCCTGGACGAAGACACCCTGCCCATTTTTGAGGGGATCACTCGATTGAGTGCCCTCTGTAACGGGTAATAGTTCATCTTGAAACGACCCGTTTTGTGAATTTATGATTTGAGTCAAGACGTGGTCGAGCAAAATATAAATATTATGCAATTTATACTAATTCGACTCTCGATGACTCGCTATGCGTGACGCTCGGTTACAAAACTGATATCAAGCATTTTCGAGTGGTATTGTGAAATCGAAATTAATTAAACTAGGATGAGTATTGATTCCCTACGTGTCACGATGTCGTTGTCGGTCCTTACGGACCATGTGACGATCGATTCGACGTCAACAGGTTTCATGTTAATTCAATTGTCGATAACTCTTTTAGGTGTGACGTTCTACTACAGAGTCAACATCGTGCCTTTAGAGTAATATTTTGAAAATGGCGTCGAATACGCTCGATAATAAATTACCGCGATTGCGTTACAATCCGACGGTTATGTGTACGCCATAAGACGCCCTAACCTTTAAGTGCCTAGGGCGGCGTACCTCAAAGGGCGCCACCACCAGTGCGACTTTTCGGAGGATTATAGCGGACTTTAGGCAGAATTCGCTATCGAACATACTCGATTGAAATCTCGATTGTCATCACAAATGTTAGATCCTTTGCATTTCGATATCGTAGTTTGGCTTTTGAAGCCTACGATAATCGATTTAGCATCATCGGATATTTGCTCGAATCGATTTGAAAATAGTTTTTTGTTAAGTTATAATATACGTGGTATTGTATATAAACGATATAAAAAAACGATAATAAATGTTAGATTATTAGGTTGTTAGTATACAATAAATAAAAAGTTAGGTGCGGAAAAAATAAAGTGTTAGATGTTAGTGGTACGATAATGTAAATGTTAGTAGAACGCTAAATACAGGTTAGTAGTTAGTGTACGGAATGAAAAGAGAATAGGGATTAGAGATTAGAGAAGACGAGATTTGGTACACCCTCAACATACATGCTTAAAAATCTCGGAAAATGGGCTCGTCAAGTGTCGGTGTAGGCACGGGAGCGATCGAGGATGTAGGGTGTGTGATTAGGGAGATGGTTTTCTCAGTTTTCGGGAGGCTTGGTCTCGGAAATGCTTTGTGTTTGTGTATGAGTGTGTAGGACTCAAAATGTGAAGAGGAAGATGTAAATGAGGGTTGAAGAAAGGTTGAAATGAGCCAAGGGGGGTATTTATAGATTTTATCCCCCGGCTAGGAGTCACTCGATCGAGTGGCCTATGTGCACTCGATCGAGTGACCTTGAAAATGGGTCCTGGTTGTTTATTAGGGGTGCACTCGATCGAGTGGCTCTTAGGCACTCGATCTAGTGGGTCTAACCGGGTGGAACATTTTTAGGAAGGTTTGGATCTTGTTTGACCCATGATTTGGTTTGATTTGTCTTTGTTCATTTTGTGTATTTGGACGCAATGTGAGGTTGGTTACATCTCGGGTTTCCACTTTGACTGGGTTTTGACTCGGTCGCAAAAGACGGTTTTACCCTCGGTGACGGTTTTGACTCAAATTAGCTTTATTTTGTTGGAAACGACCCACTGAGTCTGAATTTGAGGTCGGTTTTGGAAGATTTGTACTCCGCTAAGTGCCCACGTCTGATACTATTAATTCCGAATCCCGTATTCGAGCGCATTAAAGCATGTTTACGTCCGATCATTATCGGGTGTTCTGTTGGAGACTGCTATAGATACTAGCAGCCAAAATGCGGGTGTCTACAGTTCGGTAGGTACAAATTTTTATAGAAAGTTATCTAAAGTATAAAATTTGAATATCAGAGTTATTTGAGTTATAAAATACATCAATTAATCCTTACTCATTCGTAGATATCCTCAAAGGTAAAAATCACTACCGTAAAATTGGTCTTAGTCTCTCGACGTATACAAACTCTTACTTATGACGAATATATCCGTCGCAAATGTACGACAACGTCGACAGGTAAATACCATCATATGGGTAGATAAAAAAAAGGAAAATTTAACGGAAATAATCCAAATTATGGACTACTTTCTTATATTATACTCTAACCTAGGGGTGGTAATGAGACGAGACAGCTCGCGAGCAGCTCGAACTCGACTCGATCAAAGCTCGGTCAAAGCTCGGCTCGTGCGAGCTCGACTCGAGCTCGGACTCGGCTCGACAACTTAACGAGTCGAGCTGAGCAAGGTGTGGCTCGGCTCGAAAAGCTCGCGAGCAACTCGATTTGATGTGATTAATTAATATTTTGTTCTTGTTTATTAAAAAAATGCTAATAATAGTTACATAGTTTTTTCACCATATAAAATCTTCTTATTGATTTGCCTAATATGTTTGTGTATGTTTTTTGAATCCCAATTTATTAAACACATCGGTACAAAAAAGCGTAAATTTTAATAATTATATATAGGCTCGAGTTAGGCTCGAACTCGGCTCGAACTCGCATTTTAGCTCGCGAGCTTGGTTCCGAGCTCAATTTTTTCAAGCTCGGGTAAGCTCGAGATCGGCTCGAGTTCGAATTTCGCTTAACGAGCACGAGTCGAGCAATGCCAAGCTCGTGCTCGGCTCGGCTCGTTTACACCCCTACTCTAACCTAATGTTTAACTCAAAAAAATTAAAACTATTCCATCATTTAATTTTCTTCATCCCTCTCTTATTTTGACTTTCTATTATAGGTTGAAAATTTCATCTTTCAGTTTTACTCTCCTAATTTATTTCTTCTAAAAGAACTCATCTTTTATCTTCATCCTCACTCTCCTTCATGTTTTTCATCCCTCCCTTCTTATTGCTCCATCTTCATCAGTATAGTACCCTTCATGCCCAATTTCACCCACCTGCTAAAGAAGTAATGCAAAACTCGAAAACACAATTCGGATTGCATCTCCAATGACAAAAAGATTGCACCTTTAAGGTTCCAATCAGTAGGAGTCCTAGAATTTTCTACTGCACGAACCTGCCAACCCTTGATCTTCACCAAATCCTTTTTGCGAATAAATCGGGTAATCGGAAATTGGCAAAAGGGGTGGTGTTATCAATCATGGGTGCAATCGATTTCCAATCAATTTGGGAGAAATGGAGGGTGTTATCAATTGGGAAAGCATAAAAAGGGCAGTCACCCAGATTTCTAAGGAAGAAAAGAGAAGCTCGTGTAGCAAGAATCAGTAAAATACAACAAGTTTGGAGAGATTATCGGTGAGAAATCAAGCTCTTTTGATTCAGAAACGACCCGGATTTAAAGTGGGTAGATTTCTGACCTGGGATTTGGGTTTTCACCGATTTGCGAGGATTTGGAGAAGGAAGGTTTGCTGAACATTTAGAGGAAATTAAAGCAAAAAAGTATGGAAAAGTTGAATTAAAGTACTCCGCATTAAGAGATCAGAGATGGATGAGTGATGGAATGCTTATTAACTGAGGAAGTACCAATTAATTTTTTTATTTTTTCTTAAAATCAATGTCCGTGCGTTTGATTAAAGGAAGAGTGAAAGGGTAACCGGTAGTATAGGTTCCATGTCACTTAGAGAAAAAGGGAAACAATTAAGTCATACTTTGGATTTTTTTTAGTTAATGATTAATTGGGTTAATAGTGGAAGGCTAAATCCATAGTTTGGAGTATTTTTTATTAAATTTTCCAAAAAAAAAGTCTAAGAAATGACAATCTATTTTGTCTAATCTAACTGTATAGATAGTGTTTGTCGGCTTGTCACGCACTCACGCCGCAGTCGGTCCCAAGGAAGACTGGTGATGAACCTAATCCCTGACATAAAAAAGGCGGGAAATGAAAAAGTTGTGCCTTCCCCAGTTCCCCGTCTAAGTTTCCATATCACTGACATATCAGTAGTTGAAGGAGCAATGAACGGCAGAAAGCGGCCTCCTCCGGCGACAAGGGCGCTACCACAGAAACAGCAGGCGTTGCTGCTAGAAGACGATGATTTCGACGAAGACGTGTTCTTGGGAGACACCCTAATTGCCGACGACATCCAGGAGCGCCACGCCCTCTCCTCTCGCCTCGCCAAGTGGGCCCGCCCCCCGCTAACCCCTTCCTACATCCACAACTCCATCAATATTGGTACTCTACTTTCTCCCTCCATCTCTTCTTCTTCTTCTTTTAGGGTTTTACTTCTTGTTTTTGTTCCAGTGTTTCAGCAACTGGAAATCGATTATGTCATTGTGGATAGCCATAAGGAGCTTCTGCGCCATAGGAGTGGACAGTCTGCCATGATTCGCATTTTCGGCGTCACTCCTCAAGGTCCATCTGCTTTCCCCTCTTCTTCAGCTTATAACTCGAAGGGAGTATGTGCAGAATCATTGTTGCTGTTTAGTGCTGCAATTTGGCTAACTCTCCATTCCAATTGTGTGGAGGACTTTTTCTAATTGTGTGGATTTACCAAGTATAGGTTGGAAGGAGATGACGCCATGAATCATAATTTTGAATTATTGTTGTCCAGTACATTTGGGGATGGGAAGGTACAAAAAACCGATTTGGACAAAAATACATTAACTTTCTTCTGTTGACGCCAAAGTATTTTCAATAGAATGTCACACACCAATTTGTGTCCAACATTAAAAAAAAAACAAGGCCTAGTCCATGCAATTACTGCCATTCTGCTGCTTCTCACATTTGTACTATTTGCACACTCTGTTTTTAATCCTGTGGCTCAGATGGCTGGATTTGATTAACTCTCCCTCATACCTGTCTTTTTCTCTTAGGGTCTAACTATCGGCTAATGTATACACCTTCGTTTTCTCTGGTCAATTATGTACAGATAAATGTGCTTCTAAAGTTCTGATCAATGTTTTCTATTCCTGCCAACTAGGGCACAGTGTTTGCTGCAATGTCCATGGGTTTGATCCCTATTTCTACATCAGTTGCCCTCCTGGGATGGGTCCAGATGATATATCCCATTTTCATCAGATACTCGAGGTAATACCGAATTATTTTGTCATTGCTGTTGGCTATGTTAAGCTTCAATTTTTATGTTATAGTCTGCTGGAGCCAAATGTGTATGTACTAGCTGTGTGATATGTTGGAATTATGCTTCAAAAGAAGCTATTTGTTGTTTAAATTTTTGTGATGAGATAGAAAATATGTCATGGTGATGCAATAAGCTTGGATGCTTGGAGGCCAAGTAGTGACATCATCTCCATGACACTTTCTTCTTATGTCACACCATGACATCCATGGTGATGTGTAGAGCTTGGTGACCAAGTATTTTACTCTATAAATAGCCATCAAAATTCCATCATTTCATTCATCCAAAAATTCATTCATTACTTCTTTACTTACACAAAAATATTCTCTCAAAAAATGTTAGTAATATAATTTATAGTTTGAGTGAAATTTTGGCAACGATTTTGGTAGCAACTCATCTACGGTCTTGTCTACACAAAGATCGTAGCGGTTGTGCAATCCTGGGGGTCGAATGTCAAAGAGTCCGTTTGTAGTAGACGGGACATAATCGACTTTAGGACAGTGACCTCAAGTCACGTCACAACCTTTCCTCTCAGATAAGATTATTCCTATTTTCCGTCTTATTTATTTATTTATTCACTACTCGCCTAACAATCTAAAGTCGATTATTGCTCTTATATTTTTCTTATGGTTAGTAGTGAAACGTATGATGCTATTCCGTTAACATCTACCATGTTGACTAATCCAATAATTCCTGATATGTTAAAATTTGACCCGTTTGACGGAAAAAATTATAAAAATGTGGTCCGACTAAATGGACTTTTTTCTGAGTCAAATAGGAGTGGATTATACTCTGACTGATGTTCAAACTCCATAAAATATTATGAGGGATTTTGAGAGCGATAATAAAACTTGTCGAAGAATGTTTTCACTTATGTTGAGTCTGTATCTCTATGGAATTCTAGACTAGGACTTGTGAATGTTGACTCGATTAAACGACTCAAGCCGTAGAACCTCATACCTCAATTCAGTAACACAAGTTTTGATAAATGTGAAGCATGTGTTGAGGCTAAACACGCAAAGGCATCATTTAACAAATGAGTAGATTTTCCTAGAGACTGGTTCACTCTGACCTAGGAGTTCTTAGAAACTCAATGAGTAGAGGTGAGAAACACTGCTTACGTTTGTAGATGATTTCTCAAGGTACACCAAGGTCTATTATTGAGTATAAAAGATGAGGCTGAGGAAAAGCAAGAACTCGATTGGTGTTTATATTATGGGTCTTTTACTTGTGGACAAGATATTTCATTGTCTTACTTGTGGATAAGATATTTCTTTTACTGATTCATTATGGCTAAGTATTTGCATGTAAGTTGATGAACTCGGTTGTGTGAAACTGGTATCTGAATCGAGTGGGTCTCAACCGAATTCCACACAAATAACTGGTAAAACACCCTATGAGTTATGGAAAGGTTATCCACCTAACCTTAATTATCTGAAAGTGTGGGGGTGTCTGGGTAAGATTGATCTTCCAGAATTTTAAAGGAATAAAATTGGGCTGGAAATCGTAGACGCAATCTTCATTGGTAATGCCGCCAATAGCGGTGCATACAGTTTGATTCTCAAGGATTCATCGAGTTTTTGACCCATTAGAGAGTCAAGAGATGTTGAATTGTTTGAGCCCATTTTTCCCATGAAAATTGGTACGAGAACAAGTGTGTCAGTTAGACCTAGTGGTTCAACTCAATCTTCTGCCGCTACAGAGGAAATAGTAGCAAAACCTAGGAGAGGTAAGCGTGTCAGTACCCCAAAGAGTTTGGGTTGAGATTTTGTCATGTTGATTGAGAATAAGTGTTTGAGTGAACATGAGGTGAGTGTCTTGAACACCCTAAAACATACAAAGAGGCTATGCAATCTGTGGACTCTATTTTTTTGGCTTGAGGTCATAAATAATAGTGAAATTGATTCAATAATGAATAACCACACTTGGGTTTTGACCGAGCTACCCAGAGGTTGCAAAGGTTTGAGTAATGAGTGGGTTTCAAACGAAAACTCAAAATGGATACCAGGCGAGATTAGTGGTCTGTGGAAACCGACAAATAAAGGGGTTGGATTTCTTTGATACATATTGAATACCAGTGACAGCGTGTCTCAAGAGGAGTACGCTAAAGTGATCGGAAGTGTCATGTTTTTGATGAACTGTACTAGACCCGACATAGGTTATACTATTAGTAGACTTAGCAGATATACACATAACCCTGACAGAGATCATTGGGATGCCTTGATAAGATTATTGAGATACTTAAAGGGCACCATAGATTGGGGATTACATTATCAAAGAGCACCGTGTGTGTTGGAAGGATATTGTGATGCTAATTGGGTATCTAGGAATGACGAGATACACTCTACTAGTGGCTATGTGTTTACTCTGGCTAGTGTTAATTGTTGTATCGTGGAAGTCGGCTAACCAAACCTACCTTGCTAAATTGGCAATGGAAGCTGAGTTTATTGCTTTAGCCTTGGCAGGAGAAGAAGCTGAATGGCTACGGGGCCTTCTAGCATATATTCCTTTGTGGGGAATGCCGACTCCTTTGTGCTGGAGTCAGTACTGGGAATGGGTTAAAGCCTGTAATAGAGTAACTTGTGATGGATACCCGTCTTAACTAGCTTAAGTTCAACAGGTCAAACGAAGTCACAAGGAACTCTTGTTGTGTAATAATACGACCATTCCTAATAAATTTGAGATGTAGTATTTGTGAGGGTGAGCTTTTGCTCTTAATGAGTTCATAGCCCTCGTATGGGTGGTCTGTATGAGGCAGACTTGATGGATTCACCGATTGTTTTAAGGATGAGTTTTTGCTCTTAATGAGTTCATAGTCCTTGTATGGATGGTCTGTAAGAGGCAGACTTGATGAGCTCACCGATGTGAAAAAAAAAGATGGGTTTTTACTCTTAATGAGTTTATAGTCCCTTGTGTGTGGATGGTATGTGAGAGACAGACTTGATAAACTCACCTATGTGAATGTGGGGGGTTCTTGCCCTACTCCCAAGAGATTTTCAGGCCGGATCTCTAGAGGCATTCATGAAATACCAGGATGTACTGTGTGGGCACTTGGCTAGTCCAAGTAAAAGATATTTATACCGAAAAATCCATGGGATGAGTTCATGGATGTCGCGAGTTTCTACCTTAATTTGAGATTAAGTAAGTGCGCAACAGTCTTAGAGCCAACTCCATTCGAAGGTTCAAGGATTAGTTCCACCTGGGATGGCGGTTCAAGATCGTTGTATGTCACTGGGTGTTGGTTAAAGTCCACAAGACACCAGCATCTTAACGCTGAATCTCCGTTGCCAAATTTTTCTCTTTCTTTTGTGTCTTCTTTTGAACCATGTGGGGGATTGTTGGAATTATGCTTCAAAAGAAGCTATTTGTTGTTTAAATTTTTGTGATGAGATAGAAAATATGTCATGGTGATGCAATAAGCTTGGATGCTTGGAGGCCAAGTAGTGACATCATCTCCATGACACTTTCTTCTTATGTCACACCATGACATCCATGGTGATGTGTAGAGCTTGGTGACCAAGTATTTTACTCTATAAATAGCCATCAAAATTCCATCATTTCATTCATCCAAAAATTCATTCATTACTTCTTTACTTACACAAAAATATTCTCTCAAAAAATGTTAGTAATATAATTTATAGTTTGAGTGAAATTTTGGCAACGATTTTGGTAGCAACTCATCTACGGTCTTGCCTACACAAAGATCGTAGCGGTTGTGCAATCCTGGGGGTCGAATGTCAAAGAGTCCGTTTGTAGTAGACGGGACATAATCGACTTTAGAACAGTGACCTCAAGTCACGTCACAACCTTTCCTCTCAGATAAGATTATTCCTATTTTCTGTCTTATTTATTTATTTATTCACTACTCGCCTAACAATCTAAAGTCGATTATTGCTCTTATATTTTTCTTATGGTTAGTAGTGAAACGTATGATGCTATTCCGTTAACATCTACCATGTTGACTAATCCAATAATTCCTGATATGTTAAAATTTGACCCGTTTGACGGAAAAAATTATAAAAATGTGGTCCGACTAAATGGACTTTTTTCTGAGTCAAATAGGAGTGGATTATACTCTGACTGATGTTCAAACTCCATAAAATATTATGAGGGATTTTGAGAGCGATAATAAAACTTGTCGAAGAATGTTTTCACTTTTATTGTTGAGTCTGTATCTCTATGGAATTCTAGACTAGGACTTGTGAATGTTGACTCGATTAAACGACTCAAGCAGTAAAACCTCATACCTCAATTCAGTAACACAAGTTTTGATAAATGTGAAGCATGTGTTGAGGCTAAACACGCAAAGGCATCATTTAACAAATGAGTAGATTTTCCTAGAGACTGGTTCACTCTGACCTAGGAGTTTTTAGAAACTCAATGAGTAGAGGTGAGAAACACTGCTTACGTTTGTAGATGATTTCTCAAGGTACACCAAGGTCTATTATTGAGTATAAAAGATGAGGCTGAGGAAAAGCAAGAACTCGATTGGTGTTTATATTATGGGTCTTTTACTTGTGGACAAGATATTTCATTGTCTTACTTGTGGATAAGATATTTCTTTTACTGATTCATTATGGCTAAGTATTTGCATGTAAGTTGATGAACTCGGTTGTGTGAAACTGGTATCTGAATCGAGTGGGTCTCAACCGAATTCCACACAAATAACTGGTAAAACACCCTATGAGTTATGGAAAGGTTATCCACCTAACCTTAATTATCTGAAAGTGTGGGGGTGTCTGGGTAAGATTGATCTTCCAGAATTTTAAAGGAATAAAATTGGGCTGGAAATCGTAGACGCAATCTTCATTGGTAATGCCGCCAATAGCGGTGCATACAGTTTGATTCTCAAGGATTCATCGAGTTTTTGACCCATTAGAGAGTCAAGAGATGTTGAATTGTTTGAGCCCATTTTTCCCATGAAAATTGGTACGAGAACAAGTGTGTCAGTTAGACCTAGTGGTTCAACTCAATCTTCTGCCGCTACAGAGGAAATAGTAGCAAAACCTAGGAGAGGTAAGCGTGTCAGTACCCCAAAGAGTTTGGGTTGAGATTTTGTCATGTTGATTGAGAATAAGTGTTTGAGTGAACATGAGGTGAGTGTCTTGAACACCCTAAAACATACAAAGAGGCTATGCAATCTGTGGACTCTATTTTTTTGGCTTGAGGTCATAAATAATAGTGAAATTGATTCAATAATGAATAACCACACTTGGGTTTTGACCGAGCTACCCAGAGGTTGCAAAGGTTTGAGTAATGAGTGGGTTTCAAACGAAAACTCAAAATGGATACCAGGCGAGATTAGTGGTCTGTGGAAACCGACAAATAAAGGGGTTGGATTTCTTTGATACATATTGAATACCAGTGACAGCGTGTCTCAAGAGGAGTACGCTAAAGTGATCGGAAGTGTCATGTTTTTGATGAACTGTACTAGACCCGACATAGGTTATACTATTAGTAGACTTAGCAGATATACACATAACCCTGACAGAGATCATTGGGATGCCTTGATAAGATTATTGAGATACTTAAAGGGCACCATAGATTGGGGATTACATTATCAAAGAGCACCGTGTGTGTTGGAAGGATATTGTGATGCTAATTGGGTATCTAGGAATGACGAGATACACTCTACTAGTGGCTATGTGTTTACTCTGGCTAGTGTTAATTGTTGTATCGTGGAAGTCGGCTAACCAAACCTACCTTGCTAAATTGGCAATGGAAGCTGAGTTTATTGCTTTAGCCTTGGCAGGAGAAGAAGCTGAATGGCTACGGGGCCTTCTAGCATATATTCCTTTGTGGGGAATGCCGACTCCTTTGTGCTGGAGTCAGTACTGGGAATGGGTTAAAGCCTGTAATAGAGTAACTTGTGATGGATACCCGTCTTAACTAGCTTAAGTTCAACAGGTCAAACGAAGTCACAAGGAACTCTTGTTGTGTAATAATACGACCATTCCTAATAAATTTGAGATGTAGTATTTGTGAGGGTGAGCTTTTGCTCTTAATGAGTTCATAGCCCTCGTATGGGTGGTCTGTATGAGGCAGACTTGATGGATTCACCGATTGTTTTAAGGATGAGTTTTTGCTCTTAATGAGTTCATAGTCCTTGTATGGATGGTCTGTAAGAGGCAGACTTGATGAGCTCACCGATGTGAAAAAAAAAGATGGGTTTTTACTCTTAATGAGTTTATAGTCCCTTGTGTGTGGATGGTATGTGAGAGACAGACTTGATAAACTCACCTATGTGAATGTGGGGGGTTCTTGCCCTACTCCCAAGAGATTTTCAGGCCGGATCTCTAGAGGCATTCATGAAATACCAGGATGTACTGTGTGGGCACTTGGCTAGTCCAAGTAAAAGATATTTATACCGAAAAATCCATGGGATGAGTTCATGGATGTCGCGAGTTTCTACCTTAATTTGAGATTAAGTAAGTGCGCAACAGTCTTAGAGCCAACTCCATTCGAAGGTTCAAGGATTAGTTCCACCTGGGATGGCGGTTCAAGATCGTTGTATGTCACTGGGTGTTGGTTAAAGTCCACAAGACACCAGCATCTTAACGCTGAATCTCCGTTGCCAAATTTTTCTCTTTCTTTTGTGTCTTCTTTTGAACCATGTGGGGGATTGTTGGAATTATGCTTCAAAAGAAGCTATTTGTTGTTTAAATTTTTGTGATGAGATAGAAAATATGTCATGGTGATGCAATAAGCTTGGATGCTTGGAGGCCAAGTAGTGACATCATCTCCATGACACTTTCTTCTTATGTCACACCATGACATCCATGGTGATGTGTAGAGCTTGGTGACCAAGTATTTTACTCTATAAATAGCCATCAAAATTCCATCATTTCATTCATCCAAAAATTCATTCATTACTTCTTTACTTACACAAAAATATTCTCTCAAAAAATGTTAGTAATATAATTTATAGTTTGAGTGAAATTTTGGCAACGATTTTGGTAGCAACTCATCTACGGTCTTGCCTACACAAAGATCGTAGCGGTTGTGCAATCCTGGGGGTCGAATGTCAAAGAGTCCGTTTGTAGTAGACGGGACATAATCGACTTTAGAACAGTGACCTCAAGTCACGTCACAACCTTTCCTCTCAGATAAGATTATTCCTATTTTCTGTCTTATTTATTTATTTATTCACTACTCGCCTAACAATCTAAAGTCGATTATTGCTCTTATATTTTTCTTATGGTTAGTAGTGAAACGTATGATGCTATTCCGTTAACATCTACCATGTTGACTAATCCAATAATTCCTGATATGTTAAAATTTGACCCGTTTGACGGAAAAAATTATAAAAATGTGGTCCGACTAAATGGACTTTTTTCTGAGTCAAATAGGAGTGGATTATACTCTGACTGATGTTCAAACTCCATAAAATATTATGAGGGATTTTGAGAGCGATAATAAAACTTGTCGAAGAATGTTTTCACTTTTATTGTTGAGTCTGTATCTCTATGGAATTCTAGACTAGGACTTGTGAATGTTGACTCGATTAAACGACTCAAGCAGTAAAACCTCATACCTCAATTCAGTAACACAAGTTTTGATAAATGTGAAGCATGTGTTGAGGCTAAACACGCAAAGGCATCATTTAACAAATGAGTAGATTTTCCTAGAGACTGGTTCACTCTGACCTAGGAGTTTTTAGAAACTCAATGAGTAGAGGTGAGAAACACTGCTTACGTTTGTAGATGATTTCTCAAGGTACACCAAGGTCTATTATTGAGTATAAAAGATGAGGCTGAGGAAAAGCAAGAACTCGATTGGTGTTTATATTATGGGTCTTTTACTTGTGGACAAGATATTTCATTGTCTTACTTGTGGATAAGATATTTCTTTTACTGATTCATTATGGCTAAGTATTTGCATGTAAGTTGATGAACTCGGTTGTGTGAAACTGGTATCTGAATCGAGTGGGTCTCAACCGAATTCCACACAAATAACTGGTAAAACACCCTATGAGTTATGGAAAGGTTATCCACCTAACCTTAATTATCTGAAAGTGTGGGGGTGTCTGGGTAAGATTGATCTTCCAGAATTTTAAAGGAATAAAATTGGGCTGGAAATCGTAGACGCAATCTTCATTGGTAATGCCGCCAATAGCGGTGCATACAGTTTGATTCTCAAGGATTCATCGAGTTTTTGACCCATTAGAGAGTCAAGAGATGTTGAATTGTTTGAGCCCATTTTTCCCATGAAAATTGGTACGAGAACAAGTGTGTCAGTTAGACCTAGTGGTTCAACTCAATCTTCTGCCGCTACAGAGGAAATAGTAGCAAAACCTAGGAGAGGTAAGCGTGTCAGTACCCCAAAGAGTTTGGGTTGAGATTTTGTCATGTTGATTGAGAATAAGTGTTTGAGTGAACATGAGGTGAGTGTCTTGAACACCCTAAAACATACAAAGAGGCTATGCAATCTGTGGACTCTATTTTTTTGGCTTGAGGTCATAAATAATAGTGAAATTGATTCAATAATGAATAACCACACTTGGGTTTTGACCGAGCTACCCAGAGGTTGCAAAGGTTTGAGTAATGAGTGGGTTTCAAACGAAAACTCAAAATGGATACCAGGCGAGATTAGTGGTCTGTGGAAACCGACAAATAAAGGGGTTGGATTTCTTTGATACATATTGAATACCAGTGACAGCGTGTCTCAAGAGGAGTACGCTAAAGTGATCGGAAGTGTCATGTTTTTGATGAACTGTACTAGACCCGACATAGGTTATACTATTAGTAGACTTAGCAGATATACACATAACCCTGACAGAGATCATTGGGATGCCTTGATAAGATTATTGAGATACTTAAAGGGCACCATAGATTGGGGATTACATTATCAAAGAGCACCGTGTGTGTTGGAAGGATATTGTGATGCTAATTGGGTATCTAGGAATGACGAGATACACTCTACTAGTGGCTATGTGTTTACTCTGGCTAGTGTTAATTGTTGTATCGTGGAAGTCGGCTAACCAAACCTACCTTGCTAAATTGGCAATGGAAGCTGAGTTTATTGCTTTAGCCTTGGCAGGAGAAGAAGCTGAATGGCTACGGGGCCTTCTAGCATATATTCCTTTGTGGGGAATGCCGACTCCTTTGTGCTGGAGTCAGTACTGGGAATGGGTTAAAGCCTGTAATAGAGTAACTTGTGATGGATACCCGTCTTAACTAGCTTAAGTTCAACAGGTCAAACGAAGTCACAAGGAACTCTTGTTGTGTAATAATACGACCATTCCTAATAAATTTGAGATGTAGTATTTGTGAGGGTGAGCTTTTGCTCTTAATGAGTTCATAGCCCTCGTATGGGTGGTCTGTATGAGGCAGACTTGATGGATTCACCGATTGTTTTAAGGATGAGTTTTTGCTCTTAATGAGTTCATAGTCCTTGTATGGATGGTCTGTAAGAGGCAGACTTGATGAGCTCACCGATGTGAAAAAAAAAGATGGGTTTTTACTCTTAATGAGTTTATAGTCCCTTGTGTGTGGATGGTATGTGAGAGACAGACTTGATAAACTCACCTATGTGAATGTGGGGGGTTCTTGCCCTACTCCCAAGAGATTTTCAGGCCGGATCTCTAGAGGCATTCATGAAATACCAGGATGTACTGTGTGGGCACTTGGCTAGTCCAAGTAAAAGATATTTATACCGAAAAATCCATGGGATGAGTTCATGGATGTCGCGAGTTTCTACCTTAATTTGAGATTAAGTAAGTGCGCAACAGTCTTAGAGCCAACTCCATTCGAAGGTTCAAGGATTAGTTCCACCTGGGATGGCGGTTCAAGATCGTTGTATGTCACTGGGTGTTGGTTAAAGTCCACAAGACACCAGCATCTTAACGCTGAATCTCCGTTGCCAAATTTTTCTCTTTCTTTTGTGTCTTCTTTTGAACCATGTGGGGGATTGTTGGAATTATGCTTCAAAAGAAGCTATTTGTTGTTTAAATTTTTGTGATGAGATAGAAAATATGTCATGGTGATGCAATAAGCTTGGATGCTTGGAGGCCAAGTAGTGACATCATCTCCATGACACTTTCTTCTTATGTCACACCATGACATCCATGGTGATGTGTAGAGCTTGGTGACCAAGTATTTTACTCTATAAATAGCCATCAAAATTCCATCATTTCATTCATCCAAAAATTCATTCATTACTTCTTTACTTACACAAAAATATTCTCTCAAAAAATGTTAGTAATATAATTTATAGTTTGAGTGAAATTTTGGCAACGATTTTGGTAGCAACTCATCTACGGTCTTGCCTACACAAAGATCGTAGCGGTTGTGCAATCCTGGGGGTCGAATGTCAAAGAGTCCGTGTGTAGTAGACGGGGCATAATCGACTTTAGGACAGTGACCTCAAGTCACGTCACAACCTTTCCTCTCAGATAAGATTATTCCTATTTTCCGTCTTATTTATTTATTTATTCACTACTCGCTTAACATGATATTTGTCATATGTTCAATATTTTAGGGGCGAATGAGGGAGGCTAATAGGAATGTAAAGGTGCCCCAGTTTATTTTGCGTATTCAGTTGGTGCAAAGGAGGAGTATAATGCATTATCAGCAGCAATTGTCACATCCTTTTCTAAAAGTTGTAGTTGCATTGCCAAACATGGTGGCCACTTGTCGCGGTAAATTTTAAGTTATAACCATTGTTTGAGAATTTGAGATCTTTTCACTTTTCCTAAACCGGAACGTTTGTGAAAATGCAAGAATGGAATATATATGTGTTTATCAGAAATTATAGCCGTAATTGCCTAGTAACTTGTAGCTTTACTTTTTTGTTGTAGTAAAGTTCCATCGTGCTTGTAATCCTGGAATTTGAAGGGTTTTCGTTTATCTGATTACATTTTGATTCTTGTACAATGTCAGGAATCCTTGATTGAGGCATACATATTGATGGCCTCGGGATGAATTGTTTCACGACTTACGAGAGCAATGTCCTCTTTGCTCTTCGTTTCATGATAGATTGCAACATTGTTGGTGTAATCCCCTAGAAATTCTAACGCGATACTGTGGCGGAAACACTGTAGAGTCGGGATTATAACACGCTGTAACTATGTTTTTATAAAAATATAAATGGTAAAGTCAAACATTAGGCCATAAATAAAATGGCCAAAATTAAATAAATCCACAAAGGGGTTTAACAATTTACAAAAACATAATTATTAAAATTAATCGAGCAAGGATCATGTCTGCCCGCTAGCCCACACCCGGAAACATGCATACCCACAATCAGTGAAGAGCAACGTCAACGTTCTCCCAGCCGTATAACATGATTTTAAATTAGTAATTACTAATATAGAAAAAATAGTAAAGATGGAAAACAGTAAAACAACATATTAAAATAAGCTTTAGCGTAAAACAAATTAATCAAAAGGGTTTCCGAAGAAACATAAAAATATTTGCCAACTTGCAAACCAATTTATATCGATAATAAATAAAATAATCAAAATGGCGTTATGAAAATTCGATCAGTGTGCACAAGGCTAGACTTTCACTAGGATAATACTGGAAACTAGCTTCGAGAATTGTAGACTTAACTCATAACAGAATCCAGTCTCTAACTAGGCAACTCAACTATAACAGGACTGCGTGCAGCGAGGTCCTGGTTTAAGTAGTATACACCCCTCCTGGATACCAAATGTATCCAGTTCAACTGACGGCGACTAACACGATGCGATATCTAGCTTAAGGGCACAATGCACACTCTCCTGTGCGTAATCCAGTTCAACGACCAAATGTGCCCCAAATGGGCACACCGGCTTTATAGCTGATGACAAAAACGTGATTATTACTCTAACCCCACACTTGACTTTATTCCATAACTCAAAAACAAGCCATTATCGATATTCAAAAATAAATATAATCAATATAAATAATATGAGGATAAAAGAAATAAACATTTATATAAATGGAAAAACTTTCTATAAATAGAAACTTACTAATTCTAGAAACTTGCTATTTTAGGTAAGAGGAAACTTTCTATTTTAGGAAACTTCTATTTTTTAGAAACTTTACCAAAAATAGTATCATATCAAAATAGCGAAAATATTAGTTTATACTAACATCACATTCTTAGTAAACGATATAGATTTATAAAACTAATACTTTCGGCCTTAACGATATTAATTACCCAAAGTGAACACTTAATTTTATGAAATTATTAAAATATCTTATAAGCGTTATAAAATGATTAAAAATGTCTTAAACATTTTAATACTACTAATTAGGGTGTTTTCAAAAGCTAAAATTCCCTAATTATTATTAGTTTCGACAATAAAATTATAAATATGATTTTACGGCAAACATCAAATTAAATATTTGAACGTCTTTATTTAATTAAACCAACAAATATATTTAGAGTATGTTAAGGGATGATTTAACTCTTAAAGTTTCAGATTTAAATACTTTCAAAATTGCTGGAAAATAATTCTTTTAGGTAAGACGAAGCATTTTAACGATAAATCACAATTTGTCCGAAAATCAATACTTATTAATTAAAGACTTTAATAAATAGTACAAAAATTACGTAAAATAGTTAAAATATATTTATGGACATTCTGTCCAGTAAAGGAAATTTTCCAGAATTCTAAAACTCGGTTTTTAAAGCGTTTTCTCGTTAATCCTCCAATCTCGACAATAACGATTAATAAAAATAGTAATTACAAAATGATTTAAGTATTAATGTCTAAAAATTATTATTAAACCTAAAAATCATCATTTTCCAGAATATACTAATTTTCCAGATTTCCAAAAATTCCAGATTTAATAAATCCCGTCAAAACCGTCTTTAAAACCCGTTTTCACCTTTAACGATTTTATTAATAAAACTTATTGGTCCTAACATTTTATTAAGGCACTAAAAATCATAAAATTACATTTATATTATGAAATCATCAGAATCATATTTTTTCCAGATTTAAACCAAAGACCAGAAATCGAGAATTTAAACGACAAACACAGTTTTAACGATAAACGATGATTTAAAGTGATTAATTAATTCATCCACTTAACAATTCCGAAAAATTATGAAAAAATTCAGAAAATTTTATTTCATCAGAAAGTTTCACCACGTCAAAAATTAGATTAAAATAAAATGTTTAAGTACTAGAACTAAAAATCGGCTTTTAATCGTTTTTGTCCGTAAACGGTAATAATTCAAT
Organism: Agrostemma githago; assembly: GCA_958450325.1. NCBI lineage: Eukaryota > Viridiplantae > Streptophyta > Magnoliopsida > Caryophyllales > Caryophyllaceae > Agrostemma > Agrostemma githago. Next base: position 56,840,937 of record OY288242.1, read on the forward strand.
AATCGATAACTAAAATATCAGAAAAATACTAAATTATTAAAAATCATCAAAAACATCATTTTTGCAGAATATAAACATATATTACATGTTTAGGCCGAATATTACGATTTTACAAATTAATATGACGATTTAATCGTTAATCTCGTAAAAGCGATAAAAATACCGAAACACGCAAATTTTCAACTTTTAAAAATTTTCCAGATTTTATGACATACATATATTGTCAAAAATAAAATATAAAAATATGCATGCAAATACACAATTAAAATCATGCAATACCGAGTAACATCGACGTTACCTCTAGTCCAAATCGGAATCGATAATATACTCGTCGGCCTCAGGATCGTCCACAAAACCTACCATACACGAAAATCATGGTAGAAAAATACCATGAGAAAACTAGAAAAAATCAAGGTAAATAATGGTCGAATACAACATCGATTATTACCCTAACGGAAGGATCGGAATAACGATTAATTCGGAGATGAAAATGAGACGATCAAGAATCAATTAGGGATAAAATTTGGCTGGAAAATATGGCTGAAAATCATGGCCAATATGGAGGAAATGAAGAGTATTTTTTTTGTTGTTTAAGGAAAAAATGAATGTAAGAAATGGTTGGTCTCTTATGAATGAATGTCAAATAAATTTTTGATTAAAACAAGGGAATACTTAGGCTAGATGCACCAGCCAAATAAAGAGCATGGGGCATGAAGAGTTTGTTCATAAAGCATCAAATAAATAGGAAATAAAAAGAATTATCTATTTAAGTTTTTACAATAATAAAATGGAACATATAAAGAAAAACATAGTAAGTGTATGACAAAGAGATGGGTCGGTCCATATCATGGGGAAAATATCTCAAATAATTTGTAAGTTGATAAAAAGAAGGATCGTAAAATAGTTAAAGGTATTTCAAAGCAATTCGAGTAAACCTCGCGTTGGAAAATAATTATTTACGAAACTTCGTAATAAAATCATTAACGGTTAATTTTTTTTGTAAATAAAATATTTCTTAGTTGGCAATATTATATAAATGTGTTAAGACATTTTTGGGAAAAGAAATAACTTAAATCCAAGCTTAAAACGTTAATCGTAGAGAAATAGAATTTCTCGCGAATAGATAAATATTTTACGATAAAAATCAAATAAATAGGTTTAATATAATTAAAATCTTTTAAAATAAAAGTAAATATTATTTGACTTAAAAAATAAAAATAAAGCTTGGAAAAATGATGAAACAGAATGCCGAAACGTGATAGAGTTATGATGAAGTAATAGTGGAAAGGATAAAAGTGCTAGGAAAATAGCGGGTGTTACAGTTGGTGGGAACTGGGTTGAAGTTCCTGCTGGAAAATATAAAAGAACCAGCAAGACTTTAACTACTTGTCAGTTGGAATTTGATTGCTTGTATCCTTTCTCACTGATTTGTCTCCCTTTTATCAGTACTATGAATTATCTACATGGAATACATTGTCTTCTATCTTGAAGTGGAAGAAATCAAAATGGAAACAGATGGCTTCTTCCAGCATTTTACCTGCTCTTTTGGACATAGAATTTCTTCAGTTTATTGGTTATATTTGCCTTAACTTATGTTAGATATACAGACTTGATCAGCCATGCTCCTGAAGTGGAGTTCTCGAGGATGGCCCCATTTCGCATTCTAAGCTTTGACATTGAGTGTGCTGGTCGCAAAGGTGTTTTTCCTCAGCCTACACATGATCCTGTTATCCAGGTCAAATGCTCTTCTCAACAACCAATCAGAAGAGAACTTACTCTAAGTTTGTAGCTACACTCTATCTGAAATTAAATTTCTGTGTTAGCTAAATTTCTTTTTGTTCTTTATTAGGTGGCAAATCTTGTGACAATTCAAGGTGAAGATCAGCCTTTTGTTCGAAGCGTCATGACTCTTAAGTCATGTGCTCCAATAGTGGGTGTCGATGTAATGTCATTTGAGAGCGAGAAAGAAGTGTTACTAGCTTGGAGGGTAAACCGTTGACTTCATTTTTGCTCTGAATTAGTGGTTGTTAACTTATCAAATCTTGTTGTCATGATAAGTTGTCCGCCTTCTAATTTGAAGTTCATATTTCTAGTAATGGATTTATCAACTTCAGTATTTATATTGGTGCTCTACTGCAGGATTTCATCCGAGAAATAGATCCGGACATAATTATAGGGTACAACATTTGTAATTTTGACTTACCATATCTTATCCAGGTATTTTGCTTTGTATCCAATAGGGTGTTCATGGCATGGTTTTTTTCTCTCATAACTATCCTGCGATCTATTGATATCACTCTTTTTTATTAAGTTTGTGCCGTCTTTTCTCTGCAGAGAGCAGGGGCATTAGAAATTGGGGAGTTTCCTATTCTTGGGCGCATTAGAGGCAGCAGGGTTCGTGTCAAAGATAAAACATTTTCTTCAAGGTGAAGTTTTCCAGAAGGGTTAGCTTCCTAGTACTTTCTTGTATCATAGGTTATATGTCTTGCTTGTGCATAGTAGAAACTTAAGGCTTATGCTGTTTTTATGTTTAGCCTGCTTACATCCACAATCATTTGATGTTCTCAGAAGAGCAACATGTTTCAATTATCCTGTGCTTAAGTTAGCTAATATTTGATAATCATATCAGGCTGTCATGAGTCTCATATGAACACCAAAAAAGTCTACTCCCTGATGTCACGTAAGTATACATACGAACTTCTGAGGCTATAATTGTATTCAAAAGTCAAAACACCTGAAAGATTGTAGTTTCTGAAGTTCAGCTTTTATGTGTTAAGTGAAACAATTGTTTTCATTCATCTCACGAGTCACGACCGTGCTAACTTGTACTCAATAATGCTGAATGCTAATGGTTAAGTAGAACAAATCAAATAGGAATTTCAGTGCTAATTCTGGTGCACAAGTATTTTATATATTGTGAGTTTTGCTCGTTAATCTTTTTTCGTTTACTCTTCAATTCTTACTGTCTTAGTGGCAGCTTCATCTGGTAGCTTACTAGCTTTACGTTGGTGAATTCGCTTTTCTTCGTTGCGATGTTTTATTTAGACTCATACCAATCTTCAGCGTATTGCTTTCAGTTCTGTCAAACTCTACTGAAGTTATATGTAATATTTTTTTTCTTACCCTTGTATTTGTTTGATTACGTAGATTGATACTAGAATGTTCCAAGTTTGTTTATGCTTTTGCTCTCTTACAGACAGATGGGAACAAGGGAAAGCAAAGAAACAACAATAGAGGGGAGAGTACAATTTGATCTATTTCAGGTTGCTTTACATATTTTTGTTTCGGTGAGATTGTTATTAATGTTTAGATACTTATGCCCACTTTTCTGCTGCAGGTCATAGCTGCTGCTGCTGCAGCAGCAGACTATTCATAGCCAAAGAGAATCTTCAATATTCTCGACAATCTATAACTGAGAATATAGTCATGTGGGATTTTTGTTCAAAGAGAATCTTCAATATTCTCGATAATCTATAACTGAGAATATAGTCATGTGAGAATTTTGTTTGATTCGTCTTTATGAGTACATCAATAATATATATATTTTTTTTTATAATTTTTGCTAATCTAAAATGAAAGATATCGATGATGTAAAATGTGCCTCGACAAATGTGTCAAAAGCATAAGTGACAAATGGAGTTGAATGGAGGGAGTAACAAATAAAAGGATACAAGGATAGTTCTCAAATATCCTTAACCACCCAAATCCTCTCCCCCACGTCGTCCTATCCAACACTAGGGGTGTTCACTTCGTGGTCCGGACCGAAAACCGGACCGGACCGTTGCACTTTGGTCTGGACCAGACCGGACCGAACGCTATTTGGTCCGGTCCACGGTCCACATGATAGAGATTATTTGGTCTTCGGTCCGGTCCTGCACCGAACCGATTGGACCGTGGACCGAATAAGGGACCGCATGGACCGAATTTAGAAAAAAAAAATATATATAATCACACAAAATCAGCCTCATATCTCTAAAAAAGTATAAAAATCCTAAATTCTAGTCTACATAATATGGAAAACATAATAAAAATCTCACAAAATTTGATTTTTACTATAATTCAACCACGGAATTTTGTCAGCCGCATAGGTTTGTAGTTAGGTTAAAAAATTTCTCCAATTTTTTTCTCTATATATTGATCAATTCATTAATATAGGGTGCTACTTTTTCATACATGCATGTTACTCAATTGTACTTGAAAATTACAATTTCACCCCTCTTATTTCTACCTTCTCATCTAATGTTCTAGAGAGATTTTTGAGAGATAAAAAAATCTCAAAATTCTCCACCACCACGCCGGCGACCACTCCGTTCCACCACGCCAGCCACCGCGTTTTTTCCTTCTTTTTAAAGATTGTCTCTGCTATTATTTTTTCAATCGTTTCAAATTAATTAATTTACACGGAGCATACAATTAAAAAACTATAATTAATTAAAACTATAATTAATTAAAACTATAACCAAATTAAAAAGACGAAATTAATTCGATAATAATTATAGAAATCTAATTCAAACCCTAAACCCTAAAATTCAATGTCACTCAAACCCTAAATCGGAATTAACCCTAATTAATCAATTAAAACTAATTTTACAATAGAATTTCGATTACCGAATTATGATACATATTGAATTCACAAATAATTGATAGAATTGAATTTAGAATTGACGAGAATTAATTTTGATAAGGCTATTTAGAGTTCTGTTTAGAAGAAAATCATGAAAATGAGGAAAAGGATAGTATTGGAAAATTTATGAAAGTTTAGGTAGAATTGAGTAACATGCAATTATGAAAAAGTAATTCCGTTAATATATTGAGTACATCAAGAAGAAAAAGGTACCTAACCTTCCTGACTTCTTTCAAACTTTGACTGACTTGTGTAGTTGTGTCGTGTACGGTTGTTTTTGCTAAGTTATTGGAGTTTATTAAATTTTGAGTAGTAATTTAGTTCGGGTTTTTTGGTCCATTACGGTCCATTATGGTCTGGTCCACCTTTTCCAACGGTCCAACCCGGACCGGACCGAAATAATTATGGTCCGGTCCATGGTCCAGTTTTTTTTGCAAATTCGGTCTTCGGTCCACCCAAAATGGTCCGGTCCGGTCCGGTCCCGGACCGACGAACACCCCTATCCAACACCATAACTTCTCCGATCCCAAGAAACCTCATATCGTTCTCAATCACTCTTATCCAAATCTATTTATGTCTTACTCGACCTCTCACCAATCTATGCTCTCTCCATCCTTAAGTCTCTGTATCGGTGCATCGATTGGCCTTCGTCTCACATGCCGAAACCATCTTAACCGATCCTCCATCAACGTATCCTCTATAGGAACCACTCGTACTCTCTTTTGGATCATCTCATTTCTAAGTCGTTCCTTTCTTGTATGTCCATACATCCATCTTAGCATACACATGGGGCTATCAAAAGAAAAATAATGTAATATACTAAGTGTAAGAATTACGTTATGATTCAATGATGAATTCTGTCCCAAAATCAATTGCAGATTCGTATTCATTCAACCCTAATACAATCAATGAACGGAAAAGAGGACTAACCTTGGTCCATGTCTTACGACGCACTCAATAATAATAATAATAATAATATAAGAAGAATAAAGACGCAATGTGATTCTCCTCCTTAACCTGTTTCCTTAACGTTCTCAGTATGATGGAGAAGAGAACTCTGCCTTTCACAAACCGTTTTCTTTTGAGATGATGAAGATATTACGTACACTGTTATTGATATGTATATGGATATATACATGTCAAAGGATGTATTTGTTCATAACTCAAATCGTTATATCTCTTCGTGAAAAGGCATCTCGTGATATTGGGCAAGGTCGGAAGGAATAGCAATTCCCGACTTTAATTACTTTAATCGAAACCGAACCATCACGGTGTCGACTTTATATCAAAGTCCCGTTAAACGTGAACTCGTTATTTACAAACCCGAAAGACACAAGGCCATAAGAATATAAATATTCTAACATTCTCCCACTTGGCCTTAGTGTCACTTAAAGGATCAATAATTATAATGTTCACCTTAAATTGAGCTCATTAAACTTTCTATAAAACTTTAATAGATTTAGAATTAACTGAATCATGGCGGTCACACATCATTCTGCGACATGATCCCTTCCATGTATCACAAATCAATCCTAACTCTTGACTATCTCTAATTTGAGAAAATACAATAATTCTCAAAATGATTACATGTAATCTCCAATCATAAATGTATACATATATCATAATGATCACATATACTTTATACAGAAACATAACAATAAATGATATCAAAATGTCATAAACATAATATGAGCACACTACTTTCACATTAGCAAGGCTTTATCTACAACACCCATGCGCTCTACATGGCCAATAAACGCTTTAGATGGTAATCCCTTAGTTAACGGATCGGCTACCATTATATCCGTCCTAATATGCTCAATTGACACTCTACGTTTCTGCACATCTTCTTTAACTGATAAGTATTTCAATTCAATATGCTTTGCACCTTTAGAGTACTTATCGTTTTTAGCGAAGAATACGGCTGCTTCATTATCACAATAAATTCTCAACGGCTTGACTATACTATCGATGATTCCAAGTCCCGAGATAAAGTTCCGCATCCACAATGCATGAATAGTGGCTTCAAAGCACGCCACAAATTCAGCTTCCATAGTGGAGGTAGCAAAAATAGATTGTTTTTCACATTTCCATGATACTGCTCCCTCAGCTAATAGGAAGACATAACCAAATGTTTTTTTTTGGGAAAAGGTATATATATATATATAGAGAGAGATGGGTTCTAATGAGTCCCCTTATATATGTTGAGTCCCTAAGTCCTCATCTCATCCGTTGGATGAGATGATGATGGATGGACAAGATGCATCCTAATATTTTGTATTAAAAAAAAAAAAGAGGAAGATTTAGTATCCTAAAATAACTTCCATGATTTTAGGAAACAATAACTCCCATAATCACCATCATTCCTCATTCATTCATTCATTCACGTTCATTCACAGGTTCATCAAAACCTTAAAAAAAATGCTTCATTCATTCACGTTCATTCACAGGTTCATCAAAACCTTAAAAAAAATGCTTCATTCATTCACGTTCATTCACAGGTTCATCAAAACCTTAAAAAAAAATGCTCCCATCGATCATCACGTTCATTCATTCAATCAAATCTGTGCTCGAAATTTCGTTACTATGAATTCAATGATCGTGTCATCTTCATTAACGGTTGATAAGCAATTCATCGAGTATAATAATGGTGAGTTTCGATATTGCTTTCATGTTTTGCGTCAATTTTTATTCATTATCTTGATTAATTTGCGTCAATTTGTGTTCATGTTTTGCGTATTTCATGTTGATATTGTTTTCATGGTCGTGTCATTCATGTTTTGCACCAATTTTCATGTTGATATTGTTTTCATGGTCGTGTTATTCATCATAGATTCATATGCAAATCGTAGAACACACAAACGGTGAGTATATATGTTTTGTAATTTATACTGGAATCGCCATGGAAGTCATTAAGATGCTACTCAATTATTAGTTTTTACGTTTACAATATATTGAGTTATTATAGTTCATATACTGCGTTACTTTAGTGTAGAGCATCTGTTACTTTAATGTCTACCATCTGTTACTTTATATGTCGTGTTACTTTAATACACTCCAGTTGTTACTTTAGTGTTACTTTAGTGTAGAGCATCTGTTACTTTAATGTCTACCATCTGTTACTTTATATGTCGTGTTACTTTAATACACTTCAGTTGTTACTTTAGTGTTTTTCATCTGTTATTGAAGTGCATTGTAGTGTCCTAAGAATTTAGGAAACTGCCATATTAAAAAAAATAATAAAAAAAAAAAGATATTGTTTCCTATAATAATGGGACGTGATTGCCACCAAAATAGGAAACAATATCAAAGAATAATGCCATATAAAAAAAAAGAAAAAAAAATACTACTTCCTATAATTATGGGACGTGATGACTTCAAAATAGGAATCAATATCAAAGAATAAGATACTGCGTCATACTATCATTTTTTATCATTATATGAATTTTTTACACTAACTTATATCTGGTGTTATTTTAATGAACATTATCTGTTACTTTAATTCATACTATCTGTTACTTTAATATCTGACTTCTGTTACTTTATACCTGGTGTATAAGCATACTCTGTTAATTTAATTAATTGTTACTTCAATGCACTTCATCTGTTACTTTAACTCTTGTTATCTGTTACTTTAATCCATATGAATGATGTAGGGATGTGGGTGAGAGTTTCCTCCATTGAGATTAAATCAAAGCTTCTGAGATGATGATGAAGAAGATAAAAAAGAAGAAGACGGAGAAAACGAGAAGGATGAAGAAGAAGCAGAATTATAAGTAGTATGAAACATTGGAATTGTAATGGAGTTAATTTAGTTGGAATATTGTACCACTTTTTGTTTTGGAGTATCTTAATAAAAACAAACATTGTTCTTTTTGTTAATTGGAACTCCTGTTTTTGCAAGAGACTACTATGCAACGTAACTGATTTTATGAGTTAAAGTAACACAATTCATGAATTAAAGTAACACATTGTATGAGTTAGAGTAACAGTTTTTGCAAGAGACTATGCAACGTAACAGATTTTATGAGTTAAAGTAACACAGTTCATGAATTAGAGTAACACAACGTATGAGTTACAGTAACATAGTTTATGAATTATGGCAGTAACAGGGTAACATACGTACAATGGCAGTAGGGAACGGATGATTTTTTGCTGAAGATGAAAAAAAACTTCATTTTATATAAACTTGTTGTGTGAGAGAAAGAGGCAATTAAAAATTTGATAGGAAAGAGAGATTTTGTACCGAGATAATTAAGGAAGAGAGAGAAAGAAAATATATTTTGATAGATATTATAGTTATTTCCTTAATTATGAGATCAAATCTTGTCCATTAATCTAACATTGAATCAAGGGCTAAGATGGGGACTCACGGACTCAATATATATAAGTGGACTCACCTGATCCCATCTCTCTCTCTCTCTCTCTCTATATATATATATATATATATATATATATATGTGAATTGTAATCAATGTACAAGTGTAGGCTACATCAACTTATGTAGCCATCTAGCATCTTTCGTAAGAATTGGATATCTAATCTTACCATTATTCTATTCCTCACATCCATCTTAATCATTTTGACTACATGCTGCGGTTGCTGTACTAATCCATCAATTCTACACGTGTTCCTCTGTCTCCAAATGTGATAGATTGAGGCGCTAATCATCATCCGCAGTACATTGCATTGCAATTTTGAACCTCTCAAACGCATAGCCCAAGTCATTCCTCCATTACAGGGACATCTCCTCATCACCCAATCCCCCAACAATTCTAACACACGGGAACTCCAGTGACAACCAAAGAAAAGGTGGTCCAAGCTCTCCTCCTGCGACTCACAAAGATAGCAAAGGTCCGAATCAGCAACTCCAAACCTCACTAATTTTTTCCGCGTGTTTAGAGCTCCCCTAAACACCAGCCAAGAAATAAAACTGTGTTTAGGAATGCTCCATTCACTCCAAACCAATCGGGCCCACGGCACTTTCGGCTTATGACACCGTAATTCCGTGTATCCCAAGGAAATCGAATAATTGGTCAAAGACCCATGCCAAATTCCATTATCATACAAATGCTTAATCTTCTCCTTTACCTGACAAATCTTCCTCCACGCCCAGGTAACATCAGTATTTGGCTGATAATCACCCCAAGAGACCCCTTTCAAGTAGATGCTATTAACCCATCTAACCCATAACCGATCAGGCTGATCAAAAATCCATGCAGCAAGTTTAGCCACAGCTGCCTCATTCCAAACAGATAAATCTCTAATACCAAGTCCACCTTCATCCTTAGGATAGCAAATTTTCTCCCAACTCACCAAAGCCCGAGTCGTTCCTTCCACACCACCATCCCAGAGAAAATTGCGACAAATCGAATTAATTTGAGCCATGACATATTTTGGAATAATAAACACCATAGCCCAATAATTATGTAGCTGCGATAAAACTGCCTGCACCAAAGTCAGCCTTCCAGCATATGATAACTTACGGGCTCCAATACTAGATATCCTCGAAATAATTCGTGCTAGAAATTTCTCACAATCGTTCTTACCTAATCGAGTACTTTGGATGGGTAATCCAAGATAACGAAAAGGCATCGTACCTTCCACACAGCCAGAGAACTGTAAAATAGCATCCTTCCTATCCTCATCGACACCTGCAAAATAAGCATGAGATTTTCCCACACTAATGCACAATCCCGATGCACGGCTGAAAGTGGCAAACGTCCTCCACAAGAATTCCATCGCTTTTGTCTCCCCTTTGCAGAAAAGGAGCAGGTCATCAGCAAAAAGTAAATGAGTTAGCTTCATCGGGCCACATTTCGGGTGATACTTGAACTTCTTGTCCAACTTGCCATGGATCAAAATTCTAGAGAAATACTCCATGCATATTGTAAATAATAATGGAGACATTGGATCTCCCTGTCTCAATCCTCTTTTCCCCTAAAAAACCCAAAATTATCTCCGTTCGCACAAAGTGAATACGAGACCGATTTGACACACTCCATTATCAGCCCTCGGAAATGATTAGGGAAATTCAACGCACGCAGCATTTGATCTACAAAGCACCATTCCACACTATCATATGCCTTATGAATATCTACTTTAAACAGGCATCGGGGAGATACATGACTCCTCTTATACAATCTTACCAAGTCTTGGCAAATCAACACATTCTCCACTATACTCCTACCCTCAATAAAACCTCCTTGAGTCGGAGAAATTAAATCAGGCAACACTCGAGCAAGTCTCGTACAAATGATTTTAGCAATACATTTATATAAGACATTGCAGCAAGCTATCGGACGGAACTCTTTCACATTCTGAGGCCTATTCACCTTAGGAATTAAAGTGATATTAGCACAATTTATCTGTTTCAGCAAATTACCTGAGATAAAGAAATCTTGGACTGCGTTCACCACATCACTTCCAATAATGTCCCACGAATCAATAAAAAATTGACTCGAGTAACCATCCGGCCCCGGTGCTTTATCTCGGGGAATGCTAAAAATAGCTCGCTTCACCTCCTCCGCGGTCACAGCTGCTTGTAGCCATTGTTTGTGAGTCTCAGAGCAAACGCTCCCTTTTCGGACCACCCCGATGTTGATAGGCTCAACCGGGCAAGATTCGCCTAACAAAGTCATATAGTACCGAAGAAAAGCATCCTCAATATCCTTTTTATTAGAGCACTCACTGCCCTCACTATCAACAATTTTCACCACAGCATTGTGAGCTCTCCAGCTCTCAACAAGCCATGAAAATACGCCGAATTAACATCACCCTCCCTAACCCATTTTTGCTTTGATTTTTGGGACCAAAATTCTTCCCTTGCAGCCTGCAACCGATGCACCTCGTCATTCACAGCAGCTTCTTCCATCAAGTTCGCCTCTGACCTATCCGTGCGAATTCTAGTCTGCAGCTCAACAAGGCGAATCTCAGCCTGCTCACACCTGCTCTCAACATCGGCAAAACAAGCAGAATTCAACTCCTTCAGCGGCTTCTTTAAACTCTTCAACCTCGCAGCAACACGGTACATTGCTGTACCTGCCACGGTCACGCCCCACACCCTCGACACACAAGCTTTAAATTCCGGAGCTCTACTCCACATGTTCATGTATTTAAAAGATTGGTTCTTCCTTGCCGGTGGGTTCTCCAATTGCACCAAACATGGGCAGTGATCAAAAGTGCCCTCCGGTAAGAAATTAGCAAAAGCCTCCGAAAAAAGCCTCAAGAACTCATCATTGATCAAACAACGATCAATGCGACTAAACACTCTAGTTTCCACAATCTTATGCTTATTATTCCAAGTGAACCAAGACCCACAAGCCTTAAGGTCACTTACTTCACAATTCGCTATACAGTCCCGGAATTGCCTCATGTCCTCGTCACCGGACACTCCCCCTAGACGTTCTCGAGCTTCTGTAACACAGTTGAAGTCGCCCATGATCATCCAAGGCCCTTTCAAAGCATACGATTCAAGTCTCCTCCACAGCTCCACTCTATCCGAGGCAGAATTAAATGCATACACAAAAGTAAGAAAATACTTCTTCCCCGAATTCGTAGTTACCATGACATGGATACTTTGCTCACTATACTCCAAAATCGACAAGTTTACTCTATTATGCTTCCATAAGAGCCATACCCGTCCACCCTCATGACAATGATTATTTGTAGTAATACTCCACTCATAAAAAATGTTCTGATGAACTTTAACATACGCTTTATTCTTTATTTTAGTTTCAAGTAGCCCAAAGATATCTACTTGCTGTTTCCTAATGAACTCACTAATGGTGCGCTACTTATTTAAGTTACACATGCCGCACACATTCAAACACCCGATATTATGAACTTCCATGAACAACCAACTCTAACCCGACCCCTTCCTTTTCCGCAACCGTACCGTTTTTCGGCGAGCCCGTCAACATATCAACAAACAAAATCCCCGGATCCACCTCAGTGTGTGGCCTCGAAGACTGGCCAGCCAACACACGAGGCTTCACAAGAGTAGCAGCCTGCTTAGGAGGCGGTTTAGTCACGACATCCTGCTTATGGGCATTCACATTCGATCGCGGCCCAACAAAAGATACCACACCTCCTTCAATTTTCTTTTGTTTAGCCTCCGTCCTAGCCTTTTTCAATTCCTCCCTTTTACAATCCGTCCCCTCATGACCATAGTTCTTACATTTTGTGCACCAAATTGGTTTCCACTCAATATTTAACATGAACTTCAACCATATTTTCATGCTTATCCAAGAACTTTATCGAATTTGTGAATTTCTGTCCAATTTTTGCCAACACCATTACCCTAGCATAACCCAACCTAGTGCGCTCCTCCGTAGCTAGGTCCGATTTAAGATAAGGACCCACTAGCGAGGTTACACGAGGTAAACAACACCCCCAAAATTTTAGTGGGAGCACATGCAATTGTATCCAAATTGGTACTTCTTGCACATCCTCTTTATCTAGTTTAGCTTCCGCCGTCCATTCTTTTACAATTAAAGGCTTATTATCAAACATAAACAATCCATGATTCAGAACTTTTACCTTTGCTTCTTTTTCCTTGAACCGAACTATGAAAATTCCATTGGGTAGGAACGAAATTTTGTCGATAGCATGTTCCTTCCATATCCTTTTCACGTAACCTTCTATCACTTCCCATGGAGGGTTTGCGCCTATGATAAAACAATAGACAGCGTTACTCCAATATTCAACTTCATCCTCAACATCATCTTCTGAAAACCGCATCAATTCCTCATCTTCCTCAAGGTCCACAATCTTTTTTCCATCCCGTTGTTTCCACCCACCATTGTCATTGACATTAGGGTTAGTTTCTGGGACGTATTCCGAGCCCTCAACCGAAGCCTCCTCCTCGTCAGAATCAGCGTAATTCAGGCCCGGGATGTTAGGCATACGCGAATTCTCCATCGAACTGTCAGGCATCTCCAAGGAGATATCCTTAGAAGCCTTTTTCGACGTCTTTGATAAGTGTAGTTTGTAGTGCCTATTTCGTAGTGTTTTGGTCCCATTTTCCTTGTGGAATCGCTTCTTGGGGGCGATTTATGGGCTACTTATGCTTCCTCTAGCTCGTTTCAGGTTCCCGAGACCATTCGTGAAGAGTTGGAGCGATTCGGACTCAATACATACACTTTTCGGAGCCAACAAAGCAGAGGAACGATCACTCGATGCCTTGGATTCGACCCCGAGACCTTGGGACCCGATCACGAGCCCCTTAGACTCGATCCCGAGACCCGAGAGTCGATGAGAAGTCCATGTGAAGCAAGGAGGAACCTTAAAGATCATATTGGAGGCCTACAAGACTCATCCCCGACGGGTATGGCCTCATCCCGTCCGGGATGAGGTGCACAAAAGAGGGGTGTTCTGTTTTGGGTCCTTCCCGGTCGGGACCATCCCTTCCCGGTCGGGACCATACCCTTCCCGGTCGGGACCGGTCCTTCCCGGTCGGGACCGTGGTGCTGTAACCCGCCTTTGTTTCCCTTCTTCTCCTTCATTCTTGTAACCCTATAAATACTCCTCCTTTGTAATGTTTAAGCACACTACCTTACCCTAGATTATTTTAGGCCTCCATTAAGTATTCAAACCCTAGATTAGTGTTCCTCACATTAGTTTTAATCTCTCTTTAATCCTTAGTTAATCTTTGTTAATCTAGTTTAGTTAATCTTGTATTAAGAGGATACTTGAAGATTCATCCAAGCTTGACAACCTTGGAGTTGATTTGGGTTTCTTATTTATGCAAGTTTACATCTTTTTCTTCATTTGGTTGTTGGTATAATCTTCTCTACTCTTATTCTTGTTTATTCAATCTAGTTTCATTCTTTTTATATTGTTCTTGTTCTTATTGTTCATAAAGGATGTTTGGTTTTTCATGTTGTTTTCTCTTATTATGGTTAGTTTGTTCTTGATAATGAGTGAGTAGTCTCCTTGTGGGGTTAGTAGGGGGATTAAGGGTAGATTATGGATGATTAGGGTTTGATTAGGGGTAAAGGTGACTCCTTTGTTGTTAGTCGCATAATGGGCACTCTATGTGTTTGTTGATTTGCTTGTGTGAGTAGTAGTGGCCAATGCTCCCCATACTTGTGCTCATCTTCTCATTGTTTGTCTATTTTGTGGTTGTGTTGAGGTTAGTCTTAGACGCGAGAGCGCGAACTTACCTCGGCGTTGGTCTAAGTAGCGAGAGCCCGGACCGACTCTAGCAACTAAGAGACACCTATACCCATGATCACCCCAATTACCCTACTACACTTATGAACCCGACCTACCCCACTTCTTTTTATATTTGATTCAACTTCTTAGTTAGTCATCGGTTCTTCTAGTTTGCTTGTTAGTTTGATCTTAGTTATTTCGTTTTAGCATTGTATTAGTCTAGTCATCGTTAGTCCACTTCATCTCCTCCCATCATAATTCGTCAATTAGCATTTCTTTGTGTTTGTTTGTGACTTAGTCTCGTTTTTAGGCCGACCTAGTCTAGACCTTACAATACCGTCTCCGTGGATATCGACCCTACTTGCCCTAGCTACCCACTAGGAATAGTCGGTTAAATATTGATCGGCGGGATCCACGACAAATTCCACCATCAATTTGGCGCCGTTGCCGGGGACGGTGCATTGTTTAGACTTAGTTACCCTTCTTTGTGCTCTTCTATCATCTCTTCTGCATATTCTCTAGATTTTTCTTGTTTCATTAGTTTTACTTCTCCCTCTTTTCTCTTTGTCTTTCGATTGTGCTTGTTTATTGTCGTTACCTAGTGCCCATAAAGCACTAGGTGTTCTCACGTTTGTTCAAGTGCGTAGTGTATGCCTAGGCGAGGAGACGACTTCTTTCTCTTTAATCCAGAGCCGGAATGACTTTTTCGAGCCTTTCGCCAACGGACGATTAACCGGGTTAGAATCTCTCAACCAAGCGCAAGCAATACTCATCAAGAGCAAGCTCAAGGAAACGATTTTGAGGAAGCATCTCGAGAGACGGCCGAAGGGAATTTCACCAATCCCTTTGGATATTCTAGTCCTAGTTCCCCCTCTACATCTACTTCAACTCCGTCTACACCACCATCTCCCTTACATCCAATTATGCCGAAGTTTTCATCTCACTCCACATTTACGGAAGATGTCTTGCCGGGACCGAATGCTCTACCGGCCGCTTATGCCGGAAATTTTGTGGCCAAGACTCAATTCATCCAACTTGTGGAGAGGAATCAATTTAGTGGTTTGCCCACCGAAGACCCGCACCAACACATGGAGACTTTCTCCGATTATTATGACGCTATTTCTCAACCCGGAGTTACTCAAGATCAAATCCGATGGGTATTATTTCTATTCTCATTACTTGGAAAAGCGAAGCAATGGGTCAAGAGTCTCGATAGGGCAACCATGGGCATCGATACTTGGAAGAAACTTGCATTGGCATTCTACCAAAAGGTCTACCCTCCGGAGAAGACTAATTTGCTAAGGGCCTCCATCACCGGTTTCCAACAACGGGATGAAGAGAGCCTTTATGAAGCTTGGGAGAGGTTTAAATCTTTGGTGAGATCGTGCCCCCACCATGGACTTTCACAATGGTTCTTAGTCCAACAATTTTGGAACGGTCTTTATGAAGACTCAAGAACTATACTCAACATGGGCTCCAATGGTAGGTTCACCGAGGTCAATGATGACCAAACATGGGCAAGAATCGAGGAGATGGCGGTTCATAATTCTCAATACTCAAGGCCTAGGAAGGCAAATCGAGGAGGTAGGCACGAGGTTGATGCTATTACTCAATTAAGCGTTGACCTTGGAGCTCAATTGGAAACACACATGGAGACCATTGACAAGAAGCTCCAAGGCCACCTCACTCAAGTTCAAAGCATTAGTTCCTCCAACCAACACTCAATTCAAGAAGTGAATGCTTTGGGATTTGCACCTCCTTTGCCTTATTATGGGATGTGTTATACTTGTGGAGTCGTTGGTCATGATCCTATGCATTATCAAGGAAGCATTGAGCAAGTGAACGCCTTCCAAGCGTTCAAGCAAGGTGCCTCCTATTCCAATCAATACCAAGCTTCCAATCAAGTCCCTCAACAACAAGCTATGCAACCTCGTCCCTATGTTCCACCTCCCTTAAGGGACAACAATCAAGGTTATCAAGGTTATGTGGGTAATCCAAGACCCTTCAACAACTTCAAGCAAAATAACCAAGGTACCTTCCACAACAACAATCAAGGGTTCCAACAAGGGAACTTCAATCAAGGTGGTTTCCAAGGAAACCAAAACTTCCAAAGACAACAAAACCACAACAATGGCCTTAATCAAGGCAATTCTCATGGGTTCCAAGGGAACCATCAACAACAAGCAACTCAAGATAACCGTCAAGAAAGCAAGCCTAGGAGCCGGTCTCCTATTCATGATTACGGTACTCCATTAGCCCTCACCGATACTCCGCACCATCCACAATCTCCAACTCGTGATTTCGACGTTCAAAAATCTATGTTGGAGATGCAAAGGGGTCAAATGGAGATGTCAAAAAACCAACAAGAGTTCTATGCTTTTATTCAAAGGGACAACATGGCGAGAGATGCTCATACGAAGATGCTTGAGACCCAAATAGCTCAACTTACTTCGGGTAGCTCTTCAAGGCAAAAGGGGCAATTACCTCCTCAAGGTGAAACATCGAAACTTGATCATGTAAATGCTATTACCACGAGGAGAGGTACATCTTATAACCCTCCCACACCCCCTAATGAGCAAGAACCAACAAGAGAGTTGTGCCTCCAATTCAAGAAGACCAAAGATTGGGAAATCCTATAGAGGAGCAAGTCTTATGGGAGATTGAGAAACCCCAAGAAGACGAGCTTCCCCCACTTCAAAGAAAAGACAAGGGTAAAGGGAAAGTATCATTTGAAGAGTCCACCCCTATTGAGCAAAACAAGATCCAAATCAAGTTGCCTTTCTCAACAAGGCAAATGAAGACCAAGGTGGATAGCCAATATGACAAGTTCCTTAATATTGTGAAGAAATTGGATGTGAGTGTCCCATTTACTGAGTTACTTACCCAAATCCCGGCATATGTTAGATTCATGCAAGAAATCCTAGCTAGGAAGAGATCTATCGACAAGGAAGAGACTATTGCGTTCACAAGGGTGGTGAGCGAGCTTATTGAAGGTTCCACCCTTCCAAAGTTGAAAGATCCGGGTAGTTTCTCGATCCCTTGCACCATAGGCAACTACAAGATCGAGAGGGCATTATGTGATTTGGGTGCGAGTGTGAGCATCATTCCTTATTCTATTTGTTGCCGACTTGGGATGAAGGAGCTTAAAAGTACTTCCATTACACTCCAAATGGCCGATAGTTCATTCAACCGACCATTGGGGATGCTAGAGGACGTGCCGGTACGGATCGGGAAGTTCTTCGTTCCGGTCGATTTCATCGTGCTCAATATGCCGGAAGATGCCAAAACTCCCATTATCCTTGGGCGCCCATTTCTACACACCGCCGGTGCTATGATCGATGTGAAGAATGGTAGGATCACCTTCGAGTTAGGCGAAGAGAAGCTAGTGTTTGACCTCCAAGGCAACACTTCGCCTACTAATGACGAGTCTTGCAAAATGATCCACGCCACGAAAGACATTGATCTAGGGGGAGAGTCGGGACAAAGCTTGAAGAAGAACCCTTGTGAACTTGAGGATGATGACTCCGAAATTGGAGAGGATGAGCGCCCATATCATGGGTTTGATGACGAGTTGAAAGCTAAGAAGGAAGATGAGCCTCCCTTGGGGCCACATGAGGATCGGTGGACGTTTGGGTATATCCCGAAGGATCAAAAGTATAAGTTCAAGCCTTTGAACTTACAAAATCGGGACGCCCTGGGAACGTCGAGACAAGGTCATGGAGAGCCTTGGTATTTGGATGCTTATATTACTAGCTTGATTGAAGACTTTGCTAGAGCCTTCGACTTGTTTCTTCGTGCCCTCGATGGAGATGGAACTAATCATTGTTGTTGAAGAAAAAGATTGAAGAATGCACCACCTTTGGTTTGACGGAGTTCCACAAGAACCGTCTCTTTGTATATATCTCTTCCTCTTGTAATCTCTTTTAGTTTTGTGAAATTATTGATTATTTGGATTGACTGATGAGCGATGTGAGGGAGGGAATTTGATGTTATGTTTGAGTTTATTGTGATAGGTGTGAAGTGAAAGTGTCTCCTAAGAAGGAAGGGTTAATGTTAGAGCTTGGATCGAGTGAAGGGAAGTCGGTTTTTGAAGCACGGAATGAGCTTTTGGAGTTATAAAGGTTAGGAAGACTCTTCCCGGCCGAGAAGAGTGCATCCCGACCGGGAAGGATGAGCCATCCCGACCGGGAAGGGTGTCATCCCGTCCGGGACGAAGGCTTCCCGACCGGGACGAGCAGGTCATCCCGACCGGGATGGACCCCTGTTCCTCCTTTGGCCTTTTCTTCGTCGTTTGAGTCCACCCTACCACTTTATACCCCCTCCCAACCTCCCTACATGTCCTTACTCTCATAATATGACCCCTACACCTCATATACACATTTTCACCTCACTTTCTCTTCACTTTACACCGACTTTCACATCAAAACCCACCTCATTTTACCTTTGTGCCCCAACCATGGAACCGTATCGCGATTGGGAAGGAATAACAACGACGACGACTAGCTACATGCCGATATTGATTTATGAGACGATGAAGCGAGTGAGTTGCTAACCGTATGGTACGACAACTATCCTCTCTTTTCCGTTTTTATTGCTTGTCTTCTTTTGTTAGTTCCCCCTCCCCTTTTACACTTTTGTGTCATGGTGGCCCTCGGGGCCTTGGTATTTGTTGCTCCCGACTCTCGATGACGTGACTACATCGAGAGTCATTTCAAAATCCAAATTTTACAAAATTTTCACCCTTTTTGGTAGAATTAGTCGGATTTAGGCGGAATCCGGGCTAGGTGACTTGATTACACCTAGTCCTCCCCGCCCATTTCCTTTTATTTTCCTTATTTTTATTTTCCTCCCCTTTCATATCTTTTCTTGTCTCGGCCCACGGTGACTTGACTACACCCCGGCCGGACACATTCTACCCTTTTCTCCACTTTATTTTTGATTTTTTTAAGCTTTATTTTCGTAGTTTCTTTTCTTGTCTTTTGTGCTCCCATGCACTACGGTCAAGCATGAGGACATTGCTCGGCTTAAGTGTGGGGGAGCGATATTCTATCATAGTTAGTTTTATTTTCTTAGTTTTTCGAAAAAATATTTGAAAACCCTAAAAATTTGAATTTTTTTCACAAAAATCAAAAATATTTTCTTTTGTGTGTTTTCCTTTTGTGTCGTTGTGTCGTATATTTGTTTCGTTGTGTGTGTTTTGCCTCCCTTTTCCTTATAGGTTGCTTGAATCACCGTTAGTTTTGGAAAGCTTTCAAGACATCCGGTAACATCTTCTATCCCTTTCCCCTCTTTATTTCTTGTGAAGTTTGGAGAAGGTTTGTGATGTGGTGTGCTCGGGTGGAGCTTTGTAATGCTTGTGGTCGATTTGGTGGCTTGTTTGGAAGCTTGGGGTGGTGTTTGTGTTGTTTATGTGTTTGTTTTGTTTTGTTTTTGTTTTGTGGCCTTTTGTCTCTTTTTCTTTCGTTTTCGTCGCGTCTTTGTTTTGTGTTGTGTAGTTGTGTCTAAATAGGTTTTCGAAAACCCTGTTTAGAGACTAGTGTGCGAGTGTTTACTTTCCCCTCCTAGTAGTATAAATCGAGTCTTGGACTTTAGTCTAGTAGAATGACCCTAAATCAATGATTTCGTTGGTCCTTTACCTTGAGTCCACCAAGCTTACTAGGGATTTACTACGGGATTTGCATTTTGACCACCCACGGTGTGAAAAGGCCTTGGTTGCCGAGTCCCGTCTCTTAGGTGACCATGTTTGAAATTTGTTTGACTAGTCCAAGTTTTCCCCGTTTTAGTGGGTTTGAAGGGAAGGACGCTCCCCGACTCTCCCATTTCCCTACCTCCTACACATTTCCACACAATAAAGTTGCAAATTGTTGAAATCGTCTTTCTTGTTGCAAATAGAAATGCCTACAACAAAAAGGGCAAAGAAAAGAAAAAGAAAGAAAAAGAAAGAAAGAGAAGAAAGAAGAAAAAGAAAAGGCACAAAAAGCCAAAAAGAAAATAGAAAAGAAGAAAAAGAAATGGCATGGCAACAAACAAAGCAAAAATGCATAAGAATAGAGAAAATGCCAAAAGAAAATCGTCTCACAAAAAGATCCTAACCCCACAAAAATAAGCCTTTTTCCGACTTTTGCCGTGAAGAGCCTACCAAAGGACCGAGTCCCTAGGAAGGATGATAGCGGCAAGGGTCAGTCTTCCCTCACTTTGCAATTATTTCCACCTTTTTACTTGGACTAGTTAGGCGGTTTCGGTCGTGGGACGACCCTCTTGGCTCATTGCTAAAGGGGGCGGGGTCTCACTTACCTACAGTATCGACTAACACCGTGGTTCATCCTTTTTCCATCCCGTCGATCGTCCCGTGGTACGTTCTTAGAAGGTTAGGAGGAACCGAGGTAAGTTACCAACGTTTTTATTGCTTTGTCGTCATACTATTAGGGTTTTGTCCATTTTGGTTTGTATTGCTAGCTTGGGAACGTTGTCACTTGCCTTGAGTCCTAAACCGGTGCTTCTTTCACTGCTTTTTAGAGGGAAGCGGTATTTGTTTCTTTTTGGGTGCAACCTTTTGTGTGTTTGTTTGTTTTTGTGTTTTTGTGTCCGGTTGCATCCACAGTTTTGTCGCAAGACCTCACTTGCCTTGCGGAGAGCACTTATCCTCTAGGTGTTCTCGCGTGAGTTGAAAGGGCGTAGGGTGCGCTAATACCCACTCGGCTAGTTTAGTAGTTAGTATGTGCTTACTCGAGGGCGAGTAAGGGTTAAGTGTGGGGGAGTTGATAAGTGTAGTTTGTAGTGCCTATTTCGTAGTGTTTTGGTCCCATTTTCCTTGTGGAATCGCTCCTTGGGAGCGATGTATGGGCTACTTATGCTTCCTCTAGCTCGTTTCAGGTTCCCGAGACCATTCGTGAAGAGTTGGAGCGATTCCGACTCAATACATACACTTTTCGGAGCCAACAAAGGGGAGGAACGATCACTCGATGCCTTGGATTCCACCCCGAAACCTTGGGACCCGATCCCGAGCCCCTTAGACTCGATCCCGAGACCCAAGAGTCGATGAGAAGTCCATGTGAAGCAAGGAGGAACCTTAAAGATCATATTGGAGGCCTACAAGACTCATCCCCGACGGGTATGGCCTCATCCCGTCCGGGATGAAGTGCACAAAAGAGGGGTGTTCTATTTTGGGTCCTTCCCGGTCGGGACCATCCCTTCCCGGTCGGGACCATACCCTTCCCGGTCGGGACCGGTCCTTCCCGGTCGGGACCATGGTGCTGTAACCCGCCTTTGTTTCCCTTCTTCTCCTTCATTCTTGTAACCCTATAAATACTCCTCCTTTGTAATGTTTAAGCACACTACCTTACCCTAGATTATTTTAGGCCTCCATTAAGCATTCAAACCCTAGATTAGTGTTCCTCACATTAGTTTTAATCTCTCTATAATCCTTAGTTAATCTTTGTTAATCTAGTTTAGTTAATCTTGTATTAAGAGGATACTTGAAGATTCATCCAAGCTTGACAACCTTGGAGTTGATTTGGGTTTCTTATTTATGCAAGTTTACATCTTTTTCTTCATTTGGTTGTTGGTATAATCTTCTCTACTCTTATTCTTGTTTATTCAATCTAGTTTCATTCTTTTTATATTGTTCTTGTTATTGTTCTTATTGTTCGTAATGGATGTTTGGTTTTTCATGTTGTTTTCTCTTATTATGGTTAGTTTGTTCTTGATAATGAGTGAGTAGTCTCCTTGTGGGGTTAGTAGGGGGATTAAGGGTAGATTATGGATGATTAGGGTTTGATTAGGGGTAAAGGTGACTCTTTTGTTGTTAGTCGCATAATGGGCACTCTATGTGTTTGTTGATTTGCTTTTGTGAGTAGTAGTGGCCAATGCTCCCCATACTTGTGCTCATCTTCTCATTGTTTGTCTATTTTGTGGTTGTGTTGAGGTTAGTCTTAGACGCGAGAGCGCGAATTTACCTCGGCGTTGGTCTAAGTAGCAAGAACCCGGACCGACTCTAGCAACTAGGAGACACCTATACCCATGATCACCCCAATTACCCTACTACACTTATGAACCCGACCTACCCCACTTCTTTTTATATTTGATTCAACTTCTTAGTTAGTCATCGGTTCTTCTAGTTTGCTTGTTAGTTTGATCTTAGTTATTCCGTTTTAGCATTGTATTAGTCTAGTCATCGTTAGTCCACTTCCTTCATCTCCTCCCATCATAATTCGTCAATTAGCATTTCTTTGTGTTTGTTTGTGACTTAGTCTCGTTTTTAGGCCGACCTAGTCTAGACCTTACAATACCGTCTCCGTGGATATCGACCCTACTTGCCCTAGCTACCCACTAGGAATAGTCGGTTAAATATTGATCGGCGGGATCCACGATAAATCCCACCATCAGTCTTCTTACGTAAAACGTCATCCTTCACATTCTTCAAATTCGATTTCAGATTCTTCGCAGTCTTCCCCGTAGGGCGACTCTTAGTCCTCATCATCCACTTGCCAAAATCCAGCGCTAGGGTAGCCTTGTCACTGTCAAACGCACGCTGTCGCCGGAAATCGCCAGGGTAACGCCAAATCTAGAGATAGAAAGAGAAAGTATTTGACATAACCAAATGTTGATTTCCTAGTATCTTTACATCCGGCATGGTCCGAATCTGAGTATCCAATAACCTCTAGATCATTATTAGATCTCCTATATGTAAGCATGAACTCCTTGGTCCTTGCAAGTACCTGAGCACTTTCTTTGCAGCTCTCCAATGGTCCATCCCTGGATCACTTTGATATCGACCCAACATTCCAACAACAAAGCTGATTTCTGGTCGAGTACATGTTTGAACATAGTTCAAGCTCCCAACCACTGATGCATAAGGAATTCTTTCCATTTCTTTTCGTTCTAGCTCATTCTGGGGACATTGCATTTTACTGAACTTATCCCCTTTCTGTATAGAAACGATTTCGGGCGAGCAACTCTCCATTCTGTATCTCTCTAAAAATTTATTGATGTAAGTTTTCTGAGACAGTTCTAACAGTCCTTGTGACCTATCAAGGGTTATTTCAATCCCAATCACATAGGGTGCCTCACCCATATCTTTCATCTCAAAATTTTTAGAGAGGTACTTCTTTACATCATGTAACATACCCATATTATTCGCAGTAAGTAAAATATCGTCAACGTACAGAACTAAAATTACAAACTTACTCCCACTGATCTTCATATAGATACACCGATCAACGATGACCTCTGTGAAACCATATGATGTGATAGTATTATTAAATTTTAAGTACCACTGTTGGGAAGCTTGTTTTAGTCCATATATCGACTTTCTTAGCCTACAAACCTTGTCCTCATTACCTGGAGCTAAAAAGCCCTCAGGTTGCTTCATATATACTTCCTCCTCAAGTTCACCATTTAGAAAAGCGGTTTTCACATCCATTTGGTGAAGCTCGAGGTCATAATGAGCCACCATTGCCAACACAATTATTAAGGAATCTTTCTTTGATACTGGAGAGAAGGTTTCCTTATATTCAATGCCGTCTTTCTGGGTAAAACCTTTGGCAACAAGTCGGGTTTTGTATCTTTCTATGTTCCCCTTAGAATCCTTTTTGATCTTATAGACCCATTTCGACCCAATGGTCTTGGACCCTTCAGGTAACACAACTAAATCCCACACTTTATTATCATTCATTGATTTCATCTCCTCTTTCATAGCAATTAACCACTTTTCAGAATCGTTACTTTCTATGGCATTTCGGAATGAGATGGGATCCTCACTAATGCTTAAGTCACATTCATTTTCCACATGATAACACACATAATCATCTGAAATAGCAGGTCTTTTTTCTCTTACAGACCGCCTTGGTTGTTCATGTGGTGTATCATTTCCTCCTTGAATTGTGACTTCTGATTCATTAAGATTGTCATTTTATGGGTGTTGGACATCATTATGTTGCTCCATTGTGTCATAACTGTATAGATACAATGGGTACAACTACAGTTCTGGTACGGAAACAATTAACCCGAATCGGAACTGGTCTTTAGTATTCGATGTTGTTACTTTGATGGTGATCGTGAAATCTCTCAGATCCCTCCTTCCTCTCACTCCGGTGATCGGACCTTCCCGGCGGAGTTGGCCTGCACCCTGCACAAGGAACGCCCAGGGCCTCGGAGGTGTCCGAGGAAACCCTCTCCGATGCCTAAGGCAGTCCGTGAAAAGCCTTAATGAACCTTACTCGTGAGGAGTAAGGTGGCGGTTTTTAGAGTGAGAGTCTAGAGAGAGAAAGTTGAACCCTCTTTATGTGGGAAGTGGCGAGGTATTTATACCTTTCCATAAGAGAGGGAGATGAGAGAGTGAGAGATGAGGTGTGAGTGGATGAGGGGGTGACACGTGGGTTCACCTCGTCCACTCATACCTCTTTACCTTAGGCCTGGTCGGAGGGGTTCTGATTCCTCCCCCTGGCCCTGCCAGGGACCAGAGCGCCCTGTCTGGCAGGCAGGGGGGGCTTGCCGTGGAGCTGGGAGCAGCTGAGGCCTTCTGGAGACTTTCAGCTAGGCTTCGTTCTGATTGCCTGCCAGGCAGGCCACTTCTTATTCTCGGGTCAGGCTTCCCCAGGGTCTGAATTAATGGGCGACCCGTGGCAGGCTTCTGACCCCCATCAATTGGCCCTCGTCGGCTGAGGAGGAGCGGGGCTCCTGTTCAGCAGACGACATCTTGATTGGGATGACGGGAGGTTGACTTCTTGAACTCCATCTTTGCATTTAATACCTCGCACGTTCCCGAGGGAGAGAGCCTTAACTGCTCTGGGTATGCAAAGAGTTTAAACGTCCTTCTTCATGATTACTCTTCTTGCAAAGTGGACTCTTGAACAGTGTGTCAGGTTGATGATTGGTTCCTTTCTTTGCAGAAGTGGTTGGGACGCCATTAATGTCCTCTGCTTCAGGGGGCGTCGGAGGCTGAGATACCATAGGCAGGTTCACTTGTCTCTTCGCCGCAGTAGGTGAATGCGTTCCCGTCTTCCTCGGGTTGCTAGGAGGAAATCTTCATCTAGGGCAAGCAAGCGCCCCAAAAAGTCCCTATCTCCTGCTGGGCCCACACCCAGACGCTGCTCCCAGGCGGGAGGTTGCTTTGACAAGGGGTGCTACGTATGTTTCCCTTGGTTGCATCCTGAACAGTTCGATCCTGATTGCCCCGAATTGGGATCTTCTCCTGAGTCAGGTCCTTCCTCCCCCTTGGTCAGGCGGGAGGAGCGGGGCTCTCCTGAGGTGCCAGGGTGGCCCCTTATGGCAGGGACTGGGACGTGAGTGGTCACGACTCAGAAGACAGTGAAGGCCAGGGCTACTCATCTGGCAAGGATGAGGAAGAGGGCCCTGTTGATCCATTCGAGGACTCCGACAACTGGGATTGGGGCTCTGACGCAAGTGGTCACGACAGCCCCGGGGATTACTCTCCGGGTTTTGATGATGATTAGGCTTGTCCTGCGTATGCAAGATGGTTGAGCCAAACTGTCAGGCTTATTTTGTAATCTTTTGTCCCCACTTTGCTTTGTAATCATGGCCTTTTGGGCCTTTCAACTAATGAGAATCAGGTGGGCTTTTGTTTTGTCATCATTTTTTTTTGAATTGATGATGTCATGTAATGATTTCTTTCTCTACTCTTGTTGCCTTCCCGAGGCTCTTTGGGAGGTGATGGGTGGTTTAATTTTGGATGTGTGACACGTTGGGGGGCTTTTCTTGGGGAAACCCTCTGATTGGGCGGCTTTTTGTCTTTCTACGCCTATATAAGTATCAGCTCCCTCTTCATTCCCCCTTTCACACATTCGAATTTCACAAACCCTCTCTTTCAAACTCTCCTTTTGCCAAGCGTTCTTTAGACTGAGGAATTTTCTCGCGTCTTCATTCGGCGACTGCTAATTAGGTTAGAGTCCTAATCCTTGTCTTCCTCGTCTTTCTATTTCTTCGCTTTTCCCTATTTCCTTGACCACCATGGTCAACCGTTGTGCCCGGGTTCTTCCTTTTTCTAGTCATTCGACTGAAAGGACGGGGGGTTGAGACAGTGTTAACGCTGACCTTGCCTCCTCCTCCGGGGGACTGGGCGTCAGGATGGTCGAGGAAGACCATTCAGAGGACAGTGGGGGTGCCAACTCCTCTGAGCCTGCTCCCCTCGATTTTATTGATTCTGACGATGAGGCGTTAGAAATCGACGCCTCTACAATCGCTGGCCCACTCATTCCCAGGGAGACGAGGAGGGCCTATTACCTAGACAGGACCAAGTATAGGATCCCTTTGAGAACATATCCGGCCCCCAAAAACCGAGACCTAATTCTGGAAAAAAGCGCTGAGGAGGCTATAGCCAAGTTCTATAATTTTGGGGAGGGTTACACTATTGTTGTCCCTGGGAAGAAGGACACAGTATGTAATCCCCCTGCAGGTTGTATTGCTGTGTACCACAAATGTCTCGAATTCGGCGTGCGCTTTCCCCTTCACCCATTCCTGGATGAGGCTTTCCGGCGCATGAATGTGGCCATCGCCCAGTTAACGGCCCTTGCTGTCAGGTCGTTGATCGCTTACACCTGGACCTGCTTGTTTTGGGGCGTGGAGCCATCCATAAATGCTCTGAGGTTAATGGTTGGCCTCCAGATGGTGGCCTCTAATGAAGGGGGTGGCTCCCCAGGGTATTTTTCCATCCTTCGCCAGAAGAAAAGCTCCCTAGTATGGCCGGTCCTGAGCGACCTGAAGGATTGGAAAGACAATTTTCTCTATGTGCACAGCGCCACGGGATGGAGGATTCCTCGTCATTTAAGGAATCATGTCCATACCCGGCTGGAGACCCGCCAAGAGTATCACCCTGAGGTTGGGGGGAGAGCTCTTGAGGTCAAGTTGACCCAGCCAGAAAAAGATTTGGTCGCACAGTTCGCCTATTCCAAGGACAGAAGAGGCTCCTGTGGTCCTGACATTTGGCTCCCCCACGCCGAGCTTATAGCGACTGATAATTATCTGACTCGGGTGGGTCTAAACCCTGGTCTTAGTGCAGGTAGCTTGGGGATTCTGTTAGTAGTTAAACTTCTTTTGCCCTGTTTTTATTTGTGTGCTGACTCAGCTATCTTTCTTGTCTTTTTCGCAGACCTTGCTACTTGTCGTTGGTCAAGGAATGAGTTGAAGGCTCTTTGCCTGAAAGAGGATCTCTCGGCCTTCGTCAAACATCCCCCCTTCCTTCTGACTTTAAAAAGCAAACCCTGATGAAGTTTGTGAAGAGTTTATCAATCAACAGGGTAAAGTTTCCTCCTCTTCCCCCAAAGCCAACTCCTGTAAAGTCTGCAGCTCTGGCCTCTGCCACCAGGGATGCAGAAGGGGAGGCTGCCTCAGAGGCTACCCCCTCCCCTGCTAGAAGGCACGGAGGGTCTCCTGCTGGGGCTCAGCCTCCAGCGGGGTCAAAACCTTTAGACTTTGAGGACACTGGGGAAAGCCGCCCCCTGTTTGGTAGAAAGAGAAAGGACGAGGAAACGATGGATGACGTCCCGGTGGTGGACCTGGAGGCCTACGCCAGCACGCCTGAGGCCAAGCGACCTGCCCGCGACGTTCCAGGCACTCTGTTTTCTGAGGAAAATGTAGAGTTCCACTTCACTGCTGGCGATAGTATCGATGCTTCTGCCCTGCTCTCTGACTCTACTGCTTCGCTGGCGGATCATCTCACCAAGTCCGTGACTTACTCTACTAGCCAAACGATCCAGTTTATTCAGCGTTGCTCTAGGGTGTTCCAGGCCTCTTCGGAGCTGGCGGCTTTAAGCCGCTTAAGCGACGAGGAGTTAAGTGTTACTCCTGGGTGTCCTCTCCCTGAACGCCTGGTAGTGGTTGAGAGGGATGTCACCCTGATTGCCAGCTTGAGGGATCATCTGGCTAAGTATGAGGGCGAGCTGGGAGAGGCCAAGGACGAAGCAGTCCGCTGGAAGGCCCAGGGTGAGAGAGCTGTGAGGGAAGCAGCTAACTTGGCGGTGGAGCTGGAGCAGGCTAAAAAGGCGGCAGCTGAGCTGGAGTGGGCAAAAAAGACGATTGCCGAGCTTGAGCATTTCAAGAGAAAAGTGATTGAGTTGGAGGATCGTCTAACCAAGGCTGGTTCAGACCTTCAGAGGGCGCAGGATGATTTGAAGGCGAAGGGTGAGGAATGGTGCAAAGAGAAGGACGACATGATCAAGGAGGCCAACTCTGCGGTGGCAGAGCATTTTAACGCTGGGGCCACTTCCTCCCTGAAGTTTGTTATGGAGGTTATCAGGGAGATACTTCCTGATTTCAACGAGGATGCTTTTCAGGCCCTCTACGCTGCCAAGAATGAGGCCTGAGCTGATGGATCGCCTGAGGAGACTCCTGATGCTGATCAGGGTGCCCCCACTGCGTAACATGCAGGGCAGTCGTCTTCCGAGGGGTCCTGTCCTTACCCTTCTGCGCCTCTGCTTCCTCGTTAACTTTCAATCTTTTTTGCGCGCCGGGCCCTGATGTGGCCTGCTGCCGACTGATGTAATCTTTAACTCTTGTTATTTGGATTTGAATTTTATCCCTTGTTTTGTAAACTCTATGAATGCCTCTTATTTTTATGAATGTTTCTTTTTGCCTGTTATACGCTTACTTTTATATCGTTCTTCAAGCTCTGTCCTGACCCTGGCTTTTGTCAAAGTCTCGGGGGCCTGCCCCCTGCTTGTCCACAGGTGGACAGGGGGATTTTGAGTTTTTTGTACAAGGTTGGTGGGATCCCCAGTCCTTGTCCGTCTGGCCTGACCCTGGCTTTTTGTCAAAGTTCAGAGGGCCTGCCCCCTGTCTGCCTTTGGGTAGGCAGGGGGATTCTGGTGTTTTTTATACAAGGTTGAGTATGACTCAGTCCTTGTTTGTTTGGCCTGACCCTGGCTTTTGTCAAAGTCCAGAGGGCCTGCCTCTGCCTGCCTTTGGGCGGGCAGGGGGATTCTGGTGTTTTTTATACAAGGTTGAGTATGACTCAGTCCTTGTTCGTTTAGCCTGACCCTGGCTTTTGGCCAAAGTCCAGGGGGCCCTGCCTGCCCAGAGGCATGTTGGGGGACTGCATTTTTGTTGGGGAGCCTGTTTTCCTAGGCTTTAGCAACAGAGGGGCCTCCCCCTATTACCCCCTGCTCGTTTGTGTGTGAAAAGCAAGTTTGAACAAACAACGAGTATAAATTCAAGATTCTTTTCATTTCTTACAAAACTTAAAACATCCATGGTCGAAGCCGTCGACACTCTATTCTGTTCGTCCTCCGTCAATTTTTGAAAAAAGGAAAACTCTTAGGGGCTGTTTGGTTCACTCAATTTAGGTATGAGGTATGGGTTTAGAATGAACCAAACCCATACCTTGTGTTTGGTTGATAAATTTTTCATTTTGATACCCATACCTCAAACCCTCGTGGTATGGGTTTCTCATACCCAAGGGAGGAGGTGGGTATGAGATTCATACCCTTGGAATCAAGCTTTGTTTAATTTCCGAAAGAATTTGTTCCAATTTTTTTGTTGAAATATTATAACTGAAATATTTTATTGAAAAACACTAATTTAAAATACTAAAAAAAATTATTTTAAAATTTTAGTAATGTAACTCATTGTTTTATATCGCTAAAAAGAGTTGTTTTTAATGAAATTTATTTAATTTTTCTTTCAAGCTAAATTTTTTAGATTTTATATAGTCAGTGATATAAATTTTTATATATTTAAAATATAATTATTAAATATAATTTAAAAAAAATTATAATTTCGGATTTGAATCTCAATTATCTAAAAAATGAACCAAACACCAAGTTTCAGGAATCAAGTTACAAACCCATACCACCTTGGTTTGATTCCTGATTCCATTCCCATACCCTTTCACGAACCAAACGGCCCCTTAGTTTCTTAGTGCTAGACATAATATTTTTTTCAGAGTATCCGCATTCCAGTGGGCGGCCAGCTCCTGGCCTTCAGGGTTAGCAATTCTGTAGGTGCCTGGTCCCATAATCCGGGTTATCTCATATGGGCCTTCCCAATTGGCACTTAATTTTCCATGCTCTCTCGATTTCCCCACAGCCTGTGTTTCCCGCAGGACCAGGTCCCCTACCTGGAAATTTCTCGTTTTCACCCTCTTGTATGCTTTTCTCATTCGTTGTTGGTAGGCGGCAATATTGACGCAGGCCTCTTGTCTTATCTCTCCTATTAGATCAAGGGCCTCGGCCATCGCGGCTTCGTTGCCTGCCCTTTCATACTGCTGGGAACGCAGGGTGGGAATTCGTGCTTCAATGGGTAGTAGGGCTTCGGCCTCGTAGACCAGGCCAAAGGGAGTTTGCATTGTGGACTCTTTTCTAGTGGTCCGAATTGACCATAGTACGCTTGGCAGCTCGTCAGCCCATCTTCCCTTGAGTTCGTCCACCATCTTTTTTAACCCGTTCAATATTTGCTTGTTTGCTGCCTCAGCCTGCCCATTGGCTTGAGGGTGGCAGACAGCTGAGTAGGCGACAGATATGCCGTGGCTTTCCAGCTAGGCTCTCAGGGGATCATTGTCAAATTGCCTTCCATGGTCGAAAACCAACACTTTTTGCAAGCCATATCTTGTCATGATATTTCTCCAAATTACTTTCCGAACTACTGGCTCTGTTATGTTGGGGACGGCTTCAACTTCAATCCACTTGGTAAAATAATCAATTCCCACTATCAGAAACTTCCTGCCCCCAGTCGCTGTGGTGAATGGACCCAGGATGTCCATCCCCCATTGAGCGAAAGGGATGGGGGACAAGATTGGTCTCAAGTCTTGGGCAGGGGCATGTATTGAGGGGGCGAAGAGTTGACACTTTCTGCATTTCTGGGTCAGGTCCCTGGCATCAGCAAGCAGGGTTGGCCAGTAGTAGCCTGCCCTCAAGGCCTTGTATGCCCACGACCTTCCTTCTATGTGATGGTCGCAGATTCATGAGTGTATGTCGTCTAGTACTTCTGCGGCCTGTCCTGCCCTAGGCACCTGAGCAGGGGGGAGGAAAATGACTATTTATAAAGCTCCCCGTCAATCAATATGAACCACGCAGCCTTTGCTGTCATCTTTTTCTTCTGTATTGGGTCTTGTGGGAGGATCCCATGCTTCTTGTACTGGATGATTGGGGTCATCTAGTCTTCAGATTACGCTTCTCCAACGACACCGACCTGTTGGCAGGGTGTAGTGGATTTTTCCTGGACTATATTCACCCAAACTGATCTTCGTATGTCCTACAGGCTTGAGCTTGCCAGCTTTGACAGGGCATCCGCCCGATTGTTCTGGGACCGGGGAATTTGCTTGACTTCATAGGATTTCAGCCCAGATAGCTCTCGTTTTACCTTTTCTAGGTATGCAGCCATAGCCTGATCTCTGGTTTCATATTCCCCATTGATCTGGTTGGCTATGAGCTGGGAGTCTGTTGCTAGGAGGAGTCTTTCTGCCCATGCGGCCCTAGCCAGATTGATACCCGCCAATACGGTCTCATATTCTGCCTTGTTATTTGACGCAGGGAAGGCGAACCTGAGCGCATGCTCGAAGTCTATTCCTTCTGGGCTAGTCAGTACGACCCCTGCCCCTGCGCCATTGGCTGTAGAAGATCCTTCGGTGTATACTGTACATTCTCCCGCAGGTGGGTCATCTTTCTCTGAGTGAGAGCATTCTGCTAGGAAATCTGCTAGGGCCTGCGCTTTGATGACAGTCCTGGGCTGGTATGATATTCCAAACCCGCTTAGCTCTATGGCCCATTTTAACAGTCTTCCAGATTTTTCAAACTTCTCTAACACTTTCTCCAGGGGCTGGTCAGTTATTAACCACGACAGGGTGGGCGTCGAAGTAAGGCCTGAGCTTCCTGGCTGCAATAACGACTGCATAGGCTGCTTTTTCGACCAAGGGGTAGTTCTTCTCCGCTGCCCCCAGGGCATGGCTTACAAAATATATTGGCTGCTGGGAGCCTGCTTCCACCCTTAGAATTACCGCGCTCAGCGTTGAGTTTGTCACGACGATATAATGGAAGAGCTTCTCCCCTGCCACTTGTCTCGCCAGGGTTGGCAGCTTCTTCAAGTGCTCCTTCAGCTGTTCGAAGGCTTCTTTCTGTTCATCTTCCCATTTGAATTGTTTGTTTCCTTTTAATATTTTGAAGAAAGATGTTGATTTGTCGGCTGACCTGGCGATGAACCGTGCCAGGGCAGCCATTCTGCCTGTTAGGCGTTGGATATCTCTTATCATCCTTGGCTCAGGGAGGTCTAACACGGCCTGAACCTTTTCGGGGTTCGCATCGATACCTCTGGCGCTGACCAAGAAACCCAGAAATTTTCCCGAGCGGACACCGAAAGTGCATTTCTTGGGGTTTAGTTTCATTTGGTATGCGCGCAGGGAAGAGAAGGTTTCTTGTAAGTCTTTCAGGTGCTCTGCATCCCCTTTACTTTTTACAATTGCGTCGTCGACATAGGCCTCCAAGTTCCTACCCTTCTGATTCCCAAAATTTTTGTCGACCAGCCGTTGGTAGATGGTGCCCGCATTTTTGAGCCCGAACGGCATCATCTTGTACATGAATGTGCCGGCGCTAGTGATGAATGTGCATTTTACCCTGTTCGGCTGACAGAGGTAGACCTGGTGATAGCCTGAAAAGGCATCCAAGAAATTAAGTGTGGTGTACCCGCTGGTAGCATTCACCAACTGATCGATTCTTGGCAGGGGGTAACAGTCCTTGGGGCATGCCTTGTTGAGGTTGGTGAAATCCACACACATCCTCCAGGCCCCCGAGGACTTCTTCACCATTACTACGTTGGCCAACCATTCTGGGTAGTCGCAAATTTCTATGAAGTCCGCCTTCAGGAGTTTTTCGATTTCCTCCTTGATGGCCTGATCCTTTTCCACAGACATATTTCTCTTCTTCTGTTTCACAGGGCGTGCCTCCGGGCTCACGTTCAGCTTGTGAACAATGTGAGCCGGATCTACCCCTGGCATCTCGTCTGCCGAGTAGGCAAACAAGTCCATGTTGTCTTTCAAGATTTTGATTAATTCTTCTTGGTAGGAACTTTCCAGGTCTGCCCCTATCAGGACTTGCCTGTCTGTCTCCAGTTCCACCAGCATGCTTTCTCCCCCAGGTTCAAGGTGGCCCGCTGTCTGCTGGCCAGCAGGGATCTCACCTTCCCTGATGGGGGAACTATCGGCTTTACGTTTGCCCTTCCGTTCTGTCTCATGGGTGCGCAGGGCAACAGAGTAGCACTGCCTGGCTGATTC
This sequence comes from Agrostemma githago, assembly GCA_958450325.1. Lineage (NCBI taxonomy): Eukaryota > Viridiplantae > Streptophyta > Magnoliopsida > Caryophyllales > Caryophyllaceae > Agrostemma > Agrostemma githago. The sequence goes on from OY288242.1 coordinate 56,874,932, forward strand.
TTGATCGCCGTACACCTTCCCTTCCATGCCAAAATCTGTGACGTAGGCTATGGTCAAGGCTCTGATTGATATGGCAGCCTCAATCTCATCCAGGGTAGCCCTGCCTATCAGGGCGTTATACGCCGATTTTGCGTCCACCACAACGAATGATGCCCTGATATTTCTGCCTGAGACTCCCTCTCCGAACGTCACTGGTAGATCAATGATCCCTATTGGGAGCACGCCTGCTCCGCTGAACCCGTACAGTGATCCGGGGGCATGCTTCAAGTGCCTCTTTTCTAAGTTCATCTTGTCGAACGCATCTTTGTATAGCAGGTTGGTGTAGGCTCCTGTATCCACCATACACCTTCTCACAATGTGGTTGTTGATGTCTAGAGATAGGACCAAGGGGTCGCTGTGAGGGTATATCACCCGCCCTGCATCCTGGGGGGTGATGGTCAGGGTTAGACCCTTTGGGCTGCCTGCCCTCTAAGTATAGCATATCTGGTTTCGCAGTTCTCTGATTTGTCTTTTCTGGCCTCTCTTACTCATCTGGCTTTCTGCGTCTCCATACACCATGTAAATTATCAGGCGATTTTGTACTGAAGCTTCAGGCTTATCCGCCTACTCTTTCTGGCTCTTGTTCCTTGCCGCGTAGGCACTTAACCAACCATTCCTGATGAGCTTCTCGATCTCATCCTTCAGGTGGCGACATTCTTCAGTGGTATGCCCGGCGCAGTCGTGAAACGTGCAAAACTTCTTAGGATCACCTCTCGGACTGCGCGGCTTACTTGGGCGGTTCCATTTAGCCGTTTCTTTTTCTAACTAAAAAATTTCTGCTCTTGACATGTTGAGGGCCGTGTAGCTATCAAACCTGGGCTGATATGTTGTACGCTCCTTCATCGGGGTATCCCCTTCCTCATCTCTTTGTTTGTTTGCCTCGCCTCTGCTGCGTCCCCCCTGCGGTCCCCCCTGCGGTCCCCCCTGCGGTCCCCCCTGCGGCCTCGAAGGCCTTGTGGGGGTGTCTGGCAGGCTATAGAACTCCTCCTGCAGTATGAAGCCTTCGGCAATTTTCCTAGCCTTGGCCAGAGTTTATGGTTGGGCTCTGATCATTTGATTTTTCATCTCCCCTGGGAGCAACGAGTTGGTCAGGGCATATGCTGCAGTTGGGTCGTCGATTTCCTCGACCTGCTGGAAAGACAAGTCAAACCTCTTCAAATATTCCCTGACAGTTTCACCTTTCTTCTGTCTCAGGGTCATAAGGTCGAATCGGGTTAGCCGGCGCCTTTTGTTCCCTGCGTATTGATCCAAGAAGGCTTCCGCCAGCTCTATGAAATAACTAACCAAACCCTGCGGCAGGTTCCTAAACCATCCTTGTGCCAGCCCCACTAGGGTGGTGGGGAAAACCTTGCACCAAACTGCATCATCGATATCGTACATTCTCATATGGCTCTCGTAGGCCGCCAGATGGTCTTCTAGGTCAGTGGTTCCGTCAAACTTGAAAGAAGGCATTTTAATTTTTGGGATAGGGTATCCCTATACCTCAGGGTGAAGCGGAGTCTTTGTGGGCCTGCCCGTCATTTTCGACTTGCTCCCAGCGGATTGGTAACCGTAGTCATCCCTTTTGCCAGGAGTCGGTTTTCCAATGCTGGGGGAGCGGTACCGGGGTGCTTGTCTACTCATGGCTTCATCTTCTCTTGCAGGCGAGTGATGCCTGAGTCGCTTTCTCTGGGGTGGTTCCAGATTATCACCCTAACGGTGTTTTGACTCCAGTGGCTGCCCATGGTTGAGTCTTGATTGTAGGCTCTGGGACAGCCCTGGAGCTCATTGTGACCCGGCCGGTGTTAGCCTGGAGAAGACATCTCCCAGATTCTCCCCCAGGTGTGTTGACGCCGGCTCCCTGTGCCTCATCCGATCCTGGAGATTCTAGGATAAGCCCCTTTTCTCCATGGCTGAGGTAGACTCAGTGGTATGTATGGAAAAGGCTTGCTGCTGAGCAGGCTGCTTCTGATTTTCGGTGAGGCGCTTATGGGCCTGCACATACCCCTAAGCTGTCTTCCTTGCCTTCCTCTGGACGTTCCTGGCGGCGGTTCGCTTCGTGCCCCCAGCTCCTTCCACTCCTTCAAAGTGAAGCTGCCTGGGGGTCGTCGCAATCCTGCCGACCAGGTCCTCCTGAGTAAACTCCTGGTTGAGCATGGCCGAGAAGAAGGCAGAGGTCTGTGCAACCTGGGCAGGGGTGAGGTTCAAGCTAGGCCTCTGATGACCAACCAGCCCAGCTGCAACCGTAGTTTCTCCATTGGGCGATCCTTGAAGGCTTGCTCGCCCTACTCCTGGGATTGTAGCAGCGGGTGTTGTCCCAGGTGGAGGCATGCCATACAGGGGGATCACCGGTGGTACCGTCGGACCTGCCCCAGAACTGGCTTCAACAATTTCAGGCATGTTTTTTGATTGTGGTTGATTTTTGTGGGTAACTCGTGAGCACAACGGAATTCTTCCCCACAGACGGCGCCAAAATGTTCCGGTACAGAAACAATTAACCCGAACCGGATCCGGGTCTTTAGTATTCGATGTTGTTACTTTGATGGTGATCGTGAAATCTCTCAGATCCCTCCTTCCTCTCACTCCAGTGATCGGATCTTCCCGGCGGAGTTGGCCTGCACCCTGCACAAGGAACGCCCAGGGCCTCGGAGGTGTCCGAGGGAACCCACTCCGATGCCTAAGTTAGTCCGTGAAAAGCCTTAATGAACCTTACTCGGGAGGAGTAAGGTGGCGGTTTTTAGAGTGAGAGTCTAGAGAGAGAAAGTCGAACCCTCTTTATGTGGGAAGTGGCGAGGTATTTTTACCTTTCCATAAGAGAGGGAGAGGAGAGAGTTAGAGAGGAGGTGTGAGTGGATGAGGGGGTGACACATGGGTTCACCTCGTCCACTCATACCTCTTTACCTTAGGCCTGGTCGGAGGGGTTCTGATTCCTTCCCCTGGCCCTGCCAGGGACCAGAGCGCCCTGTCTGGCAGGCAGGGGGGGCTTGCCTTGGAGCTGGGAGCAGCTGAGGCCTTCTGGAGACTTTCAGCTAGGCTTCGTTCTGATTGCCTGTCAGGCAGGCCACTTCTTATTCTCGGGTCAGGCTTCCCCAGGGTCTGAATTAATGGGCGACCCGTGGCAGGCTTCCGACCCCCATCAACTACTTTAGGTGCAACTTCAGGAGAGTGAATTTCTTTCCGAATTTCATGAATATCCACATTTCGTGGTTTATCACTCCCACTAGTTTGACCATTCTCAATGAATCTAGCATTACCAGTCTCAACTATTCTCGTACTGTGGTTAGGACAGTAAAATACATACCCCTTTGACTTTTCAGGATAGCCAATGAAAAAACCATTGACCGTCCTAGAATCTAGCTTTTTTTCATGAGGGTTATACAACCTCACTTCAGCTTGGCAACCCCATACTCTAAGATGTCTTAAGCTCGATTTCCTTCCCGTCCACAGTTCATAAGGAGTCTTAGGAACTGACTTACTAGGAACCCGATTTAAAACATAGGTAGCTGTCTTTAATGCATAGATCCATAAGGAAGGGGGTAGGGAACAATTATTTAACATGCTCCTAACCATTTCAATTAGAGTCCGATTCCGCCTTACAGCTACACCATTCTGCTGAGGTGTACCTGGCATAGTATATTGAGCACAAATGCCTCTATTTTCAAGAAGCTTTGCAAACGGACCAAGACACTGACCATTTTCGGTGAACATTCCATAATATTCACCACCTCTATCCGATCTCACAACTTTTACCTTCTTTTCTAGCTGCCTTTCTACCTCGTTCAAGAATATCTCGAGGACATTCACAGAATGAGCTTTTTCATGCAGTAGATAAGTGTATCCATACCGTGAGTAGTCAACAATAAAGGTGATAAAGTACTTTTCACCACTCCAAGAAGGAGCATCAAAAGGTCCACAAATATCAGTGTGTATAATTTCAAGTAGCTGAGAACTTCTCGTGGCTGGTTTCTTTACTGTGTGTTTAGTATGCTTACCCTTAATGCATTCTATACACACATCTAAGTCACTAAAATCTAATTGAGGAAGAATTTCATTCTTTACCAAACTCAATAACCTTTCTTTAGATATGTGACCTAGTCTTTGATGCCACAAGTAAGCTGAACTTTCATCTGATGCACTACGTTTAGCGCCTCTACTTTCAACATGATACAAAGATTCAGAAAAATTAACATCAAGATTGAACTTATAAAGAGAATCACATAAAGTACCACTACCACAATAGTAATCGTTCCGGTACAAAGTAAATAATCCAAGTTCAAAGTTAATCTTAAAACCTACATCATCCAGCTTACTTAAAGATACAAGATTTCTAGCACATTCAGGTACATAAAGACAATTTATAAGATCTATTTGACAACCAGTGTCTAAGATCAAATGATAGGTCCCAATGCCCTCAATTCGAGCCTTCATTCTGTTTCCCATGGATAGATATTCATTTGGTCCTTGTGGACATGACGTAGGTCCACCCCGACGCGGCCACGCGCGGGTTTGGGTAGGCGAATGAATCTCGTGGTGAGATTGTTCTCGGGTTCGAAATTTAAGTCAAAATGGAGTCGCCACCGAATTTTGTGGTTATTCGGAACCATACGAGCCCACTCTATGTCGTCATGGGCTTTACACAAAGTAAGCCCACTTCGATTTCAGAGTTCATGGGGCTCGTCCCTTTGCATTGCAATATCGATACCGTATAAACCGGCTTTTGTATATAGAATGACTCTCGTGCGCCAAGGGTTTCGGACATCCGGAAACCAAAGGTTCTGAGTAAGGGGTGAGGGTACGTGTTGGGAAGCCCACTAAGGACACCCAACCCCGCCCGCACATGGCGGCCTCTACTAAGACATCGTTCGTGTTCGTGTGTGCGCGCTAGTAAAATGACTAAATGATATGCAAACAGCGTTTTCGGGCTAAGCATGCGAGTTGTTGATTAACTACGTCATTTAATGCATCTTGATTCACGTCAAAGTGATTTAGCATGCGATGTTCATTTAAATAAATAAATGGCAAACATCAAATAATAGAAAACTCGTAAATAAATTACAAATTACACGGGCGGAATACAACCCGGAATTCACAATACAACGAGCAATAAAATAGAATAAATGAATTATAAACAGCAAATGTTAACTAGAAACGGACCCGTATATAATAAATATAAACTAGACCATAAGTTGTGCAAATGGACGAACTTTAATTAATTACGCATTATATTGCATATTAATCAAAGGACGGAGGTTCGAGACCTAGGTGTGGTGCTAACCCGATCTCGAACCTCGATGCCTTGTCCCGACTTATCACCTCGAGAGATGGAGTCTAAATTAATTATGTGTCGGATACGACTAAAGAGTCGTCGACATAAAATTAATAGTGCAAGACCGTCGATCAAAGTCGTTTTAAGTGATATAATATGCATGAGTTTTGAAAAATAGGATCACGTGATTGACTTTACACGTGTCGACTAAAAGTCGTAAAAAAATGACGAGGCTCGAATGTTGCATTAAAGCTCTCGGATTACTGGGCTACAGGACCCACTCGATCGAGTCATGGTCTGACTCGGTCGAGTGTGTCTTTAAAGTAGCTACTGTCCAGATTTTTGGGTGCTACTCGATCGAGTAGCCTACGTACTCGGTCGAGTAGCCCCTGTACGAGTGACAACTCGTGTTGCTTTTTTAGTTAAAATCGATAGTGGGCCAAATTAAATACAAATATTGTACGATTTGTACTTAACTCGGCTTTCGGTGCTATAATCGCATATGCAAGCGATTATAATACCGTCATCGGAATTTTATGAAAATGTTATCGTTTAGATTGAAATTTTGAATTAGTGACGGAATTGCATCCCTCTACGTCACGACATCGGAACTAATCTTTTCGGATTATGTGATGTTGGTTTTCGTGTCAACGGGTTCCGCACTATTCTTGAAAATGGGATCAAATATGTTCAACTATGACCGATCACGATCACATCACGTCCTTGAGCACATTGGGGCGGTGCTCCTCGAAAGGGCGCCACCTCCGTCGTTACTCGTAAAGGAATTAGATGGACTTTAGGCGATCGTCATAGTTAAACGTATTTGAAACCGAGATTTAAATACTAGTATGTATATATACACGGTATAATAATGTTAGATGTTAGAATACGGAATTAAAGTGTTAGTATGCACAAAATTAAAGGTTAGTGTTAGCGGTTAGTAATAATAATAATAATAATAATAATAATAATAATAATATTACATATACATATATAATCGAAAAAGAGAAAGGAGATGTCGGGATTGAATTACACCCTCAACCTACATGCTTAATGGCCTCGGAAACGAACTCGTAGTAGCGGCGTGTGCGCGGGAGTGTCGAGATATGTAGGGTGAGTTAGGGTGTGTTTGGTTAGGGAGAGGATGCTCTCGGGTCTTTGGTGAGTTTTGATCTCGAGTTTTGAATGTGTATGTATTGATTGTGTATAAATGAGTGTGTATGAATGTGGAAGATTGAAAGGTGGTAATGTGTAGAGATTGATAAGTTGGCTGAATGTGTGTGGGAAAAGCTTGTGAAATGAATGGGGTTAAGGGGGTATTTATAGGCTTCACCCCCCGACCTAAGGTCACTCGATCGAGTGCCCTAGTGCACTCGGTCGAGTGCCTTCAGAAATGAATCTGGTCCGGTTTTTGACGCTCCACTCGACCGAGTGGGTCAATCCACTCGATCGAGTGGATCAAGCAAATCGAGCTATTTTAGGAAGGAATTGATATTGTTGTTTTGATTGATTTTATTTGAATTTAGACTTGGCGCCAGCTTCTAGAAGATGCACTTAGGCTGGTTTTTGTGACGGGTTCGTCTTTGACCGGGTTTTGACCCGGTCGCCAAAAGACGGGATTTATTTTTGGTGTCGGTTTTGGCCCAAATTAGTCTCATTTGACTCGGAATGACCCACTGGGCCTGGATTTGAGGTCTGTTTTGAGAGATTTGCACTCCGCTAAATGCCCACGTCGGATACTATTGATTCCGAGTCCGTATTCGAGCATATTAAGTCACGTTGACGTCCGATCATCATCGGGTGTTTTATTGGGAACTGCTATAGACACTGGCAGGCAAAATGCGGGTGTCTACAGTCCTCTTATGGGCCGGATCGAACTGAATCCTTGTTTAATATGAGAGACGTGAGTAGTAGCACCAGAATCTAACCACCAGGTATTATTAGCCACTTCAATAAGGTTTGATTCAAAGCATACGGAACAATAATGCATACCTCTCTTTTCGAACCAATCTTTCATTTTTGGACATTCTTTCTTGAAATGTCCCTTTTTCTTACAAAAGCGACACTTCAAATCCTTTTTCATCTTACTTTCGGGTCCTTTAATGTAAGATTTGCCCTTGTTTTTGCCTTTCCAACTTGGTGTGCTCTTGCTGCTGCTGGCTCTTTCATGACCTACAAGATGGACAACTGGGGTTTTTGCCTTCTTTAATCTCCCTTCCTCCTGAATGAGCATAGCTTTTAACTCTTGAAGTTTCCATTTAACCGTTAATGTGTTATAATTCACTTGAAACTGGCTAAACTCATTAGGTAGGGAGTTAATAAAAAATTGCACCAAAAAGGAATCATTTACTTCCATCCCTAGCTTCTTTAACTTTGCTGCCTGATTTCACATTTATGTCACATGAGTATGCATTGATTCCGAGCCGTTCAAGTCATATTTTTTATTAGTCAGTCCACTCATAAGACTACCAGTTATTGACTTGTCTGCCAGCTCAGATTGGAAGCACTTCTTTATATTTTTCAAGAATTCTCTCGCTTTCTCTGTTTTAGGCATTGATGGCTTAATACTTTCGGCCATTGTCAATCTCATGAGGGTTAAACTCAACCTGTTAGAGCGTTCCCACAACTCATATAAGGAAATTTCTTCCTTAGTGCTCTTGTCAGTTATGGCTGAGGGTTTCTCATCAGAAATAATGGCTAGGTCGAGTGCCATAATACCCAGTGTGAACCGGATTTCCTCGGACCATTCATCATAGTTAAGCCCTTTAAACTTAGTAACAGAGTTAGCGGACGCAGGTAAATTAGATGAGGCTGCAAAAATTTACACATGCTTAACCTATTAGTGCTTTGAAAACTTAATACAGATTCAGAAACATTACATACACATTTAAGTAACCTTTGGGCAATACTAAAATGCATATACTACAATTAATGTTATAAATACTTTAATAGTCAATTATCAACATATCAAAATTTTAAATGAATGACATCTTTGGACATACATAACATTCAAATTTCGTATAAATAATAATTTAACCCTTTAACATTATTATCTATATTTCATGTTCCTCCTTTGGGTAGGTCGCATAAACATACATAATAAAATTTAGGACTTTAATAAATAACATCTCCATAATATGGTCTAAACAACCACTAAACTTTTCATATGTTTAAGGGCATCATAACAAGGTCACTTTGGTGACTAACATGTACATATAATATAAACATTAAACTTTAATGGATAATTTTCATTATAATGTGTTAATTTTTCATAAACACAAAATTTATCCATCACAATGAAAGCATTATGGTGAAAGTAACACAATTCAACAATAGAGTAGTTTATAGTGTGCCAACTATTTATGTACCTATTGTTCATTAATCCATACAATACCATACGCAGCGGAAGAAAATAAACATTATTGTGTCAATAATTATGTTTGAACATGGACGTACATGCAAAATCAAACTCCACGCATGAAACTTTAATAACATGAACTCATTCTGCCTAAATCAAACACAAAGTTAAGCATGTGAAAACATTCGGTCATAATCAACAAACAATACTGTAATCCCCTAGAAATTCTAACGCAATACAGTGGCGGAAACACTGTAGAAGTGGAATTATAACACACTGTAGCTATGTTTTGATTAAATAAAAATGGTAAGTCAATACATAAGCCATAAAATAAAAATGACTACAAAATAAATAAATAAATAAAATCCATAAAAAGGGTTTTAACAATCCATAATACAGTGATCTGATTAAAACAAGCAGGATCCATAACCGCTCGCTAGCCCACCCGAAGGAAAACACATATACCTTCCATGTTTAAAACATAACAGCCACAATCATTGGGGAGCAACGTCAACGTTCTCCCAGCCGTATAACATGATTTTAAAACTGTAATTACTATTGTAGAAAAATAGTAAAAATGGAAAACAGTAAAACACATTATAATAAAAATAAACTTCAGTGAAAAACTTCACGTATCAAAACAATATAACAAAAATGAGTTTTCCGAATAAAACATAAAACATTTGCCGACCTGCAACCAAATTATATCGATAATAATAAAAATATTCAAAATGGCGTTATGGATAGGAGTAGTGTAGACGGCTAGACTTTCACTAGGAGAATACTAAAAACTAGCTTCGAGAACTTAGTTCAAACAAATCAAACTTCGGTCTCTAACTAGGCTACTCAACCATAATAGAGCGGCGACTTATAAATGCGTGGCCCTAGTTTAAGATAATGCACACCCCTCCTGGGATTACCTGTCACCCAGTTCAACTTATGACGGCGACTTACTGCGAGGCCTAAGCTTAAGGTCAAAATGTACAAAACTCCCGGGATACCTGTCACCCGGTTCAACAACCAATGTACCGATTCCTGATACACTAGCCTTATAGTTGATGGCAAAACCGTAAACCCTAGAATATATTACTCTAACCTCACACTTGCCCTTATTCCATAACTCCAAAACAAAGTCATTATCGATATTCAAAAGATATAATCAATATAAATAATATGAGGATAAAAGAAGTAAACATTTATATTCTAAAAGAGGAAACTTTCTATTTTAGGAAACTTCTATTTTTAGAAATTTTACTAAAAATAGCATTACATCAAAATAGTGAAAATATTAGTTCATACTAATACCACATTTTTAGTAAACGATATAGATTTATAAAACTAATACTTTCGGCCTTATCGATATTAATTATTAAAGTAAGAACATTAGAGTTTATGAAGTTATTGAAATATCGTACTAGTGTATAAAATGATTAAAAATGTCTTAAAATTTTTAATAATACTAATCAGGGTGTTTTTTAAAATTTACAAAGCTAAAGTTCCCTAATTATTATTAGTTACGACAATACAATTACAAATAGGATTTTACGGCAAATGTCAAATTAAATCTTTTAACGTCTTTTATTTAATTAACCCATTGAATATATTTAGAATATATTAAGGGATGATTTAACTCTTAATGTTTCAGATTTAAATATTTTCAAAATAGCTGGAAAAATAAATCTTTTAGGTAAGACGAAGCATTTTAACGATAAATCGTAATTTGTCCAAAAATCAATACTTATTAATTAAAGACTTTAATAAATAGTACAAAAATTACGTAAAATAGTTAAAATATATTTATGGACATTCTGTCCAGAAAAGAAAATTTTTCAGAATCCTAAAACTCGGTTTTTAAAGCATTTTCTCGTTAATCGTCTAATCTCGACAATGACGATTAATAAAAATAGTAATTACAAAACGATTTAAGTATTAATATCCAAAAATTATTATTAAGATTAAAAATCATGATTTTCCAGAAAATACTATTTTTCCAGATTTCTAAAAATTCCAGCTTTCATAAACCCCATCAAAACCGTCTTTAAAACCCGTTTTCACAATTAACGATTCCATTAATAAAACTTATCGTTCCTAACATTTTATTAAAGCACTAAAAATCATAAAAATACATTTTATTAAGAAACCATCAGAATCATAATTTTTCCAGAGTTAAACCAAAGACCAGAAATCGAGAATTTAAACGACAAACACGGTTTTAACGATAAACGATGATTTAAAGTGATTAATTAATTCATCCACTTAACAATTCCGAAATATTATGAAACAATTTATAAAATTCTATTTTATCAGAAAGTTTCACCACGTCAAAAAACAGATTAAAATAAAATATTTAGGTACTAAAACTAAAAATCGGCTTTTAATCGTTTTTGTCCGATAACGGTAATAATTCAATAATCGATATCAAAAATATCAGAAAAATACTAAATTATTAAAAATCATCAAAAACAACATTTTTCCATAATATAAACATATATTACATGTTTAGGCCAATTATTACTGTTCCGGTCACGGAAACAATTAACCCGGCTCTGGATCCGTGTCGAGTAATCGGAATGTTGATAAGTAATGGATCGCTTGATTTCCTTCGATCTCTCCTTTATCCCTCTCCTATGGTCGGACCTTCCCGGCGGAGTTGGCCTGCTCCCTGCACAATGAACGCACAGGGCCCCGGAGGTTGTCCGAGGGAACCCTCTCCGATGCCTAAGTTAGTCCGTGAAATGCGTTGACGAACCTAGCTCGTGAGGAACTAGGCGGCGTTTTTAGGAGTGAGAGTTTAGAGAGATATAATCCAACCCTTCCTAAGTGGGAAATGAATGGGTATTTATACCTTCCCACAAGAGAGAGAAGGGGAGAGGGAAAAGAGTGGGAGAATGGGTGGATGGCCAGGTGACACGTGGACCTGTTTCATCCACTCATTCCCTTTTACCTTTGGCAGAATGGCGGAGGGACCCTCAGTAACCCCTGCCCTGCTTGGGGGAGAGGTCGCCTGGAAGCAGGCGAGCAGGGGGTGCCTGTAGGCCCTCCTCAGCTAGTCGCCTTACCCTGCTGAGCGGGCGGCCCTCTTGGAGCTACGTCCCATTGAGGTAATCCGGGTGTCTTGCTTCGACGGCCTGCTGGGCAGGCTCCTCAGTTCCCCGGGTTGGGTCTTTACGGGGCCTGCGAGGCGGGCGACCCGGTGCAGGCTCCTGACCCTCATCAATTGGCCCTCACCGGCCGGGGGGAAGCAAGGCTTCCCCTTGGCAGGTGGACTTTTGACGGTGGGAAGTTGACTTGTGACTTTACCACTGCATTTAATGCGTTCGCGTATTCCCGAGGGGGGAGATTCTTCTGTATTGGGCATGCCAAGAGTTTAATTGTCCTTTGGGTCATGATTGCTCTTTACACCCAGTGGATTTTTGGGCAGCGTGCTGGTGTGTTGATTGGCTGTGCCCCCTGTCAGAGTGGTTGGGGTGCCATTTAATGATTTGGCTTCCCTTCTTGTATAAATTGCATTCTCTTTGCCACTTTCACGACCCATCTCCAACCTTCTTTTCTTCTCTTTTCAAAGAAAATGTCGTGGATCACCAAAGTACTTTTTTGCCAAGGGACTCGCGTGGTGACCCGTCGCTTTAGGGGTCGTTGGAGGCTAAGGTACCCTAGGGCGTCCTTTCTCATCTTGCGCCGTAGCCGGCGGCCCTGTGCTCGACTTCGCAGGAAGCTTAGAAGGAGGTCTCTTGTCAGGGCAGGCAAGCGTCCTCAGAGGGCTTCTCCAGTCGCCCCAAAGTACAGGCGCTACCCCCAGGAAGGGGGTTGTTTCGACAGGGGGTGCCATGAATGTTTTCCATGGCTACACCTTGAGCAGTTTGATCCCAACTGCTCAGAGTTGGCCTCTTCTCCTGAGTCGGGCCCCTCTTCTCCCCTGAGAAGGAAAGTGGGCTGCGGCTCCTGTGATGACACTGAGACAGTCCCTTATGGTAGGGACTGGGATGTTAGTAGCCAGGATTTCGGCGATAGTGGCGGCCAGGGTTATTCCTCCGGTCGGGACGGCGATGATGACTCTGTGGACCCCTTCAAGGATTCCGACGACTGGGACTGGGGATCCGATGCAGGGGGGTACCACAGCCCTGGGGACGACTCTCCAGGTTTTGATGACGATTAGGCCTGCTGGCGGGGCGCAGGCGTGGCGAGCTGGAAATAGGGGCTCTTTTTGTACTTTTTATTTGTACTGGATGTAACTTGCCCGTTTTTCGGGTTTTCCTTAACTTAATGAATGAAAAAAAGACAGGCAGTTTGTTTATGTGTGGCATTTTTACTATTTGTTATTATTTATTATTTAAATGGAGGGAGGACGTCACAGGGTGATCGATCCTCTGACATCCTTTGGTCTTCTCGAGGCTACCCTTGGGAAGCTACAAGGGGCTGACTTTTGAGAGTATGACACGTGGACAGTAACCCTTGGGCGGACTGTTGAGGGTTGGCAACTCTTTGTCTGCCTTCCCCCTTATAAAAGCAATCTGTCACTCATTCTTCTTCTTTTTCTTTTTCCAACTTCCTTTCTTTTCCTCTGCATATCTTTTGGTTGTGATAACTCGAGCCTTCCTTCGTATCCCCGTTTCTCTGGGAGATCTCTCTTTCAAGCCTTCTTCTCACCGGCGACCGACCTTAGGTTAGACTTTTAATTTCCAGTTCTTGCTCCCTTTCTTTTTGATTTCTTGCTTTTCATTCCTCTTAGAGTTGCTATGTCTAGAACTCGCGAACGTATCCTACCATTTACCGACCCATTGAGGATGGAGGAACGGGAAAAGGGTAGGGAGAATCTTGCCTCCTCCTCTAGGGAGGTTGGCCTTGGTGCTGTCGAGGAGGAGAACTCGGCGGGTAGTGGGGGTGGTAACTCTCCTGAACCTGCCTCCTACGACGTTGTCGACTCGGACGACGAGGCGCTGGAGATCGACCCCTCTAGGACCTCCGGTCCCCTTATTCCTCGGGAAAGGGGTAGGACCTATTATTTAGACAAAACCAAGTACCACGTTCCCCTGGGAACTTACCCCGACCCCAAAAACTGGGATTTGATTCTTGCGAAGAATGCTGCTAGCGCGATCGAGCGGTTTTACAATTTCGGGGATGGGTATACCATTGTCGTCCCTGGTGAAAAAGACACCGTATGCAGTCCTCCCGACGGGTGCATAGCGGTTTATCACAAGTGTTTGGAGTTCGGCCTTCGTTTCCCCCTTCATCCTTCCCTGGAAGAGATTTTCAGGCGGATGAACGTGGCCATTGCCCAGCTGACAGCCATGGCTGTCAGGTCATTAATTTCGTACGTTTGGACCTGCCTGTTCCATCGTGCCGAGCCCTCTATTGATGCTTTAAGGTTTATGGTCGGTCTGCAAATGGTTTCTTCTGGGAGTGAGGGTTCTCCTGGATATTGGTCTCTTCTGAGACAGAAAGGGCATACTCTGGTGTGGCCAGCTATGGACAGCCTGAGAGATTGGAAAAACAATTTTCTCTATGTGCACAGCGCCCGCGGGTGGAAGATTCCTCGCCATTTCAGGAACCACGTTCACACCAGGCTAGAGACCCACGAGGAATATCACCCAGGCGTGGGAGGGAAAGCCTTGGAGGTGAAGTTGAGCAGGAGAGATAGGGATCTGGTAGACTATTTTGCTGCCCATACCGATAAATATGGGGTGTATGGCCCCTCATTATGGCTCCCCCATGCGGAGCTTATTGCTACTGACAGGTACCTGACCCGGGTGGGCATGAATCCGGGCCTAGACGAAGGTAGTTCAGGAGTGCTGATGATTTTTCCTTACCCACTTTTTTCTTTTTAAATGACCTTTCTAACCGTTCGCCTGTTCGCTTTGCAGACCTTGCTACCTTCCTTTGGAAAAAAGGGGAGATGAGGCGTTTGGGTTTGACCGAGACTCTTACCGTTGTCCAAAGCCATCCTTCCCTTCCTCCTGACTTCAAGAAGGGCGAGAAGAACCTGATGAAGCATCTGAAAGGCCTGTCGTTTAGCAGGCCAAGGCTCCCTGCTCCCCCTAGATCAACGCCTGCGAAAACGGCGGTTTCTGAAGCCACTCCTTCTCCGGTTGCGAAAACGGCGATCGCCTCTGAGGTTACTCCTTCCCCTGCTGGCAAGCAGGGAGGCCCTCTTGCAGGGGTTCAGATTCCCCCGGGGCCGCTGGCCGCTGGCTCTGAAGAGACTGGAGAAAGTACTCCTAGGGGGCTGATTAGGAAGAGGAGCAGGGAAACTCCAAACGCTGATCACGTGGTGGATTTGGAGGCTGACACGCCTGGCCCAAAGCGCTTTGCTCAGGGAGTTTCTGGTACCCTTTTTTCTGAGGAGAATACTGAATTATTATACTGCCGGCGATAGCCAGGACGTCTCTGCCTTACTTTCTAACTCCGGGGCGGTTTTCGCGGATCACCTTCTCAAGACTGTCCACTCTGCTACCCACCAAGTGACTCAATACATTCAGCACACCGCCAGAGTTATTCAGGCCTCTGTGGAGCTGGCGACCCTTAGTCATTTAAGTGACGAGGAGCTGGCCAATTCTGACCGCCTGACTACAGTCGAAAGGGATGTTGCTCTTATTGCTGGTTTAAAGGATCAGCTGACAAAAAAGGAGAATGAGCTGGAGGAGGCCAGGGGTCAGGTGGTTCACTGGAAGTCTCAAAGCGAGAGAGCAGTCAGGGAAGTGTCTCGCCTGGAGGAGGAGTCGAAGAGAGCTAAGCAGGCCTTTGCAGAGCTGGAGCAGGCCAAAAAAGCTTTAGCTGAGTTGGACCACGCCAAGAAAGAGGCCGCTGATATAGGGGAGCGCCTTTCTAAGGCGAATTCGGATCTTCAGGCGGCTCTGGGTGACTTGGCGGTGAAGACCGAGGAGTGGCAGAAGGAGAGGGATGAGATAATTCAGGAGGTGGAAACTGCAGTGTCAGCAGGCTTCGTGAATGGCGCCAACTCTTGCTTGGGGGTGGTTATGGAAGCTGTCAGGGAAATGTTCCCTGGCTTTGATGAAGAAGCTTTTCGGGCTCTCTATGCCGCCAAGGATGAGGCCCAGATGCGCAGGATGGCTGAAGGGGCTGCTACCTCCGGCCTAGAAGCTCCCCCTGCTTAATATGGAGGGCAGTCATCCTCAGAGGGCTTCTGTTCGTCCCCTGCTGCACCTATGCTGACGTTTTAACTTCTTATCTTTTTGCGCGCCGAGCCCTTTTGTGGCCGGCTGCCGTGTTTATTGTAATTATTTCTAAAAAACCTTTTTTTTTTTCTGTGTATCCCTGCTACTTCATTTCCTTTTATAAGGATTCTTCCATTTGTTCTTATCTGTTTTTGTTTGGCTTTCTGTACAAGTTTTTATGGTACGGCCTGCCCCCTGCCTGCCCAGAGGTAAGCAGGGAGGCTTCCTGCGTTTTTTATACAAGGTTGGGGGGCCCTGCCCCCAGTCCTTGTTGATTTGGCCTGTCCCTGGATTTTGATCAAAGTCCAGGGGGCCTGCCCCCTGCCTGCCCAGAGGTAAGCAGAGGGGGCTTTTTGCGTTTTTTATACAAGGTTGGGGGGCCTGCCCCCAGTCCTTGTTGATTTGGCCTGTCCCTGGCTTTTGATCAAAGTCCAGGGGGCCTGCCCCCTGCCTGCCCAGAGGTAAGCAGGGGGGCTTTTTGCGTTTTTTATACAAGGTTGGAGGGCCTGCCCCCAGTCCTTGTTGATTTGGCCTGTCCCTGGCTTTTGATCAAAGTCTAGGGGGCCTGCCCCCTGCCTGCCCAGAGGTAAGCAGGGAGGCTTTTTGCGTTTTTTATACAAGGTTGGGGGGCTTGCCCCCAGTCCTTGTTGATTTGGCCTGTCCCTGGCTTTTGATCAAAGTCCAGGGGGCCTGCCCCCTGCCTGCCCAGAGGTAAGCAGGGAGGCTTTTTGCGTTTTTTATACAAGGTTGGGGGGCCTTCCCCCAGTCCTTGTTGATTTGGCCTGTCCCTGGCTTTTGATCAAAGTCCAGGGGGCCTGCCCCCCGCCTGTCCAGAGGTAAGCAGGGAGGCTTAGAATTTTTGTTGGGGGTCCGTTTTTCTTAGTTTTGGCAACAGGGGGGCCTCCCCCTATTGCCCCCTGCTCGTTTGTGTGTGAAGACGCAAGTTTTGAACATGGAACGAGTATGGACTTGAAGTTCTTTCATTTTGTTGTAAAAAATTTAACACAAGGGTGGTCGGAGCCGTCGACATTCTTTGACCGTTCTCCGCCAATTTTCCAGGAAATGAAAACCATCTTAAGATTTGGCTAGACATAATAATTCTTCAGGGTGTCTACGTTCCAGTGAGCACTAAACTCTTGGCCTTCAAGATTGGCGATTCTATACGTGCCTGGCCCTAGGATTTGAGTTACTTGGTATGGACCTTCCCAGTTATCACTTAGTTTGCCGTGCTCCCTCGATTTTCCCACGGCCTGTGTTTTTCTGAGAACTAGATCTCCCATCTGAAAATTTCTCTGATGCACGCTCTTATTGTACGCCTTTCTCATTCGTTGCTAGTAGGCGACGATGTTGGCACTAGCCTCCTCCCTTACCTCACTGACCAGGTCTAAAGCCTCGGCCATTGCTACTTCATTCTCAATCTGGTCGTATTGTAGGGAGCGCAGGGAAGGAATCCTGGCCTCAATTGGTAGTAGAGCTTCTGCGCCATATACCAGGCCGAATGGTGTCTGGCCTGTAGATTCCTTTCGGGTGGTCCGTATTGACCAGAGTATGCTGGGAAGTTCGTTGGCCCATCTGCCCTTGAGGTCATCTACCATCTTCTTAAGGTCATTCAAGATCTGTTTGTTGGCTGCTTCTGCCTGTCCGTTGGTTTGAGGGTGGCAGACGGCAGAGTAGGCAACTGCGACGCCATGGCCTTCCAGCCAGATTCTCAGGGGGTCATTATCGAATTGTCTTCCATGACCAAACACTAGCATTTTTGGTATGCCGAATCTAGTGATGATATTTCGCCATATTACCTTCCTGACTGCAGGCTCGGTAATGCTGGGGACTGCCTCAGCTTCCACCCACTTGGTGAAGTAGTCGATGGCCACAATCGAGAACTTTCTGCCCCCGGTGGCTACCGCGAAAGGTCCTAGTATGTCCATCCCCCACTGAGTGAAGGGGATGGGGGATAGGATTGGCCTGAGTTCTTGGGCCGGAGCATGGATGGATGGGGCAAAAAGCTGACATTTCCTGCACTTTTGGGTCAGGCTTCTAGCGTCTGCTAGCATGGTAGGCCAGTAGTACCCTGCCCTGAGGGCCTTGTGGGCCAATGACCTTCTTCCGATGTGATGTCCACAGATTCCTGAGTGGATGTCTTCTAGGACTTCGGCAGCCTGGTCTGCCCCTAGGCATCTGAGCAGGGGATAAGTGAAAGATTTCTTGTAGAGCTCTCCGTCAATGATTATGAACCAGGCGGCTTTGGCCTGAACTTTCCTTTTCTGTACCGGATCAGGTGGTAGGATGCCGTATCTTTTGAACTGAATGAAGGGGATCATCCAGTTTTCCTGTCTTTCCTCAATGGTGCTGACTGCCTGACAGGGAGTGGTGGACTTCTCATGCATAACATCGACCCAAACTGACCTCCTTACGTCTTGCAAGCTGGAGCTGGCCAGTTTAGACAGAGTGTCAGCCCGATTATTCTGTGACCGGGGTATTTGCTGGATTTCGTATGACTTCAGGTTTGATGATTCCTGTTTCACTTTTTTAAGGTAGGTGGCCATGGTCTGGTCTCTGGCCTCATACTCTCCGTTAATTTGATTAGCAATGAGCTGGGAGTCAGTTGCTAGTATAACTCGCTCTGCCCCTGCGGCCTTAGCCAGATTTATCCCTGCGAGTACAGCCTCGTATTCTGCCTCGTTGTTGGATGCGGGGAAGGTGAATCTGAGTGCATGCTCAAAATCAACTCCCTCTGGGCTGGTCATAACAACGCCTGCCCCTGCGCCGTTGGCTGTAGAGGATCCGTCAGTGTGCACAATCCATTCTTCGGCGGGGGGCTCCTCTTCCCCTGAGTGGGAACATTCAGCCAGGAAATCAGCTAAGGCTTGGGCTTTGATGGTTGTCCTTGGCTGATATGATATCCCCAGTCCGCTTAACTCGATCGCCCATTTCAGCAGCCTTCCTGACTTATCAAACTTTTCCAACACTTTCTCTAGCGGCTGATCGGTGAGGACCACAACGGGATGTGCGTCAAAGTAGGGTTTGAGTTTTCTGGCTGCGATGATGACTGCATAAGCGGCCTTTTCTATCAAAGGATAATTTCTTTCGACTGTCCCCAGGGCGTGACTCACAAAGTAGATGGGTTGTTGTGAGTTTGCTTCCTCCCTTAGGATGACTGCACTTACTGTCGTGTTGGTGACAGCAATGTATAGGTACAGTTTTTCTCCGGCCACTGGTCTTGCCAGGGTAGGGAGTTTCTTCAGGTGTTCCTTCAATTGTTCGAAGGCTTTCCTTTGTTCATCTTCCCATTTGAATTGCTTATTACCCTTCAATACTTTGAAGAATGAGGTGGATTTGTCTGCCGACCTGGCGATAAATCGGGCCAGGGCGGCCATCCTGCCTATAAGCCGCTGAATGTCCCTGATGGTTTTAGGCTCCGGAAGATCTAGGACCGCCTGAACTTTTTCGGGATTGGCGTCTATCCCCCTGGAGCTGACTAAGAAACCCAGGAATTTTCCGGACCGGACCCCGAATGTGCATTTTTTTCGGATTCAGCTTCATCTTGTATGACCGCAGGGAGGAGAATGTCTCCTGAAGGTCAGTTAGATGCTCCTTGTCCCCTTTGCTCTTGACGATTGCATCATCGACATAGGCTTCCAAATTTCTCCCTTTTTGATTTTCAAAGACTTTGTCCACCAACCGCTGATAGGTGGCGCCTACATTTTTTAGTCCGAATGGCATCATCTTATACATGTAAGTGCCGTGGCTGGTTATGAAGGCGCACCTTACCCTGTCTGGCTGCCAGAGGTACACTTGATGGTACCCTGAAAATGCATCCAGAAAGCTTAGCGTGGTGTATCCACTAGTGGCGTCCACCAATTGATCTATCCTGGGCAAAGGGTAGCAGTCCTTTGGGCAGGCTTTGTTAAGATTTGTAAAGTCTACGCACATTCTCCATGCACCTAACGACTTTTTTACCATTACAACGTTTGCCAACCATTCAGGGTAGTCACAGACTTCGATGAAATCTGCCTTCAGGAGTTTGTCTATTTCCTCCTTTATCGCCGCGTCTTTTTCTACAGACATGTTTCTTTTCTTCTGCTTCACAGGGCGAGCCTCTGGATTAATGTTCAGCTTGTGAACAATAAAAGCCGGGTCGACCCCTGGCATCTCGTCTGCAGAGTAAGCGAATACGTCCCTATTCTCTCTCAGGACCGCAATTAACTCCCTTTGGTAGGATTCCTCCAGGTCGGCCCCTACGAGGACCTGCCTTCCTGGTTCTAAGTCCACCAGCATGCTCTCCCCTCCGGGCTCTAGGTGGGCTGATTCTTGCTGGGCAGCTGGGATTTCGCCCTCCCTGCTGGAAGAACTTTTGGCTTTCCGTTTTCTCTTCCTTTCTGTCTCATGGGCATGCAGGGCCACGAAGTAACAGTGTCTGGCCGACTCCTGATCTCCATGGACTTTCCCTTCCATGCCAAAGTCTGTCACATAGGCTATGGTGAGGGCCCTGATTGACACAGCAGCTTCTATTTCATCTAGGGTGGCTCGTCCTATCAGGGCGTTGTACGCAGACTTGGCGTCCACCACAACAAATGATGCCCTGATATTTCTGGCCGAGGCCCCCTCTCCGAATGTTACTGGCAGGTCGATAACTCCCGTGGGTAGCACACCTGCCCCACTGAACCCATATAAAGATCCAGAGGCTGGCTTCAGATGTCTTTTTCCTAGATTCATTTTCTCAAAAGCGTCTTTGTACAGGAGGTTTGTGTAGGCGCCCGTGTCCACCATGCATCTCTTGACAATGTGATTGCTAATTTCAAGAGTTAAGACCAGAAGGTCACTATGCGGGTACATGACTCTCCCTGCATCTTCAGGGGTGATGCTTAGGGTGGTGCCTCTTGGACTTCCTGCCCTCTCGGCGTAGCAAATTTGGTTCCGCAATTCGCGGATCTGCCTTTTCTGGCTTCGTCTGCTAGTCCGCCCCTCTGCATCTCCTGACACTACGTGGATAATTGTGCGATTTTGGGCTGAGCCTTCAGGTTTGTCCGCCGCCTCCTTTTGGGGTTTGTTCCTTGCTGCATAGTTACTTAGCCAGCCGTTTCTTATAAGTTTCTCTATCTCATCTTTTAAGTGTCGGCATTCCTCTGTGGTATGGCCTATGTAATCGTGGAACGTGCAGAATTTTTTGGGATCTCCCTTTAGGCTGCGCGGCTTGTTTGGACGAGTCCATTTCGCCGTTTCTTTTTCCAACTCGAAGATTTCTGCTCTCGGCCTGTTGAGGGCCGTGTAGCTGTCAAATCTTGGCTGGTATGTCGTGCGTTCTTTCTTGGGGGTGTCTCCCTCTTCTCTCTGCTTGCCTGGCTCATTCTGCCTCTTCCACCCTGCGGTCCCCCTTGCGGCCTCGTTTGGCCTGCAGGGGTGTCTGGCAGGCTGTGAAACTCTTCCTGCAGAATAAATCCTTCAGCGATTTTCCTGGCTTTGGCCAAGGTTTCCGGCTGGGCCCTGATCATCTGATTCTTCATTTCTCCTGGGAGTAGGGAGATTGTCATGGCGTAAGCAACGGTGGAATCATCGATCTCTCTGACTTGCTGATAGGACAAGTCAAATCTCTTCAGGTACTCCCTGACGCTTTCGCCTTTCTTCTGTTTTAAGGTCATGAGGTCAAAACGAGTGAGGCGTCTCCTTTTGTTCCCTGCATATTGCTCGAGGAAGGCCTCGGCTAACTCTATAAAGAAGCTGATTGATCCCTGGCGGAGGTCCCTGAACCATCCCTGTGCAAGTCCTACCAGGGTGGTGGGAAGATTTTACACCAGATAGCGTCATCCACGTCATACATGCCCATGTGACTTTCAAATGCCGCCAGATGATCCTCTGGGTCTGTGGTCCCGTCGAACTTGACGGTAGGCATTTTTATCTTTGGGTTGGGGAAATCTTGTACATCAGGATGAAGAGGGGTTTTTGTAGGCCTGCCTACTACTCGTGACCTGCTTTCCCCAGACTGGTTACCGTGAATATCCCATTGTCTAGGGATCGGTTTCCTAGTACTGGGGGAGCGGTGCCTCGGTGGCGGCCTACTTGCTGCTTCGTCCTCTATCTCAGGGGAGATTTGTCTGGGCCTCTTCCTCTGAGACTGACAGAGGTTGTCATCCTGGTGGTATCTAGACTCGAGCGGTTGCCCCCAGTTAAGCCTAGACTGCAGGCTTTGGGACAACCCTGGGGTTGGCTGTCCCTTGGCTGCCGGCGTTAACCCAGAGAAGACTCCGCCCTGCTTTTCCCCCAGGCGCTTGGATGCAGGTTCCTTGTGCCTCATTCGATCCCGCAGTCCTTGAGACAGACCTCTCTGCTCTCCAGACGCAGATTCTGTTGTGTGAATGGAGAACGCCTGTTGTTGGGCAGGTGGCTCTGGGCTGCCTGTTGTGATACGCTTCTGCACCTGCGCATACACTTGAGCTGTCCTTCTTGCTTTCCTCTGTGCGTTCCTGGCGGCGGTTCGCTTCGTGCCCCCAGCTCCATCCCTGTTCGTTGAGGGTGGCTGCCTGGGGGTCGTTGCGACCCTGCCTACCAGGTCCTCAGGAGTGAACTCCTGGTTTAGCATTGCGGAGAAGAAAGCAGCTGTCTGTGCCATCTGAGCTGGGGTCAGGTTTAGGGTGTGCCCTGGGTGTGCCCCCAACTCTGGCGCGGCAACAGCATTTGGCATGCCTAGGAGACTGGTTCCTCCCATCCCCAGGGTCGTGGTGGGAGGAGCCCTCTTTGGCTGTGGCATGCCGTATAAGGGGGTCACCGGTGGGACCGTCGGACCTACCCCTACACTGGTGTCAACGATTTCTGGCATAATTACTTTGATTGGTTTAGTTTTTGTAATTGGGAATGATTGATTTTTGTGGGTAATTCGTGGATACAACCAGATCTTTCCCACATACGGCGCCAAATTATTCCGGTCACGGAAGCAATTAACCCGGCTCTGGATCTGGGTCGGGTAATCGAAATGTTGATAAGTAATGGATCGCTTGATTTCCTTCGATCTCTCCTTTATCCCTCTCCTATGGTCGGACCTTCCCGACGGAGTTGGCCTGCTCCCTACACAATGAACGCACAGGGCCCGGAGGTTGTCCGAGGGAACCCTCTCCGATGCCTAAGTTAGTCCGTGAAATGCCTTGAGGAACCTAGCTCGTGAGGAACTAGGCGGCGTTTTTAGGAGTGAGAGTCTAGAGAGAGAAAATCCAACCCTTCCTAAGTGGGAAATGAATGGGTATTTATACCTTCCCACAAGAGAGAGAAGGGGAGAGGGAAAAGAGTGGGAGAATGGGTGGATGGCCAGGTGACACGTGGACCTGTTTCATCCACTCATTCCCTTTTACCTTTGGCAGAATGGCGGAGGGACCCTCGGTAACCCCTGCCCTGCTTGGGGGAGAGGTCGCCTGGAAGCAGGCGAGCAGGGGGTGCCTGTAGGCCCTCCTCAGCTAGTCGCCTTACCCTGCTGAGCGGGCGGCCCTCTTGGAGCTACGTCCCATTGAGGTAATCCGGGTGTCTTGCTTCGACGACCTGCTGGGCAGGCTCCTCGGTTCCCCGGGTTGGGTCTTTACGGGGCCTGCGAGGCGGGCGACCCGGTGCAGGCTCCTGACCCTCATCAATTACGATTTTACAAATTAATATAACAATTTAATCGTTAATCTCGTAAAAGCGATAAAAATATCGAAACATGCAAATTTTCAACTTTTAAAAATTTTCCAGATTATAAGACATACATATATTGTCAAAAATGAAATATAAAAATTATACATGCAAATACACAATTAAAATAATGAAATACCGAGTAACATCGACGTTACCTTTAACCCAAATTCGAGTCGATTATAAATTCGTCGGCTTCAGGATCATTCAAAAATCCTTCAACACAAGAAAAGCATGGTGGAAAAATACCATGAGAAAACTAAGAAAATCAAGGAAAATAACGATCGAAAACAACATCGATTATTACCTTAACGAAGGGATCAGAATGACGATTATTTAGGAGATGAAAACGAGACGATCGAGACTCGATTTGAGACAAAATTTGGCTAGAAAAGCTGCTGGAAAATCTCAGCCAAGAGAGAAAAAGGGAGGAAATGTTGTTTAATTTTTTGTAAAATGAATGATAAGAAAGTGGATGGTTTTCTAAAGCATAAATGATAAGTTAATTTTGATGAAAACTATGTCATAATACATGCACAAATAAGCCAAAATGAGAGAGGAAGGGAGTGTGAAGAGTTTGTGTTTAAGCCCAAAAATAAATGGGTGAGAAAAAACAATATCTAAGTCTTAAACATCATAAAATGAAATGTATACAAAGTTGTAGTGTAAAAATGTGACATGGGTGTGTCACGGTCCAAAACATGGGGAAAATGTCCCAAATAATTTCTAAGTTGATAAAAAGATGAATCATAAAATTGTTAAAGGTATTTCAAATCAGTTCGAGTAAACCGCGCGTTGGAAAATAATTATTTACGAAACTTCGTAATAAAATCATTAAAGGTCAAATATTCTTAAATAAAAATATTTCTTAGATGGAAATATCATATAAACGTGTTTTGATATTTAGGAAAAAAAAAAACTGAATTCCAAGCTTAAAACGTTAGTTCGTAGAAAAATAGAACTTCACGCGCAAAAATAAATAGTTTACAATGAAAATCAAATAAATAGGTTTACAAGAATTAAAATCTTTTAAAATAAAAATAAATATTATTTGACTCAAAAGAATAATAAGAATTCAGAAAGATGAAGGAAATAGAAGACGAAATTGACATAGAGTCATGACGGAGTCACAACAGAATAATTAATGGCACTAGGAAAATAGTGGGTGTTACAATTTAAAGACTTGGAGCGAAAACATGTCACACACCTTCCTTGATGTGCAATTTTCACAAGACATTATATTTATGACAGAGGAAGTAATTATTATTCTCAAAATGATCATGCAAAGTAAGTCTGATTCATTCTGCCTAATTTTGAAAAAGTATAATTCTTAAAAAATGTCATACGCATTCTTGCCTGATTCCACTGAAGTAATCTAATTTATTGCGAATTCCTTTAATTTTCATGCAAATTAATCCGTAAGAATTATACACAATCATTGCATGATGATGACAAGACATTAATTCAATCAATCTGATTAACTTTTGAAGATTCGTAATGAAAGTGCAAACAATGAACAGACAAGCAAGTGGAATATTAATGCTTATAATTATCATGAGACGCATCATCAGACAATTACTATTATCATCATTTTGCCGCACTGCCGCATTGCCCGCATATAATCAGACCCGCTTCGATTTAAATCATACGCAGATAATCATCATATAAATACTCCCCTTTACGAAGCAGAGGAAGAAAAAATTTCATGGTAAATTAATTAAATCTACAAAAGCTCTGATACCAACCGTAAGAATTACTTTATGATTCGATGATGAATTCTGTCCCAAAATCAATTGCAGATTTGTATTAATTCAACCCTAATACAATCAGTGAACGGAAAAGAGGACTAACCTTGGTCCATGTCTTACGACGCACTCAATAATAATAATAATAATATAAGAAGAATAAAGACCCAATGTGATTCTCCTCCTTAACCCGTTTCCTTAACGTTCTCAGTATGATAGAGAAGAGAACTCTGCCTTTCACAAACTGTTTTCTTTTGAGATGATGAAGATATTATGTACACTGTTATTGATATGTATATGGATATATAAATGTCAAGGGATGTATTTGTTCATGACTCAAATCGTTATATCTCTTCGTGAAAAGGCATCTCGTGATATTGGGTAAGGTCGGAAGGAATAGCAATTCCCAACTTTAATTACTTTAATCGAAACCGAACCATCACGGTGTCGACTTTATATCAAAGTCCCGTTAAACGTAAACTCGTTATTTACAAACCCGAAAGACACAAGGCCATAAGAATATAAATATTCTAACACTAAGTTCAGTGGGTCAACATAAAAATCATGAACATGTGATAGGCTCATATCGTTATGAGCTATCTTGTAAGTGTTTTTCAACAAGGACAATGAAAAATCACAAGGTTTCAACTTCCTTGAACCGTCTGTCCTTTTTGCTTACTGTGTAGCAGCTGTTAATCTCTGCACTTCACTAAGCTACTAAACGAAACAGCCTCTTTATTGTCAACTTATCGCTTATGTAAGACAGCGTCAACTTTCATCGGACTTTGCTTATTGGCCTTACATTGACTAATAGCCGTCTTAATTATGTATATTGCCAATGATGTATACTACATTTAGCCTTTATTAGCTATATTCCCAATGATGTGAACTGCATTTTTTTGATGTGTCTATGTATCCAGCTATGTTTTTCGCCTGCCTTGTCTAGCTATTTCTTCTCTAAGTTAGTCTTTATATGAAGAACATTGATGACATGATGCAATATCGATACTTCACCTATCATACTAGAATGTTTGATAAAAGATACTGTCATGGATCTGGTAACATTAACCGCCTTGATGACACCAGTTACTAACCTCCATTTCATATTTTTCTTCCCGTTCATAATATCCAAGGGGAATTTTGAAAAATGGGAAGAACGTGCAGAAGTGGAGGGAATAGTTGGTCTCATACCCTCATCTTAAGCCTTTTCATCCCTATTCTTGTATTTTTGCACATTAGGCTCGTTGTAATTTTAGAGTTTTGTAATTCTGTTATCATATACTCCGTAGCTAATTAAATATGTTCTTGTCTTAAATTTGCAGCCCATCAAATTAGAGTTTGAGAAGGTTTATTTTCCGTATTTGCTGATTAGCAAGAAGAGATATGCTGGCCTTTACTAGACAAACCCTGACCAATATGATAAAATGGACACCAAAGGTAGGGACTGCTTTCATTTTCACCGTTTGGACTTTTGCACTTTTGATCATATTTTCTTTATGTGACAAAATCCACAGTGACCATTAGTACAGGCATTGAAACAGTTCGAAGGGACAATTGCCTACTTGTCAAGAATTTGGTAACTGAATGCTTGCACAAGATACTTATTGATAGAGACGTCAAAGGGGCTATCCAGTTTGTCAAAAACACCATCTCAAATCTTTTGATGAATCGCCTGGACCTGTCATTGTTGGTCATTACAAAGGTGGGAATCTTGCATTTTATGTATCAATCAATTATTTGTTTGTTTTTATGAAGCTTGTCTAACCAATAAAGAACTTTTTTTGAACATATCTGCTCTCACCTTTTTTTCCCAGGGTCTAACTAAGACAGGAAATGATTATGAAGTAAAAACAGCTCACGTTGAACTTGCGGAATGTATGCGCAAGGTGTGATTTCTGTTATCACAATAGGATGTTTATCTCTTACTCTTATGACACTGCACTATGTGCTAAGGACATCTGAGAGGCCATGTTGCATTGTGCACTACTTTCCCCAGCATTTTGCAACCAAATTATGTGGAGGTTATTTGATGATTTGATGTGGGTATGTTTTCACTAGTAGATGAAGTTTAGAGAGGTCTGTGAAGGATTTTACCGGTGCGTAAGCGGAATTTCAGGAAATAATTTCCTAACACCAATCCAAGAACACAAGCACAATATAGATATGAATCAGGACAAAAGAGGGTCGAGAAATACATACCCTCGTAGCGTAAAATCCTGGATATATGAGACGGAGAGATACTAGAGCCCCACGTGTTGCTCCTCTACTCGGTCCACCAACCCAGTCAGAATCCCACGTCTGTTAGGACGGAAGAGATAGAACAATTCTCTCTAACTTTTAAGGGTGCTTGAGCCAATAAACTGAACTGACTTAGATTATGGTTTTCTCCTTGGTTGATTCTCAATCTCTTTATGACTCATATACTATATCCTTATATAGTAGTAGAGTTTAGGTTAAACCTAGAGACTAACCGGGCCTCATAAGTAGTCACTGCCTAATACCTCACAAGTCCATAATGGGTCTGTTTTATTTCCTGACTGAGTCTGATTGTGTGACCTTATAGGATTATATATTCCTAGTCATCAGCCCAATCGAATTGGACTAATTATCATAATTATTCTCTAGCAAACAATTATGAATTACTATAATATATAATGATTATCTCCATAATAATATTCTATATTATATTTAGTAATTGCCGGAAATGTCTTAGGACATATTCCTTTAATCTCCCACTTGTCCGAAGACAATAAGGCAATCTTCAAATTCCTTAAGTCGCTTAATGTCGAATTCGATCACATCTAAACATCTCATGATTAATGTGTCACTTATCAAATTCATTTCCTCGATCTCCGAGTTCGAACTGTCCTTGAATAAATTAACTCCTTAATCCACTCCTCGCATGGCCATTCATTTTTCAGTTCTCCCTCATCAATAGGCCCAGACACCAATCCTGTCATATATGAGGATTTATCCAGTCTTGTATCATCCAAAACTCTCACTCAATTCTTAGTATGCATGACGAATGTCTTTATAACCTTCTTTTACGGTGCGGCGTTTGACAGTGTCAATGCACAACTAATCGTATCATGGTTGCAATGATATACTCATGTCAAAGGAATCCACTAAACATAGATTTGATTCTACTTTAGAATCCACTTTGGTCAAGTCACAATATATCCAATATATCCACTCGATTGAACTAACATCTCCATGTTCCCATAGCCCATGGAATTGCGCTATCCAACAATCTCGTGCTAGTCATTCAATACATCACTTATGTCCAATTTAGTGATGCTGACTAGGGACACAAATAAGTTGTGATCTCTGTTCACCGATAGTTTTCCACTTATCAAAACACTTTTGATAATCCTATAGAGAACTCACACACTTTCTGGACATTTTATTTAACACTAAACCAATGATTAAATAAGCACCAATGATATAGATGAACATTCCAAACATCAACCATGTTTTAATAACTGTATTTCTCCAAATACAATTTCAATGCTAATCTTGATTAGCTTAAATCCCATAAACCTAGTATGACTCTCATACCTACGTGGTGGGAACGGTTTAGTCAAATAGATTTTCGACATTTACATTGTTCCGAACCTTGCAAACTACCTTTGCTGCATTTGTCGTTGCTATGTACTCGGTTTCTTATGTAAAATCTAGCTACGAGAGTCCATTGAGACAAAGAATGAAACCAAACTACCGCGGAAGTCATCTTTAGTCACTACAGAAACTCGCACCAGTGTAACTCGTAACAACCAACTCATATTCTCCACCGTATACCAACTCACGACAACCTACTATCAAACACCCGAATTTGTCTAGTATTTCGGTCATCATGAACATAACAAGATCTTATCATTATAAGTTTCTTGACTAAGTTCAATCATCATCATCCTCGATCTATCTCCATAGATCTTGATGTCCAATATGTAATCTGTCTCTCCTATATCCTTCATAACGAAGCAATAGTATGACCATCCCTTGACTGCCTCAAGTATGGATACATCGTTTCCTATGATTAGTATGTCATCCACATACAATGTTAGGAAAGTAATAATCCTCCCACTTAACTTCACATCCTCTTTCAAGAACTCTTTCAAGAAGGCGGTTTGACATCTATTTTAGTACGACTACTCTTAGTCACCTTATGGAGTCCTAACTTACCAAAGCATCCTTGTAGGTAGTAAGTTTCTTATTTTCCAAAATTATGAATTAGCCCAATCGAATTGGACTAATTATCATAATTATTCTCTAGCAAACAATTATGAATTACTATAATATATAATGATTATCTCCATAATAATATTCTATATTATATTTAGTAATTGCCGGAAATGTCTTAGGACATATTCCTTTAATCTCCCACTTGTCCGAAGACAATAAGGCAATCTTCAAATTCCTTAAGTCGCTTAATGTCGAATTCGATCACATCTAAACATCTCATGATTAATGTGTCACTTATCAAATTCATTTCCTCGATCTCCGAGTTCGAACTGTCCTTGAATAAATTAACTCCTTAATCCACTCCTCGCATGGCCATTCATTTTTCAGTTCTCCCTCATCAATAGGCCCAGACACCAATCCTGTCATATATGAGGATTTATCCAGTCTTGTATCATCCAAAACTCTCACTCAATTCTTAGTATGCATGACGAATGTCTTTATAACCTTCTTTTACGGTGCGGCGTTTGACAGTGTCAATGCACAACTAATCGTATCATGGTTGCAATGATATACTCATGTCAAAGGAATCCACTAAACATAGATTTGATTCTACTTTAGAATCCACTTTGGTCAAGTCACAATATATCCAATATATCCACTCGATTGAACTAACATCTCCATGTTCCCATAGCCCATGGAATTGCGCTATCCAACAATCTCGTGCTAGTCATTCAATACATCACTTATGTCCAATTTAGTGATGCTGACTAGGGACACAAATAAGTTGTGATCTCTGTTCACCGATAGTTTTCCACTTATCAAAACACTTTTGATAATCCTATAGAGAACTCACACACTTTCTGGACATTTTATTTAACACTAAACCAATGATTAAATAAGCACCAATGATATAGATGAACATTCCAAACATCAACCATGTTTTAATAACTGTATTTCTCCAAATACAATTTCAATGCTAATCTTGATTAGCTTAAATCCCATAAACCTAGTATGACTCTCATACCTACGTGGTGGGAACGGTTTAGTCAAATAGATTTTCGACATTTACATTGTTCCGAACCTTGCAAACTACCTTTGCTGCATTTGTCGTTGCTATGTACTCGGTTTCTTATGTAAAATCTAGCTACGAGAGTCCATTGAGACAAAGAATGAAACCAAACTACCGCGGAAGTCATCTTTAGTCACTACAGAAACTCGCACCAGTGTAACTCGTAACAACCAACTCATATTCTCCACCGTATACCAACTCACGACAACCTACTATCAAACACCCGAATTTGTCTAGTATTTCGGTCATCATGAACATAACAAGATCTTATCATTATAAGTTTCTTGACTAAGTTCAATCATCATCATCCTCGATCTATCTCCATAGATCTTGATGTCCAATATGTAATCTGTCTCTCCTATATCCTTCATAACGAAGCAATAGTATGACCATCCCTTGACTGCCTCAAGTATGGATACATCGTTTCCTATGATTAGTATGTCATCCACATACAATGTTAGGAAAGTAATAATCCTCCCACTTAACTTCACATCCTCTTTCAAGAACTCTTTCAAGAAGGCGGTTTGACATCTATTTTAGTACGACTACTCTTAGTCACCTTATGGAGTCCTAACTTACCAAAGCATCCTTGTAGGTAGTAAGTTTCTTATTTTCCAAAATCATTATTTTGGAACATTCCGTCAAATAAGTTTTTGAAAACCTTTTCGTTGGAATATAAGATCTACAAGTTCTACAATATGGAACTACAACCTTTAGATAATTAGCGGATGGGTTGCGGGTCGAACCTACATCACCACCTTTTACAACATCCTTATGTTGTGCCATGTTATTCAGTTGTTGCTCGTCATCACGAACTCCTTCGAGATGTATACTACTCCCACTTGACTTTTTGGAACAACCACCTTTCCCAAAAAGACACCACCCCAAGCAACAACTACTTTGTTTACGCTTTGGGTGTAGAAGTAATATTTCATAGTCTATTCGGAATAGACCATAAACGACGACTTAGGAACGTTTCCATCCATATCAAGTATATGGTGTCTCATTTACTGCTTTGGTCAGAATAATGTTAAGTGTGAATGCTGCATTCTAAATGCAAACCCAGATATGAAAATTAGAAGGTCAGCAAGACTTATCTTATATTTCTCACTGTTGATGTTATAGATGTGTGTTTCTAAAACATACAACTATTTGATAATTTAGCGGAAACATTGAACATTTCATTCAAATATGCAGAATACCAATTATTCTCAATATTAGATGAATAACTTTTGGAATCAAAACCAGAAACCAAAACATAGTTCATAGTAGTAGTTCGAACAAAATAACCATTACTAAGTTCTTAACTAAAACATAATATAGAGACAAAGCTAGACTATGGACTTCTAGTGCATCAACTCCTGCTCCATTATCAACCAGTGGATCTACTTTTCTCATTTTCCAGCATTCTCCTCCTTTTTAGTCCCTGCACATTACATATAATGTGAGTACTATAACTCGGTATCGAATACCGTGGAAGTAGAAATTGCTAAATTCACTGCTATAACAGAATTTACCTGAGGTAGAAAGACCATTCTTCTTGTCCTCCAGGTACTTGGGACAGTTTCTCTTCCAATGGCCAACCTTTTGACAATAGAAGCATTCTTGTTCAGCTGCAACCTTTGCTTTTGAACTAGCCTTTCCCTTTCCGGAAGAATCGGACTTGGCAACTTCCTTGCCTTTATCCTTCTTAGAGTTTGGCCCAGTCCCAGTCTTTTTGAACTTTTTCCCTTTACGAATCATAAGAACATCTTTATGTTCCTTTTCTGGTTCATTCGGGATGTTCCTCTTAGCCTGAATTAACATACCATGCAACTCTTGCAAGGTTGTTTTTCCTCCTTGCATACAAAAGTTCAAATGAAAGTTTCGAAAACCTTCGTGTAATGAATTGATCACAATATCAATAGCTAGCTCAGGTGGATAAGCAAAACCAAGTTTTTCCATGACCTGAAAGTGTCCAATCATATTGAACACATGTGGTCCAACTGGTTCACCATACGCCAACTTGCATTCGAGTAACCTGCGATTAGCCTCCAATCTCTCTAGCCTAGCATGTTTCTGAAACATGGTTTTCAACTGTGCCATAATGCTGTATGCATCCATACCATCAAAACGCTTTTGAAAGTCTGATTCCATGCATGCAAGCATCAGACACGTGACTTACACGCTTGTCGCAATGGTTTTCTCTCTAGCTTTATTTTGGACATCCGATACCGTTGCAGAGAGTGCACCAGGAAGAGCGGTGTCCAAAACAGACTCCTTTCCTTCACATCTAAGAACAATTCTCAGATTTCTTTCCCAATCAAGGAAGTTGTTAGCATTTAGTTTGTCCTTCTCAAGGACAGAGCGCGGATTAAAAGCAGAGTTGTTGTTGTTACTAGTCATTATTTCTACATAATCAAAAAGAACAAGCGAGTATAAGTAAAATGTTCATCGAAGCAGTTTAAAACAACCTTTTAAGCTACTAATTGCCCTTTTAAAAATAAAATCATCCCCTAAAAGGCATATAACCAAGACCCTCTCCCACTATTCATTAAACGGACTTTGGTCCTGCCTTTAATTAAACAGTGTTTAAGGTAAGTAACAGCCTTACTAATTATAACTGACTTATAATTCTTGGTCGACGTATTCAACAACTCCTTGTCAAACGCATCTCCTTTGTTTCGAAACCCAAAACTTTATCTTTTGATAGTTCCGTTGAGTCAAACCAAACATTAACGTGTGAATTTCATAAATTCACCCTATTATCCCCGGAATAACGATCAACACCCTGCTTTGGCAGAACCAATCAATCGTGTTCTAGGGCTTCATAGGTGTTGTTTGGAAAAACATAAGACTCAATATTACTTATTTGGGGATCAAATGTCGGTTATTTACGGTGAACTCATAACAAAATAACCACATACGCAAAATAAAGCAAGCATAAAACGAACTTAAATGCAAGCATAAAAATAAGTGATCTAGTATGGCCCCTAAACTAACTAGGTCCAAAAGCTTCATCCGTACCTCCATCCTTCATGGAACCTCTCTCGAATCGTTTTGGATCTTCATCCTTCATCTTCTCGGGACTTCGTCTTCGAATTACATTTATTTTCACTAATTACAAATTAACTATTAAAATAAAATAATAAATTATTACATTGCAATACGATGCGCCCACAATCGTATAAACTAAAATAATTATACATTGCACGCGTAACAAGACGGACAATTAATAACAATTTATTACAACGAAAAACGATACGCAGATCGTAAACCATCCTAGTTTGGGCCATACTAGTCACAAGCCAATCTCATAACAATTATAATGGCATTCAGGCGCCGCATTCACAATACAGAAAAATAAATAATGAATGTCATTCATATTCTAATTAACGATTAATAAGAAAAAAAAACTTGAAATTAGTAACACGACCTAACTCTTAAGTCGTAAACTAATCGCAGAACCAACTTTAGTAACACGACTTAACGATTAAGTCGTAAACTAAACAAACGAATTTATTATGATTCAATCTATAATATTTTATCATGTGTAATCAAATTACGAAAAAAATTAGCATTATTGAATATTTAAAGGAATGTTTTCTAAAATGTGTTCAATCCATAATAAACCAAGATGGATGACTAATCGTATTAATTATCAAATTGGGCCAAAACAATACATATATTGCTAATAGAAAGAAGACAAACATTGACGTAACCAGAACACGGCATTCGTGCCTCCCCAGTGGTCGCATCTCTTCAATCCCTTTTCCGATTGATTTGTTAATTTATCAATTTACCGATTGATTTCTTAATTTATCAATTTTCCGATTGATTTATTAATTTTATAAGAAAAGTAACAACTTTACATTAATTACAAAATTAAAATCCAGTATCGGGTTATGACTTCACTTAAAATAATAACAAAATCGAAAAACAGTTTTTCTGCTTTGTTAACCAAATTCACATAAAACTCCTTTTCATATAATTTGGTTTAATGAAATCGTAATTCGCAAAGAATTATCCTATAACCATGGCGAACTTGGAAAAAAAAATTCTTTGACCGTAAAAATCCGATTTTTGTCGGTCTTCCTTAAAGAATTCAATCAATTAATATCACTATATTAGTTATGCAATTTTTCCATGATAAACTCGAGACTATAATTGAATCATAATAAAGACGCACAAAAAATATGAATCTGATCATATAAATATTATGCTATAGGCTCTGATACCACTGAAGGATTTTACCGGTGCGAAAGCAGAATATCAGGAAACAATTTCCTAACATCAATCCAAGAACACAAACACAATATAGATATGAATCAGGACAAAAGAGGGTCAAGAAATGTGGACATGACGTAGGTCCACCCCGACGCGGCCACGCGCGGGTTTGGGGAGGCGAATGAATCTCCATATGAGAATGGATCGAATTGAAATTTAAATCTATGTGGAGTCGCCACCGAACTTTGTGGGAGTTCGGGCCCGTTCGAACCCACTCTATGTCGTAGTGGGCCGTGTACAAAATACGGCCCATTTCCGATGTCTGAGTTTATTGGGCTCGTCCCTTTGCATTTGATACCGATACCGACGTTATCGGATATCGGGTATTGAATGACTCTCGTGCGCCAACGGTTTCGGGCATCCGGAAATCGAGGTTCTGAGTAAGGGGTGAGGGTACGTGTTGGGAAGCCCACGAAGGACACCCAACCCCGCCCGCACATTAGCGGCCTCTACTAAGATATCGAAAGACTTTCTAATACGCGCGTTAGTTAAACGGGGAAATGTTTATGCAAACATTGTTTTTCCTAAGCATGTGAGAAATTGAAAAGGATTTCTACGTCGATTTAATGCAATTAATTCTACGTCGAAGTAAAATTTAGCATGTGGGTTCATTTTAGTACAATAAAATAAACAACCAAAATTGACAAGAGAAACAACAAACGCGTTAGTAACGATATGATGATTGATAAATTGGATAAGAGATGAATACGATAATATGCACGGTTTTGGAAAAGATATTGACACGTGATTGATTAACACGTGTTGACTGAGGTGAAGGAAAAAAATATATCGAGATCTAAAAAAAAATGGTTTGTCTAAAAAACGATGTTCGAAGAATAACAAAAAAGAGCGAAATTGTTTTCTTCGGAAAATTGATGATTTTATTAAATCGCGTACAAATATTGCGTAATTTGCACTCGACTTAATATTTTTGATATTCGTCGTATTCAATATTCGATTATGAAATCGATATCAAATACTTGGAATAATTTATACTCGATTCTAATTGTGATGCTCGTCATATCCCATATTCGATTATTGAATTGGTATGGAATACTAGAGAGAAATTCGAAGAAAAAGGCTATAAGTCGTTTTAAATTAACTAGCACGATACAAATTTTCTCTGCGTTTATTAATGTCATAATTAACTCGAATGAATTAGAAGACATCTATGCTAGCATCAACGAAAATCGTGTTAATTAATTTATTTGACTAAATCATTAGATTCGACATCCAATTATGGAATTGGTATCGAATCTAATAGATCGATACTTTAATTAAAAAAAAAAACTTGACTTGATTCCCTCCGCATCCCGATATCATAATTAATTCTTGCGAACTGTTTGATATCGGATCCGCATCAACGGGTTTCGACCCTTATTAAAAAAAGTGCTTACTTTAAAAAGGGTTTTAGAATTGATGAAATATGCAATTGAACGATGATGCGAACGAAATAAAAAATATTGTTTAAGTTAACTTGTTTCAATAATCAAGTGATCGGGGTGATGGGATAAGCGACCGGCAACGCTGTGTGCAGTACACTTGTATATTCGGGTTTTCTTATCCCACCATCACTTACACTCGACAAAAATCCACAAGTATTTTAATGTCTTTTGATACTAAAGATATTAACGGTATTATGACACGAACAAAATAAAAAAAACGACGATAAAGACGATGAAAGACGCGAGGGAGACGAGAAAGGAAAAGAAAAAGAAAAGGGGTTTTCGCACCCTCAACCTACATGTTTCTTACGCTCGGATCGGACTCGTAGTGGCGGCTTGCACGGGAGTATCGAGTATGTAGGCTAAGTTGTGGTGGTTTAGGGTTTCGATTCCTAAAGCTAGGTTTAGAGTTTGCTCGGTGTAATGTAGGGTTTGATTAGGTAGAATTAGGGCTTGTAAAGTTGTGTTCAATTGATTGTGCATGAGGATGTTTATATAGGCATTGCCATGTACTTTGGTGTCTAGGGTTTTGTGCCATGACGGACTTGACCTGATGACCCGTCTGAAGGTGGACTGTTGGTTTTGCTTCTTCAGTTGGACTTTTTGTATTTGAGTGGCTGCTTTGATGTGTCTTGGAAACGACTTTGACCAGGGTTGACCCAATCGCTAGAAGTCAGTTTTATTTCCGGTGTCGGTTTTGGCCCAAATTAGCCTTATTTGATTGGAAACAGCCCACTGGGCCTGGATTTGAGGTCTGTTTTGTGACATTTGTACTCCGTAAGTGCATTAGCCAACAACTAATGGTTTTGAGCCCATATCCGAGCGCGTAGAAACACGTTAGCGTCCGATCATCATCGGGTGTTTTTTGGAAACTACCATAGACACCTGGCAGTCAAAATGCGGGTGTCTACAAGAAATACATATCCTCGTAGCGTAAATTCCTCGATATATGAGACGGAGAGATACTAGAGCTCCACGTGTTGCTCCTCTACTCGGTCCACCAACCCAGTCAGAATTCCCCGTCTGCTAGGACGGAAGAGATAGAACAACGTCTGCTAGGACGAAAGAGATAGAACAATTCTCTCTCTTACTTTTAAGGGTGCTTGAGGCAATAAACTGAACTGACTTAGATTAAAGTTTTTTCCTTGGTTGATTCTCAATCTCTTTATGACTCATATACTATATCCTTATATAGTAGTAGAGTTTAGGTTAAACTTAGAGACTAATCGGGCCTCATAACTAGTCACTGCCTAATACCTCACAAGTCCATAATGGGCCTGTTTTATTTCCTGACTGAGTCTGATTGTGTGACCTTATAGGATTATATATTCCTAGTCATCAGCCCAATCGAATTGGACTAATTATCATAATTATTCTTTAGCAAGCAATTATGAATTACTATAATATATAATGATTATCTTCATAATAATATCCTATATTATATTTAGTAATTGTCGGAAATGTCTTAGGACGTACTCCTTCAGTCTGTCATGTGACAATAAATTAGATTAATTCCTAGTAAACATAAATTGATTTCAAGATATACTCCCTCCGTTCCAATGAATTGTTTGCCTTTTCCTTTTGGCACCAAGATTAAGGGAACCAATGAGGGAGTGACATGTAGAGCAAAACTCATGAGAATAATTGGATATAAAAAACATTCCTAAATTAAAAAGGCAAACAATTCATTGAGAAGCTCCAATATGGTATAGACAAACAATTTATTGGGACGGAGGGAGTATATGTTCATTCGCCCAAGTTTAATGAAATTCCTATCCCTTATTTCTTGTGTACATATCTCCCAAAGGAACTATGGGCTATAGCTTATGAATATGTGGGCGTCTCACTTTAAAAATGTATGGAGATCATTTTGTCCTCTGCACGACCTGATATGGATCAACTAGATAAAAGACAAATATGCTACTCCCTCCGTGTTAAATTGTTAATCCCTATTACTTTTTGGGTGAAAAATAAGAGTGTAAGAATGAATGACTCAAAAAAGGAGGAAGAGAGAGAAATGTAAGGGTAAATGTAGACCACATATTGATAGTTTAAAAAGGAGAGAGGGAAGAATAGGTAACTCAGCTCAAAAGGAAAATAAGGAATAACACTAAAACTTGGAGGGAGTAATTTCTCTTGCTCCGGAGTTACATCTGGTGGCTTTGTATCTTCACAGCATTCCCCATTCCTTATGTGCCAATGTGCCATGTACAGGTCATGGACATTTTTACCCACTATTTAACGGCTTTATGATAAACTATCTTGATGACTATCGGATAGTGATAGGGCGTCAGTGATAGGGCGCCACCGGGTGGCGCCGAATCTCGGCGCCACCGGAATAAAATAATAAAAATAATAAAATCTTGAGAATCTTCATTTTGATTTTGGATAAAATTCAAAAGGGCATACATGTAATTTTACCATTTATTATTTATTATAAATTATTTAATTAAGAATATTTTAAATAAAATAATGTTTACGATATCTTTTAATTGATTCTTCATCATTACTTTACGTATCACTGATTCATCGTTATTTTTCAGGGGCGGATGCAGGATTTTGATGAAGGGAGGGCACAAAATTTTTCGCCTCGATTATTTAAATTTTGACCTATTTTTTTCTTAATATTAGTATAACCTTTAATTTATACGATGTTATAGATCGAAAAAAAACAAATTGGTAAAAAACGTAATCGGTTCCAAATTGTTACGGATTAAAAAAAATCAATCGATACGATACTATTTAGAAACTAATGTTCGTAAAATAAATTACCGAGCGTTTTGGGTCGGTTTAGATTTTCTTTTTCAAAGTGGGTCAGCAATATTGTCACATAGGCCCGTGGTTACGATTTTTACGATACGGTGTAAAAAATCTAGACATGTCGAAGCTCAATCCACGATCCATTTGACCCGAACCCGAAAAGACCCATTAAACTAGGACCGAAATCCAACTCGACCCTTATCGTAACCCGACCAATTTAACGGATCTAAAATCTTCTAACCAAAAAATTTCTGTACAGTAAAAAATAAAAAAAATAAAAAACAAATTTTCGTCTACTTCATATTTCAATGTATAGAATTCTATTACATGAGATTTGTCATATAAAACCGACCCAAAACGCTAGGTAATTTATTTTACGAACATTAGTTTGTAAATAGTATCGCATCGATTAATTTTTTTTAATCCGTAAAAATGTGGCACCAATTGCGTTTTTTACCAATTTCTTGCATCGGTTAATTTTTTTAATCCATCACACAATTATACTTTTTTTGCCAATTCGTCACTTCGGTACCACATTTTTTTGCCTATTTAGCACCGGCGACATTTTTTACCAATTCGTCACTTTGTGCCACTTTTTTTTACCTATTTCGCGCCGACGATACTTTTTTACCAATCCGTCACCTTTGAGCCACTTTTTTACTCATTTGGTTATTTGGTTCTTATCTAAAAGTGTAACTTGAGTATATATATAGAAGTGTAACTAGTTCGTTTTCACAGCCGTTCTCATTAAAGTTTAGGTTCTCACGGGAACCTGATTCTATATCGATAAGGCATTTCCATAACCTAACTATCTAATTATTACTTTTACTGCCCAGTACTATATTACTTCGTATAAAACTATTTTCACATTCGACTTTGAGTGAATATTCGATGACGCACATTCGAGTATCGTGAACTTTAATAGTACAACGATGACGACACACAAAAAGGATCTAACAATCACAAGGATATGCCGAGACGAGACAATTCTTGAAAGATCATATCAAGCTAGAATGAACGTTTTGATATGTGCGCCCGTACTGAAACGCCTGATACCAGACGTCTCTATTAAACTCGCTATCAAACGGACTTCCGTCGTCCATTTCATTTTATGATAATCATCAAGACAAATGTAATAATTGATATTATAAAGTAAAAATTAGATATAATAAATGATAGATTGTTGTAATAAAATTTAATATTAATAAATAAAATAATTAACTTTCACAATAAGAATTAGTCAAGTTTGTCATAACAATAAAACAATAAGATAAAGGTGTGGTTTAGACTATTAAAAGGTACTCCGTATAATGTTTAATTGTTGTAAGAGTGATGGTAACAAAACTATTAAAGTTTTGAAAGGAAAAAAATTAGAGAGATATTAAAATATTGGCTATAGTATGACTCGAACTCAGGTATAACTAAGACACATACCAATTACTCACCTCCCGAATACCACTCTACTAGATGCACTTCTTTACTTTGAAAGGTGATAAAATTATATAAAATGTATATGCAATATTTTTTTTCCCACATATACCTAACTAATCCTACAATTAAGCTTTTTTTTTCCACAAATCTTCGTAACTCAAATCTTTAGATTCTTTTGTTATTTTATTTTATTTTTTCTTTTTTTAAATTATATATTATAAGTTATTTTAAATATGTGAACTATCGAATTTGCCCTTTACAACAAACTTAATTTAAAATCATATTTTAATGAAAATAAATAAAATAAGTATAGTAAATGACCAGAATACCCTCGGTGGCGCACAAATTCGGCGCCACCCGGTGGCGCCATCTCATTATTCGTGTCTTTCCATCTCAAATTCTCAACGTGACTGTCCCTAGCTCTTTTCTTTTTACTATTCTTAATGGCACTATCCTAATTCTCATAGCTAACTTGATCAAACAAGATTCTCTGAATTTTGTATGCCGAAGACTCAAAACGCTCTCATTAGACTTCTTGACCCTTGTGAGTTACAAATTCTAGTCTAATACTTAGTGGTCATAATTCTTAGAGGGCCTTGCACGCTTATTAAATTTCTATACTTAGTGGTCATATCTCTTCTCACCGATGATTAAACCATTAAAGAGGATAAAAAATCATACAAAACCTGAAGAGTATGCACAATTTCAACCATAGCCCCTGCTTCATATTTAAATTTTCGTTTATTAACGCCACTGTCCCTGTGAAAACCACATACAGCTTCTCAGTAACACCACCTGCCAGAAGGAGCAAGTAGAATAATGGGCTCCATGAACTGCATGATCTGATAATGTAAAACTGTATGGCTGGAAGAAACTGGGGATATTGAAGTGCGACAACTAAATTAATTGGTGCTTGTATTCGTATGATCATTCTTTTCTACTGGCCGATTAGGTTATAAGTTGAGATGAAACTTTGAACAGTTTCGATTTATGATTAAATATTATAGGACATAAGATGCAGAAGACTTAATCTCTTGCATCATGAGAGGGAAAAATGAAAGATAACTAGTGCAAATTTTTACACTTGTGTGCATTTGCTGAAAGGATGTTTTTTGTGGTTTAGGAACTTATTGAACTAGACATTCGATACATAACAATGTAATTTACCTTATTCACTTGATAGCGAGATGCAGCCACAGCTCCCGGCGTTGGTGATAGAGTACCATATGTTATCATTAAAGGCTCCAAAGATGCCAAGGTAATATGGTCTGAAGGTTTCTAAATTAATAGTGAATGCTGAAGATTACTGGCTTTGGTATTGATTCATTGTTGTTAACAGGCATATGAGAAGTCAGAGGATCCAATCTATGTACTGGAAAATAATGTACCGATAGACTCGAAATATTACCTTGAAAATCAAATCGAGAAAGTAAGATCTCTTTTATTTCACTCTGAGGGTTCTTTTTGGAAATGCTAGTAACAGGCATGCTTATGTTACAGCCTATTTTGAGGATCTTTGAGCCGATTTTGACAAATGCACGACAAGAGTTGCTTCATGGAAATCACACAAGATCCATTTCCATCTCCACTCCTTCAAGTGGAGGAATTATGAAATTTGCTAAAAAACAACTAACATGCATTGGTTGCAAAGCAGTGATCAGGTAATGTATCTGCAATCACTCTCATGTTTGTACGTTATTTAAGGGAGTTGTGTATACTATATAGGGCATCTGGCTGATGTTTTTATTTGGCATAGTGTTGTCTACATGAAATTGATTATTAACGTGATGGGCTAGTCAATGGCAGAGTGAATGTTCAACACTTGTTTACTTATCATTTTAGTTAGCACACCCTAAGGGCATCCACAATGGGGTTTCATTTGAGAGGTTCATTGCAAATGGACGAACTGACACCATTGTTGGGTGAAGTTCATGGTTCGTCCATGGCAAAGGGTTCTTGCAGACGGACAATGTCCATACTTTGTGTGATACAAAATGGTGAGAGAGAGTGTGGGTCACGCTGGAATTAAACAATGAGAATGAGTGTGTGGGTGAAGTACACGCACCATTTGCACACTGCACACTCCAATTTTATTTCTTTCTTTGCACACCACCAATTCTTTTCATTTCCTAAAACTCCATTAACCAATTTTTAACTATTTTACTCTATTAATCATAATTATATTTGTTAACCATAATTTTCTCTACTAACCCCCAATGTATTATTTTCTCTATTAACCATAAAATTATTTTATAACAATTTTTCTATTAACAATACGTTTTCTATTGTTGAAAGCTGAATCGGAGTCGACCCGGAAAAATACTCTGACCCGATAAATTTATACGTAGTAATTGACAGATAAATTTATACCTGATTTTTAGGTTCATGAGTCATTTTTTTAATTCACCTGTAACCCGTTTGATGCGAACCCGATACGACCCGTTGAGTTTGAGAGTACTTTGTACGTTTTTATAATGTTAAAATAATAATTATGTAAAAGTAATTTAGTTTAATTTAATTTTTTTTAAAGTGTTTGTATTAATTATTTTTACTAGTTCATTGTTAAAGTAATCCAAAATGATTATTAATTAAATATATGATATTTTGTTAGTAGAAATTAAATGTTGGGAGTAGATTATGGGTGGGACCCATTTATAAACTTTGATGGACTTTTACAATTGTTGATACAAGTTCATAAGGGTTGAGTTTGTAAGTAAATGACGTGGCGGTGACGTGGCGGCAAATGGACCACAATGGATGGACAACCATTGTGGTTGCTCTAAATACGAAAGTGACCATCTAGTTCGGAGTTTGAGATTGATGTGTCTTCAGCGGCTTCAGTTTATATTTGTATGTCTGTATGCATTGGGTAGGCAGTCTAGGCACCATGGTTTGAAATACTGGCTGTAAAGCGCCACAAAAGGCTGTTACATTTAGGATTTTCAGCTTGCGATGACTTCTTATTCCGTTACATATAGGATTTTATAATTGGCAATTTGGTTTGAATTAAGGGTGTATCGAGCTGAGTTATGGCTCATGTAGCTCTTAGTATATTGATAAATTGGGCTGCAATCATTGACGTAAAAACCTAAATACTTTGTAGTTTTGGTTCTCGAGTTTTGTGTTTTACTTTTGACGTGTTTACTTGCTATTGAGCTAGTGGCTCCAATAAAACACTCTGCTCACATTGCACGGGAAGGGAAGCTGAACTCTATTGCAAGACAGTAGCCAATGGTATGTCACATATGTATCTCTATTTATGAGATGTTGGTGTTGTATTCGAGGAACTAAACTACTTGCAGTTTCTGAGTTAGAGACATTGTTTGGGAAGTTGTGGACACAATGCCAGGAATGCCAGGGATCCCTTCATCAGGATGTTCTTTGCACAAGGTTTCTGCTCTTACCTTTCTTGCCTTGTAGCATAAGTCATCTGTTTGTGTCGTCTGAGCAATTGCCTCGTGTATTTATCTCTGAATCCTCTCAAAGAGGCAGTCTCATGTTTATGTAATATTAATACTCCGTATATATAAAGACATACAATTCAACTTAAACTGCACTCGCTAAATCCACTACACTGCTGTCATTATTTTGTCTCTTACAAGAAAATATGCGCCGTTTAAAACATTGCTAATTGTCCTTTTCTTCTTCCTTTAGTCGTGACTGTCCGATATTTTATCGGAGGAAGAAAGCACAAAAGGACATGGGTGAAGCCAAGCTTCAGCTAGATAGGTGGAACTTTTGAACGCGACATTTTCACCAATTTTGTCTCCAACTAGTGGGGTTCTGGTAAGAAAAATTTGAAAATCCACGGCTCAGTTAATTTAGTGCGAGATGGTCTACCGGTATGGAGCTCATTAATGTCAACAAAATTGAGGCGGGTCTGGATTAAATGAGGTTTAAATCATGTAAAGAGGTTTTCACCTTGCGGTACATTACTTATTGTTGTATCATCTCTAGCTGTAACGTAACCAGCATCTTGTCCGGCTTCAAGTGTGATAGGTAAAGTTTATTTTGGCCTTAAATGAAGTTGCTGTGTTGTCTGACGCCTAAAGTTTACAATGGTTGGCGTGGCGGACACACAAATGAACCGAAGTAAACATAGGTTGTAACTCCTGAGTCGTGAGGGTAATTGAAATATTTAAGCTTTGTTTGAAGTGGATCCTTAACATGGATAACGAGAGTCCTCTAGAACTCCGGAAGGGACTATCATGATGCATCAACAAGGTCTAGCTCCGTCCTTTCAAGTCTCCGTTGGCCTCGGCTATAGTTGAACTCTTGGGCTTATCATGTCTTCCATTTTCTATCGTGTAGGAAGTGCTGGCGTGTTTTAATTGAGGTTATTCGATGTTGTATGACAATACTTTATGCTTGTAAGTTGTAAATTGTACTCATTAATCTTCAAGGGACTGTTATGTTCAAATAATTGGAGTGGAATGAAATGAATTTTAATAGCAGGGAAGGATGAAATTAGAACCTTGTTCCTATTAATACTTGGTTGGTTTGATCCTCTAATAGGTTCTGATTGTCAATATGGTGTTTAGTTCCATGAGTCTTTTTTG
This sequence comes from Agrostemma githago, assembly GCA_958450325.1. Lineage (NCBI taxonomy): Eukaryota > Viridiplantae > Streptophyta > Magnoliopsida > Caryophyllales > Caryophyllaceae > Agrostemma > Agrostemma githago. The sequence continues at coordinate 56,919,853 of OY288242.1, forward strand.
TTTCCAACTAATTTCAATACTTCTTACCTACTTTAATCTTTGCTCATACGTTATCTATACGTAAATAATTGAATAGATGAGTATGAAAATCCTATGTTACCTTTGGGTTGGATGGGGGTATATTGGAAAAACCCAATACATCGAAAATTTTAGATACACATCCAATAAGGATGGTAAAATAAGAGATTTAACGATCGAATGTTCAATATTGTTTTGAAATTGTATTAGATACTTCCTCAGTTTCATTGATTTCTTCTATCTTAAAAGTGTCACATTTACTTAGAAGTGACACATTTCTTAAGAAAAACAATAAAATAAGTAACAGTAGAGAGAATAAATATCAATGAAACAGAGAACGTATATGATTTTGCTCAACTCTAGTTGTCGTTAGGGCTGTGCACCGGTTAAGGACTTGACCAGAATAAAAAAAATTTGGACCGGGACCGGACTGGAGAAATTTCGTTCCAAGACGGATCGGATCAGTTGGACCAGAATTTTCAAATTTTTTTTTTGAAATTCCGGTCCAAAATTCTGTACCGGTTGGATCAATTTGGATCGGTTAGACCGGGATTTTTATCAAATAAATATAATTTCGGTCTTTTCGGTCCAAACCGGTCCGGACAAAAAAAAAACGAGTCAAGACCGGACTGGACAGGAACGGAACCCGAAATCGCCCAAAATGATGGACCTGAGATCGGACCAGCATTTTTTATTCCGGGTCCGGTCTGGTAGATTCCAGTCCGGTCCGGTCCATTTTTTCGGTCCGAACCAGATTTTGCACACCCTAGTTGTGATTATTGATGGACGGGAGAAGGGTAGTGGCAGTATCAAGGGTGCTGAGAGAGAGGGAGGATAGGGCCCTTTTATTTTGGGTGTTTTGTGAACAAGTAGGGGTGTTCACCGGTCCAAACCTGGACCGGACCAAACCGGATTGACCTGTGGACCGGCAACCTCAAAAATTCAAACCCGCGGACCGAACCAGTTAATAAAGAAACCCGGACCGGTCACCAAGTTTTTTGCGACCCGGAGACTGGACCGATACGTGCCCCGGTCCGGTTTGCCGGTCCAGACCAATTTTTGAATACCCCTATGAGCAACTATCTTTTACAATATTTTATTTTTGACATTCAACTACCTTTTATTTTCATTTTTTGTTATAAAACTAACGTGAAGTTTTTTATTTTGTGAGAAACTACCTTTTTTTTTCGGCAACTACCTTATTTTTAAACAAACTTGTAATGCAAAAATTAAAATTTCACATAAGTAATCATTATTAAATTATAGTAAAGTACATCTAAGGAATATTTTTGTTTTATCATTAATTTAAACCTTACATTAAATTTTTTTTAAAACAAAATAATGTCTACTAATAACCTCTTAATTTACGTGTATCTACAAATATTTAGAATGTAATTATCTTAGTAAAATATCTATCTACGCTATAGAAGTATTAGAGTAGCAAAATGGATGAAAGATTTGTAACAATGTCGGTGTATGTGCCCTAACTTGCAAAGCATATATACGCATATTTATCGCACAGTACACTTTGTATTGTCAATTGTAAAATAAGTAAAAATTATTTACGTACTACTCTGCCTCATTCCACTAAATTTCCCTCATTCCACAATGGTTCATAGATGATTTTCTACCCATTTCAGTTGTTCTATTTAATTTGTAGCACTGTTGACAAAAAATAAATTCATGTTTTGGAATTAACAGATATTGCTAAAAGTGATTTACGACAATGTTAATCTGAAATGTTTATGCTTGATTAAGTTTTTGCAAGTTTTGTTTAGTCCACAAAATAAAAATAAAACAAATGGTAGTTTCTCACAAAACAAAAAGTTTCAAATTTAGTCAACGATGGAAAGTTGATTTCGGGTCACCGGAAACAAGATTTAGGTAGTTTTTAACAAAATTTGAGAATAAAAGGTAATTGCTCATAAAACACCCAAAATAAAAAGTAGTTTCTGACAAAAAAAAACTCTAATTTTTATTATTGTTTTATGAGTTTTTTTTTTGTCAGAAGGCGTTTAACATTTAGACTTATGTAAATAAGTGTGGACATGAGGTAGATCCACGTCCAGCGCTGTCAGGCGCGAGTTTTGGTAGGCGGATGTTCTCGTGTGAGATTGATCTCGGATTGAAATTTAAATCGTAGTTAGAGTCACCACCGAAATTTGTGGGAGTTCGGACCCGTTCGAACCCACTCTACACTTAGGCGTATCGTGCACAAAGCATGGCTTGTCTTATAGTACTAGACCTTGTGGGGTTCGTTCCTTTGCATAACGATACCGATGTCGAATTATCGAGTATTGTGGAACCTACGGTTTTATGCTCATGCTTTGTTTATTATTCTGTTTTGATTATATCAAGATTAGTAGTTTACAAATATGTTTTCAACATTACAAGACAAAGACAGAATTCAAGAAGACTAGATAAAAGATGGAGGAAGAAGGACGAAAGAAACGAAGTCTAGGATCTAAAATGTAAAGGGAACAAAGGAAGTGTATGACGAGGTTAATACAACCTTGTTCAGGGTTATATTAACCTTACACAATTAAGCAACTAAACACGAGCCAAGATTTACAAAAGAATTTTATAAAAGAGTTTTCAAAAGTATTTTGAAAAGATTACGTCGATTCAATTACCAAGATAACAAAGTCTCCAAAATGACCCTCAAAGATATTTTTTTCTATAAAATATAAAGGAATCATTTAAATCAAGAAAACTTTATTAGATTGATCTAATTGATATCTTCTTGATCTCATGAAATATCCCACCAACCACATTATTATGTTTTAAGGAAACTTTCTATCAAATGAATTTATTTCATTTCACAAAATCTTCACCTTGTGTGTATATATATATCTACAGTCTACCTCATCACATCTCACGACTTTCACACACAAAAACTCTTCATTTTGCAAAGTTCACTACATTTCTTTTTAAAATGTTTTTGCAAAAAGGTTTCGAAAAAGTCTTGGCTATTTAAATCGTGTTTTATTGTTTATGCATCGAAGTCATATAGTTTCTCTATTCTCTCTAGACAATTCAATTGTAATCTTAGCTAGAGAAATATTGTAAACTAGAAGTCGAGTAAAGTATACAAGTCGAGTAGTGGTTTGCTCAATCGAACGACTAATCTCGTTCACACTTTGAACGCTTCACATCGTTCAACCACCGAGAGCTTCACATCCTTCACACCGAAGGCTTAACATCCTTCACAGTCGTGGACTTAACATGTAACACCCGCTATTTTTCCTAAGCATTTTATTCTTTCTGTTAGGACTTCGTCTTAACTCTGTCACTTTTGGCCTCATATTTTATCATTTTACTAAGCTTTATTTTAATTTTTGAGTTTAATAATTTCTATTTTTAATTTTAAAGATTTAAAATTCTTTTAAATCCATTTATTTGGTTTCTTCGTAAACTAAGTAATTTTTCTGCGAGGAATTCTATTTCTCTCCGAATTGACATTTTTAAGCTTGGATTTAAGTTATTTCTTTTTCCTAAAAATGTTTGAATACGTTTATGGAATATTTTTTTTACTAAGATATATTTTAGTTACTAAAAACAAGCCATTTATGATTTTATTACGAAGCTTCGCGAATAATTATTTTCTTACGCGAGGTTTACTCGAATTACTTTGAAACGTCTTTAACTATTTTACTATTATACTTTTTATCAACTTATAAATTATTTGAGACTGTTTTCTCACATTTTGGACCGACTAAGCTCTTGGTCACAAGTTTTATTACATTTTATTTAAACGATTCATTTTATCACATTAAAACGTAATCATAAGATAAATCATTTTCATTCATTGTAGCATTTATGTCAAAGCTTATCTTACTCCCTCTCTTATCCCATTTGGCCGGCCAACTTATGGTCTAGGTACACTCTTGTATTCTTTTTTTTTGTAAGCCTTAATTCATGCTTACTCTTTTAAGTATTGTATCACCCATCTCCACCTTTACTCTACATTCATTTCTTTTACATTCACCAAAAATATTCATCACTCTCTTCTCCTCTCTTTTGGCCGTGTGACCCTTAGCCATTCTAGGCAAATTTTTGCTCCATTTCAAGTCCCAATCGCATCATTCTTATCATCATAATAATCCTCTTTCCGATTCCTTCGTTAAGGTATTAATCGACATCATTTTCGATCAATTTTTACCTTGTTTTTTTTAGTTTTCTCATGGTATTTTCTGCCATGATTTTCGTGTTGGTAGGATTTTTGGACGATCCCGAAGCCGACGAATACATCGTTGATTCAGAGTTGGAGTAGAGGTAACGTCGATGTTACTCGGTATTTCAAGGTTTTAATTGAGTATTTGCATGTATATATTTTTATATTTTATTTTGGCAATATATGTATGTCACGAATTCTGGAAAAATGTTTAAAGTTGAAATTTTGCATGTTTCGATATTTTTATCGCTTTTACGAGATTAACGATTAAATTGTTATAATAATTTGTAAAATCGTAATAATCGGCCTAAACATGTAATATATATTTATATTCTGGAAAAATGTTTTTTTTAATGATTTTTAGTAATTTAGTATTTTTCTGATATTTTTGATATCGATTATTGAATTATTATCGTTTTCGGACAAAAACGATTGAAAACCGATTTTTAGTTCTAGTACTTAAACATTTTATTTTAATCTGATTTTTGACGTGGTAAAACTTTATGGTGAAATAGAATTTTATGAATTTTCTCATAATTTTTCGGAATTGTTAAGTGGATGAATTAATTAATCACTTTAAATCATCGTTTATCGTTAAAACCGTGTTTGTTGTTTAAATTCTCGATTTCTGGTCTTTGGTTTAAATCTGGAAAAATTTATGATTCTGATGATTTCATATTAAAATGTATTATTATGATTTTTAGTGTCTTAATAAAATGTTTGGAACGATAGGTTTGTTAATAAAATCGTTAATTGCGAAAACGGGTTTAAATGACGGTTTTGTTGAAATTTGTTGAATCTGGGTTTTGGAAAAATCTGGAAAAAAATTTATATTCTGTAAAATTAGGATTTTAAAGTGTAATAATAATTTTTGGATATTAATACTTAAATCGTTTTGTAATTACTATTTTTATTAATCGTTATTGTCGAGATTGGACGATTAACGAGAAAACGCTTTAAAAACCGAGTTTTTAGAATTCTGGAAATTTTCTTTTCTGGACAGAATGTCCATAAATATAATTTAACTATTTTACGTAATTTTTGTACTATTTATTATAGTCTTTAATTAATAAATATTGATTTCGGTCAAATTGTGATTTATCGCTAAATTGCTTCGTCTTACCTAAAAGAATTATTTTTCCAGCAATTTTGAAAGTATTTAAATCTGAAACTTTAAGAGTTAAATCATCCCTTAACATACTCTAAATATATTTGTTGGTTTAATTAAATAAAGACGTTCAAATATTTAATTTGATGTTTGCCGTAAAATCCTATTTATAATTTTATCGTCGAAACTAATAATAATTAGGGAATTTTAGCTTTATAACTTTTGAAAACACCCTAATTAGTAATATTAAAATATTTAAGATGTTTCTAATCATTTTATACCACTTACACGATATTTTAATAATTTCATAAAATCAAATGTTCTTACTTTAATAATTAATATCGTTAAGGCCGAAAGTATTAGTTTTATAAATCTATATCGTTTACAAAAATGTGGTATTAGTATGAACTAATATTTTCACTACTTTGATATGATGCTATTTTTAGTAAAGTTTCTAAAAATAGAAGTTTCCTAAAATAGAAGTTTCCTAAAATAGAAGTTTCCTAAAATAGAAAGTTTCCTCTTTTAGAATATAAATGTTTACTTCTTTTATCCTCATATTGTTTATGATAAATACATATTTTAAATATCGATAATGGTTTGTTTTGGAGTTATGGAATAAAGACAAGTGTGGGTTTAGAGTAATATAGTCTGGGGTGTACGTTTTGCCATCAACTATAAAGCTGGTGTGTCTATGTTGAGACACATTGGTCGTTGAACTGAGCATGGTTTGTGCTCAGGAGTGTGTATATTTTGACCTTAAACTTAGATATCGCATCGTGTAAGTCGCCGTCGGGTTGAACTGGATTACGGTTGGTGTCCAGGAGGGGTGTACATTACTTAAGCCAGGACCTCGCTGCACGCAGTCCTGTTATAGTTGAGTTGCCTAGTTAGAGACCAAAGTCTAATTTGTTTTGACTAAGTTCTCGAAACTAGTTTTTAGTATTATCCTAGTGAAAGTCTAGATTCTACATTAATCCTATCCATAACACCATTTTGATTATTTTATTTATTATCGATATAAATTGACGCAGGTTGGCAAATATCTTTATGTTTCTTCGGCAACCCTTTTAATTAATTTGTTTTACGCTAAAGCTTATTTTATTACGCTGTTTTAATGTTTTCCACTTTTACTATTTTTCCTATATTAGTAATTACTGTTTTAAAATCCTGTTATACGGCTGGGAGAACGTTGACGTTGCTCCCCACTGATTGTGGCTGTTATGTTTTAACATGGCAGGTATACGTGTTTATTTTCCGGTGGGTGTGGGCTAGCGAGCAGTCTTGAATCCTGCTGTTTTTTTTTAATCATGTCTTAAGGATTGTTTAACCTTTTTACGGATTGTTTTATATTTTAGCCATTTTTATGTATGGCGCATGTTGGACTTTACCAATTTAATTTATTAAGACATAGTTCTGTGTGTTTTAATCCCGACTCTATAGTGTTTCCGCCACTGTATCGCGCTAAAATTTTTAGGGGATTACAGTTGGTATCAGAGCATCACTGCTCCCGACGCTTACACACCTGAAATTAGGAAAAATACCAGTAAATTATTTAAACAGTAAATTAAGGTATTATTAGAAATGGGTAGAAACAAATAAGGACTTAACTGTTAAGATTATCTGTTCCTGAACTCAATGATTAGCATTGAATATTTGTTTTATATGTCGAAGAAGATGAAAGAACAAGTTGCTGATATGCTGCTCCAGATCGGGACAAGACCTACTTAGCACTCTCAACACCTGCTGACTCGAGTGGACAACTAGGTGCTCCAAGAAAGATTTCGATAATGACTTTTAGCTCCGGTTCAGTTTACTTAAGCTACAGGCAAGATGATCAAGAGTAGATTCATGTTCCATGATGTCGCAGTAAATCCAGATGGAGCGACCCATGACTTGTGTGCTCGTTCCTCTACAAGAAGATGAAGTAATCCATTTTGGATTCCCTCGTGAACTCGGGAGGCCCGAAGATTCTCTTCTGGTTCAAGAACTTAGTAATATAGGATCATCGATTCTTTTCTTCCTTTCCCTATTTCTTCCAATTCTTCTCTTATATATTCTCATCTTCATTCTCTTGGTGAATCCTTGTTCTATTCTTCTATTCTACCATCTTTCTCTTGAGATTCTTTTGTTAGACCGGTTTCTGTCTCAGTGAACCCTGTGAAAGGATATAGATGTTTGAGGTTTAGTAAACCCTTGTTACCTAGGGCTTGAGGGTTGTGAGTTATACCTTGTTATCTATCTTAGTAAGCTTTTGAGGATCGATTTGAATAATAAATTGTCAATTAATGGAATTAGGTTGGTACTTTAGACTCTGAACCTTGGGTTATAGGTTACTTGATTATTTGGAGGACTTAGAGTTGAATATATTTTGGGGTAGTAAGAGTATATCGTATTTGATGGATACCTAGTACCTAATTTAACCTAGAACTGAACCAAGTGTAGCTAATAATAGAATTTTGAGATTCCTACCTAAATGTTATTTGATGGATGCATCGGGAATGTTTGGGATCATAGAGTACTGTTTAAATTGTTAACCTGAGTGTTGTGGTACCATAGAAGGTTTTCATTAATACCGTTAGAAATTTTGGTTAACATAGATTACCCGTGTTTCTTAAGGATTAGATCGTTAATCGTTGGTTAAAGTTGTAACCTAGGAACTTTGGAGTTGAGTGATCTAAATTGAATAAATTGTTGTTAACCTTGAAAAGGAGAAACATATTGCCATTAGAGGTTGGATTTATAGCGTTGTTTTGAGGAACATTTTGATGTCAATCATCTTAATGGATTTATAGTTCAGAACCTTAGACCAACGAGATTGTGGCTTTGTTGAGTTATTAAATATTTTGTGGTTGCACCATTACGATTAGAAATTTGATGGACTTCTTGGAAACATTAATCGAATGATGTGTTTGAAAATGTGAGTGTTTGCGCCATTACCTATAGGTTTGAGCGTGTTTGAGGATTTATTGTACTTCCCCAACTTCTGTACTTGTGGTATTATAAATATGTCGGTGATCATCTTTGAGGATTTCGTGTCCGAACTTTATTAATTGGTGGGTTTTAGTTAGTGTTCCTTACTCGAGAAATTTGAAGTATACCTCGAGTTCAGACCTTATGAACTTTGAATTACGAGCCTTAGTGATTACAAGTTTGGGTATGTTTTGATGACTGTTGGAATCTTAATTAATGGATTAGTCTTAATCGTTTGTCGATTCTTACCATACTAATTGAAAGATTATATAAGTATGTAAGGCTTAATTTTGGAGGCTATAGCAGTTGATGTTTTTGGAGGTTTTAGATTGAGTAGGACCACCCTGTACTGATATTGGACTTAGCGTTATTTGATGGGAATTAGGAACCCGTGTTTGTAGAAGCCGTGCTAGGAATCTCGAGATGATTAATTTCTTCCATAATCCTTGAGAGCTCTTTTTTATTCTCAACTCCGTCTTTCTTTCTGCTCCTCTTGAATTCTGTTACGGTAACTCCTGCCAATCCCTTCAACCCTTGTCGATTTTGAAAGCTCTTATTTTTAATTTATTTATCCTTGTTCTATTTGCCCGTTAACTATTTTTCGAACTCCCTATTTTATAAAAAGTTTGACTACTTTAAAAAAAAAATTGGACTATCGTAAAATTTTAACATTTTGAGTTATAATTTCTAATTGTGAATTTGCCCGTTTTGTAAAAAGCTGGACTAATTTAAAAATTTTGATTTTCATGAAATTTTAACATTTTGAAGCATGATTTCAAATTTTTAAACTCCCCATTTTGTAAAAACTTTGAGCAATTTAACATTTTGGGTTATCGTGAAATTTAACATTTTTATTTTATAATTTAAGAACTATATACTTCACTTTGTTTTATCTTTGGTTGATATTTATATTCAGATCTATTTCAAAATGCCTTAATAATTTATTTTAAACTATTTCGAAATTATTTTAAATTTTTGATTTTCAAGCGATCAAAATTTTATGAAGACTTTTATATTTCCAAGTACTTCAATTTGTATAGAATTGTTATGTAAAACGTTTTAACATTGTCGAAATTATTTTGTATGTCCAAGTTTGATAACATTTTTGAAAACTTTCATAATTACTTTGATAACATTTTCGAAATTTTAACGTTTTGAGAATTGATTTTCATTTTATTGTTGGTGAACTTTTGAATCTGTTATTGTAAATGTTTGACGGCTGGTGCGATTTTTACTAACTACAAAATTTGATTTCTCCAAACTAAATTTTGTTTCATCAAAAAAAAAAGAATAATATCGAATTTCTTAATCAAAATATTTTACTTTTGTTTTCAAAATATTTTGGTTATCCTATTTCCTTCGAGTTTGTTTACAAATGTTATTTAACGTTATTATTTTATCAAATAACTTTACTTTACGATTTCATTAATCAAAAGATTCTAAACTTCGGGTTGGTTAGCCCAATTCTTCTTGGAATAGATATTTGTCTTCGATGCGAGCTAAGCATCCTCAACTCTTCGAGTAAGGTAAACCTCGATTTCCTATCTGCTTATTCTTAGTTTCGAGGACGAAACTTTCTTTTAGTGGGGAGGATTGTAACACCCGCTATTTTTCCTAAGCATTTTATTCTTTCTGTTAGGACTTCGTCTTAACTCTGTCACTTTTGGCCTCATATTTTATCATTTTACTAAGCTTTATTTTAATTTTTGAGTTTAATAATTTCTATTTTTAATTTTAAAGATTTAAAATTCTTTTAAATCCATTTATTTGGTTTCTTCGTAAACTAAGTAATTTTTCCGCGAGGAATTCTATTTCTCTCCGAATTGACATTTTTAAGCTTGGATTTAAGTTATTTCTTTTTCCTAAAAATGTTTGAATACGTTTATGGAATATTTTTTTTACTAAGATATATTTTAGTTACTAAAAACAAGCCATTTATGATTTTATTACGAAGCTTCGCGAATAATTATTTTCTTACGCGAGGTTTACTCGAATTACTTTGAAACGCCTTTAACTATTTTACGATTATACTTTTTATCAACTTATAAATTATTTGAGACTGTTTTCTCACATTTTGGACCGACTAAGCTCTTGGTCACAAGTTTTATTACATTTTATTTAAACGATTCATTTTATCACATTAAAACGTAATCATAAGATAAATTATTTTCATTCATTGTAGCATTTATGTCAAAGCTTATCTTACTCCCTCTCTTATCCCATTTGGCTGGCCAACTTATGGTCTAGGTACACTCTTGTATTCTTTTTTTTGTAAGCCTTAATTCATGCTTACTCTTTTAAGTATTGTATCACCCATCTCCACCTTTACTCTCTACATTCATTTCTTTTACATTCACCAAAAATATTCATCACTCTCTTCTCCTCTCTTTTGGCCGTGTGACCCTTAGCCATTCTAGGCAAATTTTTGCTCCATTTCAAGTCCCAATCGCATCATTCTTATCATCATAATAATCCTCTTTCCGATTCCTTCGTTAAGGTATTAATCGACATCATTTTCGATCAATTTTTACCTTGTTTTTTTTAGTTTTCTCATGGTATTTTCTGCCATGATTTTCGTGTTGGTAGGATTTTTGGACGATCCCGAAGCCGACGAATACATCGTTGATTCAGAGTTGGAGTAGAGGTAACGTCGATGTTACTCGGTATTTCAAGGTTTTAATTGAGTATTTGCATGTATATATTTTTATATTTTATTTTGGCAATATATGTATGTCACGAATTCTGGAAAAATGTTTAAAGTTGAAATTTTGCATGTTTCGATATTTTTATCGCTTTTACGAGATTAACGATTAAATTGTTATAATAATTTGTAAAATCGTAATAATCGGCCTAAACATGTAATATATATTTATATTCTGGAAAAATGTTTTTTTTAATGATTTTTAGTAATTTAGTATTTTTCTGATATTTTTGATATCGATTATTGAATTATTATCGTTTTCGGACAAAAACGATTGAAAACCGATTTTTAGTTCTAGTACTTAAACATTTTATTTTAATCTGATTTTTGACGTGGTAAAACTTTATGGTGAAATAGAATTTTATGAATTTTCTCATAATTTTTCGGAATTGTTAAGTGGATGAATTAATTAATCACTTTAAATCATCGTTTATCGTTAAAACCGTGTTTGTTGTTTAAATTCTCGATTTCTGGTCTTTGGTTTAAATCTGGAAAAATTTATGATTCTGATGATTTCATATTAAAATGTATTATTATGATTTTTAGTGTCTTAATAAAATGTTTGGAACGATAGGTTTGTTAATAAAATCGTTAATTGCGAAAACGGGTTTAAATGACGGTTTTGTTGAAATTTGTTGAATCTGGGTTTTGGAAAAATCTGGAAAAAATTTTATATTCTGTAAAATTAGGATTTTAAAGTGTAATAATAATTTTTGGATATTAATACTTAAATCGTTTTGTAATTACTATTTTTATTAATCGTTATTGTCGAGATTGGACGATTAACGAGAAAACGCTTTAAAAACCGAGTTTTTAGAATTCTGGAAATTTTCTTTTCTGGACAGAATGTCCATAAATATAATTTAACTATTTTACGTAATTTTTGTACTATTTATTATAGTCTTTAATTAATAAATATTGATTTCGGTCAAATTGTGATTTATCGCTAAATTGCTTCGTCTTACCTAAAAGAATTATTTTTCCAGCAATTTTGAAAGTATTTAAATCTGAAACTTTAAGAGTTAAATCATCCCTTAACATACTCTAAATATATTTGTTGGTTTAATTAAATAAAGACGTTCAAATATTTAATTTGATGTTTGCCGTAAAATCCTATTTATAATTTTATCGTCGAAACTAATAATAATTAGGGAATTTTAGCTTTATAACTTTTGAAAACACCCTAATTAGTAATATTAAAATATTTAAGATGTTTCTAATCATTTTATACCACTTACACGATATTTTAATAATTTCATAAAATCAAATGTTCTTACTTTAATAATTAATATCGTTAAGGCCGAAAGTATTAGTTTTATAAATCTATATCGTTTACAAAAATGTGGTATTAGTATGAACTAATATTTTCACTACTTTGATATGATGCTATTTTTAGTAAAGTTTCTAAAAATAGAAGTTTCCTAAAATAGAAGTTTCCTAAAATAGAAGTTTCCTCTTTTAGAATATAAATGTTTACTTCTTTTATCCTCATATTGTTTATGATAAATACATATTTTAAATATCGATAATGGTTTGTTTTGGAGTTATGGAATAAGGACAAGTGTGGGTTTAGAGTAATATAGTCTGGGGTGTACGTTTTGCCATCAACTATAAAGCTGGTGTGTCTATGTTGAGACACATTGGTCGTTGAACTGAGCATGGTTTGTGCTCAGGAGTGTGTATATTTTGACCTTAAACTTAGATATCGCATCGTGTAAGTCGCCGTCGGGTTGAACTGGATTACGGTTGGTGTCCAGGAGGGGTGTACATTACTTAAGCCAGGACCTCGCTGCACGCAGTCCTGTTATAGTTGAGTTGCCTAGTTAGAGACCAAAGTCTAATTTGTTTTGACTAAGTTCTCGAAACTAGTTTTTAGTATTATTCTAGTGAAAGTCTAGATTCTACATTAATCCTATCCAGAACACCATTTTGATTATTTTATTTATTATCGATATAAATTGACGCAGGTTGGCAAATATCTTTATGTTTCTTCGGCAACCCTTTTAATTAATTTGTTTTACGCTAAAGCTTATTTTATTACGCTGTTTTAATGTTTTCCACTTTTACTATTTTTCCTATATTAGTAATTACTGTTTTAAAATCCTGTTATACGGCTGGGAGAACGTTGACGTTGCTCCCCACTGATTGTGGCTGTTATGTTTTAACATGGCAGGTATACGTGTTTATTTTCCGGTGGGTGTGGGCTAGCGAGCAGTCTTGAATCCTGCTGTTTTTTTTAATCATGTCTTAAGGATTGTTTAACCTTTTTACGGATTGTTTTATATTTTAGCCATTTTTATGTATGGCGCATGTTGGACTTTACCAATTTAATTTATTAAGACATAGTTCTGTGTGTTTTAATCCCGACTCTACAGTGTTTCCGCCACTGTATCGCGCTAGAATTTTTAGGGGATTACATAACATCCCACAACCCGAGTGCTTAATATCTCTCAAATCGAGCACTTCACATCACTCTCACTATCACGATTAGTGTGAATCGTGAGAGCATTTATTTGTAAGGTAATCCGTAGTAGGTACTCTTACTTATAAATAAAGACACCGGTGGACTTAGGCTTTTCAATTAGGCCGAACCACGTTTAAATCGCTCGTGTTATTTACTTTACGCAATTTAATTAGTTTTGCTATTTACTATACTTATACCTTTTAGTAGTAAGTATAATAGCAAACAACTCGTTACTTCATTTAATTAGCCATACTCAATACGTAATATTATACTAAACCTTTCACAATAAGGTTTTAGTTTAATACAGTGTTAAAATTTTAAAAAGGCTATAATACTCTATTCACTCCCCCTCTAGTGTATTATATAGGCTCGCATCAAAAGAGTAGATCCAAAAACTAACTGATGGGGGTCGGTAGCCTGCCACGGGTCGCCCGCCATTCGGACCCCGGGGAGGCCCGACCCGAAGATGAAGAAGGGCATGCTTGGCAGGCCATCAAAGCGAAACCTTTCTGAGAAGCCTCCAGAAGGTGACCTCAGTTGCTCCGAGCTCCAAGCAGACTCCTCCCCTGCCCGTCAGGGTCATGCCGCATGCTGGTTATGCCAGTTGAACCTCCCTGCCTGCCAGTCCTCAGGGCGTTCATGCCCCTGCCAGGGTCATGGGGTGGGGGGGGGGGGGGGGAAGGCAGTACCCTTCCGTCCAGGCCTAAGGTAAAGGGGAATAAGTGGACGAGGTGAACCCACGTGTCACCTTCCCGTTCACTCATTCCTTCTCTCCTTTCTCTCTCTTTGGGAAAGGTAGAAATACTTTGCCATTTCCCACATGAAAATGGTTGGACTTTCCCTCTCTAGACTCTTACTCTAAAACCGCCACCCTACTCCTCACGAGTAAGGTTCGTCAAGGCATTTCACGGACTGACTTAGGCATCGGAGAGGGTTCCCTCGGACACCTCTGAGGCCCTGTGCATTCTGTGTGCAGGGAGCAGGCCACCTCCGCCGGGAAGGCCCGATCACCGGAGTAAGAGGAAGGAGAGGTTCGGGAAGATAGACGATCATCACCACAGCAACACCACAAATCAAAGAACCCGAATCCGCTTCGGGTCGATTGTTTCCGTGATCGGAACAATTTGGCGCCGTCTGTGGGGAAGATTTGGTTGTGCTCACGAGTTACCCACAAAAATCAACCACAATCAAAAATATGTCTGAGATTGTTGAAGCCAGTTCTGGGGTGGGTCCGACGGTACCACCGGTGATCCCCCTGTATGGCATGCCTCTACTGGAGATAACACCCACTGCCACAATCCCAGGAGTAGGGCGGGCTAGTCTCCAAGGGGCACCCAACAAAGAGACTACAGTTGCAGCTGGGCAAGTTGGTCATCAGAGGCCCAACTTGAACCTCACCCCTGCCCAGGTTGCACAGACTGCAACCTTCTTCTCAGCTATGCTCAATCAAGAATTCACTCCGGAGGACCTGGTCAGCAGGATCGCAACGACTCCCAGGCAACTTCACTTTGAAGGTGTGGAAGGGGCTGGGGGCACGAAGCGAACCACTGCCAAGAATGTCCAAAGGAAAGCGAGAAAGACTGCTCAGGGGTATGTGCAGGCCCAGAAACGCATCACCGGCAATCAGACTCCTCAACAGCAAGCGTTTTCCATACATACCACTGAGTCCACATCAGCCATCGAGAAGAGAGGCTTATCCCAGGATCTCCAGGACCGGATGAAGCCCAGGGAACCTGCCTCAAAGCGCCTGGGGGAGAAGCAGGGTGGAGTCTTTTCCAGGTTAACACCTGTAGAGCCGCAGCCGGCTCCAGGGCTGTCCCAGAGCATGCAGTCGAGGCTCAACAATGGACAGCCCCTGGGACCAAGGAACCGCCAGGGTGATAACCTCGAGCCGCCCCAGGGGAAACGACCCCGACGCCGCTCCCCTGAAAGGGAGGATGAAGCTATGAGCAGGCAGGCGCCCAGGCACCGCTTCCCCAATGTTGGAAAACCGACCCCAGGCAAATGGGATGACCACAGTTACCACTCTGATGGGAGTAGGTCAAAAATGGTGAGCAGGCCTACCAAAACTCCACTCCATCCTGAGGTCCAGGGATGTCCCATCCCAAAGATTAAGATGCCTTCTGTCAAATTTGATGGGACTACTGACCCGGAAGACCACCTGGCGGCCTACGAGAGCCATATGGGGATGTATGATGCAAAAGATGCAGTTTGGTGTAAGATTTTCCCCACCACCCTCGTGGGCTTGGCTCAAGGATGGTTTAGAGACCTACCGCAGGGGTCGATAAACTATTTCATAGAACTGGCTGAGGCTTTCTTGGACCAATACGCAGGGAACAAGAGGCGCAGACTAACTCAATTCGACATAATGACCCTGAGGGAGAAGAAGGGTGAAACCGTCAGGGAGTACTTGAAGAGGTTCGACCTATATTTCCAACAGGTCAAAGAAATCCACAACCCGACTGCAGCATACGCATTAACCAACTCTTTGCTCCCAGGGGAGATGAAAAATCAAATGATCAGAGCTCAGCCAGAAACTCTGGCCAAAGCTCGAAAAATCGCCGAGGGCTTCATGCTGCAGGAAGAGTTCCACAGCCTGCCGGATACCCCTACAGGGCCTTCCAGGCCACAGGAGGGACCGCAGGGTGGGCGCAGCAGGGGTGAGGCAAGCAAACAAAGAATTGAGGAGGGAGACACTCCAAAAAAGGAGCGTGCGACTTATCAGCCCAAGTTTGATAGCTACACGGCCCTCAACAGATCAAGAGCTGAAATTTTTGAACTGGAGAAGGAGACGACCAAGTGGAACCGCCCAAATAAGCCGCGCAGCCAAAAGGGTGATCCAAAGAAGTATTGCACATTTCATGATTGCATTGGGCATACCACTGAGGAAAGTCGCCATCTAAAGGATGAGATTGAAAAACTCATCAGAAATGGTTGGTTGAGCACCTATGCTGCAAAAAACAAAAGCCAAAAGGAGGCGGCGGACAAACCTGAAGGCTCAACGCAAAACCGCCTGATAAT
Organism: Agrostemma githago; assembly: GCA_958450325.1. Taxonomy (NCBI): domain Eukaryota; kingdom Viridiplantae; phylum Streptophyta; class Magnoliopsida; order Caryophyllales; family Caryophyllaceae; genus Agrostemma; species Agrostemma githago. The sequence goes on from OY288242.1 coordinate 56,936,312, forward strand.
TCATGTGGTGTCAGGTGACGCGGAAGGCCAGACAAGCAGGAGAGGCCAAAAAAGACAAATCCGTGAGCTGCGAAACCAGATATGCTACGCTGAGAGGGCAGGGAGCCCAAAAGGCCCGACCCTGAGCATCACCCCCCAGGATGCAGGGCGAGTAGTGTACCCTCACAGCGACCTCCTAGTATTGTCTCTTCTCATCAACAATCATATCGTAAGAAGATGTATGGTGGATACAGGAGCCTACACCAACCTGCTATACAAGGACGCATTTGACAAAATGAATCTAGAGAAAAAGGCACCTCAAGCCTGCCCCCGGATCGCTGTACGGGATCAGCGGAGCAGGCGTGCTCTCAATGGGGATCATCGATCTACCGGTGACGTCTGGAGAGGGAGCCTCAGCCAGAAATGTCAGAGCATCGCTTGTTGTGGTGGATGCAAAATCGGCATATAATGCCCTGATAGGCAGGGCTACCCTGGATGAGATTAAGGCTGCCATATCGATCAAAGCCCTGACCATAGCCTACATTATAGATTTTGGTATGGAGGGGAAGGTGCATGGTGACTAGGAGTCAGCCTGGCAGTGCTACTCCATAGTCCTGCACACCCATGAGACTGAGCGAAAGGGTAAACGTAAAGCCGACAGTTCCCCCAGCAGGGAAGGCGAGATTCCAACCGATCAACAGAAAGCAGACCACTTGGAACCCGTGAGGGGGGGGGGGGGGAGTATGCTAGTGGAACTGGAACTAGGGAGACATGTCTTGATAGGGGCAGACCTGGAGGGTTCCTACCGCGAAGAGTTGATTAAAGTCTTAAGAGACAACAGGGACGTGTTTGCCCACTCGACAGATGAGATGCCAGGGATAGATTCGGCTCACATTGTTCACAAGCTGAATGTAAGTCCGGAAGCACGCCCTGTGAAACAGAAGAAAAGAAATCTGTCCGCTGAAAAAGACCAAGCCATCAAGGAAGAAATTGAAAAGCTCCTGAAAATTGATTTCATAGAGAGCTGCGATTACCCTGAATGGTTGGCTAACGTGGTGATGGTAAAAAAATCCTCGGGCACCTGAAGGATGTGCGTGGACTTCACCAACCTCAATAAGGCATGCCCCAAGGATTGCTATCCCTTGCCAAGAATAGATCAGCTGGTAGATGCTACCAGTGGTTACTCTATGCTCAGCTTCTTGGACGCCTTTTCAGGCTACCACTAAGTTTATCTCTGGCAGCCTGATAGGGAAAAATGCGCGTTCATCACTAGCTCAGGCACATATATGTACAAGATGATGCCATTTGGGCTCAAGAATGCAGGCGCAACCTAACAGAGATTGGTCGATAAAGTGTTCGAAAGCCAGAAAGGCAGAAACTTGGAGGCATACGTCGATGATGCAATAGTGAAGAGAAATGGGGAGGATGAACATTTAAAAGATTTGCAGGAGACTTTTTCCTCCCTGCGCACATACCGGATGAAGGTGAACCCCAAGAAGTGCACTTTTGGGGTACGCTCTAGCAAGTTCCTGGGTTTCCTGGTCAGCGCCAGAGGAATCGACGCGAACCCCGAAAAAATCCAGGCTGTCCTGGACCTCCCAGAGCCCAGAACAATTAGAGACATTCAACGCCTGATAGGCAGGATGGCTGCCCTGGCACGATTCATCGCCAGGTCAGCCGACAAATCAACACCCTTCTTCAAAATACTGAAAGGAATCAAGCAATTTAAATGGGAAAGTGAACAAAAAGAAGCCTTCCAACAACTGAAAGAACACCTGAAAAAGCTGCCCACCCTGGAAGCTCTTCCTTTACATTGCCGTAACAAACTCAACAGTGAGCGCGGTAATTTTAAGGGAGGAGGCAGGATCCCAGCAGCCGATCTATTTTGTAAGCCATGCCCTGGGGGCAGCAGAGAAGAGTTACCCAGTTGTTGAAAAAGCAGCCTACGCAGTCGTCATCGCAGCCAGGAAGCTCAAGCCTTACTTCGACGCCCATCCCGTCGTTGTGCTGACTGACCAACTCCTGGAAAAAGTCCTAGAAAAATTCGAGAAGTCGGGAAGACTGCTGAAGTGGGCCATAGAGCTAAGCGGGTTAGGGATATCATACCAGCCCAGGACTGCCATCAAGGCGCAGGCCTTGGCAGATTTCCTGGCAGAATGTTCTCATTCAGAGGAGGACGATCCACCCACAGGAGAATGGACAGTATACACGGACGAATCCTCTACAGCCAATGGTGCGGGGGAAGGGATCGTGCTGACCAGCCTTGAGGGAATAGACTTTGAGCATGCGCTCAGGTTCACGTTCCCTGCATCAAATAACGAAGCTGAGTACGAGGCCGTACTGGCAGGTATCAATCTGGTTAAGGCCGCAGGAGCAGAAAGACTCGTCCTAGCAACATACTCCCAGCTCATAGCCAACCAAATCAACGGTGAATATGAGGCTAGAGATCATGCTATGTCATTGTACCTAGAGCGAGTAAAACAAGAACTGTCAGGGTTAAAATCCTATGAAGTCAAACAAATCCCCCGGTCCCAGAACAACCGGGCAGATGCCCTGACAAAGCTGGCCAGCTCCAGCCTGCAGGACATAAGAAGATCAATATGGGTGAATGTAATCCAAGAAAAATCCACCACCCCCTGCCAACCAATCAGCGTCGTTGAAGAGGCAGGATTTGCAGACTGGATGACCCCAATCATCCAATTCAAGAAGTATGGAACCCTTCCGCAGGACCCAGTGCAGAAGAGAAAGATGCCAGCAAAGGCCGCATGGTTCATACTAATTGGTGAAGAACTGTATAAAAATTCATTCTCCTCACCCCTGCTCAGGTGCCTGGGGGCAGAGCAGGACGCAGAGGTACTAGACGATATCCACTCAGGAATCTGCGGCCATCACATAGGAGGAAGATCACTGGCCCACAAGGCCCTAAGAGCGGGCTACTACTGGCCGACCCTGCTCGCTGGTGCCAGGGATCTAACCGAAAATGCAGGAAGTGCCAGCTATTTGCCCCATCAATACACGCTCCAACCCAGGAGCTCAGACGGATTCTGTCTCCCATTCTCTTCGCTCAGTGGGGGATGGACATCCTGGGTCCTTTCACTGTGGCAACTGAGGGCAAAAATTTTCTGATAGTGGGGATTGATTATTTCACTAAGTGGATCGAAGCTGAAGCAGTCCCAAGCATTACCGAGCCTGCGATCAGGAAGGTGATATGGAGAAATATCATAACCAGGTTTGGCCTGCCAAAAATGCTAGTCTTCGATCATGGAAGGCAGTTTGACAACGACCCTTTAGGGGCTTGGCTAGAAGGTCACGGGATAGCAGTCGCTGACTCTGCTGTCTGCCACCCGCAAACTAATGAGCAGGCTGAAGCAGCGAACAAGCAAATCCTTAGCGGGCTGAAAAAGATGGTGGATGAGCTCAAAGGGAGATGGGCGAACGAACTTTCGAGCGTGCTGTGGTCAATCAGGACCACCAGAAAGGAGTCCACAGGACAGACTCCCTTTGGCCTGGTCTACGGGGCTGAGGCTCTGCAACCCATAGAATCACGGGTCCCCACCCTCCGATCCCAACAATATGACAGGGCAAGCAATGAAGCTGCAATGAACGAGGCCCTTGACTTAGTCGGTGAAGTAAGGCAAGAGGCCAGCATTAATATCGCCGCCTATCAGCAACGAATGAGTAAGGCTTATAACAAGAAAGTGAGTCAAAGGAGTTTCCAGGTGGGTGACCTGTTCCTCAGGAAAACGCGGGCAGTTGGGAGATCAAGAGAGCACGGAAAACTAAGTGCGAATTGGGAAGGCCCATATGAAGTTACCCAAATCATGGGGCCAGGAACATAAAAAATCGCCCACCCTGCGGGACAAGAGCTAGCCGCCCATTGGAACATAGATACCCTGAAAAGGTACTATGTCAAGCACTAAGAAACTACAGGAATTTTCTTTTTCAAAAGTCGGCGGAGGACGGTCAGAACAAAATGTCGACGGCTCCGACCATGGATGTTTTAAGTTTTGCAAGAAATGAAAAGAATCTCGAATTTATACTCGTTGTCTGTTCAAACTAGCATTTCACACACAAACGAGCAGAGGGCAATAGGGGTTGGCCCCCCGGTTGCAAAGTTCAAGGAAAATAGACCCCCCAACAAAAATGCAAAGTCCCCCAACCTGCCTCTGGGCAGGCAGGGGGCAGGCCCCCTGTACTTTGACCAGAAGCCAGGGTCAGGCCGGGCCCCATGCGCCATACCAACAAGGACTGGGGAACCCCCAACCTTGTATAAAAAACGATAAGTCCTCCAACCTGCCTCTGGGCAGGCAGGGGCAGGCCCCCTGGACTTCGACCAGAAGCCAGGGTCAGACCGGGCCCCATGCGCCAAGTCAACAAGGACTGGGGAACCCCCAACCTTGTATAAAAAATGATAAGTCCCCCAACCTGCCTCTAGGCAGGCAGGGGGCAGCCCCCTTGGACTTCAACCAGAAGCCAGGGTGTGGACGTCCGTTCGCACCGCCAGGCGCTCCGTGCGCGCCCGCGCGGGACCGACCCGGTTTTCAACGTGTGGCGGCGGCCACCCACACGACCCCCTCCCTGCCGGGGGCCGGTCCGATCTCGCGTACGGGGCGATGTTTCGGACCTCGATTTGGATGACGATTCGGACTTGTACTAGACGGGTGCGGGCACCCGTGTTTCCGTTTGGGAATCGATCGAGCCGTGGTTGTAAATGTTTAAAGGCCGTTTTGTTTGGTAAGGCGACCTTTTTAGTGAACTGAAGTTGTCGTCGATTTGTGGAGTCGCCACCGAGTCAATTATGGGGACTCGAAAACCGTTCAAGTCAACTTTGATCCCTTGCCGGCTCAAAGTTGAGTGGCACGGGACCTAAAGATAAAGACTTGTACCCTTAAGCACTCTATGCCTTGACTGACTCTCATTGCCAATGGTTTCGGACATCCGGAAACCGTCGATTCTGAGTAAGGGGTGAGGGTACGTATTGGGAAGCCAACATCCGATAGATGTCAGCACCCAATCCCGCCCGCACTATAGTGGCCTCTACTAATCAGTCGGTGGGCTGATATCCTAGTTCTTTTGTTGTGGTGGAAGTACTGTAACATCCGTTGTTTTAACCCTATATCTTTGCTATGTCGGTTGTTTAAGGACAAGTAAGTATTGTCGTCGAAGTAGTTGAGTTTACATTCTTTGCATGCGATTTCACGTGACAGGCAGGCCATGAAAAGATGCACGTAGGAGAGTAGAGAGTACTAGTATTATACGTATTAGCAAATCAGTTTTAACGTGATAATACGGATATTAGTCATTCTCGTGGTATAACTTACCTGGTATTCTGCTTAAGATGCGTCGGTTTGGTATTAATAGAGATGCGTCGAACCTAATAAGGCAAGCACCTGGACTAATACGGAACCCGACCATCACTTTGTTCAGTTTAGTTATTTTACGTCTTGAATTCCGTGTTAGGTGATTTAGCATGCGATTATAAGGTCATAAAAGCAATAAATCATACGAAAAACTGTAAATGCGAATGTAAGTAAATCATGTAGTGAGGAGTTGCACCCTCAGAGTATACGCTAAACGGGACACGATGCATTGATAGTTTGAGAGCGGATCTCGGAATTACTCGGGTCTAATTAGTGTGTTTTAGTATTTGCGGTTGAAGTTGGGACGTTACGTATTTTAGTAGACGTTTGTGGGCCTAGTGCCCTTATCTAGTGTTGTCGTAGTGCATAATAATAGAAAGTGCGAATATGGAAAATTTTGTTTAGATGGCAACCTAGTGACGATAAGACTTCGACAGGCGGATCCTCCTAGCTTGACCAGTTATCCCGGCAGAGTTCCGTTACCGTTTGACCTTCCCGCGGCTATTCCGGCAGAGCTCCGTTACTATTTGCTAGTTCTGTGGCTAATCCGACAGAATTTGTGTAGTAATTTTGAGCTAGTCGATCACAGGCACCTCGGTATCGAGTGGAGTGCTCGAAGGTGAGGAGTAGCGTCGATGTCGCTTTTATTATCGGAACTACGATCGAGTGGTTCGTTTGCCTCAGGTGTCGGAGTGCGGGCCCTTAGCGAGAGTTTTGAGGGAGAAGAGAAGATTGAATGTTTTGTGTCGAAATGAGGGCGTGAAGGGGGGTATTTATAGGTGTTTTCGACCCTCGTTGCCCGTATGGGCGCCCGAGCTGGGGCGTGCTAAGACTCAGGCGCCTGGGTCCGGGCGTGAGGAGAACCAGGCGCGTCAGGTGGTGCGGTTGGAGTTCTGAGGATACGGTTTTGATACTTTCCAAAACCGAGAGGGAGGAGCGTGATACGTTTCTTGGGGATTAAGTTTACCCCGGGTTTGACCTAGCGCCGTGGGTTTAGTGGGCCTCGGGTGTTCATTTTGAGGTTTGCTTGGCGCGATGTTGACTCGGTTTGAGTTTCGGGACCGACTCGGGGTCCCGGTGTCAGAATTGACTCTAATTAGTGTCTATGCGATCGTAACGACACGACTAAGGCTGCCATCATGTTAGTTTTAATTTTTGTGAGTAATTATTTGATCCGTTCTATAGGAAAACAATTTAAAACTTCGCGAATTCGCGTCGCGTTGCAGTCCTATCGTCATCGGGTGTTTGTTGGGCACTTCTGCAGCCACTAGGTCCAAATCTGGGTGTCTACAGAAGCCCCCACTTTGACTGAGGCTTGGACAAGGCGAAAGTCAAAGTATAGCCACCCAGGTCAATCGAAGATTACGATCTGGTGGCTGTCCGGTCGGGTCGTTTTAAGTCCATTAGACTGCGCGTTGAGGCTCGCCAGCCAAGGCTTAGAAGTCATACCTGACGTCTTTGCTTGCGGTTCCTTGCTTGGGCCCGAGCCGTTGCTTGTCATCTCGTTCTTGATTCTTTGTGCGCGCGCTTTGTCTTCTTCGGTTTATTTAAAGTTTTGTTTTATTTTAAGCGCTTTTATATGTTAGGTGTAAATGCATTGGCCTTTAAATGTTTTGGGATGCTTGTGAACCCTTGATGACATAAAACGTTCGAGGGCGTTGGTCTCTACTTGAGCGATCATCTTTGGGATGCTTATGACCCCTAGGACAAGAATAAAGTGACGTAAAACTACTCGAGGGCGTCAGACTCCACTCGAATAACTGTCTTTCGGGATGCCTCTGACCCCTAGGACAAGAATAAAGTGATATATAAAACTATTCGAGGGCGTCTGTCTCCACTCGAATAGCTGTCCTTCGGGATGCCACTGACCCCTAGGACAAAATTGTTGTTGCTGTGCCTCCGGGATCACTAAGATCCCTTGGGCAAAACTCCTCGAGGGCGTCAGTCTCCACTCGAGTAGCTGTCTTTCGGGATGCCTCTGACCCCTAGGACAAAATTGCTGTTGCTGTGCCTCCGGGATCACTAAGATCCCTTGGGCAAAACTCCTCGAGGGCGTCAGTCTCCACTCGAGTAGCTATCTTTCGGGATGCCTCTGACCCCTAGGACAAAATTGCTGTTGCTGTGCCTCCGGGATCACTAAGATCCCTCGGGCAAAATTGCTGTTTGTTTATTTGTTTTAGTAAGATGCTGGTTTCGTGAGTTTGTCTTAATTTTGTTTTGCAGGCTTGTCTTATTTTGTTCGGGTTTGTTCTTGCTGTTTTAGTAGTTTCGAACCTTTCGCTTAAGTATTTATTGGTGTCCTAGTTTTGATTTGATCCCTCGTGGATGGTTGCATTAAGTTAGATTTATCCCTCTCGGGTGGTTGCGTTAAGTTAGACTTATCCCTCTCGGGTGGCTACGTTAGATTTATCCCTCTCGGGTGGCTACGTTGGATTTATCCCTCTCGGGTGGCTACGTTGGATTTATCCTTGGCCTCTCGGGTGGCTACGTTGGATTTATCCCTCTCGGGTGGCTACGTTAGATTTATCCCTCTCGGGTGGCTACGTTGTATTTATCCCTCTCGGGTGGCTACGTTGGATTTTATCCCTCTCGGGTGGTTACGTTAGAGTTATCCCTCTCGGGTGGCTACGTTGGATTTATCTCTCTCGGGTGGCTACGCTGGATTTATCCCTCTCGGGTGGCTATGTTGGATTTATCCCTCTCGGGTGGCTACGTTAGATTTATGCCTCTCGGGTGGCTGCGTTAGATTTATCCCTCTCGGGTGGCTGCGTTAGATTTAGTGATTGTTTTGTCTTTAAAATACTAGTGTTGATGAGTAAGCCTTTTGCATTAGTTCTTGGGCTTGCATTTGCTTAGTGAATTATTCTGGGAATGTGCTAAAATAATAATCCTCCTGGGATGTGAATTGAGTGTGCTTAGGGACTTGCTAGGATAACAGATTGTTTTGAGTGCTTTGGGTCCTGTTTTAGACTAACAAATTGCTTCGAGTGCTTTGGGATTGTAGATTTGTTTTTTTCTCCTTATCACGCGGTCAAGCGCGAGCATTCTTATTAGTCGTATTGTATATTTTTTATTGCTGGGGGTCGATTTCGACTAGAGGAGGTTTTAAGGCTTGCTTTATGATTTTGAATTTACTCCTAACTCCCTTGATTGGCATCTAGACGGTGCGTGCTTGTCCGGTTAGGTTTCCGACGGGGATTGAATGAAGGTTGGCTCGGGCTAAGAGCACGATGAGTCACTACTCGTCGGGGAATGTGCTGGTGAACTAGCTGCGCCTTGCAGATGTAAGTTCCTTTCTTATAGTTTATTTTAGTAGCCCCCAAGGTTTAGGATTATTGAAGTGTCAGTTTTGGTTTCATCGCTTGTTTTGTCCTATGGTCTAGTGTTTGCTTTCATTTTTGAACGGTTTGCTTTTCTTTTAGCTAGTCGATTCGGCTGATGCTGTTCAGCCCCCAGACTTCCTTTTGACACTGCTCGGGGTCGATGTGGCTGGGGTAGCCTTTACATAGTCTCTTTCCCCGTGTTCTGCTGAGGAGACGGAGGCTGGGATGTAGTGGCGTGACCGGGTATACCAGGTAAGTTTCGGTTTCTGTTTTGGATTCTAAGGGTTAGGTTTTGTCTGGCTAACTTGCGTGGTTTCACCTTCCAGGTTTCATCGGCTCGCAAACAGCGGTTGTGGCAGGCTGCCAACTGCTTCAGGGTCTATGCCTCGAAGGTCTCCCGTGATACTTCGGGACCTCGATCGGTAAGTGTGTGTACCTAGGGTTAGCTCTTAGATTGTTTGTGTGTTTTCCTCAAGTGCGAGTTATGTTTGCAGAACGTTCTCAATATGGTGGGATAGCTGGAGACTCGGGTGACCGAGCTTGAGGCAGAAGCGGTTGAGGCGCGACAGCTCCCGCAATCTCGGGCCGACGAGATTACTCAACTTAAGGAGCGGCTGGGGCGCGACAGCTCCCGCAATCTCGGGCCGACGAGATTACTCAACTTAAGGAGCGGCTGGCTCGGTCTCAGGGCGAGACCTCCGCGCAGTGTGAGGCTAGGCATCGGGTTGAGAGGGAGGCTGAGGCTACGGGTGCTAACGAGGTGATCGGAGGAATCCCCGAGACGGCTACCTTAGACATGTTGTCGGGGATGGATGGTAGTGAGTCTCCTCTTATAAACTTGGAGGATCTAGGCTTAGACGACCAGCTTTGTGAGATTGTGATAGTCGTCGGCGCGGCTTCTAGGGGTCCCTCCTAGCCTCTATTTGTATATTTTGTATATTTGTTTTAGATTCTTAGTATTTGAATTAGTTGGATTAGTCTTGCGTTTTTGTTTGGTGAATTGTTTACCTAGATTGACAAGTAATCACTTGAAGTTCGGTTTGTTTACGATTTCGTCGTAGTTTAGGACATTTTAGAATGCGTTGAGATTGCATGAGAGTACGAAAATGCTTTTTCGGGATTCTTAAAATCGTTAGTTTGAGCCGGGATTTGGATCAAATAGTATGTCGATTAAAACATTTTGACTTGAGACGGACGAAATGTAAGAGGTCAACGTACTATGACCAAGTGCACTAGGATGCAAATGTAGTTGTTTTGACATTCATAATGAGGCCGAAGCCAAAATCTAGGCTACCTTTGAAAAAAAGTTAGACCACTTTTATACATTCATAAAATCGCCTTGTTAGGATACGGACACGACTTGACTATAACCGTTAAAAGGCTACGACACGCCTAGGTGGGGTAGCTTATCCCCTTAAAAAGAATGAAAAGACATCTAAGTCTGGTGGATCCCATGGACGAAATGTACCGTCCGTGTGGACCTGACACTCTTGCACGGGCATTTCGGCTTTTGGAAAGGGGTTTAGCGACTTCTGGAGGTTGACGTCCAGGGTTGTCGGTGATGAACTCATTTCGTATATATATTTGACCCCAACTTTTCCTTTATTTTGGTTCGTTTTATATGTCCTAGGAGTTGTTTTTCTAGCTTTTTATTCTTCTTTGTTATGCCGGGTATTTTGTTTACGTTTTGTAGGAAACGAAACAAATAAAGGCGATTGAGCCATATTTGGGCAATGACGAGAGTCGAGCCATGAAATCTACAAGAAAGAAGTGATAAAAGTTAGAGGATACTAAATGAATACTTGAGGAAGAACGTGAAGTGAAGAAACAATAAGAAACGACAAAGAAATAAGTTGGAAAGCTCAAACAAATGCAAATCGAGAAGAAAGAACGATCGCTAAAAAAGGGCCAACTTCAAATGTGAATATCTTGAGTTATACAACTCCGATTGAGCTGATTTTTATGGAGTTGGAAAACTCTTTATCTTAGCATTCCAACAGTATATGACACGTCCAAATCCGATAAGTAACGAAGAAACAACAAGCATTTCAAATTCGTCGCGCAGTGCAGAGGAACCCTAACCGCTCGGGATGAACCCAAACCGGTCGGGACAACATTGAACCGGTCGGTTCTGTCCCAAACCGATCGGTTTGAAGCTGTTTCGCGGAATTTTCAGTTTTAAGACTTCATAACTTACCATAACTCTTCTATTACGGGATATTCTTTCCTAATTAGTTTCTCCTAGTCGTTAGGATACTAGGAGTAATGACTCCTTATCATTATTTGTATATATACCCTCCTTAGGGTTAGATTTATGAGCACTTTCTCATTCAGTAGTTTAGTTTACACTTTCATATTCATTAGTTCAGTTTAGACTTTTTATTAGCATTATAATTCTTGAAGTGTGTAGCCATACTTTTAGATCATTAATCTTTCAGTTATACGTAATTGGTATCTTTTCTTAGTATCTTATTTTCATATTGTTCTTTATTATGCTTAATTCTTTTATTGCTTTATCGTTTATTATGAGTAGCTAATTTATTTATCTAGGGTTGAAGGGGATCTATGTTAATTGAATTGGGGATGTTAGTTTAATTATTTATTTGATTGATCATTCATATGTTATTGCCTTACTACTTGTCTTGTATTATTGTTTGATTAGTTTGAGATGTTGAACTAGTTGAATGTTTAGGAACCCAAACCTAAGATCGAAAGCCTGGTAAGGGTAGACTTACAAGTAAGTGAGTAGGATAATCTGGTAAGTTGCGAGAGCCCGTCAGAATCTATCCTAAGGTTGACATAAGATACGAGAGGCCGTGTCTTTGCCCTAAATAACTTTGATTGATTGATTAATTAACTTTACCCAATTTAATTGCATAGTGAACCGGAAAATCCTAGATCCTTTTAATATTGTTAGAACGTCTTAGTTTATATTATTGCATTAGTTTAGATAACAATTCAACAAACCGGAATTTAAATAGTTTAGAATCAATTATTAGATAATTAGCGATTTTCATCCGTCTCTCTGTGGATTCGACCCTTACTTACTGCTAGCTATCTGTTAGTTGTTCGTTAGGATTATTTTGATTAAGGTGATACGACTTTAGCCTTATCAGTCGGATGTGAGAGAAAGGTTAGGAGATGACCGTATTACAGAATAAGGAAACTATGTGGGCCAATGTCTCTAAGCGCCCGACCGAAGACGGCGTTACCGATCCTATTGTTCGTCAGTTCATCTACACGAGTCGAGACCGACAAGACCCATATTGAAAATGTGAGTGAGGAGGGGAAGTGAGATTGGCTGGGCTCGCTTTTGGCTAGGGAGGTGAAAGCTTGCGTTAGGAGGGTCAATGGTGAGAGACTCAAGCAAGCACACCCGAATGGCGAGGGAAAGGAAAAGTTGGACCGGTAGAGCCCGGCCGTTTAGTACTATGTTGTATTAATTGATATTATGTGGCGTATTAGTACTAGTTTTTTTGTAGGGTTTTGCCTGACACGTCGTCATTTTTCGGGGAACCGAATTTTGGATGCTCGATGTAAAGGGCCTCGATAAAGGCTTGATTTAACTGATTTTTTTATTAATGAGAATCACTTTTTTTTTTTCTTTTTTTTGTGGTGGCTCGCAACTCGATTCTTCATTTTGCCCGGAGCGCCCTTTCGGGTTTTCACTCCGTCCTCGGCTCACCTTTTTTGTTGCTTTTTCTTTCTTTATTTTTTTGTTGTTGTTTTTTTACGACGGCTCGCAACTCGTTTCTTCATTTTGCCCGGAGCGCCCTTTCAGGTTTTCAATCCGTCCTCGGCTCGTCGTTTGTGCTTCGTCATTGGAATCACTCGTTAACCGGAGCGTGAAAAAAGGTTCCGGTTTGCATGTGAATCGAGTAATCAATTTTGTTATTTGGTTGGTTGTACCCGAAGAAGGGTTGCCTACGTATCCATGTTTAGACTGAATCAAACCATGTTCGTAGTTCTTTTATAGATGTGAGTGATTTTTCTTTATACTCGTTATGCCAATTATCGATGTGAGATTTTTGGAGAGTACTCTCCCTAGTTAAAGAACTGAGGCGGAGTGATTGGGTGTGACCTCTTGAAAGTGACAATTACCGAGAGACCGTGTTTGGGTCAGGGTGACTGGCTTGGATGGTTTTGGAATGTGGAGCTAGGTAGTAAGTGGTTCGATAGATCAAAATCTGGAGCTTGATTTTTGTGGAGTTAGGGCTATGGGCTAAGGTTTCGTAATGTGGTAGGAAAGGGGAAACTGAGCAAAAATGACTCAGACTTCAATCGGGCGGGATGTAAATTACGTGGGATCTGATTTCCATGTCTGTCCCTAACGGTTGGGGTTATCCTATTGAGCTTGAATCATCAAAATTCCGGACTGTCTCCTAACAAGTGTCTCGGGAAGGTCTTAGGGGTTGTAATGCAGGGAGGCTAGTATTTGGGTGCTAGTTGACTGGTCTGTTCATTTTTCTTTTCCTTTTTTTTTGGACTTTGCACTTAAAGTCGAGTTGAATGACTGGGGGTTTCATTTTGACCGTTGAGCTTGGTCTTGATTATTGAATTGGGCCGGTTTAGCTTGGCCTTGTTTTTTTTTCACTTTTTCCTTTGGCTCCTTTTGGCCATTTCAAACTCTTTTTTTTTTCCAGACTAGCACCTATGGTGGGGATTGGTCGGTCTTTTATTTGAGGGATATTTATTGTGGGAGATGGGTTTGTCTTCCGTCTTTGATTGCAAGCTAAGAGACTATCTAGATTTGTCATAGGATTCAGTAATGCTCGTTCTAATGGATTTATGGCTTTCTATACCAGACATGGAATAGGTAAAAGAAAAGAACACGGGATCTTAGTTCTTGTACTTCCTCGTTGCTTCAAGGTATGTTTGACTGTTATCGATAAATGGCATTGTATCGAGTCGTAAGCGAGGAATATATGTTTTAAATCAAGCGATTGTCGAGGCGCAATATAAAGGAAGAAAAGTTTATTTCTTTTTTATTGATAGTAATAAGCGGGTTACGTGCCCGAGACATTGCTTTCGGGGAGGTGGAGGACAGGTCCCCTCGCACCTCCCGACTCGAAACAAAGGACATTGTTATATTATTAGGTCTAGGTCCTAAGATGAACTAGACTCTGACTCGGACACAGATTTACTCGTCTCGGTGGATGCCCGTAGGTTTCCAGGATTTTCCGTGATATTCCAGACATTCTCTTCTATAGGGTCGAGGTGGGAACAACCGATGGCGTCGCCGAAGGCTGCGTGGATGCTAAATGGGTTTGTGGTATTGTTTGGTTTCTCGGGTGGAGGGAGGCTAATGGTCCCGTTTTTTATCATACCTTGTATGGCATGTTTGAGCCGAAAGCAAGATTCGGTATCATGCCTGTTACCTTGGTGATATAGACAATAAGCGTTAGAGGTCCAACTTTTGCTTTGTTTGCTGACTGGTAGGTCGGGAGTGAAACCCAAAGGTGAGAGTAACCCTTGATCGACTAGGCACTTAAGGGCTTCGATGTAAGATAAGTTGATTGGGGTAAACTTTCTTGGTAACCTTCCTACTTTGTTGGGTGTGGTCTTGTAAGGTCTTGGTGTCCCTTCCGTATTGACTTTAGGAAGCCCCAATCGGGCGGAGCACTGGGATAATCTATCCTGGGTAGGCTTTTGGGCACGGTAATCGCTTGGGTTAGCGTTTGTATCGCTTTCGATGTCTCTACTCTCAAGGAAATTGAAGCGACTATCGATGTAACGGACGAATAAAGTCAAACGGGTTACTGAAGTATGGATGTTGCGAACCAATTTGGTTAGGGCATTGACATCGTTGCGGATGCTTTCAACGGAGTTTGGATCTACCGACATGTTGGGGAGTGGTTCTGTGGGAAAGGATCAAAAGGTCAGATCGGATCCACCAGACGACATAGAGACTCGAGGAATGCTCGTGATCGAGCGACGCGGAAATGAGACCCTTGACCCGTGTGTGTGGTCGTTGGCTTAGGGACTCGGGTGATTTAGACTCTTGGTGTGTTCGGCGAGACTCCTAATGAATTTTAAAATCTTTGTGACGAGACGACTTGACACAAACCTCGGAGGTGAGGCTTAAAGAGGACTTCTCGAAATGAGACGACCCGAAATGTGAAACCTCGGGTAGAGGCGACCTTAGTAACTAACACAGACAGTTAATCACACGGTTGTACGACGTAAGAAGTTGATCGCGATCCCGGCTCCGGATCAAAGAATTTTGGTATAGGCTTTTGAAAATGACCGATACTCGCGAGGAGAGTTTTGACTTTTTTGAAAAAAGTGATTTTGTAAAATTAGGGTGACGATGGTATGGTGGTATCGTTTGTGATGTAAAAAATGCGTTGCTATGCTCGTGCGTCGGGGAATTCGGCGATAGCAAAAGTGTGAAGGTTTTTTTTGAAAAGAGTATGGTTCTTGGGGAACCAGTTTTGAAAATGATAACGTGATGCTTTTATCGAAACTACTATTAATTAGCTAGCTCAATATTTGCAGTGTACGTGGTCCAACGACAGTGCTCTAAGGGTGTAACTAAATTCTTATTAAAGAACTTTAGGTGATAAATTGCGTTTTTTAGAAAAACTTTTGAAACGAGTGATCCACGTTCGTTGGTTGCATTAACTAGCATTTGACGGTGGGTACCGATGTGCTGTGAAACATGTTTTGAGAATGTGACCGTTTTGGATTCCTTGACTTCATTAATTGAAGCTTCGGTTGTGTTAACGGTATGTGCAAAACCATTTTTTTTTAAATAAAATGTAACCGCGTGGTGTACCTTGACCACATTAATTGGGAGTCTCGGATGTGCTACGGTATTTGTAGTTTTGACGGGTTTTATTTTAGCCATGTGACAACATTCGAAAATATATTGCTTTTTTTTGAAAACGCCGAGTGTAAAATTTGCCATGACAATGGCATCTCAAGATTTTTTTTTAGAAATTATGACTTGACCGGAGTATCGGTATTTCAGAAATCGTTTTGGAAAGATGAGATATTTTCAAAAACGGAATTGGGTGCGGTTGAATATGTTGGCGTGGTTGAATCCGGATTTTAGTGTTTTATTTGGGTTGGATTGTTCAAACACGCTACACATAACTAGGAATGCATACACTCATGCAGGATGCAGACTCGAGTAGGTTTAGGGTAGGCTACCGCCCACGAATAGTCTTTACTTAGGCATTGACAGTGATCTGGGGAAACGAGTGTCATACCGTCCGTTCGGAACTATCCGCTTATTATTCCCGCGGGGTACGCGTTAGGCGGTCGAAGCGTCAATCGAGGATCTCTCCGCGTGTCCCTAAAGATCTTACCGTGAAGAGGTCGATTGGTCCTGATATCGGTTAGGGTGGGCTTTTTAGGGCCAAAACCTGTAGTGACCACAACTAGGAACTAGGAAATGAGCTTCACCAACCTCGTTCAAGTTACACCACCGCTGGAAACTTGTATGCAAATCCCCAGCGGAGTCGCCAAACTGTGGACGTCCGTCCGCACCGCCCGGCGCCCAGCGCGGGACCGACCTGGTTTTCAACGTGTGGTGGCGGCCACCCACGCGGCCCCCTCCTTGCCGGGAGGCAGTCCGATCTCGCGTACGGGGCGATGTTTCCGACCTCGATTTGGATGACGATCCAGACTTGTACTAGACGGGTGCGGGCACCCATGTTTCCGTTTGGGAATCGATCGAGCCGTGGTTGTAAATGTTTAAAGGCCGTTTTGTTTTGTAAGGCAACCTTTTTAGTGAACTGAAGTTGTCGTCGATTTGTGGAGTCGCCACCGAGTCAATTATGGGGACTCGGAAACCGTTCAAGTCAACTTTGATCCCTTGCCGGCTCAAAGTTGAGTGGCACGAGACCTAAAGATAAAGACTTGTACCCTTAAGCACTCCATGCCTTGAATGACTCTCATTGCCAATGGTTTCGGACATCCGGAAACCGTCGATTCTGAGTAAGGGGTGAGGGTACGTATTGGGAACCCAACATCCGGTAGATATCAACACCCAATTCCGCCCGCACTATAGCGGCCTTTACTAATCAATCGGTGGGCTGATATCCTAGTTCTTTTGTTGTGGCGGAAGTACTGTAACATCCGTTGTTTTAACCCTATAACTTTGCTATGTCGGTTGTTTAAGGACAAGTATTGTCGTCGAAGTAGTTGAGTTTACATTCTTTGCATGCGATTTCACGTGACAGGCAGGCCATGAAAAGATGCACGTAGGAGAGTAGGGAGTACTAGTATTATACGTATTAGCAAATCAGTTTTAACGTGATAATACGGATATTAGTCATTCTCGTGGTATACCTTACCTGGTATTCTGCTTAAGATGCGTCGGTTCAGTATTAATAGAGATGCGTCGAACCTAATAACGTGAGCACCTGGACTAATACGGAACCCGACCATCACTTTGTTCAGTTTTAGTTATTTTACGTCTTGAATTCCGTGTTTGGTGATTTAGCATGCGATTATAAGGTCATAAAAGCAATAAATCATATGAAAAACTGTAAATGCGAAGTAAGTAAATCATGTAGTGAGGAGTTGCACCCTCAGAGTATACGCTAAACGGGACACGATGCATAGATAGTTTGAGAGCGGATCTCGGAATTACTCGGGTCTATTTAGTGTGTTTTAGTATTTGCGGTTGAAGTTGGGACGTTACGTATTTTAGTAGACGTTTGTTGGCCTAGTGCCCACATCAAGTGTTGTCGTAGTGCATAATAATAGAAAGTGCGAATATGGAAAGTTTTGTTTAGATGGCAATCTAGTGACGATACGACTTCGACAAGCGGATCCTCCTAGCTTGACCAGTTATCCCGGCAGAGTTTCATTACCGTTTGACCTTCCCGCAACTATTCCGGTAGAGCTCCGTTACTATTTGCTAGTTCTGTGGCTAATCCGACCGAATCTGTGTACTAATTTTGAGCTAGTCGATCACAGGCACCTCGGTATCGAGTGGAGTGCTCGAAGGTGAGGATTAGCGTTGATGTCGCTTTTATTATTGGAACTACGATCGAGTGGATCATTTGCCTCGGGTGTCGGAGTGTGAGCCCTTAGCGAGAGGTTTGAGCGAGAAGAGAAGATTGAATGTTGTGTGTCGAAATGAGGGCGTGAAGGGGGGTATTTATATGTGTTTTCGGCCCTCGTCGCCCATATGGGCGCCCGAGCTGGGGCGTGCTAAGACTCAGGTGCCTGGGTACGGGCGTGGGGAGACCCAGGCGCGTCAGGTGGTGCGGTTGGAGTTCTGAGGATACGGTTGTGATACTTTCCAAAATCGAGAGGGAGGAGCGTGATACGTTTCTTGGGGATTAAGTTTACCCCGGGTTTGACCTACCGCCGTGGGTTTAGTGGACCTCGGGTGTTCATCCCAAGGTTTACTTGGCGCGGTGTTGACTCGGTTCGAGTTTCGAGACCGACTCGGGGTCCCGGTGTCAGAATTGACTCTAATTAGTGTCTATGCGATTGTAACGACACGACTAAGGATGCCATCAAGTTAGTTTTAATTTTTATGAGTAATTATTTGATCCGTTCTATAGGAAAACTATCTAAAACATCGCGAACCCGCGTCGCGTTGCAATCCTATCGTCATCGGGTGTTTGTTGGGCACTTCTGCAGCCACCAGGTCCAAATCTGGGTTTCTACACAGGGTCAGGCCGGGCCTCATGCGCCAAACCAACAAGGATTGGGGAACCCCCAACCTTGTATAAAAAACGATAAGTCCCCCAACCTGCCTCTGGGCAGGTAGGGGGCAGGCCCCCTGGACTCCGACCAGAAGGCAGGGTCAGGCCGGGCCCCATGCGCCAAACCAACAAGGACTGGGAAACCCCAACCTTGTATAAAAAACGATAAGTCCCCCAACCTGCCTCTGGGCAGGCAGGGGGCAGGCCCCCTGGACTTCGACCAGAAGCCAGGGTCAGCCGGGCCCCATGCCCAAACCAACAAGGACTGGGGAACCCCCAACCTTGTATAAAAAGCGATAAGTTCCCACCTGCCCCTGGGCAGGCAGGGGGTGGGCCCCCTGGACTTCGGCACGAAGCCAGGGTCAGGCCTGGCCCCACGCGCCACAAACGAACAAGGACTTTGGAACCCCCAACCTTGTATAAAAAATAAAAAGTCCCCTCCACCTTCCTATGGGCAGGCAGGGGGGAGACACCCTGGACTTCGGCAAGAAGCCCGGGTCAGGCCAAACCTCAAAAGAAAATGATGACATAAATAACCAAAAGAGGTGCATTCATAACAAATCCAGAAGAGTTTAACAAAATGGGCAACGAAAATCCAAATACAAAAGAGTTAAAAGGTTACATTAGCCGGCAGCCGGCCACATCAGGGCCCGACGCGCAAAAAGATTGAAAAGTCAACAGGGAAGCAGAGGCGCAGAAGGGTAGGGGCAAGAGCTCTCAGAAGACGACTGCCCTGCATGTTACGCAGTGGGGGCATCTTGGTCAGCATCAGGAGCCTCCTCAGGCGATCTGTTAGTCCAGGCATCATTCTTGTGAGTGTAAAGGGCCTGGAAGGCATCCTCATTAAAGTCTGGAAGCATCTCCCTAATAACCTCCATGACAAACTTTAGGGAAGAAGTGGCTCCAGCGTTAAAGTTCTCCGCCACCGCAGAGTTGGCCTCCTGAATGATGTCGTTCTTCTCCTTTTGCCATTCCTCGCCCCGCGTCTTCAAATCACGCTGTGCCTTCTGGAGGTCCGAGTCGGCCTTGGTCAGACGGTCCTCCAACTCAGCCACCCTTTTCTTAGACTGCTCCAGCTCGGCAACTGCTTTCTTGGCCTGCTCCAGCTCTACCTCCTAGTTAGCTGCCTCCCTCACAGCCTTTTCACCCTGAGCCTTCCAGCGGGCTGCCTGGTCCTTGGCTTCTCCCAGATCGCCCTCATACTTTGCCAGCTGATCCTTCAAGCTGGCAATAAGAGCAACATCTCTCTCAACCACCGCCAAGCGTTCAGGGAGAGGGAACCCAGGAGTAACGTTTAATTCCTCATCTCTTAAACGGCTGAGAGCCGCCAGCTCCGAAGAAGCTTGGAACACCCTGGAGCAACGTTGGATGAACTGGATCACCTGATTGGTAGAGAAGGTCAAGGATTTGGTAAGATGGTTCGCCAACGCAGTGTTGGAGTCAGAGAGCAGGGCGGAGGTGTAACACCCACTATTTTCCTAGTGCCGTTAATTATTCTGTTGTGACTCCGTCATGACTCTATGTCGATTTCGTCTTCTATTTTCTTCATCTTTCTGAATTCTTATTATTTTTGAGTCAAATAATATTTATTTTTATTTTAAAAGATTTTAATTCTTTTAAACCTATTTATTTGATTTTCATTGTAAACTATTTATTTTTGCGCGCGAAGTTCTATTTTTCGACGAACTAACGTTTTAAGCTTGGAATTGAGTTATTTATTTTTCCTAAATATCAAAACACGTTTATATGATATTTCCAACTAAGAAATATTTTTATTTAAGAATATTTGACCTTTAATGATTTTATTACGAAGTTTCGTAAATAATTATTTTCCAACGCGCGGTTTACTCAAACTGATTTGAAATACCTTTAACAATTTTACGATACATCTTTTTATCAACTTAGAAATTACTTGGGACATTTTCCCCTTGTTTTGGACCGTGACACACCCATGTCACATTTTTACACTACAACTTTGTATACATTTTTTATTTTACAAATAAATTAAGCCTTAGATATTTTATTTCTTCTTATTTATTGTGATGAATTGACCAAACTCTTCACACTCCCTTTCTCACATATTTTGGTTGCCTAGTTCATTCATGCATAGCATTGTTTTTATCAAATTTTAATTATCATTTAAGCCTAAACTTTTCACTTTGTTATTCATTCATTTTTACACAAAAATAATCAAGGCAAATACTCTCTATTTCCTCTTCTTTGGCCATGAATTCCAGCAGTATTTTCCAGCCATGTTTGGTCTCAAATCGAGTCCTGATCGTCCCTTTTCCATCTCCGAATTAATCGTCTTTCTTTTCCCTTCGCTAAGGTAATAATCGATGTTAATTCCGATCGTTATTTACCTCGATTCTTTTAGTTTTCTCATGGTATTTTTGTACCATGTATTTCGTGTATTGAAGGATTCTTGGACGACCCCGAAGCCGATTAATTTATCATAGACTCGGATTTGGATTGGAGGTAACGTCGATGTTACTCGGTATTGCATGATTTTATTTGTGTAATTGCATGTGTATTATTATACTTTTATTTTTGACTATATATGTATGTCATATAATCTGGAAAATTTTTAAAATTTGAAAATTTGCATGTTTCGGTATTTTTATCGCTTTTACGAGATTAACGATTAAATTGTTATATTAATTTGTAAAATCATAATATTCGGCCTAAACATGTAATATATGTTTATATTCTGGAATTTTTTTTTTTTGATGATTTTTAATAATTTACTATTTATCTTATATTTTAGTTATCGATTATTGAATTATTACCGTTTACCGACAAAAACGATTAAAAGCCGATTTTTAGTTCTAGTACTTAAACATTTTATTTTTATCTGATTTTTGACGTGGTGAAACTTTCTGATGAAATAGAATTTTCTGAAGTTTTTCATAATTTTTCGGAATTGTTAAGAGGATGAATTAGTTAATCACTTTAAATCATCGTTTATCGTTAAAACCGTGTTTGTCGTTTAAATTCTCGATTTCTGGTCTTTGGTTTAAATCTGGGAAAAATTTTGATTCTGATGATTTCATATTAAAATGTAATTTTATGATTTTTAGTGCCTTAATAAAATGTTAGGAACGATAAGTTTTATTAATGGAATCGTTGATTGTGAAAACGGGTTTTAAAGACTGTTTTGACGGAAGTTGGTAAATCTGGAACTTTGGAAAATCTGGAAAATTAGTATATTCTGGAAAATGATGATTTTTAGGTTTAATAATAATTTTTAGACATTAATACTTAAATCATTTTGTAATTACTATTTTTATTAATCGTTATTGTCGAGATTGGACGATTAACGAGAAAACGCTTTAAAAACCGAGTTTTAGGATTCTGGAAAATTTTCTTTTCTGGACAGAATGTCCATAAATATATTTTAATTATTTTACGTAATTTTTGTACTATTTATTAAAGTCTTTAATTAATAAGTATTGATTTTTGGACAAATTATGATTTATCGTTAAAATGCTTCATCTTACCCAAAAGAATTATTTTTCCAGCAATTTTGAAAGTATTTAAATCTGAAACTTTAAGATTTAAATCATCCCTTAACATACTCTAAATATATTTGTTGGTTTAATTAAATAAAGACGTTCAAATATTTAATTCAATGTTTGCCGTAAAATCCTATTTATACTTTTATTGTCGAAACTAATAATAATTAGGGAATTTTAACTTTATAACTTTTGAAAACACCCTAATTAGTAATATTAAAATGTTTAAGACATTTTTAATCATTTTATAACGCTTATACGATATTTTAGTAATTTCATAAAATTAAATGTTCACCTTGGTAATTAATATCGTTAAGGCCAAAAGTACTAGTTTTATAAATCTATATCGTTTATTAAAAATGTGATGTTAGTATAAACTAATATTTTCGCTATTTTGATGTGATGCTATTTTTAGTAAAGTTTCTAAAAATAGAAGTTTCCTAAAATAGAAAGTTTCCTCTTTAAAATATAAATGTTTACTTCTTTTATCCTCATATAATTTATATTGATTATATCTTTTGAATATCGATAATGACTTTGTTTTGGAGTTATGGAATAAGAACAAGTGTGAGGTTAGAGTAATATATTCTGGGGTTCACGTTTTTGCCATCAACTATAAGGCTAGTGTATCAGGAATCGGTACATTAGTTGTAGAACCGGGTGACAGGTATCCCGGGAGTTGTGTACATTTTGACCTTAAGCTTAGGCCTCGCAGTAAATCGCCGTCATAAGTTGAAATGTGACAGGTAATCCCAGGAGAGGTGTGCATTATCTTAAACTAGGGCCACGCATTTATAAATCGCCGCACTATTATGGTTGAGTAGCCTAGTTAGAGACCGAAGTTTGATTTGTTTGAACTAAGTTCTTGAAGCTAGTTCGTAGTATTCTCCTAGTAAAAGTCTAGCCGTCTACACTACTCCTATCCATAACGCCATTTTGACTATTTTTATTATTATCGATATAATTTGGTTGCAGGTTGGCAAATGTTTTATGTTTTCTTTGGAAAACTCGTTTTTATTATATTGTTTCGATACGTGAAGTTTTTCACTGAAAACTTATTTTCATAATAATGTTTTACTGTTTTTCTTTTTTCTTACTATTTTTCTATAATAGTAATTACAGTTTTAAAATCCTGTTATACGGCTGGGAGAACGTTGGCATTGCTCCCCACTGATTGTGGCTGTTATGTTTTAACATGGCAGGTATACGTGTTCCGGGTGTGGGCTAGCGAGCAGTGTGGATCCTCCTTGTTTATTTTAATAATTATGTCTTATGGATTGTTCAACCCCTTTTGTGGATTGTTTTAAATTTTGGCCATTTTTATTTTAGGCCAATTGTTTGACTTTACCATTTTAATTTTCTAAGACATAGTTACACTGTGTTTTAATCCCGACTCTACAGTGTTTCCGCCACTGTATCGCGTTAGATTCTCTAAGGGATTACAGGAGGCGTCAATACTATTGCCAGCAGTAAAATGAAACTCAACTTTTTCTTCTGAGAACGGGGTGCCTGGAATATCACGAGCAGGACGCTTGGCCTCAGGCGTGTTGGCGTATGCCTTCAGATCCACCACCGGGATGTCGTCCATCGGTTCCTTATCTTTTCTCTTCCTGCCAACTAGAGGAGTGCTCTCCCCCGTTTCCTCGGAGTCAGAAGGTTTTGACCCCATAGGAAGGTGAGTCCCAGTGGGGGAGCCTCCATGTTTACTTGCAGGGGAAGGGGTGGCCTCTGAGGCAGCCTCCCCCTCTGCATCCCTGGGGGCAGAAGTCGAAGTTACAGGCCTTGTGGGGGTCGGCTTGGGAGGAAGAGGAGGAAACCTCGCTCTGTTGATTGATATACTCTTCACATACTTCATCAGATTCCGCTTCTTATAGTTAGATGGGAGTGGAGGATGGCTGACGGCAACCAAGAGATCCTTATTCAGGCCAAGGTCCCTCAGCTCTTTCTTTGACCAAAGGCAAGTAGCAAGGCCTGCAGAAATTAAAGAAGATAACCAAGTGAGCACGTAATAAAACGAGACTAAGGAAATTTAACTACTATCAAAATCCCCAAGCTACCTGCACGAAGACCAGGGTTTAGGCCCACTCGGGTCAAGTAATCATCAGTCGCTATAAGCTCCGCATTGGGGAACCAGTGGTCAGTACCGTATACGCCCTTCCTATCTTTGGAAGAGGCGAACCGTTCGACCAAGTCCTTTTCCTTCTGGGTCAACTTAACTTCAAGAGCTTTTCCCCCCAACCCCAGGGTGATACTCCTGGCGGGTCTCCAACCGGGTGTGGACATGGTTCCTGAAATGCCGAGGAATCCTCCACCCTGTAACACTATGCACATATAGAAAATTATCCTTCCAATCCTTCATGCCGCTCAGGACCGGCCAAACCAGGGAAATGGTTTTTTGCCGGAGAAGGGAGAAATACCCTGGGGAGCCACCTCCCTCAGTGGAAGCTACCATCTGCAGGCCCACCATAAACCTTAAGGCATCTATGGATGGCCCCTCACCCCAGAACAGGTAGGTCCAGGTGTAGGCAATCAACGACTGATGAGTGTTATTTGTATACATATTTTCATCCCCTAATTGCTAGTTTTATCTCGGGTTTTGTGCTTAACTCGTTAATAATGATGCAATATATACTTTGAATGTCGATACTTCCGTATTTGTGTGTATTTTGTAGATTTGGATGCATTTGGAGCTAATCGGAGCATTACAGAATCGATAATTGAAGAATTCACATCTAAGCACGGAATAGAAGAAAGAAGATCCGGAACACACGAAGACACAAAGATCAAAGAAGGAAAAGACATCAAACGAGATGAAAGAATGACCGCCTACACAAGGGTCAACTTCAAACGAACATAACTTTCTTTCTACAACTTCAATCAAGGTGAATTCAGTGGTGTTATAAATATCTTTGTCTTAGCTTTCCAACGGTATATTGTACGTCTAAGTTGAACAAGTAACGAAGAAATGACAGCCGTTTGAAGTAGAGCGCGCAACTCTGTGACGTACAATGCTACTCGATCGAGTGCCCTTATTGCACTCGATCGAGTGCCACTCCGTGAAGCTCTCTGCCCATATTTTTGGGTGTCACTTGATAGAGTGCCATCAAGGCACTCGATCGAGTGCACCCAACCCGGGCCTCGCTTCAATTTTATTTCGACTTACAATTTTGGCCTGTTATCAGCCCAACTGATTCTCTTTAAATCAGTTTTCCTGACTCATATGTCAGACAACTTTTCACTTACACAATTCACAACTCTTTTATTTTCTTAGGATAGAAGTTTACGTTCTTTTCCGTTTTCCTTCGCGAGATACATTGAACTCCGTTCTTCCTTTTTCAGATCTTGAATTATTCGGTATCGATTTTCTTAATTTCAATTTCAATTTCAGTCTTCTATTTTAATTCTTGTCTTAATTCAATTTTCGTATTCGTAGTAATCATTGTTTCCGTGATTCATATCGTTTATCGTTTTCTAGCGTAGAATTATTATTGCTTTTCGTAGTTTAATTCGATTCATCTTCATCATGTTTAATTGCAATTCGTCTTTTGGTGATTTGATTATTATTAACATGAGTAGCTAAATTATGCCTAGGGTTTAAGGGGATCGATGCGTATTATTTGGGTTATAGTCAATTGACCTATTTCTAATCGTATGAACTATCGTCTGAATATCGTTTTAACTCTGATTAATTGTTTGATGCATAATTCAATTAATTAGTATTGCAAATTAGGACTTTTCACCGACCGGGTTAAGAACTAATTAGGCCATGATAGTTTGGATAGACTGACTTAATGCTAGCGACCGCAGGTTAAGTTTAGATCTAAAGGTTGTAGTGTACCGACCGGACCAGCACCTTAGGTAGTTCGAATATTGACCTGTTAGTTGACTCCCTGACCCGAGTAATATTCATTGTGAACCTGAGACCCTAGACTTTTCCCTTATTGATTTATCTATCAGTAATTAGTTATTAGCCTATCAAAACCAACTCAGCAGTGACCCATAACCTAGAGTCTAATTCTTAGGAATAGACGACTAAATCCTGTCTCCTTGTGGTTCGACCCCTGACTTCACTATCTACATTAATTGGTGTCCTTAGGGTATCTTTGATTAGGGATACGACTAACTCCTGTCAATGACCTGACAGCAAGGGCCGTCAACTGAGCAATGGCCACGTTCATGCGCCTGAAGGCCTCCTCCAAGAAAGGGTGCAGGGGAAAGCGCATGCCGAACTCAAGGCACTTGTGATAAACGGCTATACAGCCGTCGAGAGGGTTGCACACGGTGTCCTTCTCCCCAGGGACAATAACAGTGTATCCCTCCCCAAAGTTGTAAAGTTTGGCTATAGCCCCCTCAGCGCTTTTCTCCAAAATAAGGTTCCGGTTCTTGGGGGCCGGGTATGTCCGCAGGGGGATCCTATACTTAGTCTTATCTAGGTAGTAGGTCCTCCCGGGCTCCCTAGGAATAAGTGGGCCGGCGATTGTGGCGGTATCAATCTCCATCGCCTCGTCATCAGAGTCAATGACATTAAAGGGAGCTGGTTCAGGGTAGTTGGCGCCCCCACTGTCCTCTGAGTGGCCTTCCTCAGCTATTCTAACACCTGGCCCCCCGGAGGAGGAGGCAAGATCAACATTAACCCTATCCCCACCCTCCGTCCTTTCAGTCGAAGGATCAGTGAAAGGAAGAATCCGAGCACGACGACTGGCCATGATGTTCAAGGGGAAAAAGGAAAAACAAAGAAATGGAAGACGAGGAAGACATGGATTAAGATTCTAACCTAATTATTGACCGCCGAATGAAGATGCGGGAAAAGGGCTCCTCAATCTAAAACGCTTAAAAAGAGAGAGAGTATGAAAGAGGGTTCGCAGGTTTTCATAATGTGTAAAGGAGGGAATGGGGGAGGTAAGAGTACTTTTATAGGCAGGAGAAGATGGAAGGCCGCCCAGTCAGAAGGCTTCCCCGAGAAAAGCCCCCACGTGTCACACATTTTGAACCCAACCACCCATCATTTCCCAAGAAACCTCGAAAAAGCAACAAGGGCGGAAAGTAATCACTGCATGACGTCACTTATTAAAAAAAAAACACGAACACATGAAAGTCAAAAGCCCACCTTTTTCTCATTAATCAAAAGGCCCAAAGGGTCCAAGTTACAAAATAAGTGGGATAAAAAGAGATTACAAAAAGAGCCTGAAAGTCTGGCTCATCATGCCTTCAAGCGCAGGGCAGGCCTAATTATCATCAAAACCCGGAGAGAATTCCCCGGGGCTATCACAACCGCCAGCGTCAGATCCCCAGTCCCAGCTGCTGGAATCCTTGAACGGGTCATCAGGGCCCTCTTCTTCATCCCTGCCGGATGAGTAGCCCTGGCCTTCACTATCCCCTGAGTCGTGGTTGCTCTAGTCCCAGTCCCTACCATACAGGGCCACCCTGGTACCCTCAGGGGAGCCATAATCCTTCTTCTTTCTCACCAAGGAGGAAGAAGGGCCTGATTCAGGGGAAGAGCCCAAGTCAGGGCAGTCAGGGTCGAAGTGTTCAGGATGTAGCCAGGGGAAGCACTTGTAGCATCCCCTGAAGGAGCAACCCCCCGCCTGGGTACAGTGTTTGGGCCTAGGCCCGATGGGGGATGAAGATTTTTTAGGGCTCTTACTAGCTCTAGATAAAGGCTTCACCCTGACATTCTGCGGAAGACGAGAGCTTGTTCGGCTGCTACGACGAAGGGCCAAGTATGCCTTCCTGGGGTACCTCAATCTCCAACGCCCCCTGAAACGGGGAGCGTTCACATAAATTCCACAACGAAAGACCGTTTTTCTCACCCAAGACATTTTTTCTTTAAAGAAGAATAGAGGAAGATGAAGATGGGTTGCGAAAATGATGAAGTAAAGTCGGAATTTATACAAGGGCAAAGGCAAGGTATTAAATGGCGCCTCAACCATTTTTACAAGAAGGGACCAATCATCAAACTGACACGCTGCTCAAGAGACCACTTTACAAGAAAAATAATCATGAGGAAAGACAACCCAACTCTTTGCATGCCCAGAGTAATTTAGACCTTTTTCCTCGGGAACATGCGATGCATTAAATGCCAAGATGGGATGCAAGAAGTCAACCTCCCGCCATCCCAATCAAGATGTCGCCTGCTGAAGAGGAGCCCTGCTCCCCCTCAGTCGGCGAGGGCCAATTGATGAGGGTCGGTAGCCTGCCACGGGTCGCCCGCCATTCAGGCCCCGCGAAGGCCCGACCCGAAGATGAAGAAGGGCCTGCTTGACAAGCCATCAAAGTGAAACCCTGCTGAGAAGCCTCCAGAAGGTGACCTCAGCTGCTCCGAGCTCCAAGCAGACTCCTCCCCTGCCCGTCAGGGTAATGCCGCATGCTGGTTGTGCCAGTTGAACCTCCCTGCCTTCCAGTCCTCAGGGCGTTCTCGCCCCTGGCAGGGTCATGGGGGGGGGGGGGGGGGGGGGGGGAGAAGTCAGAACCCTTTCGTCCAGGCCTAAGGTAAAGAGGAATGAGTGGACGAGGTGAACCACGTGTCACCTTCCCATCCACTCATTCCTCCTCTTTCCTTCTCTCCTTTCTCTCTCTTTGGGAAAGGTATAAATACTTTGCCATTTCCCACATGACAATGGTTGGACTTTCTCTCTCTAGACTCTTACTCTAAAACCGCCACCCTACTCTTCACGAGTAAGGTTCGTCAAGGCATTTCACGGACTGACTTAGGCATCGAAGAGGGTTCCCTCGGATACCTCCGAGGCCCTATGAGTTATGTGTGCAGGGAGCAGGCCACCTCCGCCGGGAAGGTCCGATCACCGAAGTAAGAGGAAGGGGAGGTTCGGGAAGTTAGACGATCATCAACAAAGCAACACCACAAATCAAAGGACCCGAATCCGCTTCGGGTCGATTGTTTCCGTGACCGGAACACTAACGTATGTATCCTCAATATATCCGTTTTGATCAAATGGATTCCAAAAATTCAAAGTTTCTCACTTTTGATGGTGTAGACTATGGGATATGGAAAAACAAAATGATGCATTATATAAAAGGAACGGATTACGGATGTTGGAAAATTATAGTCAAAGGACCAACTGTTATTCAATTTGTTGATGTTCCTGGGAACATCGCCATAAAGGAAGTAGATGACTATGATGAGGATGATTATAAAAAGGTCGAAAAGAATTCTCGAGCAATGTCCTTATTGCAACGAGGAATTTCGTCCAAAGAATATAATCGACTCACTTCCCGTGTATCCGCCAAAGAAATTTGGGATAGTCTGGAACTTGCATATGAAGAAACTACCCAAGTTAAAAAATTTAGAATTGATTTACTAACTCAACAATATGAATTGTTTAAAATGGACAAATATGAGAGTATCAACAAAATGTCTGCAAGATTCACCAATATTACAAATGAACTAAGGAATCTTGGTAAATCATTTGATACAGAAGATCTTGTAAGAAACGTCTTAAGAAGTCTCACCGATAAATGACAACCAAAAGTGACCGCAATTGAGGAATCAAAAGATCTAACCTTACTCATCTATCAAGAATTACTCGGTAATCTTATGGCACATGAGCTCGCTCTGAATCAACGTCAGAATAAATCTCCTGTGAGTAAAGGAATAGCTTTAAAAAGTTCTCTCAGCGACTGTGAGGAAACCATGAGTGACGACCTAGCTCTCTTTGTTAAACGATTTCGAAAAAAATTCAAATTTGGACAGAAAAATTCATTTAGGGACAAGACAAACACTCCAACTATAAAACAAATAGTCGAGGATGTTTTAAGTGTGGTGAAGTCGGACACCTAATCAAAGATTGTCCAATGTGGGAAAATAACAAATCAAAAGGGGAAAGAGAAAGGTCCACGTTTCATCACAAACAGGCTATGTTAGCCTCATGTGGATGGGGAGATTTGGACTCGGACGAAGAAATGAGTCAGATGACGAAGACTAGGCAAGCATTTGCCTAAGTGCTCAACACGCGGGATCGTCAAAAACAAAAGCAAAAAGACACAATTGTATGTGTCTAATGACAAGAACGCCTGATAAAGACGAAGCAAATGAAGAGGTAAGAATCTTGAAAATTAAGAACAAGTTTTGGAAACTTACCAAAGATAAAGATTTTACCCATTTTGAGGAATTACTAGAGACGTGTCAACAACAAAAAGAAGAAATAAACGAGTTATTAAGTCAAATAAATGATATAGCTTTGGAAAACGCTACTTTAAAAAGATCCAACAAAACTCGAGCAAACAAAAACAAGGAATCTTATGAGACTTCAAGAAAAGATCTTGAAGCATCGGATGATCCAACAAATTGTTTGAATCAAAGCAATAGGACAGAAAGTCCCGATGTGCCCATATAAAACATAGATAATAGAAAAGTTATGAATACTTTGCAGGAAACTAATTCTACTCTAAAATTAGAAAACGAGGAACTAAAACGATTTATATCTATATCAACAAATGAAATAAGTCGTGATAAGGCAAGTTATAATAAAATAAAAGATTCGCTTACTTAATAAATTATGGAGTTAATAAAAGAAAAGGAAATAATGCAAAGTAAACTAGAAGAGTACGAACAAAACACAGATACGTACGAAAGCATTAATGAACAACTTAGTAAAATTATAAGGCTGTTCGAGAAAAGTGTACTAGACTTGAAAGGACAAAAATCAAAGAAATGGAGTAAAAAATCGGATAACAATGATTGCAAGGAACAACCCGAAAAATAAGAAAAAAAAATAAAGAAGAAGTGGGTATGAAAGGATATGTTTCCTGATATTAATGAAAGATGACCCAACTTCGATTGGGTACCTAAGACACAAACATAAAATCTTTCAGGTATACAAAAGTTCATAGGCAGATAAGTGGTACCTGAACAGTGGATGCTCAAGGCATGTGACGGGTGATAAAAAGAAATTTGTGTCACTAGAAGCTTATGATGGGGGAAGTGTGACATTTGAAGACAACAAGAAAGGAAAGATAATCGACATTGGAAAAATTGGCATCTCCAAATCACACTGTATTGATAATGTGTTGCTTGTTAAAGGACTAAAACACAATTTACTCAGCATCTCTAAATTATGTGATCGAGGAAACAAGGTTGTATTCCATAACAACAAACGTCGTATCATCCGGGAAGGCTCCTCAAATGTGATTCTGGAAGGCAAGAGGGTCAATGATGTCTACATAGCAGACATCAAAACTCTACCAAAAATGCTATCACCTGCATGAGTGTCACAACCACAGATCCATTCCTCTGGCATAAAAGATTTGGTCACATCAATCAATACAGTCTCAATAAGCTAAGATCACTCGATCTTGTTGAAGGACTTCCCTCCATAACTCTCGATACTAGTAAAGTCTGCGGCACTTTCGATCGTTGCAAACATGGATCTTTGTGGACCAATGAGGGTAAGTAGTAGAGGTGGTAGTCGGTATGTATTTGTTCTTCTGGATGATTTCTCTAGGTTTGTTTGGCCCGTCTTCCTTAGCTCGAAAGATCAAACTTTTGATGATTCGATTGTCTAATGAAGCTAGTTCAAAACAAATATAGTTGCAATCTCGCATCCATCAAAACATATATGGAACTGAGTCTGACAACCAAGCCTTCATTAACTTTTGTCGAGAACATGGGGTTGGGCATAATTTCTCGGCTTCACGAACTCCACAAAAAAATGGAGTAGTCGAACGCATGAATAGAACCCTTGACGAAATGACACGTACAATGCTACTATGGAGCGGGCTTCCTAGAAATTTTTGGGCTGAAGCAGTCAATACGGCGGGCTATATCCACAACCGAGCTATGATAAGATGTTTGCTAAAAAAAAACCCTATGAGCTGTTAATAGGAAGGAAGCCAAAGATATCTCATCTTAAATGCTTTGGTAGCAAACGTTTGTTCATAATAATGGAAAGATCAATTTGAGCAAATTCGATCCTCGAAGCGATGAAGCAGTATTCTTGGGTTACTCTGACCATAGCAAGGCTTATAAGGTTTACAACAAAAGAACACTACGAGTGGAGGAAAGTATTCATGTAGTGTTTGACGAAACTGATTCACTAGATACTGTTAATCAAGAGGAAGATGAGGATGACGCTGATGACCCAGATTTTTGGCTCACAAGAAAAGATCAACCAAATCTTGAAGAAGAGAAAAAAGAAATTGAAGGGTCTGATGCATAAATTATTTTGAACAAGGTAAGAATTGATCCAAATTATCTTTTGAAAAAGAAGAACTATCTGAGAGTTCTTCAAAAACTCAAGATAAATCAGAATCAATTTCAACCACAGCTTCAAAAGAACCGCAGGACTCATCTTCAAAGGTTAATATAACCACCAGTACAGATTCAGAGGGAACCAAAGAATTTGCTAGCGAGGTTAAGTTAACCTCTGGCACTAAATCAGGGAGAACAATAGAAGATGTCACTACAGTTAATATAAACTGAGAAACAGGACAAGGCAGAAATATTCCTACAAATTTCAAAAAATGGAAAGATCAGAAATCGCATACTATAGACGACATTCTTAGTGATTATCATAAGGAAGTTCAAACTCGAAGATCCCTAAGAAATCACTGTGTACTGAATTCCTTCCTTTCTACCATAGAACCAGCGAACATCAAAACAACACTTACCGATTCTGACTGGATAGTGGCAATGCAAGAGGAACTAGCGCAGTTCGAAAGAAACAAAGTATGGAACTTGGTGCCAAGACCGTCAGAAGGGAAAGTTATAGGAACACGATGGGTGTTTCGAAATAAGTTAGATGACTCTGGCTTTATAGTAAGAAATAAGGCGCGATTAGTGGTGCAAGGCTACAATCAGCAAGAAGGAATAGACTTTGATGAAACATTCGCCCCGGTTGCAAGACTCGAAGCAATTCGATTGCTTATTGCATTCGCTGCACACAAAGAATTCAAGTTATTTCAAATGGACGTAAAAACAGTATTTATAAATGGTTACCTGAAAAAAGAAGTCTTTGTAGAGCAGCCACCGGGATTCGAAAGTTCAGATTATCCAAATTATGTCTTCAAACTGGACAAAGCGCTATATGGGCTCAAACAAGCTCCAAGGGCATGGTATGATCGACTATCTCAGTTCTTGTTGCTGAATGACTACAAGAGAGGATCGGTGGACAAGACGATCTTCCTCAAACATGTCGAAAAGGATATCCTCATCATTCAAATCTATGTAGACGAGATAATTTTTGGGTCAACAAATGAAAAGGTTTGTGACTACTTCTCTAAATTAATGCAATCCGAATTCGAAATGAGCATGATGGGAGAATTGGGGTTCTTCTTGGGATTGCAAATCAAGCAAACAAAGGAAGGAATTACAATACATCAACATAAATATATAGGCGAACTCTTAAAGAGATTTGGTATGGATAAGGCAAAGTCCGCTGTCACTCACATGGCAATTACAACGAAGCTGGATAAAGATGAAGATGGTAAGTCGGTAGATAATACCACTTATCGAGGTATGATCGGATCCCTATTATACTTAACAACAAGTCGACCTGATATTATGCATAGCGTTTGTGTTTGTGCATGTTTTCAATCTGATCCAAAAGGGTCACACCTAGTCGAGTAAAACGTATTCTGAGATACCTTATTGGCACTCAGAACCTTCACTTAATATATCCCATGCATGATAAATTTGATCTTAAAGGATATTCAGATGTAAATCATGGAGGATGCTATATTGATCGAAAAAGCACGTCAGGAACAATGACATTTCTCGGATCAAGCATAATATCATGGGGATCGAAGAAACTAGCAACAGTAGCACTTTCAACCACAGAAAGTGAATATATCGCTGCTTCTCTAGTATGTACTCAATTACTCTGGCTACGTCAGCAACTTAGAGATTATGGGATATCTTTCGACTCCGTACCCATCTTATGTGATAATATAAGCACAATTGCCATCTCAAAAAAATCCAGTCCAACATTCCCGTACCAAACACATCGACATACGTCATCATTTTTTAAGAGACCATATTAAGAAAGGGAAATTCAACTTGTATATTGTCCTACTGCCCTACAAAAAGTTGACATCTTCACTAAGCCTTTGCCCAGGGAACGGTTTGAGGAGCTGCGGTTAGAACTCGGACTAACGAATGGAAACTAATGCTATTTATTGTTGCTTATCTACTCTCACATGATTGATGAGACTGGTATGTTTTCAGACTGTGTTCATATCATTTTTGGCCGTTGTACATAGCTGTCGGTTTTGGTAAGTTTCGTCTTGGGTATGTGTTTGCTGCATATGTATGTGATACTTTCCATAATTTATTACATCTTCTAATATACTCCCCTTGTATTTTTTTATATGATGTTTTGCTTTTTCGAGGTCAGCCTTTTACTTTAATTTTTATGTAAATATATTAGTTCAAAATTTTTAAAAATTACACCATAAAATTCCTTACGAAAAGAGCTTTCAAATGAGTATACATTTCATAATATTTTTTCTTATATTGTGAGAGATAATGAAGAGAGAAGAGCTTGTCTTGAAAAGTGAGAATAACTTATAAAAAAAACAGAGGGGGTATCATGTAAATTATAATTTCATTCAAATATATTCAATTAAAATCTTGAATATTTTATGTTAACTCACACGAAGAGTTACCATTCTATGAAATTATACTCCTTCCAAAATATATGATATATTCTACAACTTGCATGAGTTGTCATATCAAAATCTTTAGTAAAAAGGGCATCAAATTTTTTACCTCACCTTCCTTCCTAAATCTAATAAAATCTTCCTCCTATTAAAGCTACACCATCTCTCTCTCTCTCTCTCTCTCTCTCTCTCTCTCTCTCTCTCTTCTTAACCGCTTCAACTTCTCACTTTTTTTTTACTTTTTTACCTAACCTTGCTTTCTTCTCATGGCGCCTAAACGAACCCTCCATGGCACCTCATAAGAAAAACCTCAGATCCCATACCTGAGATTTAAACCTTGAACTTCAATCTGTCGTCTCTGAAGATACTGTCGAGATTATTGAAGATAGTTCTATGGTTGGGAAACAGAAATGCTCTATTAAAGGAAGGATGGTTTGGAAACGCGGGTGCTACCTGAGAACGAACATATTCTCACGGCCTTCGACAATGTTCGTCTTACAAAAGGCGAGCACAATCATATAAAAAAGGTACTCTCTTAACCTTTGGTTTCGGGTCATCAGTATCTGTCCACTTGGTTTCGTGAGAATCCAAGTTTAAGGCCCTTGCATGAAATCTTTGTGCTACAAAAATGGGCTGATTTGATTGAGTTGGGACATGATGTGTACCCACTGCAGATAGCTCAATTCTGGGAGATCCTCAGAATAGAAAACCATGTCCTATAAGCAAACTTCGATGATAAGGTCATTAACATCACCATGCAAGACTTTGAATCGATTTTGGGGGTTCCTTGTAAAAGGGTATAAACTTAAGCCTGGACAGGTTAGAAAAACTATGACACAGAAACTACTATGACCATCAAAAGGGAACTTGATCCTAAGGCAACGGAGAGTTCACCTTTACTAGGTTCTTCCATGACACCCCTTGCTAAGTTGCTATTCAATGTGTCCTATTTTTCTCTTCTACCTAGGAAAACTGGCACTACCAAACTCCACATCCATGAAATCATACTGATTTATCACCTTCTTAAAGGTGACGAAGTTAACCTGCCCTTTCTAGTGTTTAGCCACATTGAACACATTCTGACCGAACTAAAATCGTCTCATATGAATGGGTCAATCTGCATTCCTTACACTATTTGGTTGTCCAAGATTCTAAAGGATAAGAAGGGTGTGATCAGCAAAACATCCATTCAGATTACCCCAACAGACGTTATTATCACAGCTTTTCTTAAGCAAATGTCTATCCTAGATGAAAATGAACAGTTTCTTGTGAAGGGGGAATGTTCTCATGCCAATGAGAAGAGAAAGGGGGTGCTTGGTCAATCACCAGGTGCAAACATTGATAAGCCACTACAGGAACTACTTACCATAACATTGAAAATCACCTTTTAAGTCAGCCTAGCATGGGTGCCACTTCAGCTGGTGTTAATGAAAATCTGGACAATATTATCTCTATGATTGCAAAACCTCATACTGATTTTGGGGCCTGTCTGGTGCGCCTGCAAGTTCAAGTGGATAAACTTCAAGCTTGAGTTCAGTGTATTGCAAATGATGTAAATGACTTCAAAAAGGCGAGCCATCAGTTGGGATCTGGGTTGAACACTGCTGTCAATCTGATCAGTGGGGCCAACTCCAACAAAGGACCCCTTGGAAGGCATGATGATATCATGGATAAGCTGTGACAGTTAATCAACAATACCTCTTGTGCCGTGTTTCTCTTAGGAAGACAAAACCGGGGTTAAAGGTTTAAATCTCTGAATAATGATGCCAAACAAATCCTTTCTTAAGCTCGTAGTGTAGCTGTAGGGTCATTTTGTGTTTCTGAACAAGCTTTTGTGATGTCTGGATATTGGTTAATCATGCTATATGTGTGTGCTTAAACTATCTATGCTTAATCATGCTTAAATTAACCTTTGTGTGTTGCGACTACTTTTGATATTCTACCAGTTGTTCGTCCCTTTTCAATGATGTCAAGAGGGGGAAGAAGAGTCGATAGTAGGTAACATCCAGGTTCTATAAGTTAGTTCACATCTAACCAATACTTTCCAAAAACTATCTCTGACTCAGGTACCAACAACATATCGACAACAACTTGACATAATAAAAAAAGGAAATTGTGGAACCTACGGTTTTATGCTTATGCTTTGTTTATTATTCTGTTTTGATTATGTCAAGAGTAGTGTCATATGTATCACTCGGTAGTTTACAAATATGTTTTCAGCATTACAAGACAAAGACAGGATTCAAGAAGACTTGATATAAGACGGAGGAAGAAGGACGAAGGAAACGAAGTCTAGGATCTAAAATGTAAAGGGAACAAAGAAATTCTATGACGAGGTTAATACAACCTTGTTCAAGGTTATATTAACCTTACACAATTAAGCAACTAACCACGTGCTAAGATTTACAAAAGAATTTTATAAAAGAGTTTCCAAAAGTATTTTTAAAAGATTGCGGCAGATTCAATTACCAAGATAACAAAGTCTCCAAAATGATCCTCAAAAATATTTTATTCTATAAAATATAAAGGAATTATTTAAATCAAGGAAACTTTATTAGATTGATCTAATTGATATCTTCTTGATCTCATGAAATATCCCACCAACCACATTATTATGTTTTAAGGAAACTTTCTATCAAATGACTTTATTTCCTTTGACAAAATCTTCACCTTGCGTGTATCTATCTACACTCTACCTCATCACATCTCACGACTTTCACACACAAAAACTCTTCATTTTGCAAAGTTCACTACATTTCTATTTTAAAAGGTTTTTGCAAAAAGGTTTCGAAAAAGTCTTGGCTATTTTAATCGTATTTTATTGTTTATGCATCAAAGTCATATAGTTTCTCTATTCTCTCTGGACAATTGAATCGTAATCTAAGCTAGAGAAATATTGTAAACTAGAAGTCAAGTAAAGTATACGAGTCGAGTAGTGGTTTGCTCAATCAAACGACTAATCTTGTTCACACTTTGAACATTTCACATCGTTCAACCATCGAGGGCTTCACATCCCTCACACCGAAGGCTTAACATCCTTCACAGTCGTGGGCTTAACATTCCACAACTCAAGAGCTTAATATCTCTCAAATGGAGTGCTTCATATCACTCTCACTATCACGATTAAAGTCAATCGTGAGAGCATTTATTTGTAAGGTAATCCGTAGTAGGTACTCTTACTTACAAGTAAAGACACCGGTGGACGTAGGCTTTTCAATTGGGCCGAACCACGTTAAAATTGCTCGTGTTATTTACTTTACGCAATTTAATTAGTTTTGCTATTTCCTATACTTCTACTTTTTTGTAATAAGTATAATAGCAAACAAATCGTTACTTCATTTAATTAGCCGTATTCAATACGTAATATTATACTAAACCTTTCACAATAAGGTTTTAGTTTAATACAATGTTAAAATTTTAAGAAGGCTATAATACTCTACTCATCCCCCTGGAGTATTATATATGATCGCTAGATTCTACAAGTATTGTATATTGAATGACTCTCATTGTCAATTATTTCGGTCATCCGAAAACCGAAGGTTCTGAGTAAGGGGTGAACGTACGTGTTGGGAAGCCCACGAAAGACACCCAACCCCGCCCGCACATAGCGGCCTCTACTAAGTTATCGATTGGTGTTCATGTACGCGTGTTAGTAAGATGATGAAAATGTATGACAACCACCGTTTTAGGCTACTCATGCGAATTACTAGTTTACTACGTCATTTAATGCATCTTTAGAATTCGTCGGAGTTGAATTTAACACGTGGGTTCATTTAAAAGCGATAAATGCCACGCAAGTAAATTAAACAAACTTGAAATTTAGATTAAAAGTTACACGGGCGGAATACAATCCGGAATTCACAAT
Organism: Agrostemma githago; assembly: GCA_958450325.1. NCBI lineage: Eukaryota > Viridiplantae > Streptophyta > Magnoliopsida > Caryophyllales > Caryophyllaceae > Agrostemma > Agrostemma githago. Next base: position 56,974,637 of record OY288242.1, read on the forward strand.
ACGACAAGCAATAATGAGATCGAATTAGAAGCGGTAAACGTAAACTGTAAACGGACTCGTAAATAGAAACATAGACAGAGACCATAAATCGAATGATTGGACAGACTCCAATCAGTTACGCATTATGTTGCACACTGATCAGACGACAAAAGCTCAGGCGCATGAGCCCGTGCGACCTGGAATTCAGGCGCGGGGAGCTCGGCGTCCCAGCCTTCAGGCGCGGACACTGGGGAGCCTGAGGCAGCAATGTATGGGACCAAAGCGTGATGCTAGCTTGATCCCGAGGTTTTGAAGTCTCGTCCCGACTTATCCTAGTGAAATCCAGTTACCTTTATTTATCGGATATCGTGACCGACTAACGAGTCATCGACATAAGATTAATATTGCGAGACATTCACTCAAAGTCGTAAAGGGAAATGGTAATGAAATGAAAGTGAATACGATATGTGGGTTTTGAAAGGAAACACATGATGGATTGACACGTGTTGACTTACGTCGCAAGTATAATTTCCTAGGTGAAACTTGTATCATTGTTTGACTACTTTGAAAGTCTACAATACCTCCTTCTGACCTCAATTGGGTACTTGTCCTTAATCGTTCCGATTTATGATTTGAATCGAATATATCGACTTACAAGAATATCGGAGCCTTCCTGTGGACGCTCGTCCGCACCGCCCGGTGTCCCGCGCGGGACCGACCTGGTTTTTAACGTGTGGCGGCGGCCACCCACTCGGACCCCTCCCTGCCGGGGGCCGGTCCGATCTGGCATACGAGGCGAAGTGTCGGACCTCGATTTGGATGACGATCCGGACTTGTACTAGACGGGTGGGGGCACCCGTGTTTCCGTTTGGGAATCGATCGAGTCATGGTCGTAAATTTTTAAAGGCCAATTTGTTTGGTAAGGCGACCTTTTTAGTGAACTGAATTCGTTGCCGATTTGTGGAGTCGCCATCGAGTCAATTATGGGGACTCGGAAACCGTTCAAGTCAACTTTGATCCCTTGCCAGCTCAAAGTTGAGTGGCACGGGACCTAAAGATAAAGTCTTGTACCCTTAAGCACTCCATGCCTGGAATGACTCTCATTGCCAATGGTCTCAAACATCCGGAAACCGTCGATTCTGAGTAAGGGGTGAGAGTACGTATTGGGAAGCAAACATCCGACAGATGTCAACACCCAATCCCGCCCGCACTATAGCGGCCTCTACTAATCAATCAGTGGGCTGATAACCTAGTTCCTTTGTTGTGGTGGAAATACTGTAACATCCGTTGTTTTAACCCTATGCCTTTTGCTACGTCGGTTGTTTAAGGACAAGTGAGTATTGTCGTCAAAGTAGATATGTTTACATTCTTTGCATGCGATTTAACGTGACAAGCAGGCCATGAAAAGATGCACGTAGGAGAGTAGAGAGTACTAGTATTATTTGTATTAGCAAATCGGTTTTAACGCGATAATACGGATATTAGTCATTCTCGTGGTATACCTTACCTGGTATGCTGCTTAAGATGCGTCGGTTCAGTATTAATAGAGATGCGTCGAACCTATTAAGGCGAGCACCTTGGCTAATACGGAACCCGACCATCGCTTTGTTCAGTTTTTGTTGTTTTACGTTTTGAATTCCGTGTTAGGTGATTTAGCATGCGATTATAAGGTCATAAAAGCAATAAATCATACAAAAAACTGTAAATGCGAATGTAATTAAATCACATAATGAGGAGTTGCACCCTCGAAGTATACACTAAACGGGACTCGATGCATAGATGGTTCTTTGAGAACGGATCTCGGAATTACTCGAGTCTATTTAGTGTGTTTTAGTGTTTGCGGTTGAAGTTTGGACGTTACGTATTTTAGTGGGTGCTTGTGGGCCTAGTGCCCACGCCTAGTGTTATCATAGTGCATGATTAAAGAAAGTGCAAATATGAAAAGTTTTGTTTAGATAGCAACCTAGTGACGATACGACTTCGACAGGCAGATCCTCCTAGCTTGACCAGTGACCCCGGCAGAGCTCCGTTACCTTTTGACTCTTCCGGTAGAGCTCCGTTACTATGGACCGGCTCTGCGGCTAATCCGACAGAGCTTTGTTACTAGAGTTGAGCTAGTCGAACGCAGGCGCATCGGTATCGAGTGGGGTGCTCGAAAGTGAGGAGTAGCGTCGATGTCGCTTTTTTTTATCGGAACTACGATTGAGTGGATCGTTTGCCTTGGGTGTCGGAGTGCGAGCCCTTAGCGAGAGTTTTAGAGGGGGAAGAGAAGATTGATTATTGTGTGTCGAAATGAGGGCGTGAAGGGGGAGGGGGGAGGTATTTATAGGTGTTTTCGGCCCTCGCCGCCCATATGGACGCCTGAGCTGGGGCGCACCAGGACTCAGGCGCCTGGGCTAAAGCGTGGTGAGACCAAGGCGCGTAAGGTGGGACGGTTAGGATTTTGAGGATACGGTTTTGATACTTTCCAAAACCGTGAGACGGGTGTATAATTTATTACTTGGGGATTAAGGTTCCCGTGGCTTGACCTAGCGCCGTGATCAGTAGTGGGCCTCGGGTGTGCATCCCGAGGTTCGCTTGGCGCGGTGGTGACTCGGTTCGGGTTTCGGGACCGACTCGGGGTCCCGGTGTCAGAATGACTCTAATTAGTGTCTATGTGACCGTAACGACACGACTAAGGCTGCCATCATGTTATTTTTAATTTTTCCGAGATTATTTGATCCGTTCTATTGAAAAACTATCTAAAACATCGCGAACCCGCGTCGCGTTGCAGTCCTATCGTCATCGGGTGTTTGCTGAGCACTTTTGCAGCCACCAGGTCCAAATTTGGGTGTCTACAAAAGCCCTCACTTTGACTGAGGCTTGGACAAGGCGAAAGTCGAAGTATAGCCGCCCAGGTCAATCGAAGATTACGAACTGGTGACTGTCCGGTCGGGTCGCTTTAAGTCCAATAGACTACGTGTTTAGGCTCGCCAGCCATAGCTTAGAAATCATACCTGACGTCTTCGCTTGCGGTTGCTTGCTTGGGCCCGGGCCGTTGCTTGATTCTTCGTGCGCGCGCTTTGTCTTCTTCGGTTTATTTTAAGGTTTTTGTTTAATTTTAAGTCTTTTTGCGCGTTAGTGACGCGTTAAGCTTAAGCGCAAAGAATGCTTGTTCGTGTTGGCCTTTATTTAAACAGCTGTTTTTGGGATGCTTGTGATCCCTTGATAAAACGTTCGAGGGCGTTAGTCTCCACTCGAGCAGTCGTCTTTGGGATGCTTATGACCCTTAGGACTAAACAAGATGATATAAACTACTCGAGGGCGTCAGTCTCCACTCGAGTAGCTGTCTTTCGGGACGCCTCTGATCCCTAGGACAAAGCAAGAGGATATAAACTATTCGAGGGCGTCAGTCTCCACTCGAATAGATGTACTTCGGGATGCCTCTGACCCCTAGGACAAAACAAAACAAGATAAACTACTCAAGGGCGTCAGTCTCCACTCGAGTAGCTGTCTTTCGGGATGCTTTTGACCCCTAGGACTAAAATTGCTGTGCCTCCGGGATAACTCTGACCCTCGGGCAAGATTGCTGTTGCTGTGCCTCCGGGATAACTCTGTCCCTCGGGCAAAATTGCTGTTGCTGGCCTTCGGGATCTTAAATCCCTCGGGCAAAACTGTTGTGCCTCCGGGATCATAGATCCCTCGGGCAAAATTGCTGTGCCTCCGAGATCATAGATCCCTCGGGCAAAATTGCTGTGCCTCCGGGATCTTAGATCCCTCAGGCAAATATTTTGTTTGTTTATTCGTTAAAAGTTTTTGTTTTTGACTTTGTCCTATTCTGTTTGGCCTGGCTTTTGTTTTTTGTTTTGGTTTGTTTATGCAGTTGAGATTTGTTTAGAGTTTGTTTAGATTATTCTAGATTGTTTTGTCACGCGTTCGGGTGCAGCGTTTAGGTTAAGTACGTTTCTTATGCTTGTTTTATTGTTGGGCGTGTGTTATTGATGTTGATTTGTAGTTGTTCCATTATTGTTGTTTCGCTTGTCTTAGTAGGTTTTGTTTTAGTCTGTACCGGGCTGCTTAGACGCGCATTTGTCTGCGCCCTGATCTTCAGGCGCGCAACCCCCAGCGTGCCAGGACTCGGGCGCGTCAGCTGGTGCGGTCGGGTTTTTGTGATCCGGGTCTGTTTAAGTAATGCAAAAGTTGGGGCAATCGTTCATTCCACAAAGAATTCGAACGCGTCATACTCTTCGCCCCGAGCATCGACTTCTCGACTTTTCTCGCCAAATTTCGTTTCGATTCCCGCTATTTCGACGATGTCGACTCCGGGTTGGTGTTCTTTACTTGTTTAAAGTTGGTTTTGCTTGATTCGATTGATTATGAGTTGGTTTTGTTGAGAACCCTAGAAAATCGATTTGGGTGTTTTTTATTCACTAAGTTTCGATGCTTGTGCTTAATCTCATTGTTAAATTAGGGTCGATTAGAGATTGTTAAAGTAGTTATAAGCTTTGTAAAGACGTTCGAGGTGCGACAATGGCTTGCTGTGGGAAATATGTTTGGAATGCCAGGGTTAAGGACCGTTTCCCGACTATTCCCGTGTTTATTTTGCGTAATCTCGTTCAAATAGTGTTTGTGAGGATGTGGGTAGCTTCCTTGTCGGTTCTTATGGGCTAGGACGGCTCCTAGAGCTCTCCGTAAGGTTTTCTGTGTCTTAAGACGGATCAAAAGGTGTCGTAACGATGCCGGATTTTCCCGAAACCACTTCCATTGTGACCGGGATCGAAAATGGGTGCTAACAGCTTTTGCGGAATTTTGATATCTTTATCCAAAATTTTGACCCTATTTTGACCAGTTTAAGCTGACTTAGCCTGACCAGGGTTATGTTTCTCTTTGTTTTTGGTCTTGTTTTACAGCTAGAGATGACACTGGGCGTCCCGAGGGAACTTCCTCGATTGGTGCTAGTGCTAGTGAGGAGGTTGTTGGGGCTAGTTCGCAGACTCCCCAAGGAATTCGCAGGAGACATAGGAGCGTCTCGTCCCAGCGTCACGATCCCGAGACCATTAATGAGGCTGATTTCGATAGAGTGAAGAGGCGTAGGCTTCCGGAGATGGTTGCTAGGAGGGCTCACGTTCCGGTCGCTGTACCAGAAAACGAGGAGGTTGTTTACGAAGATCCCGAGTGGGCTCGGGACTGGGATGGTCATGAGCTGATGTTTCATCTCGACCTTCATATTTCTAACCGCATCGTGCGGGGCCTGGTGAGTGTTCTACTCGTGTTTATTGGTTATGCCTCAGATTTTATTATTGTTATTTTTTTGGGTTAGGCTAGATTTGTTTTGTTCATCCTAGCGTTGTCTTGGTTTGCAGTCCCCCGGTCCGATGAGGACTTTCTCGGGTTTTACTACGTGCCTTGATATCTATTTCCAGAAGTTGATCCCCACGGTAAAGGGGATTATCGAGAGGACCGCTCTAGGTCCCCTGGTCGGACAGTGGGTTAGGTTGGTGGGTTGCAAGACTAAATGCAACCTTATGGTGATTAGGGCGATGATAGATCGCTTCCATGATACTACCTCGACCTTCCACATGGCTTTTGGGGAGGTCGGGATGACCTTAGATGATTTTGGGATGATTAGCGGTTTGTCCTGGGGGCCATATAGGATTAGGTGGGCCACCGAGGGCCCTAGTCTAGATAGCGATGAGGTGCGGGGCCTCATCGGGGATTGTTTACTGCGTGAGGCATATAGTACGCCTCATGCTTTGGTGAGTTCTTACATCACCGACCACTTCGAGCGAGTGGCGGTGCTGGAGGGTCGGGAACCCAACACGCCAGAGCAGGATGCCCGGTTGTGGTTGTGGTACTTCCTAGGGTCGACCCACTTCTCGGACAAGGGCGAGAGGTTCAGCACTAGGATTTTGGCTTTCTTGGCTGAGCTGACTCAGCTAGAGCGCTACGATTGGGTGATCGCGGCTTTCGCGGAGATGACTCGTGCCTACAAGTTATGGTGAGGCCGTTGGTGATAGAGTCGGCCTCAGCCGTGCCTATTGTGGGTCCAGGCCTTATACTGGAGGTTAGTTACTATTCTCTCCGTGTATCTCGGGTTCTACTTAGCTTTTTGGCTTAGTGTGACTAAAGGCATTATGGGTTTGCTACAGGCCTGGATCTACTCTTATTTCCCGTGCTTGGCACCTAAGACGGTGCGGGTGCACCCAAAGAGATTTCCGGCGGGGATCGAGTGGAGGCTTGCTCAGCCTAAGAGCACAATCAGCCACTACCCGACGGAGAATGCGTTAGTTAACAAGCTACGCGTTGAAGATGTAAGTTTTTCTTTTTGTAGTCTATTTTGTTCATTAGCCCCCAGGGTTCGGGATTCATTAGGCTGTTGGTTTCTTTTGTGTAGTTTGTGGCCCGTCCATGGGCAGATTATGAGGGTGTGCCGGAGTATGTGGTCACGGAGCTGAGGCTTCGGAGTTACAGGAGGATGCTACTTCCTGCGTTGTTTCGCCTAGTCTGGTATCTGGGCGAGCGGTTGGTGCGTCAGTGCCTGTATGACGATTTCAGGGTACCGGTTGATCCTCCCCGGACCATGTTCAGACCACCGACCGCCGCGGAGGTCCTCGAGGATAGGGACGGAGAGGGAGGCGACACACTCTTGGTGCCTGGTGCCTCCTATCTGTCTCACGTCACCCGGCGGTTAGCTTGGTATCGCCTCGTGGTAAGGTTTTAATTTTGGTTCTAAGGTTTGCTTTGCGGTTTTTTATTTCTTCGCCCTCTGCCGACCAATTTGTTATCGTTTCAGCTGGCCGATCCGACTGATGAAATCCAACCCCCAGATTTTCCCCTGACGCTACTTAGGGTGGATGCGGCCAGGATTCCTTTCACCGAGCCTCTCCCCCCGTGTTCGGCTGAGGAGATGGATGTCGGGATAGAGTGGAGGGACCGGGTGTACTAGGTGAGTTTTGTTTTTTGTTCTTTGCTTAGGTTTGAAGAATTAGGGTCGGTTTACCTAACTTCTATGGTTTCATCTTTCAGGTTTCATCAGTTTGCCATCAGCGGTTATGGCAGGCCGCCAACTACTTCCGGGCCTATGCCTTGAGGGTTTCTTGTGACACTTCGGGGCCTCGATCGGTGAGTTTGGTGATTAAGGTGGTTTTCTAGGCTGTTGGCGTACTTTCCTAATATTTAAATGTGTTTGTAGGATGCCTCGGATATGGTGGGACAGATGGAGACTCGGGTGACCGAGCTCGAGGCGAGAGAGGTTGAGGCACAGCGGCTCCTGCAATCTCGGGCTGACGAGATCGCCTTCCTAAAGGAGCAGCTGGCTCGGTCTCGGGGCGAGACCTCAGCACAGGGTGAGGCTAGGCATCGGATTGAGAGGGAGACTGAGGCTGAGGCTACGGGTGCTACTGAGGAAGTTGGAGGAGTCCCTGAGACGGCTACCCTAGACATGCTATCGGGGATGGATGGTTGTGAGTCTCCTCTTATAGACTTAGAGGATCTAGGCTTGGATGACCAGCTTTGTGAGATTGTGATAGCCATCGGCACGGCTTCTAGGGGTCGGATTAGTCTTGCGTTTTCGTTTGGCGAATTGTTTACCTGGATTGACAAGTAATCACTTTTGCGTTCATTTATTTTGCGATGTGACTCGGTTTAGGGTGCGCTAGCGTTGCATGGGAGTATGAAAACAGTTTCTCTCGGAGGTTTTGAAATGCGTTAGCTTGAGCCGGGAATCGGATCGGATATCACGTCGATTAAAATGTTTTGACTCGAGATGGACGAGATGTGAAATGTTAATGTAAAACGTTAACGTGTTTTGACCGCGTATATTAGGAGATGAGTTTTAGTACGAAATCGGAATTTAAAATCCGAGCATCTATTGAAAAAAAAAGTTAGACCACTTTTTACATACTCATATTATTGCCTTGTTAGGCTACAGACGCGACCCGACAATGATTGCCAATAGGCTACGACACGCCTAGGTGGGGTAGCTTATCCCCCTAAAAAAAATAAAAAAACACCTAAGTTCCGAGCGTCTGTCGGGTGAATTCATGCTCCCGTGGTTTTGCATGTGTGATTCGGCTCCTTAGGGCTAGGGCGGGTTTTGATGGTTTCGGGAGGTCGTTCCCGAAGTACGGGGTAGAGGATGATAGCTATGGTGATAATGAAGGTTCAAATTTCTATCCTTGGGTTTCTCGGGACGTCGCCTGCATGACTATAGGCGCTTGGGCTAAGGCAACTGGACTCCGGACCGCCTGGGCTTGGGCGGCCAGAAATTCGGGCGGGTGGGCCAGTGCGGTCGGGGCTCCGGGTTATGGAAATATTTCGTTGTTTCCTATTCCTTGTGGTATTAGGGCTATATATGCGGGTTGTCCGTAGGGTACATAATCATATATTTAGTGTCATGTCGGGTTTCGGGAACGTCCTTTCCGAGTGGGCTAGTTCTTTTAAGAAGTGTGATCCCGGGGTTAGTTCAAGTGACGGTTTGTCCACGGTTGTCGTGCTAATTCGAGTCAAAGTGCAAGATAACTTCTTACGAGCATGTTCTAGGTTTTGGAACCCGAAATACCATGTTTTAGCTTTCCCCCGGGGTAAAATTTGTCCTTTGCCCGAAGAGATAGATGCTATAGGCGGGTGGAGCTCGGTTCGACCTTGTGTGCCTTATGAGGATGATGCTTATGTGGAGCGGTTTTACCATTTTTTGGATCTTTCGTCATTGAAGGAGGCTAAAGGCTATTTTGGCGTGGATGGCCTTAACTTAAAGTTGCTTTTTAGGACATTCTCATAGGTTGACTCTCATCATGTTTCCGTCCTAGCATGCAGACGTGCTTTTAATTTTGCTATCGCTTGCTTTTATCTTTTTGAGGATGCGAGGTCACGTGAAGGCTGGGGTAATCCTCGGGTTTTGGATGTGGTGATGGCAATGGAACATGGACGGTCACCCTCTTTGCTGATTTTGGGTGAGCTTGTTCTGGGTCTTGATGTTAGTTCCCGGTTGCAGGGGACACCTTCTCGGGGTTCTAGGATCATCTTACAGGTGTGTTTGTTTCTTTTTTTTTGCCCTTTTTTTGCTATGTTTCTGTGGTTTGGTTTCTTTTGTTTTGTGGTTGCTTTGGCTTTGGAGGTATGATGTTTCGTCGTGTTTTGTATAGGTTTGGTTGGATGAGCAGTTTGGTTTGGTCGACCCTCCCAAATGTATCAAAGATTATAACTACCGGGGTTTCACGAGCCGGAAGATGGTGCTTGCGTGGAGCAAAAGTCTTAAGGAAGAAGATTGGCTTTCCTATTTGGTCAAAGAGGATGTTGTCATCAGGTGGTCTATCCCGTGGTGGAAGATTAGTGTGCGTGTTGGGTTTCCATTCTCGTCTTCGACCTGGGTTTTGCTACTACTATCCATGAGGGATCAAGTTTGCATTTACCTGAGCATGTTGTCAAATCAAACGGGTGTTAAACTTTTTGTTCCAAAGGATGCTAAGGTTGTTTCTAGTTCTGATCCATGGACGGAGGACTTGCTTAAGGAATTCAGGGTGTCTTTGGAGCAGAAATTCTTGCATCCCGTTGTTACTGAGGGTGTTCGACCGGCTGACAATGCTTCTATCCGGCGAAGGGTTTGTGAACACTCGTCAGGACAGACCGACTCAAAAGCTAGGAAGACAGTACCACTAAGAGGCGAGGAGGTGACCCAAAAGACCGTTACCAAGTGCCTACTCAAAGACAGCGGGACCGATCCTAGTTTAGTCAGTTCATCTGAATGGGCCAAGACCGACGAGATCCATATTAAAGTTGTGAAAGAGCAAAGAAAGTGGGCTTTGCTGGACTCACGTTTGGATAGGGCCGGGCGTTAGAAGCTTGTTTTCATAAAATCGCGGAGGAAGAAAGCAAGCGGTCACACCCGAATGGTAAGGGTGAGGAAGAGTTGGACCGGTAGAGCCCAGCCATTTATATTATTTATTAATAGTTGATAATATGTGGCGTATTAGTACTAGTTTTTTGTGAGGTTTTGACACATTGTTGACTTCCGAGATAGCCGGGCTTCGGATTTTTGATGTAAATGCCTCGACAAAGGCTCGATTTAACCGAATTTTTTTATTAATGAGAAGTACATTTTTTTTGTGGTGGCTCGCAACTCGATTCTTCATTTTACCCGGAGCGCCCTTTCGGGTTTCCACCCCGTCCTCGGCTCACCTTTTTTGTTTGCTCTTTTTTTTTTGTCTTTTTTTCCTTTTATTATTTTTGTGACGGCTCGCAACTCGATTTTTCATTTTGCCCGGGGGGCCCTTTCGGGTTTTCGCCCCGTTCTCGGCTCGTCATTTTTCTCTTTTTTTTGTTTTTTTTTACGACGGCTCGCAACTCGTTTCTTCATTTTGCCCGGGGCGCCCTTTCGGATTTTCACCCCGTCCTCGGCTTGTCGTTTGTGCTTTGTCATTTTAAATCACTCGTTGGTCGGGTCGTAAAAGGAGTCCCGGTTTGTTCATGAATCGGTTAATCGATTTCTTTTTTTTGTTCGGTTGTTTGGTTGTACCCGGGGAACAGGTTGCCTACGTATCCGCTTTTAGACGGAATCAAACCATGTTCGTAGTTCTTTAGAAAAGTGTGAGTGATTTTGCTTTAGACTCGTTTATGCCATTTATCGATGCGAATTTGATTTTTTTTGTGTTGTGGTTGTTGTTGCTTTTTTTTTGCTTCCCCCTAAGCCGGAGGTCGGGACGTGGTTTCCAAGGTGTTTATGGGTAGTATCGTTTGAGTTGATCCATATTGGGAACTCTTGACCATCTAGGTCGGTAAGGATCACAGTGCCCCTGAGAGTATTTTCTTAACGAGGTAGGGGCCCGCCCAGTTTGGTTTGAATTTCCCTCTAGGGTCAACGGGAAAGAGTGCTCTAATGGACTTAATTACTAAACTTCCCTCGTGTATGTTTTGGGATTTCACTTGTTTGTTAAAGGCTCGCTGGATTCGTTGTTTGTAAGCTTGTACGTTGGACAGGGTATGTATCCTACGTTCGTCTAGGAGTACTAGCTCGTCGTACCATTTTTTGTTCCATTCTTCCTCAGGGACACCACTTTCGGCTAATATCCTTAGTGACGGTATTTCTAGCTCTACTGGTTGGACGACTTCGGAACCGTAGGTCAGGTAATATGGTGTGGCTTCGGTGGGTGTCCTATAGGATGTTCGGTATCCCCATAAGGCGAAGGGGATTCTGTTTGGCCAATCCCGGTAGTTGTCTATCATTTTCTTAAGGATTGTGGTGATGATTTTTTTGGCTGCTTCTGCGGCCCCGTTGGTCTGTGGTCTATTGGGTGAGGATTTGTGTCTTTGGATTTTGTATTTGTCTAAGAGTTTTTGGGTGTCGGCCCTGAAGTGAGCCCCCTGGTCGCTGATGATCTCGTGAGGTATGCCGTAGCGGCAGATGATGTTGTTTTGTAGAAATTTGACTACTTGTTTTGAGGTTAACGCGATATAAGAGGCAGCCTCTACCCATTTGGTGAAATAATCGACGGCCACTAATATAAAGCAATGTCCGCCTGTCCCGGATGGGTGTACTTCTCCTATGATGTCTATCCCCCAAGTAGAGAAAGGCCAGGGTGTGGTTATAGTGTGTAGAGGATAAGGAGGTAGGTGTTTGATGTTGGCAAATATTTGGCAATTGTGGCAGTGTCAAACGTGACGTCGACAGTCTGCCTCTAAGGTAATCCAGTAATAGCCCAGTCTCATTATCTTTCGGGCTAGTAGGTGTGCACTCATGTGGGGTCCGCACTCTCCGTCATGTACCTCTTCCATGACTCTCTCGGATTGGTTTTTGTTTATGCATCTAAGGAGGACTCCTTGTGGGGTTCGTTTGTATAGTAGTCCTTGATTTAGGACGTAGTTTGTGGCTTGTATTCGTAGGGCTCTTTCGTTCTTGGCGTTAGTGTTGGGTGGATATGACCCGTGGGTTTTAAAGTCTAGGATTGCTTTGTACCAAGGTTCTTCGGAGGTATAGTCGGTTTCGAGGTTATGGATGTAGGCTGGTTGTTCGCTTCTTTCTACATAAATAGGCATGGAGAAGAGGTGATCGGGCATGTTTATTAGTGAGGTTAGTTTCGATAATGCATCAGCGAATTGGTTCTCTTCGCGGGGTATGTGTATCAAGTCAATTTTAGTGAATTCCCGAGACATTGTTTCTAATTTGGTTTGGTATGGGGTTAATCTTTCGCTATAAACTTTCCTGGTACCCGTAGCTTGGTTGACCACTTGGGATGAATCTCCGTGGACTCTCAGGTTTTTGACCCCTAGAGATATGGCTGCTTTTAGACCTATCAGACAGGCTTCGTATTCGGCTGCGTTGGAAAAGTTTGGTTCGATGGGGGTTTGTTTGCTTTCGAGTTGCTTGGTAAGTGGTTGTTTGAGCCTAAGGTTGTTATTCCCGATTTCCTTCTTTAGGGTGAGGTTGAGTGGGCTGTTTGTTACAGGCCTTGCGTTTTAGTTGATCATCATCGATAATTGGCATAAAGTCAAGCTTTTAAGCGCTTAAAGTAAATTGTTGAAAGTAAGCTGAGCGATTGTCGAGGCATGTTTGTTAGAAAGAAAGAAGTTGTTTTATTAATAGGTAGTAGATGGGCTAGATGCCCGTGATTTTGTTTGAGGGAGGTGGAGGACATGTCCCCTCGCACCTCCCCAGACTCGATGGAATAGGAGACAAGACATTTATTATCACTATTCTAGTCTAGGCCCTAAGATGAACTAGACTCTGACTAAGACCGGTCATGCGGCCTGGTCGCGTTGTGGCATCGGCCCTCCGCGCTCCTCGGGCCTAAACGTCTGTTGCATCCTTCTGAAGATGCTCCCCTTGAGCGGCGCCTGGAGATGGCTCTCGGAGCCAGCTTGTCAAGGGGCTTGAAGTGATTGGTGACTACTACCGACGTCACTATCTCTCCCTCGGCAACCGAGAAAGTAAAATCTGTCTTTTGTCGTTTTGTCGGGGAGTACGTTCCTGCTTCGACTAGGTCTTGGATAGCGTGCTTCAATGAGAAACATGCCTCAGTGTTGTGCCCATTGCCCTGATGGAATAGACAGTAAGCATTGGGACTCGACTTTTTACTTCTTTTTGCCGGCTGGGGGGCCTGGAGTGGGACCCAGAGGTTTAAGTAGCCTTTCATTTATTAAGTATTTAAGGGTCTCAGTATATGTTGAGCCGAGTTTGGTAAACTCTTTGCGGGGTGTTTTGGCTTTGTTAGGTAGTATCTTATGAGAGGTCGAGGTTATTTCTTTGTCGCTCTCAGGGGATTTTGCCCGTACAGAGTATCTAGGTGATTCGCTCGGGGTGTGTGTATGGTAGTTAATCGAACTGTAGTTCGGTTCGCTCTCTGCGTCCTTATTTTCGAGAAAGTAGAGGCGGCTATCCATGCGATGAACGAAGCAGGACAGATGGTCTATCGAGGTTCGGACATTGGGCACCACCTCAGCTAAAATGTTAACGTCGGTGCAGAGGTTCTCAATCACTCCCGGTTCCGCGGACATGTTGGGGATAGATTTCTGCAAGATCGTGCCGTGGATTAGGAAGACTTCGTCGGACGTCTTAGAGACTTTGAAGGATGCTCATGATTGAGCGACACGGAAATGAGACCCTTGACCCGTGCGTGTGTGGTCATTGGCTTAGGGACTCAGGTGCTTTAGACTCTTGGTGTATTTGGTGAAACGCCTAGTGAATCTTAGGTCTCTATGGCGAGACGATTTGACACAAACCTCGGCGGCGAGGTTTAAGAGGACTTCTCGAAATGAGATGACCCAAAATGTAAGACCTTGAGCAGAGGCGATCCTAGTGACTAACATAGACAGTTAAACACACGGTTGTACGGCGTAAGAGGTTGATCACGATCCCGGCTCAAGACCAAAGAATTTGGATGTATGTTTCCTTTGAAAACGACCAGTTTTGCAAAATTTTGAAAGGGATGGTTTGTAGAAATAGTGTAACGATGGTGCGACGACATCGTTTGCGGCGTGTAGATGCGTTGTTATGTGTGTGCATTGGAAATTGTGACGAGATATAAATATGTTTTTTTAAAGGAGCACAGTTCTTTTAGGGGAATCGTTTTTGGAAAATAATTACGTGATGCTTGTGGTAGAGCGTGAAGTGTGATGACAGTGTTCTTAAAAGTGTGACTAAATCCTTAGTGAGGGATTTAGGTGGTGAATAGTGTTTTTAAACTATATTTTTTTTAAAGAAACAAGCTTTTAAAACTAGTGACCCACATTCCTCGGTTGCGTTAACTAGTATTTAACGGTGGGGGTGCATAAGAAAAAAATGTTTTGGAAGTGTAACCGTTTTTGAGTTCCTTAACTTCATTAAATGAAGCTTCGGTTGTGCTAACGGTATGTGTGTAAAGACGTTCTTTTTTTGAAAAAAGTAACCGCTTGGTGTTCCTTGATCCCATTGATTGGGAATTTCGGCGGTATTGACGGTATTCATTGTTTGACGGAGTTTAATTTGGCCAAGGTGATGGCGCGGAAAATACTTTTATATTTTTTGAATGTGATGAGTGTAAAATTTGCCATGATGATGGCATCTGAAAATGTTTTTTTTCCCTTTTTAGAAATCACGATTTGATCGGGGTATTGAGGTTTAAAAGGTCGTTTGAAAAGAAGAGGTTTTTTTTTTCGAAAACGGAATTGGGTGCGGTTGAATATGTTGGCGTGGTTGAATCTAGATTTTTAGTGCTTTATTTGGGTTGTATTGTTCAAACACGCTACACATAACTAGAAATGCGTACACTCATGCAGGATGCAGACACTGGTAGATTAGGGTAGGCTACCGCCCACAAATAGCCTTTACTTAGGTATTGACAATGATCTGGGGAGATGAGTGTCATACCGTCCGTTTGGAACTATCCGCTTATTAATCCCGCGGGTTGCGCGTTAGGCGGCCGGAGCGTCAATCGAGGATCTCTCCGCGTGTCCCTAAAGATCTTACCGCGAAGAGGTCGATTGGTCCTGATATCGGTTAGGGTGGGCTTTTTAAGGCCAAAACCTGTAGTGACCACAACTAGGAACTAAGAAATGAGCTTCACCGACCTCGTTCAAGTTACACCACCACTGGAAACTTGTTTCCAAATCCCCAGCGAAGTCGCCAAACTGTCGACGCTCGTCCGCACCGCCCGGCGCCCCGCGCGGGATTGACTCGGTTTTCAACGTGTGGCGGCGGCCACCCACGCGGCCCCCTCCCTGCCGGGGGCCGGTCCGATCTGGCATACGGGGCGAAGTGTCGGACCGCGATTTGGATGACGATCCGGACTTGTACTAGACGGGTGGGGGCACCCATGTTTCCGTTTGGGAATCGATCGAGTCGTGGTTGTAAATGTTTAAAGGCCGATTTGTTTGGTAAGGCGACCTTTTTAGTGAACTGAATTCGTTGCCGATTTGTGGAGTCGCCACCGAGTCAATTATGGGGACTCGGAAACCGTTCAAGTCAACTTTGATCCCTTGCCGGCTCAAAGTTGAGTGGCACGGGACCTAAAGATAAAGACTTGTACCCTTAAGCACTCCATGCCTGGAATGACTCTCATTGCCAATGGTCTCAGACATCCGAAAACCGTCGATTCTGAGTAAGGGGTGAGGGTACGTATTGGGAAGCCAACATCCGATAGATGTCAACACCCAATCCCGCCCTCACTATAGCGGCCTCTACTAATCAATCGGTGGGCTGATAACCTAGTTTCTTTGTTGTGGTGGAAATACTGTAACATCCGTTGTTTTAACCCTATGCCTTTTGCTACGTCGGTTGTTTAAGGACAAGTAAGTATTGTCGTCAAAGTAGATATGTTTACATTCTTTGCATGCGATTTAACGTGACAAGCAGGCCATGAAAAGATGCACGTAGGAGAGTAGAGAGTACTAGTATTATTTGTATTAGCAAATCAGTTTTAACGCGATAATACGGATATTAGTCATTCTCGTGGTATACCTTACCTGGTATGCTGCTTAAGATGCGTCGGTTCAGTATTAATAGAGATGCGTCGAACCTAATAAGGCGAGCACCTTGGCTAATACGGAACCCGACCATCGCTTTGTTCAGTTTTTGTTGTTTTACGTTTTGAATTCCATGTTAGGTGATTTAGCATGCGATTATAAGGTCATAAAAGAAATAAATCATACGAAAAACTGTAAATGCGAATGTAAGTAAATCACATAATGAGGAGTTGCACCCTCGGAGTATACACTAAACGGAACTCGATGCATAGATGGTTCTTTGAGAACGGATCTCGGAATTACTCGAGTATATTTAGTGTGTTTTAGTGTTTGCGGTTGGAGTTTGGACGTTACGTATTTTAGTGGGTGCTTGTGGGCCTAGTGCCCATGCCTAGTGTTATCATAGTGCATGATTAAAGAAAGTGCAAATATGGAAAGTTTTGTTTAGATGGGAACCTAGTGACGATACAACTTCGACAGGCAGATCCTCCTACCTTGACCAGTGACCCCGGCAGAGCTCCGTTACCTTTTGACTCTTCCTGCGGCTATTCCGGCAGAGCTCCGTTACTATGGACCGGCTCTGCGGCTAATCATGCAGAGCTTTGTTACTAGACTTGAGCTAGTCGAACACAAGCACCTCGGTATCGAGTGGGCTGCTCGAAGGTGAGGACTAGCATCGATGTCGCTTTTTTTATCGGAACTACGATCGAGTGGATCGTTTGCCTTGGGTGTCGGAGTGCGAGCCCTTAGCGAGAGTTTTAGAGGGGGAAGAGAAGAGTGATTATTGTGTGTCTAAATGAGGGCGTGAAGAGGAATATTTATAGGTGTTTTCGACCCTCGTCGCCCATATGGACGCCTGAGCTGGGGCGCACCAGGAGTCAGGCGCTTGGGCTAAAGCGTGGGGAGACCAAGGCGCGTAAGGCGGGGCGGTTGGGATTTTGAGGATACGGTTTTGATACTTTCCAAAACCGTGAGATGGATGTATAATTTGTTACTTGGGGATTAAGGTTCCCGTGGCTTGACCTAGCGCCGTGATCATTAGTGGGCCTCGGGTGTGCATCCCAAGGTTCGCTTGGCGCGGTGGTGACTCAGTTCGGGTTTCGGGACCGACTCGGGGTCCCGGTGTCAGAATTGACTTTAATTAGTGTCTATGTGACCGTAACGACACGACTAAGGCTGCCATCATGTTAGTTTTTAATTTTTCCGAGCAATTTTTTAATCCGTTCTATAAAAAAACTATCTAAAACATCGCGAATCCGCGTCGCGTTGCAGTCCTATCGTCATCGGGTGTTTGCTAGGCACTTCTGCAGCCACCAGGTCCAAATCTGGGTGTCTACACTTCTGTATCGCGGTGTCGTTGTCGGGTCTTTTGGACCGTACAACGCTCGAATTGACATAATTAGGTTTCGTATTAGTTCTATTCATTATGATCCTTCATGCGCGACATTCGATTATGAAATCGACATCGAGCATTTCAGAGTGACGATTATAAACGATACCATAAACGCACGATGAAAGGTTATGATCACGTCATAACCTTGCGGACAGGCCCCCGCCATGGGGTTTCCTAATCCTCAGGCGCCTATAATGGCGCGCCTCCAAATAGAGGCGCCACCACCGTAGCGCCCCATCGGGTTGTTAAATATATACAGACTTAGGCATAAACTTTTGTCGAACGAATTCGTTTTGAAAATGGTCAATCTGAACTAAACCCTTTGCACTATTCAACGTCGACATTGGACGATGGGTCCATGATGTGCGAATTGGCGTCACGGGATGTCTACTCCGAATTGATAGCGGCTTGTTCTCGTAAGCATTAGGTCCTATGTATCTCGACATCGTTATTTGATCATTGAGGTCTATGATGTCGATACCATCATCGGACGCCTACTCGAGTCGTGTTAAAAAATTAATTTTGATTATATATAAGCGGTAGTAATAAAACGAAAGCGTAAGAACGTTTTAAGGGTTGACTCGTCTTAGACAACCAAATACCCAGGGCGACGAGATAAGCGATCGGTGATGCGAGTGCGAGACTCTTGTGTTCGGGTTTCCTCACTTCATCACCCTTAGTATTTGATACGTAAAACAGCAAGTATTTTAACGTCGGAAAGTTAGTAGTTAGGAGTTAGGAACGATAAAATATATAAATCTTAAATATAGAAACTTGTTAGTATAGTTAGTTACGATAATTAAAAGAGTTTAGAGATTAGAATTGAGATTTGGACTTCCTCAACCTACATGTCAATTGCTTCAAAATACGGGCTCGCGGAGTATCATCGTAGACATGGGGAGCGATTCGATGTATATAGGAAGAGTTAAGGTGTGTTTATTGCGGTTTTGAGGTTGTGTAAAAGAGGTAGAGACTCTCGCACTTATTGGATTCAGGAATGAGAAAATGAAATGCGACCCTCGAAATGGTGTACATAAGGGTGTATTTATAGAGCTTTGCAAAATGTTTCTGAATTTGAAATTCAGGCGCAACAAGGCCAGCACCCTGATACTGAGGCGCCTTACCTGAGGCGATTCAATTCTGAGGCGCCTAGTCTCAGGCGGCTGAAATTGCGCATATCGGAAGTTGCTCAAAATACGGGTTGATATCTGTGTTATTCGAGGCAAATAAGAATTATGTTTTGACTCTGATTTGATTGCGTATTCGGACGCTTTTGTGCCTAATTTTGTCTTCGGGTTTCGACTTTGACCGGGTTTGACTCGGTCGGCAAAGATGATTTGCCGCTGGTAACGATTTTGGCTCAAAGTAGCTTTATTTTATTGAAAATGACCAACTGAGTCTGAATTTGAGGTAGGTTTTGAGAGATTTGTACTCCGTTAAGTACCTAATGTGTGTCAATTTTGGACCATTTTTCCACCCATCTAAGCTCATTTTCCTATCGCTTTCGCGAGATTTATGTGCGATTATCGCTTTATCTGAGTCTTTCTTGCTCTAGTGTCTCTCGTGTGCATTTTATGTGTTTTTGTGTAGTTTTTCTATTCATTTTGATAGGAATCCTTTCGAGAGCATATCCGAACTTATACAAACACATGGGAGTGGAACACCGCCCGAGAGTTTGTCACCGAGCCGGAAAAACTGAGCCAAAAGAAGTGAAATTCAAGGAGAAGAAAGAGAGAATCCATCGGGTGAAGTTTCACCCGACGACATTCCTGCAACTCTGAAGGTCCTCAAGAAGAAGGGTTGACCGGGTGAAATGATCGGGCGAAACTTTTACCCAGCGGGTAAAGTTTCACCCAACGACAATGACATCCCAAATTCTGCACTGTGGAAGAAAACTGACCGGGCGAAACCATCGGGTGAAGTTTCACTCGACGGAAAAGCTACGAGAACTCCAGAAAACCGCAAGGCCAAGTTTCACCCTATGAAGACTCGAAGGGTGAAGTTTCACTAAGTAAGCAAAATTCAGTTTTGGGCTTTGTTCTAATGACCCATTAAGGCTTTGTATATATAAGTTAACCCTAGATTTCTATTAGAAGAATCATCTAAGCAGATCCCCAATTTTCTTAGGAGTAGACTCCATTAGAGAAACTTGATTAGTTTTAGAAAATTCTCTTTAGCTTAGATTATTTACTCTATATTTTAAAATCAAGCAATAACATTAGCCTAGATTTAGATTTTGTTGAAGATTAAAGGGTTTGCAAGGATTTGGTGACAAGATTCTTGTATTTCTTTTTCAAGCTTCAATATTTATGTTAATCTTCATCTTCTTCAATTCCTTTGAGTTTTCCTTCATTGTTGGTATCTTCATTTCATCTGTCTCCTCCCTAATTAGTTTTCTCTTTAATTTCTCCTTACTCTATTGCTTGCAATTGTTTTCTTTTTGTGTATGTTGTTTAAATTTCCATTATTGCATCAGATTCAATTCCTTGTCATTTCTAGTGGATTATCCTAGTTTATCTCCCTTGTTTATTTCTCTTGTTGACTTCATTATGAATGTTGAGTAGATTTAAGTTAGGGGGTTAATGGAGGTTGAACTTGGGCTTCATGGACCAAGGATTTAAGGAAATTGTTGCATTTGAGGTGATTTATCTTGTTGAGATTGTCATGTTTTTGTTGACTTTGCCTAATCAACTTAGTTAACATTGACTCACCTTTACCAGTATGGGGAAACCCGGGGTTAAGGTAATCTCATCTTGAGACCATAGTTTTCTCGCCGCGAAAGCGGGTTTTAGTTAGGTTGGGTAAGGAAACCGAAAGGTGGCTCCACCTTTATCGACCTTGTGATAAATTCCGAGACTCCCAGATCTTTGTACCTAGTTTTGACTTCCCGACTCCCCCTAACGCCTTTCGTCCCATTTTTTCTCGTTTTAGTTAATTTTAGTTTGACTATCATAGTTTAGTTTTATTACCTCGACCACCCCCCTTTCTTTGACCCCGAGCGCAATTAATCACAGGCTTAACCATTTACATTTACCGTCCCTGAGGTTCGACTCTAACTTACCATTACTATATGGTAGTTAGTTGGAATTATAAATATTGTTTGCATGTGGGTAAGCGACGACCCGCATCAAAATGGCGCCGTTTCTGGGGACGGTAGCTAATTGATTAAGTCTTTGGTTCTAATTGTGTTTGGTTATTTGCTTTCATTTTGTTTTTCTTCCCTAGTGCCACTTGGTACTAGGAGTCTCATCGTTTGTTGAGTTTTTGCTAGGAATACCTTTTTATTTAGGTTGCTTGATCGTCATTCGAAGAACAAGCATCTTAAAAATCTCGTGTGCCGAAGCAACAACCCAATATTGTGATTTCACACCGACCATCATCCATTTATCAACACTTCATAATTGTTTGTGACTAGTCCCCGTCTCCCAACATCTAAAGATTCAAGCATGACTATGCTCAGTTCTCACTCTGAACCGTCTAACAAGGGGATTTCTTCCCCCCGTCTTCATAGAAACTATTCCGGAAGGCTTTGAGCTTAAGCCTTTGTTGATTAATTTAATTCATCAACATATTTTCCATGGGTTACCGGATGAAGACGTTATAGAGCATGTGTGTCTTTTCAAGGAAAGCTTAATTGGTACTCCCTCCATTCAAATCCAAACTACACATTTCTTTTTTTGACACTTGTGCACATGACATAGGTCCACCCCGACGCGGCCACGCGCGGGTTTGGGGAGGCGAATGAATCTCCATATTAGATGGGGCGAATTGAAATTTAAATCAAAGTGGAGTCGCCACCGAACTTTGTGGGAGTTCGGATCCGTTCGAACCCACTCTATATCTTAGTGGGCCATGCACAAAGTATGGCCCATTCAGATGTCTGAGTTTATTGGGTTCGTCCCTTTGCATTTGATACCGATACCGACATTATCGGATACCGTGTATTGAATGACTCTCGTGCGCCAACGGTTTCGGGCATCCGGAAACCGAAGTTCTGAGTAAGGGGTGAGGGTACGTGTTGGGAAGTTCACAAAGAACACTCAACCCCGCCCGCACATTAGCGGCCTCTTCTAAGATATCGTTTGACTCTCTAATACGCGCGTTAGTAGAACGGTAAAATGATATGCAAACATTGTCTTGCCTAAACATGTGAATAATTGAATGGGTTGCTAAGTTGATTTAATGTATCTAAATTTAACGTCAAAATTGTATTTAGCATGCGGGTTCATTTTAGTACAATAAAATGAATAATAGAAATAAATCGTCAAAAATAGAAACAAACACGTTAGTACCGGCATAACGATAATAACGATTTGCAAGAAATATAGAATAATATAGAATGATGTAAGGAAATATGATGCATGGTTTTGGAAATTAATAAATCACGTGGTAGACTTTGACACGTGTTGACCGAAGCCATTGAGAATATTTTATCGGGACTTAAAGGGGGTTAAAAGACTCACGGTTTTGACGAACTAGGAGCCGCTCGATCGAGTCATTGAAGGACTTGACCGAGTGGTCTCGAAAGAAAGTGTCTTGCCCGATTTTGTGGCGCCACTCGGTCGGGTGGTACCTGTACGAATCATGGTTCGTTTAGTTTTGATTTGGAAATTGTTTTGGGTTTTTGAAAATCATAAATTCATTAGGTCGTGTAGAAATATAATGAAACTTATACCCGACCTGAATCAATACTCGCCATATTCTATGCTCGATTATGATATCGATATCGAATATTTAGAGTGTGCCTAAAAAAAGGAAGTTTGAAGAATTATTGCTAATTGAGTTAAGACGAAATAATTGATTTTATGTCACGATTTTCAGGGAACCTCGCGACCCGCGCAAGAAGGGCGCGACTCGCACGAGGCACGTGCGACTCGCGTGGCAGACTGTTTCTCGGTCCCGATTTCGTGTTACTCGTTGTACCCGGTGCTTGGTTATAGGGCCGATACCGAATACTTAGAGTAAGTTTTGAAAATATGATTTTGTAAGTCGCTTAAATCGGACTAAAACGATATGAATAATCTCCGCGTTTATAGTGTCGTATTAATTCTAATGAATTAGGTGACAACTATTTTAGCATCAACGAAAATCGTGTTAGTTAGATTTGTTGACCAAATCGTGTAAATTCGACATCCATCTATCGAGTTGGCATCGAATCTAATAGATTGACGCTTTGTATCTACTTTAATTAAAACCTTGATTCCCTCCGCATCCCAACATCACGAAAAATCCTTACGGATTGTGTGATATCGGATCCGCATCAACGGGTTTCGACTCTAATTAAAAAAAGTGTTTTTTTTTAAAAAGTAGTTTTGAAATTGATGTGGTGCGATGAATGATGATGATAACGACACGAATAAAATAATAAAACGTGACTAGCGACGCAACGAATTAAAAAAAGATTATTGATGTTGACTTGCTTCAACAATCAAATACTCGGGGTGTCGGGATAAACGACCGTCAACATCGGGTGCGATACTCTCGTAATATTCGGATTTTCTTATCCCGTCATCCCTCGTATTCGACACGAATTAGAAAGTATTTTAATATCTTATACTAGAGATTATTATTGATATTAGAGACACGACAACAAAATAAAATAATACAAACGACTACGACGATAACGACAGACGACGCGCGAGAGAAGAAAAGGGAAAAGAACGGGATTTTGCACCCTCAACCTACATGTTTCTTGTCTCGGATTTGGACTCGCTTGATTGTGGTTTTAGCACCGGAGTATCGAGGTTGGTGTAAGTTTGAGTTGTGGTGGTTTAGGATTTGCTAGATGCTACGGTTGAAGGTAGTGATTAAGATGTAGAATTAATTGGGGTTGCCTTAGGGTTGTTTTTTGATGTGTAAAAAAGTTCCTCTAAAGGGGTTGTGAGGGGAGGTATATACAGGATATTGCTCCCCCTCCTTGTCTAGGGTTACTCAATCAAGTGTCCTGACGGACTTGATTGAGTGGCCCACCTGAAAGAGGACCGCGGGTTTGCTCTCGGAAACGGCTTTGATCGGGTTTTGACCCGGTCGATAAAAGATGGTTTTATTTCCGATGTCAGTTTTGACCCACATTAGTCTCATTTTATTGGAAACAAACCACTGGGCCTGAATTTGAGGTCGGTTTTGTGAGATTTGTACTCCGTAAAAAAGCTCAAGCCAGAAACCAATGGTTCTGAGCCCATATCCGAGCGCGTAGAAACACGTTTGCTTCCGATCATCATCGGGTGTTTTTTGGAAACTGCTATAGACACCTAGCAGCCAAATATAGGTGTCTACAGAGCCCTCACTCCGACTGAGGCTTGGACAGGGCGAATGTCAGAGTAGCTACCAGGCCAATCGAGGATTAAGACCTGGCAGACTTCCGATCGGGCCGTTTATAGTCCATTAGACTTGCGTGAAAGGCTCGCCAGCCACAAGACAGAAACCATACCTGGGTCGATGATGATAACTCCGTGGGGGAAATTGGACTTGTCGCGTAAGTCTTGGGTGTGCCTATATATGGGCGCATCCCGTAAAAAAATGACACCTTGGGCTTTCCGCTGGGGAGTTATATGAGTTATGTAGGCTTGCTTCTGAAGCCTTGAGTCGTACTTGTAGCAGTTACATAAATTTTGCATGCAACATGTAGGTGAAAAGAAAGACTCGCGCTGGGGAATAGAAATTTGAATTTTTGAAATTTTTTGAAATCTTGGAGCTTTTGAAAAAATTAGGAAAGTTTGGGATGACTAATTCCCGGGCTAAGGTTGGGCAATCCGAGACTAGGCCTGTATGTGTAAACCTAAAGGGATTAGGAAAATTTTCATGGAAAAGTGATATGGAAAGAGGGTTGTATTTTGATGCTATAAATACCCCTTCCTTGTGTTAATTTTATTCACAATCTCCTCATAAACCTTTTTCCTCAAAAGAAAAACTCCTTATTCCTTTCAAGAATTTTAGCCATGGGAATCGAGCGATTGACCGCGATGCTGCAAGAATGGTCCCGATGCTTTAGGGACACGGATAGAGTGGCTCTAAACCAGACGGGTATTACTCAGTTGTATACATTCCGTCAGATGCAGGTTGACCGTTATTTCCTTGATGCTTGTTTGTCCTATTGGGACGATACATATCATGTTTTTGCCTTTCCTCGAGGAGAAATTTGTCCTTTACTTGAGGAGATTGCTGCTGTGGGAGGGTGGAACCCGATACTTCTTCCGGCCTTCCCATTTTCGGTCTATAACCCAAGAAGAAAGCTACGGGAATTTTTAGGACTTTCCCACAATGAAGTATCTCGCATGATGGAGGATGGTAATATTTCTTTGATCGACTTGGCTGAGAAATTTATGAACCCTCATGATGTCCGGGTCAGACAGGTTCACAGCCGTAGGGCTTTCTCTTTTTGTATGCTCCATGTTTGTGCTTTTGAAGGTCACATGGACTTGTTGTCGTGCATGGGTAACACTCGTCTTTTAACCGTGGTTGATCTGATGGAGACGGAGCACAGTCCGGCTTGGCTGATTTTGGGTGAAATTATCTAGGGCTTAGATAACCGTAAGAGGGATTCATCGGTTCGTCTGACCGGAAGCACCCGTTTATTGCAGGTATTTTGGATTCTTCTGATTTTTCAATTTCTCAACTTTCGATTTTTTAATTTTTTCGGGATTTTCCGATTTCTTGATTTTTTTCCGCGATTTCCGATTATTATTATTATTTTTTCTTTTTCAGATTTGGCTATTTGAGAGAGTATCAGTCATAGATCCTTCCCTTGACTCGAGCAAATACCGTCATAATCAAGTGATGACGAGGAGACGGGCTATTGATTTTTCTCGCCAGATTACTCAAAAGTATTGGGATGAAGTATTATCTTTCCATAGCGGTCCGTTGATTCGATGGGTAGTGCCATGGTGGCCCATTTATGTTTGGACGGGCTTGCATCCGAGGGATAAGGCTCGCTACCAGGTAATCTTATCTTTCAGGCAGACAATTCATCTCTACCCGGACCGCATACTATGGCAGTATGGTTGGACTCAAAGAATCCCAGAAGTCGAAGCAGTTGTGAGTGGATCTACCCAACTGGCGAACGTGATGTGCGATACTTGGATGCAAAGATGGTATACCCGGCACACTTGGCCCATTCCCAAATCTCTTCACTCGATCTGGGTTTCAGATTCTTATGTGAAGTGGACTAAAGCTGATTCTGCGAAGGCCCGAGCTGCTTTGAAGGTTGATGAAGCTTTTGACCTGCTACGGAGGGAGCAAGTTAAAAGACAATAGGGGCTTCTTTGATGAGGGCGACACTCTGGCTACTCTAGTCCGTCTTATGTCGGGTCAAAGAAAGAAGACTAGGACTCAAGGCGAAGGGTCTAGTGCTAGAGGTGCACGGGGGAAAGTGAGCCCCCAGACTGACTTAAAAAGGAGACTCGGCCCAAGATTGGCGGTTCAGGACCGACTCGGTCCGCGAGACATATTACTCGAGCACGTACGGGCTCGACTTGGACCGGTTACAATGGCAGAAGACCCGTTGTCGAAGAAGCGGGTTCGAGCTAATGAGGTTCCTCTTGTGATTCGGGAACGCTCGCCCCCACCCCGGCGACCTCGGGCTCCACGCGACCCAAAGGATAAAGGGAAGGGAAAAATGCACGAACGCTAGTCTCCTTAGTTTTATTATTTAAGTATTATTACTATTTTTTGCGGTGTGCTTTTTTTGTGATTGCCGTTTTTGGCGTTTTTTTTTGTGTAATTTTGGATTTCCAGAGTTTATCGGGTTTAAAAGACATACTCCCTTCGGTTACTATTTTTTGCCCCACTCCATTAAAATACTCCTCGCATATATTCATGAAGTGGGGCGAAAAATAATAACCGGAGGGAGTATTAGTGAATACCGTTCCCGTCTTTTCGTTATTGCAGTGGTTGTACCCTTTTGAGGGGTTGCCTACGTATCCACAATTAGCGGAATCAAACCAAACGTAGTTCAAGCATAGATTTTTTTGCAATTTTCAAAATACACCAAGACTATTAGTTCAAGATGAGCGACAGTAGGATGAATAATCCTAGCTTATTGACTTGCTTATGATTTTTGAAAAAAAAGGACGAATTTTTATAAACTTTTGCAAATGACATTGAGATAGGGTTTATGGGTAGTAGCGCTTCAGCTGGTCCAAATTGGTTGGGTTGACGAATTCGTTCCTGTCCAAGTCTGTCAGCATCACCGCTCCTCCCGATAAGACCTTCTTTACTAAATACGGCCCAGCCCAATTAGGTTTGAATTTTCGTCTTGGGTCGACCGGTAGTAATGCACGGACCGATTTTAGAACTAGATCCTCTTCTTTGATATTTCTGGGCCTAACTCTTTTGTTGAAAGCCCGTTGGATCCTCTTTTGATATATTTGGATATTGTTAAGGGCCCGGGACCGCCGTTCGTCCAAAAGAACTAGCGAATTGTATCGGGCTTGTACCCAATCTGCTTCCGGCGCTTGGCTCTCAAGTAGGATCCTGAGAGATGGCACTTCTAGTTCGACTTGTTGGACCGCTTCCATTCCATATGTCAAATATTATGGAGTTGCTCCGGTTGCAGTGCGAATTGACGTCCGATATCCCCAAAGGGCAAAAGGTATTTTATCGGGCCAGTCCCGGTAATTCTCAGCCATCTTCTTTAGTATGGTGACAATCGTTTTATTAGCCGCCTCTACTGCTCCATTTGTTTGGGGACGGTAGGGCGAAGATGTATGCATTTGGATATAATATTTTGCTAGCAGCGCAGCAGTTTCAGCTTGCAAATGGGTCCCGTGATCACTGATGAACTCGTGCGGGATCCCGTATCGGCATATGATCTTATTTTGGATGAATTTGGCAACATGATTGGAATTCAAGATCCGGTATGACTCAGCTTCGACCCATTTGGTGAAATAGTCGATGGCCACCAAAATGAAGCAATGACCTCCTGTCCCAGAAGGGTGCACCTTTCCAATTATGTCAATACCCCACGTCGAAAATGGCCATGGTGATGTCATGGTATATAATAGGGAAGATGGCATATGTTGTACATTAGCAAAAATCTGGCAATTATGGCAGTGTTTGACGTATAATTGACAGTCTGTTTCCATGGTGTTCCAGTAATACCCGAGCCTCATGATTTTTCGGGCTAGCATATGGGCGTTCATATGCGGGCCATTTTCACATCGTGTACTTCGGACATAACCTTCTCGGCTTGTACTTTATCGACACACAGGAGAAGAACCCTCTGCGCCGTCTTTTTGTATAACTGTCCGTCGTCCGTACGAACAAATTGGGTTGCCAATCTTCGCAAGGCTTTCTTGGCCCGGATTTCAGCTCCCGGAGGATATTCTCCCGTTGTTAAGTAGGTCAGAATGGCCTGATACCAAGGTTCCGGATCGGTTATTTCGATGTCTTAGATGGCGTGGATATAGGCAGGCTCGGACTGTCTTTCAACACGGATCGACATGCTGGTCAGGTGCTCCGGGATGTTTAGTAGGGATGCCAATTTGGAAAGTGCATCCGCGAATTGATTTTCTTCTCGGGGTAGATAGATATATTCTACCTTTTGGAATTTGTAGACAACCGCATTTGACTGCCTGGTGTCTATGGTAGTTTCCAAAAAAAACATCCGATGATGATCGGACGCTAACGTGTTTCTACGCGCTCGAATATGGGCTCAAAATCATTAGTTGTTGGCTTAAGCACTTACGGAGTGAAAATCTCACAAAACTGACCTCAAATTCAGGTCCAGTGGATCGTTTCCAATCAAACAAGACTAATTTGGGTCAAAACCGACACCGGAAATAAAACCGACTTTTAGCGATTGGGTCAACCCCGGTCAAAGTCGTTTCCGAGACACACATAAAACAGCCACATAAACATCAAAAACTCAGCCCAGATACAAAAACCATCTCGAAGTCCAAAACATTGGACCCGTGCGACACAGCTGACCCACTCGATCGAGTGCTCAGCCCACTCGATCGAGTGGGCCCTCTTTCAAGCCCGGCTGCAGGCGCTCGGGCCACTCGACCGAGTCAAGGGGATACTCGGTCGAGTAACCCTAGACGGGGTACATGGGCAATGCCTATATATACACCCCCATGCACACACCTTTTACCACCTTTTATCATCTTTTTCGCAACTTCTTTACCTACAAACCTTTTATCATCTTTTTCACAACTTGGATCAACCTTTTAACACATTGATTCAACCCTAATCAATTCCTAATCCCACATTTGCAAACCCTAACTCTAGTACTTAGGAATTCGAACCCTAACCACCACAACTTAACCTACATCTCGATACTCCCATGCAAGCCACAACTACGAGACCCGTCCGAGCATAAGAAACATGTAGGTTGAGGGTGCCAAATCCCGTCTTTTCTCTCTTCTCCTTCCTTCTCGCGTCGTTCGTCGTCGTAGTTGTCCTTTTTTTATCATCATATTCGCGTTATAACATCGTTAATATCACTAGTGTAAAACATTAAAATACATGTGAATTTGTGTCGAGTGTGAGTGATGGTGGGATAAGGAAACCCGAATATACAAGAGTATTGCACTCAGCGTTGCCGGTCGCTTATCCCATCACCTCGATTATTTGATTATTGAAACAAGTCAACTTAAATAATAATATTTATTTCGTTCGCATCGTTATCATTCAATCGCATATTTCATCGAGTTTCTAAAAACTATTTTCGAAGCACACTTTTTTTATAAGGATCGAAACCCGTTAACGCGGATCCGACATCACATAATCCTTAGGGATTTATTACGATGTCGAGAAGACGAGGGAATCAAGTCTTTTAATTAAAGCATCGATCTATTAGATTCGATATCAATTCCGTAATTGGATGTTGAATCTAACGATCTAGTCAAATAAATTAACTAACGCGATTTTCGTTGATGCTAAAATAGTTGTCATACAATTCGTTGGAATTGCGACACTATTAAACGTGGAGGAAATCTATTCATATCGCGCTAGTTAACTTCAAACGACTTAAAGTCTTTTAAGTTTTCACTCTAGTATTCCATATCGATTCAATAACGAATATGGGATATGACGAGTACGAAGTTAAGTTTCGAGTATAAATTCCACAATATTTATGCCCGATTCAACAAACTCATCGAGTTATAAAAATCAAAGAGCAATTTGAAAATCAATAGCGAGTTGCACAACGAACCCTGGTTCGTACAGGGGGCACTCGACCGAGTGCCTAGCCCACTCGGTCGAGTGGCACCCCAAAAACCAAGAGAGAATGCTTTTTCGACGTCCACTCGGTCGAGTCTCGCAATGACTCGATCGAGTGGCAACGTACTCGGCCGAGTTGGTCAATACCTCGATCGAGTAA
Source organism: Agrostemma githago (assembly GCA_958450325.1). NCBI lineage: Eukaryota > Viridiplantae > Streptophyta > Magnoliopsida > Caryophyllales > Caryophyllaceae > Agrostemma > Agrostemma githago. Next base: position 57,004,243 of record OY288242.1, read on the forward strand.
GGTCTAAAATACGGGACATAAGCTTCTTTCGAGGACCACTCGGTCGAGTCCGTCAATGACTCGATCGAGTGGCCTTATCACGACTAATACCGTGAGTCCTATAGTGTCATTCGAGTCTCCTTATTACTTTTTATGACTTAGGTCAACACGTGTCTAATCAATCACGTGAAACATCACTTTTCAAAACTTTGCGTCATCCTATTTATGTCATTCTATATCATTCTATATTATCCGGAAACCGTTATTATCGTTATACCGTTACTAACAAGTTTGTTGTTTTCTTGTCAATTTATTTTGTTTATTTTATTGTACTAAAATGAACCTTCGCATGCTAAATTTAACTTCGACGTTAGAATTAGTTGCATTAAATCGGCATAGAAACCCCTTTCAATTTTTCGCATGTTTAGGGAAAATAATGTTTGCATATTCATTTTCCCGTTCAATTAACGCGCGTATTAGAAAGTCACTCGATATCTTAGTAGAGGCCGCCAATGTGCGGGCGGAGTTGGGTGTCCTATGTGGGCTTCCCAACACGTACCCTCACCCCTTACTCAGAACCTCGGTTTCCGGATGCCCGAAACCGTTGGCGCACGAGAGTCATTCAATACACGATAACCGGTAGTGACGGTATCGGTATCGCAATGCAAAGGGACGAGCCCAATAAAATCTGACATCGGAAATGGGCCATACTTTGTGCATGGCACACTACAACATAGAGTGGGTTCGAAAGGGCCCGAACTCCCACAAAGTTCGGTGGCGATTCCACTTCGATTTAAATTTCAATTCGACCCATCTCATATGGAGATCCATTCGCCTCCCCAAACCCGCGCGTGGCCGCGTCGGGGTGGACATATGTCATGTCCACAATTTGGCGATTCCGCTGGCGATTAACTGATGCGTGACTTACCTTCGGTATCCTCAGGGTGAGACTCGAATAGAAATCGTTTGACTAGTACAATACGCGTCTTAGTTTTACGGTTCATGCATAACCCTATATTTTCACGGGCCGGTACTCGCGACCGACGTCCCACTATACCGTGATATACTCCAATATGGATGTAACACCCGCTATTTTTCCTAAGCATTTTTATTCTTTCCGTTAGGACTCCGTCTTAACTCTGTCACTTTTGGCCTCATATTTTATCATTTTACTAAGCTCTATTTTAATTTTTGAGTTTAATAATTTTTATTTTTAATTTCAAAGATTTAAATCCTTTTAAATCCATTTATTTGGTTTCTTCGTAAACTAATTAATTTTTCCGCAAGGAATTCTATTTCTCTTCGAATTGACATTTTTAAGCTTGGATTTAAGTTATTCCTTATCCTAAAAATGTTTGAATACGTTTCTATAATATTTTCAACCAGTAAATATTTTTATTTACAAAAATTAGTTGTTAATGATTTTTATTACGAAGCTTCGCGAATAATTATTTTCTTACGCGAGGTTTACTCGAATTACTTTGAAATGCCTTTAACTATTTTACGATTATACTTTTTATCAACTTATAAATTGTTTGAGACCATTTACTCACATTTTGGACCAACTAAGCTCTTGGTCACAAGTTTTATTACGTTTTATTTAAACGTTTCATTTTATCACGTTAAAACGTAAACATAAGATAAATTATTTTCATTCATTGTAGCATTAGTATCAAAACTTTTCATGCTCCTTGTCATCACATTTTGGCTGGCCATTTTCATAAGGGTGCACATAGTTTTCATCAACACTATTAATCTCATTTATATTTTTGAAAAAACCATCCATTTCCATACTACACCTTATTCATTCTTGTCATAAAAAAAAATTCAACCTTTCTCCCTCTCATTTGGCCGTGTACTCCCTCCTCCATCTTAGGCAGATTTTTCTCCATTTCGAGTTCCAATCGCATCATTTTTATCGTCATAATAATCCTCTTTCCGTTCTCTTCATTAAGGTATTAATCGAAGTCGTTTTCGATCAATTTTTACCTTGATTTTTATTAGTTCTATCATGGTATTTTTCTGCCATGATTTTCGTGTTTGGTAGGATTTTTGGACGATCCCGAAGCCGACGAATATATTATCGACTCAGACTTGGAGTAGAGGTAACGTCGATGTTACTCGGTATTTCATGATTTTAATTGAGTATTTGCATGTATGTATTTTTATGTTTTATTTTGGAAATATATGTATGTCACGAATTCTGGAAAATTTTTAAAGTTGAAAATTTGCATGTTTCGGTATTTTTATCGCTTTTACGAGATTAACGATTAAATTGTTATATTAATTTGTAAAATCGTAATAATCGGCCTAAACATGTAATATATGTTTATATTCTGGAAAAATGTTGTTTTGATGATTTTTAATAATTTAGTATTTTTCTGATATTTTTGATATCGATTATTGAATTATTACCGTTTTCGGACAAAAACGATTAAAAGCCGATTTTTAGTTCTAGTACTTAAACATTTTATTTTAATCTGATATTTGACGTGGTGAAACTTTCTGGTGAATTAGAATTTTTTGAATTTTTTCATAATTGTTCGGAATTGTTAAGTGGATGAATTAATTAATCACTTTAAATCATCGTTTATTGTTAAAACCGTGTTTGTTGTTTAAATTCTCGATTTATGGTCTTTGGTTTAAATCTGGAAAAAATATGGTTCTGATGATTTCATATTAAAATGTAATTTTAATGTTTTTAGTGCCTTAATAAAATGATAGGAACGATAAGTTTTATTAATGGAATCGTTAATTGTGAAAACGGGTTTTAAAGACGGTTTTGACGGGATTTATTAAATCTGGAATTTTTGGAAATCTGGAAAAATGGTAGATTCTGGAAAATCATGATTTTTAGGTTTAATAATAATTTTTGGATATTAATACTTAAATCGTTTTGTAATTACTATTTTTATTAATCGTTATTGTCGAGATTGGACGATTAACGAGAAAACGCTTTAAAAACCGAGTTTTAGAATTCTGAAAATTTTATTTTCTGGACAGAATATCCATAAATATAATTTAACTATTTTACGTAATTTTTTTACTATTTATTAAAGTCTTTAATTAATAAATATTGATTTTCGGACAAATTGTGATTCATCGTTAAAATGCTTCGTTTTACCAAAAAGAATTATTTTTTTTTCAGCAATTTTGAAAGTATTTAAATCTGAAACTTTAAGAGTTAAATCATCCCTTAACATACTCTAAATGTATTTTTTTGGTTTAATTAAATAAAGACGTTCAAATATTTAATTTGATGTTTGCCGTAAAATCCTATTTATAATTTTATTGTCGAAACTAATAATAATTAGGGAATTTTAGCTTTTTAACTTTTGAAAACACCCTAATTAGTAATATTAAAATGTTTAAGACATTTTTAATCATTTTATAACACTTATACGATATTTTAATAATTTCATAAAATCAAATGATCTTACTTTAATAATTAATACCGTTAAGGCCGAAAGTATTAGTATTATAAACCTATATCGTTTACTAAAAATGTGGTATTAGTATGAACTAATATTTTCACTATTTTGATATAATGCTATTTTTAGTAAAGTTTCTAAAAATAGAAGTTTCCTAAAATAGAAAGTTTCCTCTTTTGGAAAGTGATTCCTTTATCCCTATTGTTCTCTTATTATTATAATGATCATATCTCTTAAATATATCAATAATGGCTTGTTTTGGAGTTATGGAATAAAGTCAAGTGTGGGGTTAGAGTAATAATCTGGGGTGTACGTTTTTGCCATCAGCTATAAAGCCGGTGTGCCCATTTGGGGCACATTTGGTCGTTGAACTGGGCGTAGTTTCGCCCAGGAGAGTGTGCATTGTGCCCTTAAGCTAGATATCGCATCGTGTTAGTCGCCGTCAGTTGAACTGGATACATTTGGTATCCAGGAGGGGTGTATACTACTTAAACCAGGACCTCGCTGCACGCAGTCCTGTTATAGTTGAGTTGCCTAGTTAGAGACTGGATTCTGTTATGAGTTAAGTTTACAGTTCTCGAAGCTAGTTTTCAGTATTATTCCTAGTGAAAGTCTAGCCTTGTGCACACTAATCGAATATCCATAACGCCATTTTGATTATTTTATTTATTATCGATATAAATTGGTTTGCAGGTTGGCAAAAATTTTTATGTTTCTTCGGAAACCCTTTTGATTAGTTTGTTTTACGCTAAAGCTTATTTTAATATTATGTTTTACTGTTTTCCTTTTTACTATTTTTCTATAATAGTAATTACTGCTTTAAAATCCTGTTATACGGCTGGGAGAACGTTGACGTTGCTCCCCACTGATTGTGGCTGTTATGTTTTAACATGGCAGGTATACGTGTTTATTTTCCAGTGGGTGTGGGCTAACGAGCAGTCTTGGATCCTGCTTGATCTTTTTAATAATCATGTCTTAAGGATTGTTTAACCTATTTATGGATTGTTTTGAATTTTAGCCATTTTTATGTATGGCACATGTTTGACTTTACCAATTTAATTTAATAAGACATAGTTCTGTGTGTTTTAATCCCGACTCTACAGTGTTTCCGCCACTGTATCGCGTTAGAATTTCTAGGGGATTACAGTTGGTATCAGAGCATCACAGCTCCCGACGCTTACACACCTGAAATTAGGGAAAAATACCAGTAAATTATTTAAACAGTAAATAAAGATATTATTAGAAATGGGTAGAAACAGATAAGGACTTAACTGCTAAGATTATCTGTTCCTGAACTCGATGATTAGCATTGATTTTATGTTGTTATTTGTGTACTTCAAGATGGCCGGAAGAGGTAACCGAAACAACAACAACAACAACAACAACAACAACAACAACAACAACAATGATCAGGGAGGTATCGAAGCTCTGGCTGACACGCTACGCAACATAGCGCAGGCCATGAACGAGATGAACAACCGGAACCAACAGAGACCCTTTAGCTTCTCTCACGCAGCTGAAGGAATGGCCAAAAGCAGATTGGATTTTTATGATGGCTCCGTGGATCCCGAAGTCATGAACCGTTGGTTTCGACTGATGGAAAGGCAGTTTGGAATTTATTCCGCCCCCGAGAATCAGAAGGTGGGCTTAGCTGTGCTGTACCTGTCAGACGATGCAGACAGATGGTGGAGCCAGGTTGGCCCGACTGCACTTCAGACTCCAGGATTCAACTGGACTCAGTTCAAGACTCTCTTAGAGCAGAGATTTTATCCCGAGGAGCTGAGGCATCAGAGAATGACTGAATTCAACGCTTTACGCCAGAATACCATGTCGGTTGAAGCTTACACCACTCGGTTCCACTTTCTGGCGAATTATGCTGGAGATTTGTTACCCAATGAGAATTCCCGAGCTTTCTTTTATCGCGGAGGACTTCGAGCCGATATCATTCTCAACATGCCCCGGAGTCTCGCAACTGTTAATGAGCTCTATAATGCTGCGCTTTACGCAGAGTCTTCAATCGAGCGGGTGAAATCTATGAACCCATCATCTGGTTATAAACGACCTTTCTCCCACTCTGAGAATAACCAAACCTCTTCTTCGAGGAAATTCCATTCTTCAGGAGGTCCGAAACACTTCCCTTGTCTTTTCCCTTGCTTTTCCACCCTCTATCTTTTATGGCGTTGAAATCCATCGTTGCCTACTTATTGCAGACAATGATTACAAGAAGTCCAACTCCACGCCATTGTTCGCAAACAAGAAGAAGAACATTTGTTATAAATGCAACAAGGACTACCACGTGGGAAAAAACTTTGACGATACACCTTTCACATGCTTCACTTGTGGAGAACCTGGTCATCGCTCCTACAACTGTCCGAAGAAGACTGCTGCCACTACAGCCACAGTCGCCGGTGCTATTGCTACAACTAAACGCAAGGGTCGTATCTTTATGATGAGCAGAGCCGATGCTGAAGCACACCCGGAGATCGTCACGGGTATGTTTTCAAACATCAATCTTTTTTTCTTCTCGTGCCTTCTTCCCACCTGTTGTAGGTGCATCCTACCCCGCTAATCTTATTCGTTTTAACTCCTTGGGTTCAGCTGCCTCCCATCCCATGGACCACCTTTTGTTTTATTTTAAAAAAAAACTCCCGCTTTGATTTATTGTTTACCCTTATTCTATTTATTCGTCAACCGTATTTTTTTTTTGAACCCCCAAATTTTTATAAAAAGTCTGACTAGTTTAAAAAATTTGAACTATCGTAAAAATTTTAACATTTTGAATTATAATTTCATATTGTGAAACCCCATGTTTTGTAAAAAGTCTGACTATCTTAAACTTTTGAATATCGTGAAAATTATCATTTTTGAATTTTAATTTAAATACTTTTTACTCCATTTTTTTTAGTTTTATCTTTGGTTGATGTTTATATTAAATTCTGTTTCCAAATACCTTAATAATTTATTTATTTTTAAACTATTCCAAATTGGTTCAAATTTTGATTTTTCAGGCGATCGGAATTTTATGAAGACTTTCATATTTCCAAATACTTCAATTTCTAAAAGATTATTATGTAAAACATTTTAACATTTTAACATTGTCGAAATTATTTTGAATGTTTGGGTTTGATAACATTTTTGAAAACTTTCATAATTACTTTGATAACATTTTCGAAACCTTAACATTTTGAAATTAGTTTTCGTTTTATTGTAGGTGAACTTTGGAATCTGTTATTCAAAATGTTTGATGAGTGCTTCGATTTTTACCAACTACAAAATTTGATTTCTCAAAACTAAATTTTTTTTCGTCATAAAACCGAAATATTATCGAATTTCTTAATCAAATTATCTTACTTTGATTTGAAAGTGTTTTGGCTACCCTATTTTCTTCGACTTTGTTTACAAATGTTATTTAACGTTGTTATTTTACCAAATAACTTTACTTTACGATTTCATTAATCGAAAGGTTTTAAACTTCGGGTTGGTTAGCCCAATTCTTCTTGGAATAAATATTTGCCTTCGATTTCGTATCACTTTGAAAGTTGTAAAATTTTCTTTTAAACCAATTTTTTTTTATGCGAAATTTGTATCCTCATCTTTTCAAGTAAGATGATCTCGATTTCTTTTCTGCTTATTATTAGTTTCAAGGACGAAACTTTCTTTTAGTGGGGAGGATTGTAACACCCGCTATTTTTCCTAAGCATTTTTATTCTTTCCGTTAGGACTCCGTCTTAACTCTGTCACTTTTGGCCTCATATTTTATCATTTTACTAAGCTCTATTTTAATTTTTGAGTTTAATAATTTTTATTTTTAATTTCAAAGATTTAAATCCTTTTAAATCCATTTATTGGTTTCTTCGTAAACTAATTAATTTTTCTGCAAGGAATTCTATTTCTCTTCGAATTGACATTTTTAAGCTTGGATTTAAGTTATTCCTTTTCCTAAAAATGTTTGAATACGTTTCTATAATATTTTCAACTAGTAAATATTTTTATTTACAAAAATTAGTTGTTAATGATTTTTATTACGAAGCTTCGCGAATAATTATTTTCTTACGCGAGGTTTACTCGAATTACTTTGAAATGCATTTAACTATTTTTACGATTATACTTTTTATCAACTTATAAATTGTTTGAGACCATTTACTCACATTTTGGACCAACTAAGCTCTTGGTCACAAGTTTTATTACGTTTTATTTAAACGTTGCATTTTATCACGTTAAAACGTAAACATAAGATAAATTATTTTCATTCATTGTAGCCTTAGTATCAAAACTTTTCATGCTCCTTGTCATCACATTTTGGCTGGCCATTTTCATAAGGGTGCACATAGTTTTCATCAACACTATTAATCTCATTTATATTTTTGAAAAAAATCATGCATTTCCATACTACACCTTATTCATTCTTGTCATAAAAAAAAAATTCAACCTTTCTCCCTCTCATTTGGCCGTGTACTCCCTCCTCCATCTTAGGCAGATTTTACTCCATTTCGAGTTCCAATCGCATCATTTTTATCGTCATAATAATCCTCTTTCCGTTCTCTTCATTAAGGTATTAATCGAAGTCGTTTTCGATCAATTTTTACCTTGATTTTTATTAGTTTTCTCATGGTATTTTTCTGCCATGATTTTCGTGTTTGGTAGGATTTTTGAACGATCCCAAAGCCGACGAATATATTATCGACTCAGACTTGGAGTAGAGGTAACGTCGATGTTACTCGGTATTTCATGATTTTAATTGAGTATTTGCATGTATGTAATTTTATGTTTTATTTTGGTAATATATGTATGTCACGAATTCTGGAAAATTTTTAAAGTTGAAAATTTGCATGTTTCGGTATTTTTATCGCTTTTACGAGATTAACGATTAAATTGTTATATTAATTTGTAAAATCGTAATAATCGGCCTAAACATGTAATATATGTTTATATTCTGGAAAAATGTTGTTTTTGATGATTTTTGATAATTTAGTATTTTTCTGATATTTTTGATATCGATTATTGAATTATTACCGTTTTCGGACAAAAACGATTAAAACCGATTTTTTGTTCTAGTACTTAAACATTTTATTTTAATCTGATTTTTGACGTGGTTAAACTTTCTGGTGAATTAGAATTTTCTGAATTTGTTCATAATTTTTCGGAATTGTTAAGATGAATTAATTAATCACTTTAAATCATCGTTTATCGTTAAAACCGTGTTTGTTGTTTAAATTCTCGATTTCTGGTCTTTGGTTTAAATCTGGGAAAAAATATGGTTCTGATGATTTCATATTAAAATGTAATTTTAATGTTTTTAGTGCCTTAATAAAATGATAGGAACGATAAGTTTTATTAATGGAATCGTTAATTGTGAAAACGGGTTTTAAAGACGGTTTTGACGGGATTTATTAAATCTGGAATTTTTGGAAATCTGGAAAAATGGTAGATTTTGGAAAATCATGAATTTTAGGTTTAATAATAATTTTTGGATATTAATACTTAAATCGTTTTGTAATTACTATTTTTATTAATCGTTATTGTCGAGATTGGACGATTAACGAGAAAACGCTTTAAAAACCGAGTTTTAGAATTCTGGAAATTTTATTTTCTGGACAGAATGTCCATAAATATAATTTAACTATTTTACGTAATTTTTGTACTATTTATTAAAGTCTTTAATTAATAAATATTGATTTTCGGACAAATTGTGATTCATCGTTAAAATGCTTCGTCTTACCAAAAATAATTTTTTTTTTTCAGCAATTTTGAAAGTATTTAAATCTGAAACTTTAAGAGTTAAATCATCCCTTAACATACTCTAAATGTATTTTTTTGGTTTAATTAAATAAAGACGTTCAAATATTTAATTTGATGTTTGCCGTAAAATCCTATTAGTAATTTAAATGATCAAATGATCTTACTTTAATAATTAATATCGTTAAGGCCGAAAGTATTAGTTTTATAAACCTATATCGTTTACTAAAAATGTGGTATTAGTATGAACTAATATTTTCACTATTTTGATATAATGCTATTTTTAGTAAAGTTTCTAAAAATAGAAGTTTCCTAAAATAGAAAGTTTCCTCTTTTGGAAAGTGATTCCTTTATCCCTATTGTTCTCTTATTATTATAATGATCATATCTCTTAAATATATCGATAATGGCTTGTTTTCGAGTTATGGAATAAAGTCAAGTCTGGGGTTAGAGTAATAATCTGGGGTGTACGTTTTTGCCATCAGCTATAAAGCCGGTGTGCCCATTTGGGGCACATTTGGTCGTTGAACTGGGCGTAGTTTCGCCCAGGAGAGTGTGCATTGTGCCCTTAAGCTAGATATCGCATCGTGTTAGTCGTCGTCAGTTGAACTGGATACATTTGGTATCCAGGAGGGGTGTATACTACTTAAACCAGGACCTCGCTGCACGCAGTCCTGTTACAGTTGAGTTGCCTAGTTAGAGACTGGATTCTGTTATGAGTTAAGTTTACATTTCTCGAAGCTAGTTTCCAGTATTATTCCTAGTGAAAGTCTAGCCTTGTGCACACTAACCGAATATCCATAACGCCATTTTGATTATTTTATTTATTATCGATATAAATTGGTTTGCAGGTTGGCAAAAATTTTTATGTTTCTTCGGAAACCCTTTTGATTAGTTTGTTTTACGCTAAAGCTTATTTTAATTTGATGTTTTACTGTTTTCCTTTTTACTATTTTTCTATAATAGTAATTACTGTTTTAAAATCCTGTTATACGGCTGGGAGAACGTTGACGTTGCTCCCCACTGATTGTGGCTGTTTTGTTTTAACATGGCAGGTATACGTGTTTATTTTCCGGTGGGTGTGGGCTAACGAGCAGTCTTGGATCCTGCTTGATCTTTTTAATAATCATGTCTTAAGGATTGTTTAACCTCTTTATGGATTGTTTTGAATTTTAGCCATTTTTATGTATGGCGCATGTTTGACTTTACCAATTTAATTTAATAAGACATAGTTCTGTGTGTTTTAATCCCGACTCTACAGTGTTTTCGCCACTGTATTGCGTTAGAATTTCTAGGGGATTACAATGGATATCTCAAAGGTGTCCGTAGTCGATTCGAGTGGGTTTCGCGGCATGTTCTAAGCTTAACTCGAATTAGAAAGTCCGTTCCGATCAACGTCTAGACTATGTGCACTAGTATAGACCTTTTTTAGACCGACCGAGACTTAGTGTAAAGTATACATGGCGTCGTTATAATGCTTGCCTGACTACATGCTACTTGGTTTCCGTGTCGTTTTCAAAAACCGTCAACTTTTTCAAAAAAATACATCTTTTTCAAGATATTCAATTTCAAAACCCGGGTCGTATACCGAATTTAGGACTTATGATTTTACTCAAAGTAGCCTATTTCTAGCCGGTATTCTGCCCATTTCAAAACTCGAAAATTTTTTCAAACCTTCAAATTTGTAGCCCGGTGCACTTTCCGATTTTTTTTTCTTCGAAAAATCGGGCCCTTCCCCTAGTTTGCTCGGATTTTCCAAAAACAATCCATTTTCAAAACCTTCCTCTTCTTAGGACTTCCCGTATTTAGCAGTGTCGGGTCATGTCATAAGTCGTCGAAGTCTTTAGCGTCGAAACTCTGTCGATCCTACATCGCGAGTTTCTTCCCCATCCCAGTCCGCCTTATTAGACTAAGGCCCGGCCCACCTACATAGGACATACTCCTACAAAGGAGGGCCCGTTTACACAATCGAGTCTAAAAGTCTGGGGATGTCTCACGTGGACCCTCTTTCGGACAGGACTTGGCCCACTCGCCGAATCCTAAGGAAGACCCACCTTTCACAAGTCACCCGTCTAGGTGTCTTTTCCGAGTCATTCTCCTTTTCAGTCTTGTTCGGGATGTACTTTCTATTCCGGGATTCGGGCTAGTTTCTGATTACGTGGTGTTCTTACAGACAGGCCACCCGAAACCAGACAACAGAAAATGCAGTCAACTTTGGATCAACTGACCGCCGCTCTGGCCAAGATCGAGACTCAAATGACTACCACCCAGACTGACCAAACGACCTTGGCCACCCGTGTGAGTGCCGCAGAGAAGGTAGCCCCCATCGAAGGGTCTGAGCCCACTGGGCCCATAGCTGAACTAATCAGCGTTGTTCGCAGGCTCGAAGAACAGGTTCACCTGTCAACGAACAACTCGATCCACACTGAAATTGCTCGTTCCTATTCGCCTTTGAATGACGAGCTACTTGCTAACCTCAACCTTACGGGAATTCCAATGTTTGAGGGTACTGAGGACCCGGTCCACCACATCCGGGCTTTCAAAGATTTTATGGCGGTAAAATGGGTGAAGTCCACCATGTTTACACACTTATTTCCTTCCTCCCTTGAAAAGCATCCCAAGGCCTGGTACTACAGGCTCGATTCCAAAAAATACAAGACTTGGGATGACGTGGCAACTGAATTTGCTCGGAATTACGCTGATAATACCGAGATCCAGACTACAATGCGTACTCTAGAAGTGATGGCCCACGAGCCCAAAGAAGGATTCATCAAGTATCTGCAGAGATGGCGGGCCGAAAGAGTGAAGCTGGTTGATAAGCCCAGCGAGAAAGTGCTAGTGGAGGCTTTTGTCAAGAATCTCCTCCATTCCTACCGGGTCCATCTCCGGTATGCTATTATCCCCAATTTTGCTACCCTAACTGAAATGGGTACAAGGATCGTGGACGACATACGATTAGAGTGCCTGACTAAGGCCTCTACCAAGGGCTATCAAGGGGCAAGCTCATCTGCGAGCAAGCCCACACCTGCAGCTGCAACTCGCAGCATCTTCGACGAGGTAAATCTGCTTGACACCTCATCCAAAAAGAATACACCAACTCGGGTATTCACGGATATAGGGACTACCTATACCTACGCTTTACAAAGGCTATCTTCTAAAGGCCTTATCCAACCAATAGGCCCGACTTCCGAACTTCCAGTGGAGAAAAGGCCCAAGAGCTACAATGTCCAAGCCTATTGCCAATATCACCGAGGTAATGGGCATGACACAGAAAGATGTTGGAAGCTAAAGCATCTGATCCAAGATCTGATCGAAAGCGAGAAAATACCGTTGCCCGGAGACAAGCCGAGCAACAAAGAAAACCCGTTCAGTACCCATGCTATATTCACGGGAGAGGTAATCGACTGTTCTCACCTCATTTCCCCTTATATCCCAAAAATTAACGGGATATGGTTCGATGACGAGGATGACGTTTACCTAGCCAAAAGGGAAGCTGTCCCCATCACCAGTGAAGAGGTCCGAAAAGCTAAGTCCAAAGCCTTAGCCGCTAACCACCTCGCCACAGCTGGGCGCTCTACTCCCACAACCGTCACTGAACTTGCCAGGACGGAATCCACTCTCGAGGAACCAAGCAACGACACGGCCTTGGTCCAACAATTGAAGAGGGTTGGAGCTGATGCCCCACTGAAATGGTAGCCACTATTATGCCCCATCTCAAGGGCAAGTCGGCCCACTCATCACCTTCTCCGAGTCCGACCTGCCACCGTTCGGGCCCAATCATAATCTGGCCCTATACATCACGGTCATTTGCCGAGGGAAGTACCTCCCGATGACCCCTATTGATGACGGATCTGCCGTGAATGTCCTACCTCTAAGGACCGCTAAGGCCCTCGGCATCACCGATGCCGATTATCTCCCGACAACACAAACTATCCAGGCTTTCGACGGAAGCCCAAAACCAGTTGCCGGGGCCGTTAAGCTGACAATAATAACGGGCCCAATCGAAAAAGAATTGGAGTTTCTGGTGATCGACGTCACCTCGTCCTTTAACTTACTATTAGGAAGGCATTGGATCCATGCAGTCAAGGCCGTATCCTCTACCCTCCACAGAAAGGTCAAGATGCCGCTTCAAGACGGTATCATCACACTAGAGGCGACCCCCATTACTGTAGCGACCTGCAACGCTACGGGCCGGGCCGACCCACGAGGATTTGATTTCGTGGGCATGATCGAGGAGGAATATCTCTTCAGGCCTTACTTCACCACTAGCATCGACACGATGCTACAAAACTTGGGGCACTTGCTAGGGGCTACATCGAGGCCATATCTTCCAGCTGGGAAGATTATCGAGGTCCTAAACGATGATGAATCACAGTTCGGATTGGGGTACGCTATAACCCCAGAAAACGTTGTCCGGGCCGGCATCCTCAAGGCCACCAACATCCTCAAGGGCACTTACTTAGGCCCTTATAGCCCGAAGTTAACTGACTACTTCGTTACTCCAGTTTTCGGAGCTATTCAAGTGGGCCTCTACCAACCCACCATCACATATCCCGAGACCAAAATGGCTCGGGAATGTAATTTCATACCTGATGATATATTAACCCTTGTCCAGGCCGAGTCCAAAGAAGGTGAAAACAACTCCAAGCCCGTGTTGGGGCTCCTATTTGGAGAAGACAAGACCGTCCCTGCTCCAAAGGATGATTTGGTCAACCTGATCCTCCGCAGCGATCGGTTTGACCTGACCAAGCTAATCTCCGAAGTCGGTGCAGACAGCGGGAAAAGGGCCTGGAGGAAAACCATCAAGTGGACCGACAGCCAAGGACGGACCTACAAGTTAACCACCGGTGAGGGAGACATTCCGGATACCGAGTCCGAGTCTGAATCAGAGTCAGAGTCGGAGTCTGAGTCCAAGTCTAGGGGGTCTGGTGCTAGAGTCGAGTCTGTAACCCCTCTTCCCGTATCCACTGGAGCCTCGGGGCCTGTCCCGAGAGCACTCCCAATCCCGCCACTGACCAACGAGCAAATGGCCGCTCTATTCGAGCTTTACTCAAAATTTACCATTAATAATAATAACGAAAGCCGTTCCGCTTACGACTTGTCTTATTTCCTAAATTCTCTCGATTTCAAAAATTTTATATGCAATGACATTGAGAAGCCCGACGAACAGGTACCTTTACCTCCGCATCTGATCGAGCAGCTCGAACAAAGGGAATCTCGAGATCCAGTAATCGAAGAAACCGAGTCCATCAATGTGGGAACCACTTTAGAGCCCCAGATGCTTAAGTTGGGCCTATCCTTAGATCCCGAGGAGAGAAAACAATTCACAGACCTCCTCCAGGAATTCAAGGACGTCTTCGCATGGTCCTACAAGGACATGCCGGGGATAGATCGGGAGATAGCTGAACACCGAATACTCATTAAAGATGGGTGCAAACCGGTAAAACAGAAACTCCGGATAATGAGGCCCGAATGGTCCCTCAAAGTCAAAGAAGAAGTCGACAAGCAATTCAAAGCGGGCTTTATACAAGTGTCTAAATATCTAGACTGGGTCGCGAACATCGTGCCGGTACCCAAGAAGGACGGCAAGGTGCGGGTATGTGTGGATTTCCGGGACCTTAACAAGGCCAGCCCAAAAGACGATTTTCCGTTACCACACATCGACATACTGGTGGATAACACGGCCGATCATGCCCTTCTATCATTCATGGATGGGTATGCCGGATACAATCAAATCAAAATGGCGGAGGAGGATATGAGTAAGACCACCTTCATTACACCTTGGGGTACTTACTGTTACACAGTTATGCCATTTGGGCTTATCAACGCCGGGGCCACTTATCAACGGACTGCCACTACTTTATTACATGATATGATGCATAAAGAAGTGGAGGTCTACGTGGACGACATGATCGTCAAGTCCAAAGATCGAAGCGGGCACATCACGGCCCTAAGAAGGTTCTTTACCAGGCTACGAAAATACAACATGAGACTGAACCCTCAAAAATGCAGTTTCGGGGTAACGTCGGGCAAATTACTAGGCCATATCGTTAGACAACGCGGTATCGAGGTCGACCCAGCTAAAATCAAAGCCATCACCGAGATGCAACCACCCAAGACCGAAAAAGAAATAAGGGGGTTTCTCGGGAAAGTCCAATACATCAGCCGGTTCATTTCAAAACTAACCATGGTATGTGAGCCCGTTTTCAAGAAACTGAAGATCATAGAACGGGTACTATGGGATGATAAATGTCAAGATGCTTTCGATAAAATCAAGGAGATCCTGTCTGCACCGCCGGTATTAATGCCACCTCAACCTGGTCTACCTTTGTCGTTATACCTAACAACGACCGAGACAGCCATGGGGGCTATGCTGGCCCAGACAGTCGATTCAGAAGCACGGGCTATTTACTACATCAGTAAAAAGTTCCAAGAATACGAATGCAAGTATACAATGCTCGAGAAAACGTGTCTAGCTCTGGTCTGGGCCACTAAAAAGCTCCGACACTACATGCTTAGCCACGAGGTACATGTATTATCCAAAATGGATCCTATCACCTATTCGAGAAGCCCATCCTCAATGGCAGGATGTCCAGATGGACTTTAATGTTATCTGAGTTCGACCTCAAGTTTGTACCATTGAAAGTCATCAAGGGCCGGGTAGTGGCAGAATTCCTCGCCGATAGCCCGATATCCGAAGAGGGCCTCACCGATACTTGGGCCTTTCCTGATGAAGACATATTCCATACCGATACCGAAACATGGGATTTGTATTTTGACGGGGCATCCAACTTCCGAGGATTTGGGGTCGGAATTCTATTAATCTCACCACAAGGGGAACATACCCCGTTATCCATCAAATTGAACTTTGACGTGACCAACAACGCAGCTGAATATGAAGCATGCATCTCCGGGCTGCAAGCCGCCGCTGATTTAGGGGTAACGAACCTCCGGGTCCACGGTGACTCATCACTAGTCATCAATCAAGCACTCCAAAAATGGAAAACTCGGAACGCCAATCTTGTGGCTTACCAAGCACGAGTAAGGGTTCTAGAGAAACAATTCCAGAAGGTGGAATATATCTACCTACCCCGAGAGGAGAATCAGTTTGCAGATGCACTTTCCAAATTAGCATCCCTGCTAAATATACCGGAACATCTTACTAGCATGCCGATCTGCGTTGAAAGACGGTCCGAGCCGGCCTATATCCGTGCCATCCAAGATATCGAGATAACTGATCCAGAACCTTGGTATCAGGCCGTCCTAACCTACTTGGCAACGGGAGAATATCCCACAGGAACTAAAAACCGGGCCAAGAAGGCCTTGCGAAGATTGGCGACCCAATTTGTTCGCACGGACGACGGGCAGTTATACAAAAAGACAGCACAGGGGGCTCTCCTCCTATGTATCGATAAAGTACATGCCAAAAAGGTTATGGCCGAGGTACACGATGGTGAAAATGGCCCGCATACGAACGCCCATATGCTAGCCCGAAAAATCATGAGGCTCGGGTATTATTGGAACACCATGGAAACAGACTGTCAGCTATATGTCAAACACTGCCATAACTGTCAGATCTTCGCTAATGTACAACATATGTCATCTTCCCTATTATATACCATGACATCACCATGACCATTTTCGACATGGGGTATTGACATAATTGAAAAGGTGCACCCTTCCGGGACGGGAGGTCATTGCTTCATTCTGGTGGCCATCGACTACTTCACCAAATGGGTCGAAGCCGAATCATACTGTGTCTTGAACGCCAAGCACGTGGCCAAATTCATCCAGAATAAGATCATATGCCGATACGAGATCCCACACGAGTTCATCAGTGATCACGGGACCCATTTCCAAGCTGAAACCGCTGCGTTGCTAGCGAGATACAAAATTCAAAGGCATACATCTTCACCTTACCGACCCCAAACAAATGGAGCGGTAGAAGCGGCTAACAAAACAATTGTCACCATACTTAAAAGGATGGCTGAGAATTACCGGGACTGGCCCGAAAAAATACCTTTTGCCTTTTGGGGGTATTGGACTTCAATTCGCACCGCAACCGGAGCAACTCCATATTATCTGACATATGGAATGGAGGCGGTCCAACCGGTCGAGCTAGAAGTGCCATCCCTCAGGATTTTACTTGAAAGCCAAGTACCGGAAGCAGATTGGGTCCAAGCCCGATACGATTCGCTAATCCTTTTAGACGAACGGCGATCCCGGGTCCTCAACAATATCCAAATATATCAAAAGAGGATCCAACGGGCTTTCAACAAAAGAGTTAGGCCCAGAAACATCAAAGAAGAGGATCTGGTCCTAAAATCGGTTCGTGCCTTACTACCGGTTGACCCAAGAGGAAAATTCAAACCCAATTGGGCTGGGCCACATTTAGTGAAAAAGGTCCTATCAGGAGGAGCGGTGATGCTGACAGATTTGGACGGGAACGAATTCGTCAACCCAACCAACTTGGACCAGTTGACGCGCTATTACCCAAAAACCCTATCTCAATGTCATTTGCAAGAATTTATAAAAATTTGTCTTTATATAGATTTTCAAAAATTATAGACAAGTCAATAAGTTAGAATTAACTATTCTACTGTCGCACATCTCGAACTAGTAGTCTTGATGTATTTTGAAAATTGCAAAATTCAATTTTGAACTACGTTTGGTTTGATTCTGCTACTTGCTGATACGTAGGCAACCCCACAAAAGGGTACAACCACTGCAATAAACGGAAAGACGGGAACGGTATTCATTAATATGTCTTTTATTAAAAAACCGATAAACTCGGGAAATACAAAAAAAAAAACGCCAAAAACGGCACACACAAACAAATCACACCAAAAAATAATAATAATACTCAAATAATAAAACAAAGGAGACTAATAGTCGTGCATTTTGTCCTTTTCTTTGTCCTTTGGGTCGCGCAGAGCCCGAGGTCGCCGGGGCGGGGGCGAGCGTTCCCGAATCACAAGGGGGACCTCTTTAGCTCGAACCCGTTTCTTCGACAGCGGGTCTTCTGCTATCGTCTTCGGCCCAAGTCGAGCCCGCACGTGCTTGGGTAGCCTATCTCGTGGACCAAGTCGGTCCTGCACTGCTAGTCTTGGGCCCAGTCTCCTTTCCAGGTCAGTCTGGGGGCTCACTTTCCCCCATGCACCTTTAGCACTAGACCCTTCAGCTTGAGTCTTAGTCTTCTTTCTCTGACCTGACATTAGACGGACCGAGGTAACTGGAGTGTCACCTTCAACGAAGAAGCCCCTGTTGTCCTTAACTTGCTCCCTTCGCAGCAGATCAAAAGCTTCATCGACTTTCAGAGCAGCTCGGGCTTTGGCATCGCCTGCTTTAGTCCACTTCACCTAGGAGTCTGAAACCCAGATGGAGTGACGAGATGTGGGAATAAGCCAAGTATGTCGGGTGTACCGTCTTTGCATCCAGGTATCGCACATCACATCAGTCAGTTGGGTAGGGTCACTCACAACTGCTTCAATCTCCGAGATCCTGTGCGCCCAACCATACTGCCTTAGTATGCGGTCTGGGTAAAGATGAACTGTCTGCCTGAAAGACAATATTACCTGAAAGCGAGCTCTGTCCCTTGGGTCCAAGCCTGTCCAAACATAGATGGGCCACCACGGCACCACCCATCGAATCAAGGGCCCACCATGGAATGATAACACCTCGTCCCAATACTTCTGGGTAATCTGGCGAGAAAAATCAATGGCCCGTCTCCTCGTCATCACCTGATTACGACGGTAATTGCTCGCGTCAAGAGGAGGATCTATCACTGATAGCCTCTCGTATAGCCAAATCTGAAAATAAAAGGAAACAAGAATATGAGTTCCCGGGGCAAAACAGGCGTCCGCCTAAGGACACTCGACCGAGTGCCTAGGACACTCGATCGAGTCGTACCTCTGAACACGAACAGGGGGCTTTTTACGAGGGCACTCGATCGAGTGCCAGGGTGACTCGATCGAGTGTCCACTGCAGCAGAAGACCGCGAAAAAAAATCAATCAAAAATCAAGAAAATAAAGAATCAAGAAAAATCTGACATACTTGCAGTAGACGGGTGCTTCCGGTGAGACGAGCCAATGAATCCCTCTTGCGATTATCTAAGCCTTGGATGATTTCACCCGTGATCAGCCAAGCCGGGCTGTATTCCGTCTCCATCAAATCAACCACGGTCAAGAGGCGGGCGTTACCCATACAAGACAATAAATCCATGTGACCCTCAAAGGCGTAAACATGGAACATGCAAAAGGAAAAAGCCCTACGGCTGTGAGCCGGTCTGACCCGGACATCGAGAGGATTCATGAATTTCTAAGCCAAGTCGATCAGAGAAATATTATCACCCTCCATCATACGGGATACCTCGTTGTGAGAAAGCCCCAAAAATTCTCGAAGCTTCCTCCTCGGGTCGTAAACTGAATAAGGTATGGCAGGTCGGAGTATCGGGTTCCATCCTCCCACGGCAGCAATCTCCTCGGGTAAAGGACAAACTTCTCTTCGAGGAAAGACAAAGACATGATATATGTCATCCCAGTAAGACAAGCACGCATCCAGAAAATAGCGATCAACCTGCATCTGACGAAACGGGTACAGTTGGGTAATACCCGTCTGGTTGAGAGCCACCCTATCCGTGTCCCTAAAACGTCGGGACCATTCCTGCAACATCACAGTCAATCTGTCGATTCCCATGGCTATTTTATTGAAAGGAGTAAGAAGACTTTCTTTTGAGAAGGGAGGAATTGTGGAAGAGATTATGGGAAAAATCAAGGGCAAGGGAGGGGTATTTATAGTATTAATTCTATAACCCTCTTTCCATATCTTTCCTTGCACAATAGTTTCCTAATCCCAACGGAATCAACCCAAAAGCCTAGCCTCGATACTAGCACGAAAATAATCATCCCGAACTTTCCTAAATTTCTTTGGAGTCAAAATTTTCAAAAATTCAAAAAATTTCAAAAAATTCAATTCTCAAAAATTTTCAAAAATTCAAAAAGATCATTTTTTCCCCAGCACGAGTCATTTTTCTACCTACGTGTTGCATGCAAAATTTTTATGTCACTTATACAGGTACGACTCAAGCAGGGACATACAATCCACTATATCTCCCCAGCAGAAAGCTCTAGGTGGCATTTTCCCCGGAATAGCATGGGATGGGCCTACATATAGGCGCACCCAGGACTTATGCGACAAGTCCGATTCCCCATGGAGTTATCATCTTCAACTCAGGTATGATTTCTATCTTATGGATGGCGGGCCCTTCGCGCGAGACTAATGGACTATAAACGACCCGTTCGGAAGTCTGCCAGGTTTCAATCCTCGATTAGCCTGATAGCTACTCTGACTTTCGCCTGGTCCAAGCCTCAGTAAGAGTGGGGGCTCTGTAGACACCCGCATTTTGACTGCCAGGTGTCTATGGTAGTTTCCAAAAAAACACATCCGATGATGATCGGACGCTAACGTGTCTACTCTACGCACTCGGAGATGGGCTCAAAACCATTAGTTGTTGGCTTAAGCACTCACGGAGTAAAAATCTCACAAAACAGACCTCAAATTCAGGCCCAGTGGGTCGTTTCCAGTCAAACAAGACTAATTTGAGTCAAAACCGACACCGGAAATAAAACCGACTTTTTGCGATTGGGTCAACCCCGGTCAAAGCCGTTTCCGAAACACATAAAAATAGCCACTCAAACATCAAAAGTGTACCCCAAACACAAAACCCATCAAATACCAAGTTCAAGGTCTAAAGACCCAGATCTCGCACTTCAGCTGGCCCACTCGATCGAGTGCTCAGCCCACTCGATCGAGTGGGCCCTTAAACAAGCCTGACTACGTTTGATTGGGCCACTCGACCGAGTCAGGGGGCTACTCGGTCGAGTAACCCTAGACGGAGGACTTTGCCAAAGCCTATATAAACTCCTCCTTTGCATGCATACAAACAACTTTTGACCATCCTATTCAACCTTAATTCAACCCCATTCTATACTACATACATCCAAACCCTAACCCTAGCGCTTAGGAATTCGAACCCTAACCACCATAACTTAACCTACATCTCGATACTCCCGTGCAAGCCACAATTACGAGTCCCGTCCGAGAACAAGAACATGTAGGTTGAGGGTGCAAAACCCGTCTTCTTTCCTTCTCCTCTCTCTCTCGGCTTCTTCCTCTTTTTCGTTGTTTTTTGTCATTTTATTTATTATTTTATCATCGCATTCTAATATCGATAATATATCTAGTATAAAACAATAAAATGCTTGTGAATTTGTGTCGAATGTGAGAGATGGTGGGATAAGGAAACCCGAATATACAAGAATATTGCACTCAGCGTTGCTGGTCGCTTATCCCATCACCCCGATCATTTGATTATTGAAACAAGTCAACTTAAACAATAATTTCTATTTTCGTTCGCATAGTCATCATTCAATCGTGATTTTCATCAATTACAAACTATTTTCAAAACAAGTATTTTTAATAAGGGTCGAAAACCGTTGACGCGGATCCGACATCACATAATCCCTAGGGATTCATTACGATGTCGGAGAAGCCGAGGGAATCAAGTTCTTTTTTTAATTCAAGTGTCGATCTTTTAGATTCGTTACCAGTTCCATAATTGGATGTCAAATCTAGCGATCTAGTCAAATAGTTTAACCAATTCGATTTTTCGTTGATGCTAACGTAGATGTCATTTAATTCATTAGAATTACGACACTATAAACGCGGAGGAAAATTCATATCGTTTTGGTTGACTTAAACGACTTATAGCAATTTCTTTAGTCTCGCTCTAATATTCGACATCGATTCAATTATTGAATGTCGATTATGACGAGTATTGTATATTCGAGTCGAGTATAAATTATATAATATTTATGCCCGATTTAACAAAATCATCAAAATCAAAAGCAATTTCGAAACCGATAACGAGTTGCAAAACAAACCCTAGTTCGTACAGGGGGCACTCGATCGAGTGGCTAACCCACTCGGTCGAGTGTCACCCCAAATATGAGATAGAATGCTTTTTCGACCTCCACTCGGTCGAGTCTCACAGTGACTCGGTCGAGTGGCAACGTACTCGTTCGAGTTCGTCAATAACTCGACCGAGTAGGGTCTAAAATACGGGACAGAAGCCTTTTCAGAGGTTCACTCGGTCGAGTCCCTCAATTACTCGGTCGAGTGGCCCTTTATCACGCCAAGTCGTGAGTCCTACAAGGCCATTCGAGTCTCATTAAACTTTTTTTATGACTTAGGTCGACACGTGCCTAATCAATCACGTGAAACACTACTTTTCAAAGCTTTGCATCATCCTATTTACGTCATTCTATATCATTCCATATCGCAAACTGTTATTATCGTTATGTCGTTACTAACCGTTTGTTCTTTTGTCGATTTATCTTTTATTGTTTATTTTATTGTACTAAAATGAACCTTCGCATGCTAAATTTAACTACGAAGTTAGATCTAGTTGCATTAAATCGACATAGAAACCCCTTTAATCTTTCGCATGTTTAGGGAAAATAATGTTTGCATATTCTTTTTCCCGTTCAACTAACGCGCGTATTAGAAAGTCATTCGATATCCTAGTAGAGGCCGCTAATGTGCGGGCGGGGTTGGGTGTCCTTTGTGGGCTTCCCAACACGTACCCTCACCCCTTACTTAGAACCTCGGTTTCCGGATGCCCGAAACCGTTGGCGCACGAGAGTCATTCAATACACGATAACCGATAGTGACGGTATCGGTATCAAATGCAAAGGGACGAACCCAATAAACTCTGACATCGGAAATGGGCCGTGTTTTATACATGGCCCACTACGACATAGAGTGGGTTCGAACGGGCCCGAACTCCCACAAAGTTCGGTGGTGACTCCACTTCGATTTAAATTTCAATTCGATCCATTCTCATATGGAGATTCATTCGCCTCCGCAAACCCGCGCGTGGCCGCGTCGGGGTGGACCTATGTCATGTCCACAGTGGGCCATGCACAAAGTATGACCCATTCGGATGTCAAAGTTTATTGGGTTCGTCCCTTTGCATTTGATACCGATACCGACATTATCGGATACCGTGTATTTAATGACTCTCGTGCGCCAACGGTTTCGGGCATCCGGAAACCGAGGTTTTGAGTAAGGGGTGAGGGTACGTGTTGGGAAGTTCACAAAGAATACCCATCCCAGCTCGTACATTAGCGGCCTCTACTAAGATATCGTTTGACTCTCTAATACGCGCGTTAGTAGAACGGTAAAATGATATGCAAACATTATCTTGCCTAAACATGTGAATAATTTAATGGGTTGCTAAGTCGATTTGATGCATTTAAATTTAACGTTAAAGTTGTATTTAGCATGCGGGTTCATTTTAGTACAATAAAATGAATAATAGAAATAAATCGTCAAAAATAGAAACAAACACGTTAGTACCGGCATAACGATAATAACGATTTGCAAGGAATATAAAATAATATAGAATGATGTAAGGAAATATGATGCATGGTTTTTGGAAAGGAATAAATCACGTGGTAGACTTTGATACGTGTTGACCGAAGCCATTGAGAATATTTTATCGGGACATAAAGGAGGTTAAAAGACTCACGGTTTTGACGAACTAGGAGCCGCTCGATCGAGTCATTGAAGGACTTGACCGAGTGGTCTCGAAAGAAAGTGTCTTGCCCGATTTTGTGGCGCCACTCGATCGAGTGGGTTAGACACTCGGTCGGGTGGTACCTGTACGAATCATGGTTCGTTTGGTTTTGATTTGGAAATTGTTTTCGGTTTTTGAAAATCATCAATTCATTAGGTCGCGTAGAAATATAATGAAACTTATACCCGACCTGAATCGATACTCGCCATATTCTATGCTCAATTATGATATCGATATCGAATATTTGGAGTGTGCCTAAAAAAAGGAATTTTGAAGAATTATTGCTAATTGAGTTAAGACGAAATAATTGATTTTATGTCACGATTTTCAGAGAACCACGCGACTCGCGCGGCCGCGCGACTCGCACGAGGCACGTGCGACTCGCGTGGCGGACTGTTTCTCGGTCCCGATTTTGTGTTACTCGTTGTACCCGGTGCTTGGTTATAGGGCCGATACCGAATACTTAGAGTATGTTTTGAAAATATGATTTTGTAAGTCGTTTAAATCGGACTAAAATGATATGAATAATCTCCGCGTTTATAGTGTCGTATTAATTCTAATGAATTAGCTGACAACTATTTTAGCATCAACGATAATCGTGTTAGTTATATTTGTTGACCAAATCGTGTAAATTCGACATCCAACTATCGAGTTGGCATCGAATCTAATAGATTGACGCTTTGTATCTACTTTAATTAAAACCTTGATTCCCTCCGCATCCCGACATCACGAAAAATCCTTACGGATTGTGTGATATCGGATCCGCATCAACGGGTTTCGACTCTAATTAAAAAAAGTGTTTTTTTAAAAAGTAGTTTTGAAATTGATGTGGTGCGATGAATGATGATGATAACGACGCGAATAAAATAATAAAACGTGACTAGCGACGCAACAAATTAAAAAAAGATTATTGATGTTGACTTGCTTCAACAATCAAATACTCGGGGTGTCGGGATAAACGACCGTCAACATAGGGTGCGATACCCTCGTAATATTCGGATTTTCTTATCCTGTCATCCCTCGTATTCGACACGAATTAGCAAGTATTTTAATATCTTATACTAGAGATTATTATCGATATTAGAGACACGACAACAAAATAAAATAATACAAATGACTACGACGACAACGACGGACGACGCGCGAGAGAAGAAAAGGTAAAAGAACGGGATTTTGCACCCTCAACCTACATGTTTCTTGTCTCGGATTTGGACTCGCTTGATTGTGGTTTTAGCACCAGAGTATCAAGGTTGATGTAAGTTTGAGTTGTGGTGGTTTAGGATTTGCTAGATGCTAGGGTTGAAGGTAGTAATTAAGATGTAGAATTAATTGGGGTTGCCTTAGGGTTGTTTTTTGATGTGTAAAAAAGTTCCTTTAAAGGGGTTGCGAGGGGAGGTATATATAGGATATTGCTCCCCCTCCTTGTCCAAGGTTACTCAATCAAGTGTCCTGACGGACTTGATTGAGTGGCCCACCTGAAAGAGGACCGCGAGTTTGCTCTCGGAAACGGCTTTGATCGGGTTTTGACCCGGTTGCTAAAAGACGGTTTTATTTCCGGTGTCGGTTTTGACCCAAATTAGTCTCATTTTATTGGAAACGACCCACTGGGCCTGAATTTGAGGTCGGTTTTGTGAGATTTGTACTCCGTAAAAAAGCCCAAGCCAGGAACCAATGGTTCTGAGCCCATATCCGAGCGCGTAGAAACACGTTTGCGTCCGATCATCATCGGGTGTTTTTTGGAAACTGCTATAGACACCTAGCAGCCAAATATAGGTGTCTACAACACTATTCATAACTAAAGATAATTTTTGATATTCTCGACATTCTATAAGACAAAATATAATTATGTGGTATTGTAGACACCCACATTTTGACCGCCAGGTGTCTATAGTAGTTCCCGCCAAACACCCGATGATGATTGGACGTAAACATGCTTTGATAGACTCGGATATGGGCTTGTAATCATGGGCATTTGGTTTAGACTTTTTAAGGAGTACAAATTTCATAAAACCAACCTCAAATCCACGCCCAGTGGGTCGTTTCGAGTCAAATAACACTAATTTGGGTCGAAACCGTCACCAGGGGTAAAACCGTCTTTTAGCGACCGAGTCAAAACCCGGTCAAAGATATTTCTCGAGACTTGTAGGCTGACCGTGACATCTCACACGTCCTATTCGGACTCCAGTTCTACAAAAGTCAGCCATACAAAAATAATAAACAATTCCGTTTAAGGTAGAATTCGATCTCGAGTAGGAATCCTATCCGAGAACCGACTCAGACACTCAACCGAGTGCAAACACTCGGCCGAGTGATACAAAACCAGCCGGTTTCCCTCTTTTCTTCTCTTACAAGAAAACGGAATTCTCGTTATCCTCAGCTTCTTACTCAAGCGGTAATTCTAGCTCGAACAGGAATCCTATTCAAAAACCGATTCGAACACTTGACCGAGTGTAAAACACTCGGCCAATACACCTTCAAGTCAGCCGTGTTTCCCTTTCTTCTTGGCCAAGAAAGCGGAATTCTTATTTCCCTCGAACTCCTACGTTTCCTATCCTAAGCGGTATTCAAACTCTCCTAAACCAAGGTCGGAAACTCCCTATAAATAGGACCTCCCGTCCAACACAAAACATAACTTTTTTCCAGCCAACATACACGGTTTTCACACACCCATCACACCGAAAAAAATAGCCTTATAACACGGTTCATACACCAATCCCATAGTTAGCGAATCCCGACACTTTTCCCGAAGCCTCGGAGCCTTGACCGCACGTCAAACCCGACGTCCCAAACCACCCAAACCGATACACCTTAACTCATCCTCATCATCTCGACGCTCCCAAGTCTAAGCCACTTCCCGACGAGCCTTATCCCGAGAAAACAAAGCATGTAGGTTGAGGGTGTAAATCAAACCCGTCTCTCTTCTCTTCTCCTCGTCTTTTTTATTATTATGGGTCTTTCGTCGGTCTTTTTTATTTTCTAATATCGATATTATTAAAAAAACTATTTTCATATATCGAATATTCTTAAAATATGATATCGATTCTATATAATCGAATATCGTATTCACAAGAATTATATTAAGTTTTCGACGACATCGTTATATTTTATTCAAAACCCTTTTTTTTTACAACTCTTCGTTCAAAATTCTTTTCTTTTTACTTTTCGTTCAAAAACAAACTTTTTTTCAAAACCTTTTCTAAAGTCATTCCGACTATTTGATATCGATTTCATAATCGAATATCGAATACGACGAATATCGAAAATATAAACCGAGTATAAATTAATTCATATTTGTACGCGATTTATAAGGTTAACGATTTTCGAACAAAAAATAAAAATCAGACCCGTACGCGAGTCGCGCCCGGTCCAAGCGACTCGCGCACGAGTCTGATCCGGTTCTATTTTTTTAGTTTTTCGTTCGTTTATTTTTATTATTTTACGAGACGATTTCTAAATTTACATCTTTTCCAAAACTATTCCAAGTATTTGATAATCAACTATCGAATATAACGAATATCGAGAATATTAAGTCGAGTACGAGTTATGCGATATTCGTACGCGATTTAATCAAAAATTTTCCAAAAACCGTTGTCGAAATCAGGCCGCCACGCGACCCGCATGAGTCTCGGGCGAGTCGCGCGGCTCTCGGCCCAAACACATCTTTTTTTCGTTTTTTTATTTATTTTTTCTCGAACATCGTTTTTTATACAAAACAACGTTTTAAACTATATTTTTCAGATTTCGATTTATTTTCTCGATTTTATATTTCTTTCCTATATTATTATTTCAATCGTTACTAACCCGTTTTCTCGTGTTTGTAGCAAATTATTCTCATATTTTCTTTTTATCGTTTTATTAGACTAAAACGAAATTCACATGCTAAAATAACTTTGACGTTATTGGATTAACATGCATTAAACGACTTAGCAACCCATTTTATTTCTCCTCACATGTCTTAGGAAAATAATCTCTGCATATCATTTCATCGTCGAACTAACGCGTGTACACAAAACCGAACGATATCTTAGTAAAGGCCGCTAAGTGCGGGCGGGGTTGGGTCAACGAGCTTCCCAACACGTACCCTCACCCCTTACTCAGAACCGTGGTTTCCGGATGTCCGAAACCATTGGCAACGAGAGTCATTCAATATACGATTAACCGCTTCAGTCGGCATCGATATCGAACTGCAAAGGGACGAACCCGATAAACTCTGACATCGGAAATGGGCCAGGCTTTAAGTATGGCCCACTACGACATAGAGTGGGTTAGAACGGTTCCGAATAACCATAAAATTCGGTGGCGACTCCTACTTCGATTTAAAATTCTATTCGATCCATCTCATATGGAAATTTTACGCCTCCCCAAAACCCGCGCTTCGCCGCGTCGGGGTGGACCTATGTCATGTCCACAATTTGGCGACTCCGCTGGGGATTAACTGATGTGTCACTTACCATCGGCATCCTCTGGGTGAGACTCGAAAAGAAATCGTTCGATTAGTAATGTACACGTTTTAGTTCAATGATTCATGCATAACCCCGTTCTATCCCGGGCCGGTTACTTGTGACCGACGTCCCACTATACCACGGTGCATTCCCACTTGGATGCACTAAAGACTTCAATGGCGGAACTCGTTTAGGTTTTGCGGCATGTCCTAAGACCAACTCGGCTTAGGGAGTCCGTCCTCAGTACGAGAAAGCCATCGTTGTTGGTATAGACCCTATTAGACCGACCGAGACTTAGACTAAGAGCATACATGGCGTCGTTATACTGATTCTATGACTACATGCTACTTGATCTCCTTTGGTCTTTTCAAAAACCGTCATTTTTACAAAAATTTACATCTTTTCAAACCCATCTACTTTTTCAAAACCCGGAAAGCTGCCGAATTTAGGACTTATGATTTTGACTCAAAATAGCCTATTTTTAGCCGGTATGCTGTCCAAACCTTTTCAAAAAAAAAGCCCGAAATCTCGGCCCCATAACCCTTTTTCCAGTTTTCAAAAAAAATCGGGTCTTCCAATCCGACTTTGCTCGGTTTTCAAATTCAAATTCCCTTTTCAAAACCCTCTTCTTCTTAGGACTTCCCGTATTTAGCAGTGTTGGGTCTTGTCATAGGGTGTAAGAGTCTATAGCGTCGAAACTCCGTCGATCTTATATCACGAGTTTCCACCCCATCCCAGTCCGCCTTACTTGTCAAGGCACGGCCCACCTTCGTAGGACTAACTCCTACAAAGGAAAGCCCGTTTACACACTCGAGTCCAAAGTCTGAGGAATTCTCACGTAAACCTTCCTTCGAACGGGACTAGGCCCACTTTGCCGAATCCTAAGGAAAGCCCACCGTCCACGAGTCACCCGTCTAGGTGTCTTTTCCGAGTCAACCTTTTACAAGGCATAGCCTTATAACAAAAGGTTCGTGATCCTTACATCTAAGGGTCACTCGTCCGACACTCGAGTCTTAACAAAGTCTTCCGTCCCACTCGGGGGCTACCCTTCAGTAGAGCGATCAATCACGGTTGCTCTAAGGGTCTTGTCTTACACGTGTTGTCTCACGTATCCCACTTCCGAGTCACTTAGGTGTCACACCATCTGAGTCCTATCAGATTCTTTAGCCTCACTCGGGGGCTATCCCCCACCGAGCAGTCAACCACGGTCATTCTAAGGGCACCCCACGTTCATCATACACTGGCGTCCTTATGATGCCTTCTTCGAGTCGTACCTATGCTACAAATACTCGAGTCATCAAGGGTTAGGTCACCACGGTTGGTCCGAGCACGCGACGCGGTCAAACACGGTTGCCTTATTTTCGGACTCGCCCTCATACCCTGTCCGAGTCTCATGGTCGAGTCCAAGCCAGGGTCGTTACCTCGTCTAGATCAACGTTCGAGTATCCCGGTCCAAGAGTCTTTGTCGACCCGTCAACCCGGGCCATGTCTAGTTTGACTCCCTCTCTTGCACTTGCGCAAAGCCGAGTTTAGGCGAGTCGTGACACCCGTCGTTCTCTCCAATCAAAGACCTTACCAAAAAAAAAACAACCAACCGAGCATCCGAGTCCGGATTTGATTCGAGTCTAAGTCTGAGTTCGAGTCTAGGATACCCTACATCCTCATTTCCAAATCAGCGTCAGAGTCATTTGTATTCTGTCCTTTTTTTCAAAATTCAATAAAATCAGCTTTTCTGTTTCTTATACATACTTTCCTTATGTGCTTCCGTGAACATGGTGAACACCATCATACACTGTGAGCGCACGCACGTGACTATTATAGGCACATCTATAATGACTGCAGGAAACCGAGCCCGTGTTTTCCTTTTACCTATTCCATGTCTGGTATAGAAAGCCACATAACTACCCGTAGCAGGAGAATATCGAATCCTATGACAAATCTGGGTAGTCTTCTAGTTTGGGTTCAAGACGGAAGGCAAGCCCACTTCTCACAATAAACACCCATCCAATAAAACTAGCCAGTCCCTACCTTAGGTGTTAGTCTGACCGACAAAAAAGAGGCTGGACAAAAAAATCAAAAATCCAAGAGAAAAAAAAAACAAAAGGCCAAAACAAAAAAGCTGGCCATGATCAAAAAAGAATTATCAACATCTCTCGACCAGACACGGTCAACTCAAATGAAGAATCCCATGACCGGGGCTAAGAGGTCAACCCAAAGAATTCAAAAAACCCATGACCGTGAAACGATCAGTTCAAAAATTATCAATACCCATACCATCCAATAGGGGAGAAACAGTCAAGCTGGTCAGATAACACCACATCTTGCCTTCCCACATTACAACCCTCAAGAGCTTCTCGAGACCTAGGCTAGAGACAGCCCAGAATTTTGAGGATTCAAGCTCCATAGGATACACCCTAACCTTTAGGGCCAGACATGGAAATCAGATCCCGCATTATCAAACCTGCCCAATCGAAGCTCGAGCCATTCTACTCGACTTCCCCTTTACATAACAGAATTCACAATCACCATATGCAAATCCGAGAGCAAAACTCGTTAAAATCCCCGAGATCAAAACTCATCAAATCCCCGAGAGCAAAACTCATCAAATCCCCGAGAGCAAAACTCGTTAAAATCCCCGAGAGCAAAACTCATCAAATCCGAGAGCAAAACTCGTTAAAATCCCCGAGAGCAAAACTCATCAAATCCCCGAGAGCAGAACTCATTAAAATCCCCGAGAGCAGAACTCGTTAAAATCCCATCCCAATTCTTCTCATTCAAACCAGTTACCAGCCCCAAACACGGGAACTCAACTTGCAGTCGGCATAGAACATGCCCAAATAAGTTCACACCACCTCTGGGGGCTACCCCGGAGAACGCTCACAGTCACAGGATCAACATCCTAACTATTCTAGCCCTTTGATCAAGACATCACTGGGAATGCACCTAGCCTACACCATCGTTGTGGCTAGTTACACACAAAGCCCTAGTAAACTAGGCACCATTATATATCTTTCAATCCACTGAACTACGGCTTGGTTTGATTTCACTACACGTGAATACGTAGGCAGCCTTTCAACAAGGGCACAACCACCCACATTACACACATTAAAAAAGCGCCATCATTCCGGTCACGACACTATCATGTTCTCAACAGTTAGCTTTGTCGTCCTGGGGGCTTCTCCTAGGCAGAAGTTCTCCATCCACTCACAAAATCCAGATAATTTCAAAAAATCTAGTCTCCTTTCTATAGTGTGTCTTAGTACTTGGCTTAGTCAAAGACGAGAATCTGTCAGGACTCGGAGCAATACCCACTTTGGAAATGTCCCAAAAATCAAAAATTCAAAAGGAGCACTAGACTACAGCATTGTTACTGCTAAAACAGTCTCATTACAGACTACTGTAATTGCCCCATAGCAGATCATTCCCATTTCAATGTTCGACTGTGTTGTCACTTGCCTAAGCTACGGAATAGCGCAACTTAAGAGTCTTGTCATCTTAGGTGGCCCACCCCCTACCGAGTCACGGTCCAACCCTTAGAGAGTCCAGTCGTGTCTGTCAACTCGTCCTCTCGCGTCCGGATTCAAGTCTGTCGGTATATCTCTCTCTCTTCAAATTCTCATTTTTTGCAAAACTTAGCCATTTGAGAAAATCCCTTTCCTAGTCATCACAGGAATAGGCTTTATATCACACTCCCTACTTCATCTAGGCGTACAGGCCTAACCAGGAAGTTTCAGGAATCCGTGTCAGAATCCGTTTAGGAATCAAAGTCATCCCAAGCGTCCTTATTTCCAAACCATTCCAAAAAAATTCAGCATTTCCCTTTTCAAAAATTTTCGAAAAATCATCATTTCTTCCCCAGCATGAGTCAGTGTTTCGCCTAAATGTTACATACAAATTATGTCAGCATACAGGTACACCCAAGACTCCCAGAAAATTCTAAGTTCCCCAGTGGAAAAGCTCAAGCAACTTCTTTCAGGACATATCTGCAAACAGATATGCCCATAGCTTCCAAGGCAAGCTCCCGCGCAATTCTAAGACAGGATATATCTGCAAACAGGTATACCCCTAGCTTCCTAGGCAAGCTCCCGCAACATTATCAGCATCAACCCAGGTATGATTTTTATTCTATGGCTGGCGAGCCCTTCACGCAGGTCTAATGGACCCTAAACGACCCGATCGGAAGTCTGCCAGGTTTTAATCCTTGATTGACCTGGTAGCTACTCTGACTTTTGCCTTGTCCAAGCCTCAGTCAGAGTGGGGGCTCTGTAGACACCCACATTTTGACCGCCAGGTGTCTATAGTAGTTCCCGCCAAACACCCGATGATGATTGGACGTAAACATGCTTTGATAGACTCGGATATGGGCTTGTAATCATGGGCATTTGGTTTAGACTTGTTAAGG
Organism: Agrostemma githago; assembly: GCA_958450325.1. Classification (NCBI taxonomy): domain Eukaryota; kingdom Viridiplantae; phylum Streptophyta; class Magnoliopsida; order Caryophyllales; family Caryophyllaceae; genus Agrostemma; species Agrostemma githago. The sequence goes on from OY288242.1 coordinate 57,036,872, forward strand.
AGTACAAATTTCATAAAACCAACCTCAAATCCACGCCCAGTGGGTCGTTTCGAGTCAAATAACACTAATTTGGGTCGAAACCGTCACCAGGGGTAAAACCGTCTTTTAGCGACCGAGTCAAAACCCGGTCAAAGATATTTCTCGAGACTTGTAGGCTGACCGTGACATCTCACACGTCCTATTCGGACTCCAGTTCTACAAAAATCAGCCATACAAAAATAATAAACAATTCCGTTTAAGGTAGAATTCGATCTCGAGTAGGAATCCTATCCGAGAACCGACTCAGACACTCAACCGAGTGCAAACACTCGGCCGAGTGATACAAAACCAGCCGGTTTCCCTCTTTTCTTCTCTTACAAGAAAACGGAATTCTCGTTATCCTCAGCTTCTTACTCAAGCGGTAATTCTAGCTCGAACAGGAATCCTATTCAAAAACCGATTCGAACACTTGACCGAGTGTAAAACACTCGGCCAATACACCTTCAAGTCAGCCGTGTTTCCCTTTCTTCTTGGCCAAGAAAGCGGAATTCTTATTTCCCTCGAACTCCTACGTTTCCTATCCTAAGCGGTATTCAAACTCTCCTAAACCAAGGTCGGAAACTCCCTATAAATAGGACCTCCCGTCCAACACAAAACATAACTTTTTTCCAGCCAACATACACGGTTTTCACACACCCATCACACCGAAAAAAATAGCCTTATAACACGGTTCATACACCAATCCCATAGTTAGCGAATCCCGACACTTTTCCCGAAGCCTCGGAGCCTTGACCGCACGTCAAACCCGACGTCCCAAACCACCCAAACCGATACACCTTAACTCATCCTCATCATCTCGACGCTCCCAAGTCTAAGCCACTTCCCGACGAGCCTTATCCCGAGAAAACAAAGCATGTAGGTTGAGGGTGTAAATCAAACCCGTCTCTCTTCTCTTCTCCTCGTCTTTTTTATTATTATGGGTCTTTCGTCGGTCTTTTTTATTTTCTAATATCGATATTATTAAAAAAACTATTTTCATATATCGAATATTCTTAAAATATGATATCGATTCTATATAATCGAATATCGTATTCACAAGAATTATATTAAGTTTTCGACGACATCGTTATATTTTATTCAAAACCCTTTTTTTTTACAACTCTTCGTTCAAAATTCTTTTCTTTTTACTTTTCGTTCAAAAACAAACTTTTTTTCAAAACCTTTTCTAAAGTCATTCCGACTATTTGATATCGATTTCATAATCGAATATCGAATACGACGAATATCGAAAATATAAACCGAGTATAAATTAATTCATATTTGTACGCGATTTATAAGGTTAACGATTTTCGAACAAAAAATAAAAATCAGACCCGTACGCGAGTCGCGCCCGGTCCAAGCGACTCGCGCACGAGTCTGATCCGGTTCTATTTTTTTAGTTTTTCGTTCGTTTATTTTTATTATTTTACGAGACGATTTCTAAATTTACATCTTTTCCAAAACTATTCCAAGTATTTGATAATCAACTATCGAATATAACGAATATCGAGAATATTAAGTCGAGTACGAGTTATGCGATATTCGTACGCGATTTAATCAAAAATTTTCCAAAAACCGTTGTCGAAATCAGGCCGCCACGCGACCCGCATGAGTCTCGGGCGAGTCGCGCGGCTCTCGGCCCAAACACATCTTTTTTTCGTTTTTTTATTTATTTTTTCTCGAACATCGTTTTTTATACAAAACAACGTTTTAAACTATATTTTTCAGATTTCGATTTATTTTCTCGATTTTATATTTCTTTCCTATATTATTATTTCAATCGTTACTAACCCGTTTTCTCGTGTTTGTAGCAAATTATTCTCATATTTTCTTTTTATCGTTTTATTAGACTAAAACGAAATTCACATGCTAAAATAACTTTGACGTTATTGGATTAACATGCATTAAACGACTTAGCAACCCATTTTATTTCTCCTCACATGTCTTAGGAAAATAATCTCTGCATATCATTTCATCGTCGAACTAACGCGTGTACACAAAACCGAACGATATCTTAGTAAAGGCCGCTAAGTGCGGGCGGGGTTGGGTCAACGAGCTTCCCAACACGTACCCTCACCCCTTACTCAGAACCGTGGTTTCCGGATGTCCGAAACCATTGGCAACGAGAGTCATTCAATATACGATTAACCGCTTCAGTCGGCATCGATATCGAACTGCAAAGGGACGAACCCGATAAACTCTGACATCGGAAATGGGCTAGGCTTTAAGTATGGCCCACTACGACATATAGTGGGTTCGAACGGTTCCGAATAACCATAAAATTCGGTGGCGACTCCTACTTCGATTTAAAATTCTATTCGATCCATCTCATATGGAAATTCTATGCCTCCCCAAAACCCGCGCTTCGCCGCGTCGGGGTGGACCTATGTCATGTCCACAGGTATCTTGCTTGATTCATCTCTACGAGTAGGTCAAGAATATTAACTTTTTATAATTTTTGCTAATGTAAAATGAGAGATATCGATGGTGCCAAACGCACCTCGACAAATGTGCAAAAGAGAAATATGTAGTTTGGATTTGAATGGAGGGAGTATCAAGCTTGAAGGTCTTACCAACTATCAATTGCATCGGATCCTTTTTCCTCGAACCTTGCGAAATGGGGCAAGAAGATGGCTTCAAAGTTTCCCGAGTAACACTTTCCACACTTGGAAGCAACTATGCAACGCTTTTCTCGAGAAATTCTTCCCGCCATCCAAGACTAATAGATATGGATGGAAATCCAAACATTTCAACAACAGAAGGATGAAAATCTGAGTGAGGCTTGGGACCGATTTCAAACTTTACAAAGAAATGTGCACACCATAGTATACCTAACTAGCTCTTGCTTCACACATTCTTTAATTCTCTGTCCGACGATGTGAAAGAGAATATCAACTGTAGACACCCGCATTTTGACTGCCAGGTATCTATGGTAGTTTCCAAAAAACACCCGATGATGATCGGACGCAAACGTGCTCTAACGCGCTCGGATATGGGCTCAGAATCAGTATTGTCCGGCATGGGCTTTTAACGGGATACAAATCTCACAAAACCAACCTCAAATTCAGGCCCAGTGGGTCGTTCCGAGCAAAATAAGACTAATTTGGGCCAAAACCGACACCAAAAATAAAACCCGTCTTTTAGCGACCGGGTCAAAACCCGGTCAAAGACGAATCCGTCACACAAAGTCAACCAGGTGCGCTTCTAGAAATGTGCGCCCAAATACAAAATTCAAAAATATCAAAAGTCAACCATTTCCTAAAATGGCTCGTCCAAATTGACCCACTCGGTCGAGTGGAGCCTCAAAATCCGGAACAGACCCGTTTTTAAAGGCACTCGACCGAGTGCACTAGGGCCACTCGATCGAGTGACCCTAAGTCGTGGGGTTTTTCTATAAATACCCCATCAACTCATCACACTTCACAACTTTGGCACCTATCAATTTCAGCCAACTTTGCACTCCTTTACACCACATTTCAGCCACTATTCAACTCCTAAACACCATCACACGTATACACACATCGAGAGCAAGAAGTCGTAAAAATCCGTCACTACAAAACCTCCATATCCACACACCATCAACTCTTCCTACACACTCCACGTTCCCGCGCCATTGCCGCCATTTGACGAACCGTATACCGAGAAGCAAGAGCATGTAGGTTGAGGGTGTGACATTCAACACCGACATCTCCTTTCTCTTTTGTTTTCGTTTTTTTATTTATGTTTATGGACCTATATATCATAATTAGTCGATAGTAATGACAAAAGCTAACATCTAACTTTTTTTCTTTATCGCATCTAACAATCTAACATTTAATTACCGTTATTTATTTTTTCGTCTTATTTATCGCGTATACGTAATAATAATGAGTCTCGGTTTCAAATTCGTTTAATTATGACGATCATCTAAAGTCCGTCTAATCCCTTTAAGAGCAACGACGGAGATGGCACCCTTTCGAGGAGCGCCGCCCCAATGTACTCAAGGGCACGATGTGATCGTGACTGATCATAGTTGAACGCATTTAATTCCATTTCTAAAATTAGCGCGAAATCCGTTGATGCAAAAATCGACATCACATAATCCGTTAGGATTAATACAAATGTCGTAATGCGGAGGACTACAATTTCGTCGCTAATCAAATCTTTTAATTTCATAATAGCATCTTCTATAAAATTCCGACGACAGTATTATAGTCGCATAATACACGTTTATAGTATCGAAAAACCGGGTTAAATCTTAATCATCAATATTTTTATTTAACTCGGCAACAATCGATTTTAAACAAATAAAACGTAACGAGCCATGCCTCGTACAGGGGGAACTCGACCGAGTGCCATGAGCCACTCGATCGAGTTGCACCCCAAAAACCGGGCAGTAGCCACTTTAAAGGTGCACTCGATCGAGTCCAAGCCAATGACTCGATCGAGTGGGTCCTGTAGCCCAACAAGCCGAGAACTCTAATGCGTCGTTCGAGCCTCGTTATTTTCCTACGACTTTAGTCGTCGCGTGTAAAGTCGATCACGTGATCTCTTCTTCCAAAATTCATGCATATCACTTCACCTAAACGACTTTGATCGACGGTCTCGCACTATTAATCGTGTGTTGACAACTCTTTAGTCGTATCCGACACATGATTAATTTAGACTCTATTTCTCGATGTGATAAGTCGGGACAAGGCATCGAGATTCGGGATCGGGCTAGCACCACGCCTAAGTTCTCTATCCCCGTCCTTTGGTTAATATACAAAATAATGTGTACTTAATCAAAGTTCGTCCATTTACACGACTCACGGTCTAGTTTATATTTATTATATATGGGTCCGTTTCTAGTTAACGTTTACCATTTCCTATTTGATTATTCTATTTTATTGCTCGTTGTATTGGGAATTCCGGGTTGTATTTCCGCCCGTGTAACTTGTAATCGATTTATATTGCTTTGCTTTATTCATTTATGTTTTACCGTTTATAAATGAACCTTCGCATGCTAAATCACCTCGACAATAATTAAGATGCATTAAAATGACGTAGCAACCCATTCAATATTTATATCTCGTAAAATGTTGTTTGCATATCATTTTACCGGATTACTAGCGCGCATATTAGAAAGTCAAACGATGTCTTAGTAGAGGCCGCTAAGTGCGGGCGGGGTTGGGTGTTCTTTGTGGGCTTCCCAACACGTACCCTCACCCCTTACTCAGAACCTCGGTTTCCGGATGCCCGAAACCGTTGGCGCACGAGAGTCATTCTATACACGATAACCGGTATTCACGGTATCGGTATCGCAATGCAAATGGACGAGCCCAAAAAATTCTAAAACCGAAATGGGCCGTACTTTGTGTGCGGTCCATAGCGATATAGAGTGGGCTCGAATGGGCCCGAACTCCCACAAAGTTCGGTGGCGACTCCATTTCGACTTAAATTTCAATTCGATCCATTCTTATATAAAGATGCATTCGTCTACCCAAACCCGCGCGTGGCCGCGTCGTGGTGGACCTACGTCATGTCCACAATTTGGCGACTCCGCTGGGGATTAACTGATGAGTGACTAACCATCGGCATCCTCAGGGTGAGACTCGAATAGAAATCGTTTGACTAGTACAATACGCGTTTTAGTTTTACGGTTCATGCATAACCCCATATTTTCCCGGGCCGGTACTGGTGACCGACGTCCCACTATACCACGATGTACTCCGCCTTGGATACGTCAAAGGTGTTCATAATCGATTCGTATGGACTTTGCGGCATATTCCAACTCGACTTAGGAAGTCCGTCCGGATTCTCGTCTAGACTATGAGCACTGGTATAGACCCCATTTAGATCGACCGAGACTTAGTGTAAAGCATACATGGCATCGTTATAATGCTTCTGTGACTATGTAGTACTTGGTTCCCGTGTCGTTTTTCAAAAACCGTTATTTCAAAAATGCCCCTTTTCAAAAAGTATATTCTAATTTCAAAACCCGGGAAGCTACCGAGTTTAGGACTCTTGATTTTTACTCAAAATAGCCTATTTCTAGCCGGTATGCTGCCCATTTTCCAACTCAATTCAAAAATATTTTCGAACTTTCAAAATTGTGGCCCGATACACTTTCTGAACTTTTTTTTTTTAAAAAAAAAGAAGTCGGGCCTTCCCCCGAGATTTCTCGGATTTTCCAAAAAAGCAATCCATTTCTAAAACCTTCCTCTTCTTAGGACTTCCCGTATTTAGCAGTGTCGGGTCGTGTCATAAGTTGTCGAAGTCTTTAGCGTCGGAACTTTGTCGATTTTACATCACGGGTTCCTTCCCTATCCCAGTCCGCCTTATTAGACTAAGGCAAGGCCCACCTACGTAAGACATTCTCTTACATAGGAGGGTCCGTTTACACCCTTGAGTCTAAAGTCTGGGGAAACCTCACGTGGACCTTTTTTTGCGCAGAACTCGGCCCACATAGCCGAATCCTAAGGAAGGCACGCTATTCATGAGTCGCCCGTCTAGGAGTCTTTGTCAAGTCGTTTTTTAGTCTTTTCCCTGCTCGGGACGTACTTTTCTTTCTTTGGTTCCGAGGTCCGGTTTCGGTTTCTGATTGCGCGGTGTTCTTACAGACAGGCCACCTTCCACCAGACACAACCGCAAAATTGAAGCAGCTCTGAACAATCTGAAGGCCTCCGTGGATGCCATGGCCGCCAAACACACTGACATTGATGCCCAACTGACAGAAATGAGGACTGGTCAAGTTGCTATCGTTGCTCGCATGGCTGCAGTGGAGCAAAGGGCTCCTAATGCCGAGGCTACTGGACCTCTAGCTGAACTGGTTAGTGCGGTGCACCGATTAGAGGGACAAGTTCATTTGGCTGGGAGTAACAATATCCATCGGGAGAATAGCCGTGAGTACTCCCCGGTGAGTGACAAGCTGCCCGCGAACCTGAATCTCACGGGCTTACCCATGTTTGAGGGGACCGAAGACCTGTTACTACATGTACGGGCCTTCAAATAATTCATGGCTATCAAAGGGGTAGATTCTTCAATGTTCAAGAATCTTTTTGCTGCATCCCTCGAGAAGCACCCACGGGCCTGGTACTATAGGCTAGACCCGAAGAAATACCCAACTTGGGATGATGTGGCTACGGAATTTGCTCAAAACTATGCTGACGACACCGAGATCCAAACCACAATGCGGTCTTTGGAGGTCATGGCCGAAGAACCTAAGGAAGGTTTTACCAAGTACCTTCAACGCTGGAGGGCCGAAAGTGTAAAACTGGTCGATAAGCCCAGTGAGAAGACTTTAGTGGAGGCCTTTGTCAAGAACCTCCTTCCCTTCTACCGGGTCCACCTCCGGTATGCTGTCATACCCAATTTCACCACTCTTACTGAAATGGGTATGAGAACTGAAGATGATCTTAGACTAGAGAACCTTACTAAGGCCTCTAGTAAGGGATACCAAGGGGCTTTCTCGTCCACTGCCAAGCCCCCGGCTGCAACCCGCAGTATCTTTGACACAGTTAATCTACTAGACGCCCCGTCCAAAAAGAATACCCCTTCTAGGGTGCTCACTGATATAGGGACTACTATACATATGCCTTACAAAGGCTATCTTCCAAGGGCCTGGTCCAACCGATAGGCCCAACTCCTGAAGTCCCAGTTGAAAAACGCTCCAAAAGCTATAATGCCCAAGCCTATTGCCAATATCATCGGGGCAATGGGCATGATACCAAGAAATGTTGGAAGTTGAAGCATCTGATTCAAGATTTGATTGAGAGCGGGAAAATACCGTTACCCGGGGACAAGCCAAACAACAAGGACAACCCCTTTAGCTCTCATGTTATCTTCACCGGGGAGGTGATCGACTGCTCTCACCTCATCTCTCCTTTCATCCCGCAAATCAATGGGATCTGGTTCGATGATGAGGAAGATGTGTACCTCACCAAAGGGGAAGCTGTCCCTATCACCCCCGAAGAAATACGAAAGGCTAAGTCCAATGTCTTAGCCAGTAACCACCTCGCCAATGTCGGTCGTCCTTACCAAGCTACTAGCTCTAAGGACATCCCTATCCCGGTAACCGTCACTGAACCTGCCAGGACGGAAGAGGCCATTGAAGAGCCAAACACTGACACAGCTCTTGTCAAGCAACTGAAGAGGGCTCGGGTTGACCTCACTATATTGCAACTCTTGGTCAGCTCGCAAGAACATCGAGAGGCACTTACTAAGGCTCTCGATCAAATAAAAGTCGACTCCCAGGTTACCTCTACTGAAATGGTAGCCACCATCATGCCCTACCTCAAGGGCAAGTCCAAGGAAGAAGGCCCATTAATTACCTTCTCGGAGTCTGACCCACCACCGTTCGGGGCCTCTCACAATCTGGCCCTGTACATCACGGTAATCTGCCGGGGTAAGTATCTCCCGATGACCCTAGTTAATGATGGGTCTGCTGTGAATGTCCTCCCTTTAAGGACTGCCAAAGCCCTCAGCATCACCGAGGCCGACTACATACCGACTGCTCAAACTATCCAGGCTTTTGATGGAAGCCCGAAGTCGGTTTCTGGGGCCGTTAAGCTGACAATTATAACGGGCCCGATTGAAAAGGAGCTACAATTCCAAGTGATCAATGTCACCTCCTTTTTCAACTTGCTCTTAGGAAGGCCATGGATTCACGCCGTTAATGCGGTGTCCTCCACTCTCCACCGAAAAATCAAAATGCCCCTGCAAGACAACATTGTTACTCTAGAGGCAACCCCTATGACCGTGGCCAGCTGCAACGCCACGGACCGCACTGAGCTTTGGGGGTTCGATTTTGTGGGGATGATCGAGGAAGAATACCTTTTCAGGCCCTATTTCACCACGAGCATCGACACGATGCTACGAAATTTGGGGTATCAATCGGGGGCTACTTCAAGGCCGTATCTTCCAGCTGGGAAGATTATCGAAGTCCTGAATGACGGAGAATCCCACTTCGGCCTAAGGTACGCTTTAACCCCGGGAAATGTGGTCCGAGCAGGAATTGAGAAGGCCTGCAACATCATTAAGGGTACCTACTTGGGCCCTTATAGCCCAAGGTTGGCTGACTACTTCGTCACACCAGTGTTTGGGGCTGTTCAAGTTGGTTTGTACCAACCAACTATCACATATCCCGAGACTAAATTAGCTTGGGAATGCAACTATATTCCGGATGACATATTCGCCCTCATCCAATCTGAATCCAAGGAGGGTTCTGACAATGTTGAACCCGTGTTGGGGCTCCTGTTTGGGGAAGACAAGGTTGTCCCGACCCCTAAAGAAGACTTGGTGAACCTTATCCTTCGAAGCAACTGGTTCGATCCTTCAAAGCTGATCTCAGAGGTCGTTGTTGACACCGGGAAGAGAGCATGGAAAAAGACCGTCAAGTGGACCGACGGCCAGGGCCAAGTCTACAAGCTGACCACCGGTGAAGGAGACATGCCGAACACCGATTCTGAGTCTGACTCTGAGTCAGAGTCTGAGTCTGTATTCGAGTCTAAGGGGTCTGGTGCTAGAGTCCAAACTGTAACCCCCCTCCCTGTAGTCACTACCACTGGAGCCTCGGGGTCTGTCCCGAAGGCACTCCCGATTCCGCCTCTGACCAATGATCAGATGGCCGCTCTCTTTGAGCTGTTTTCCAAATTTTCTATCAATAATAACGATAACCGTTCTGCTTACGACTTGCCTTATTTTTAAAATACTTTCAATTTCAAAAATATTTTGTGCAATGACATTGAGAAACCCGACGAACAGGTATCCTTACCTCCGCATCTGATCGAGCAACTAGAACAGAGGGAATCACGTGACCCGGTAATCGAGGAAACCGAGTCTATCAATGTGGGAACAACCATAGAGCCCTAGATGCTTAAGTTAGGGTCATCCTTAGATCCCGAGGAGACACAACAATTCACGAACCTCCTCCAAGAGTTTAAAGACGTCTTTGCATGGTCGACATGATGGGTGTAAGCTGGTAAAACAGAAGCTCCGCAGGATGAGACCCGAGTGGTCCCTCAAAGTCAAAGAAGAAGTCGACAAGCAATTCAAACCGGGCTTCATACAAGTCTCTGAATATCCAGACTGGGTTGCAAACATCGTGCCGGTACCCAAGAAGGACGGCAAGGTGCGGGTATGTGTAGATTTTCAGGACCTTAATAAGGCTAGCCCAAAAGATGACTTTCCATTGCCACACATCGACATACTGGTGGACAACACGGCTGATCATGCCCTTCTATCATTTATGGACGGGTATGCCAGGTACAATCAAATCAAGATGGCAGAAGAAGATATGGGTAAGACCACCTTCACCACACCTTGGGGTACTTACTATTATACCGTCATGTCGTTCGGTCTCGTTAACGCCGGGGCTACATACCAACGAACCGCTACAACCTTACTGCATGACATGATGCATAAAGAAGTAGAAGTTTATGTGGACGACATGATCGTCAAATCCAAAGAACGGGACGGTCACGTTACCGCCCTAAGAAAATTCTTCACCCGACTGCGTAAATACAACATGAGGTTAAACCCCCAAAAGTGCAGTTTCGGGGTAACATCAGGCAAATTACTGGGCCATATCGTTAGCCAACGCGGCATCAAAGTTGACCCAGCTAAAATCAAAGCCATTACCGAGATGCAACCTCCTAAAATCGAAAAAGAAATAAGGGGTTTTCTCGGGAAAGTCCAATATATCAGTCGGTTCATTTCCAAACTGACCATGGTGTATGAACCAATTTTCAAGAAACTGAAAGTAGGGGAACGGATACTGTGGGATGACAAGTGCCAAGCTGCTTTTGACAAAATTATAGATATCCTGTCTGCCCCGCCAGTCTTAATGCCACCTCAACCCGGTCTGCCTTTGTCGTTATACCTAACAACGACCGAGACAGCCGTAGGGGCTATGCTGGCCCAGACAGTCGATTCTGAAGAACGAGCTATTTATTACATCAGCAAAAAATTTCTAGAGTATGAGTGCAAATATACCATGCTCGAAAAGACATGTTTAGCTCTTGTTTGGGCCACTAAGAAGCTCCGACATTATATGCTCAGCTACGAGGTTCAGGTACTATCCAAAATGGATCCAATCAAATACCTCTTCGAAAAGCCCGTTCTCAATGGAAGAATTTCTAGATGGACTTTAATGCTAGCAGAATTCGACCTCAAGTTCGTTCCACTAAAAGCTATCAAAGGCCGAGTGGTAGCCGAATTTCTTGCCGATAGTCCCGTAACCGAAGAAGGGCACACCGATACTTGGTCCTTCCCAGACGAAGATATATTCCATACCGACACCAAAACATGGGATCTACATTTCGACGGGGCATCCAATTTTCGAGGATTCGGGGTCGGTATTCTCCTAATATCACCCAAAGGGGAACATATGCCGTTATCCATCAAACTGGATTTCGACGTGACTAATAACGCGGCCGAGTATGAAGCATGCATCCACGGGTTGCAAGCGGCCGCTGATTTAGGAGTTACAAATCTCCGGGTTCATGGGGACTCATCTCTGGTTATCAATCAAGCTCTTCAAAAGTGGAAAACCCGGAATGCCAATCTCGTGGCTTACCAAGCGCGAGTAAGGGTTCTAGAGAACCAATTCCAGAAGGTAGAATATATCTACCTACCACGGGAAGAAAATCAGTTCGCGGATGCACTCTCAAAATTGGCATCCTTACTAAATATCCCGGATCACATGACCAGCATGCCCATTTGTGTCGAAAGACGGTCCGAGCCGGCATATACCAACGCCATTCAAGATATCAAAATCACTGACCCGGAACCTTGGTACCAGGCTGTTCTAACCTATTTGACTACGGGAGAATATCCCCCGGGAACTGAAAACCGGGCCAAGAAGGCCCTGCGAAGACTGGCCACCCAATTCATTCATACGGACGATAGCCAGTTATACAAAAAGACGGCACAGGGGGCTTTACTCCTATGTATCGACAAAACGCAGGCCGAAAAGGTGATGGCCGAGGTGCACGACGGTGAAAACGGCCCGCATATGAATGCCCATATGCTAGCCCGAAAAATCATGAGGCTCGGATACTACTGGAACAGTATGGAAACCGACTGTCAATCATATGTCAAACATTGCCATAACTGTCAAATCTTCGCCAATGTTCAGCTATGCCATCCCTACTATACACCATGACATCGTCATGGCCATTTTCGACGTGGGGTATTGATATAATTGGAAAGGTGAACCCTTCCGGGACGGGAGGTCACTGTTTCATTTTGGTGGCAATCGACTATTTCACCAGATGGGTCGAAGCCGAGTCATACCGGATCTTGAATGCCAAGCATGTTGCCAAATTTATCCAAAATAAAATTATATGCCAGTACGGGATCCCGCACGAGTTCATTAGTGACCACGGGACCCATTTCCAAGCCGAAACCGCTACTTTGCTAGCAAAATACAAAATCCAAAGGCATACGTCCTCGCCTTACCGTCCCCAAACAAATGGAGCGGTAGAGGCTGCCAATAAAACAATTGTCACCATACTTAAAAAGATGGCTGATAATTATCGGGACTGGCCCGACAAAATACCCTTTGCCCTATGGGGGTACCGGACATCAATTCGTACTGCAACTGGGGCAACTCCATATTATTTGACATACGGAATGGAGGCAGTCCAGCCAGTCGAATTAGAGGTACCGTTCCTCAGAATTCTACTAGAAAGTCAAGTACCCGAAGCGGATTGGGTTCAAGCCCGATATGACTCATTTGTTCTTTTGGACGAATGGCGGTCTCGGGCCCTCAATAACATCCAAATATATCAAAGAAGGATCCAACGGGCTTTTAACAAAAGAGTTAGGCCCAGGAATATCAAGGAAGGGGATCTGGTTCTCAAATCGGTCCGTGCATTACTACCGGTTGACCCAAGAGGAAAATTCAAACCCAATTGGGCTAGGCCATGTCTGGTAAAGAAGGTTCTATCAGGAGGAGCAATGATGCTGACAGACCTGGACGGGAATGAATTTGTCAACCCGACCAACTTGGACCAGCTGAAGCGCTACTACCCCTAAGCCTTATCTCAATGTCATTTGCAAAGTTTATTAAAATCATTCTTTTCAAAATTTATAAGCAAGTCAATAAGTTAGGATTATTTATCCTACTGTCGCACATCTTGAACTAATGGTCTTGATGTATTTCGAAATTGCAAAAAATTCTACGCCCGAACTACGTTTGGTTTGATTCCACTAACCGTGGATATGTAGGCAGCCCCTCAAAAGGGCACAACCACTGCAATAACGAAAAGACAGGAACGGCTTCACTAATATAGTACTTTTATTATTAAAAAAAAAACCGATAAACTCGGTAATTCCAAATTACAAAAAAGCCACACAACAAAAATAGTAATAATATCCAAATAATAATAAGGGAAACTAATATCCGGGCATCTTGCCCTTGTCCTTCGGGTCTCGCGGAGCCCGAGGTCGCCGGGGTGGAGGCTAGCGTTCCCGGATGGTTACAGGAACCTCCTTGGCCCGAGTCCTCTTCTTCGACAGAGGATCTTCAGCTATTGTTACAGGCCCAAGTCGAGCCCGTATGTGCTCCGGCAACCTATCCTTAGGACCAAGTCGATCCTGGACCGGTAGTCTGGGCCCTGGTCACCTCTCCAAGTCTGTCTGGGGGCTCACTTCCCCCCAAGCACCTCTAGCACTGGACCCCCCAGTTCGAGTCCTGGCTCCTCTTCTCTGACCCGACGTTAGACGGACTATCGGGGCTAGATTCTCCCCTTCAGCAAAGAAGTCCCTATTATCTTTGACCTTATTTCGCCGAAGCAGGTCGAAGGCTTCATCTACCTTTAGGGCAGCGTGAGCTTCGGCAGTCTCCGCTTTGGTCCACCTTTCATAAGAATGAGACACCCAGATGGAGTGAAGCGACTTGGGAACGGACCAAGTAACTCGGGTATACCATCTCTGAATCCAAGTGTCACACATAATGTCGGTCAGCTGGGTAGGTTAACTCACAACTGCCTCATTCTCCGGGATACGCTGAGTCCACCCATATTGCCTGAGTATGCGGTCGGGATAAAGGTGAACTGTTTGGCTAAGGGACAAAATCACCTGATAGCGTGCCTTATCTCTGGGCGCCAAACCCGTCCAGGAGTAAATGGGCCACCATGGAACCACCCATCGAATCAACGGACCACGATGGAATGATAATTCTTCCTCCCAATATTTCTGGGTGATAAGACAGGATGAGTCAGTAGGCCGTCTCCTTGTCATCACTTGGTTGAACCAATATTGACTCGGGTTGGGAGGAGGCTCGATAATCGATAACCTCTCAAATTGTCAGAGCTGAAAAAAAACACAACGAATCGTGAGAATCCAGGACGATTTAGACGTCCGCCAGAGGGCACTCGACCGAGTGTCGGGGTCACTCGATCGAGTGACACCCCTGAAACAGAACAGTAGCCTCGTCACGAAGGCACTCGATCGAATGCTAGGGTGACTCGATCGAGTGCCACCCCTTGCAGCGTGATATCGAAAAAAAATCAAAAAAAGAAATCAAGAAAAGGGAAAAGCGATATACCTGCAGCAGGCGGGTGCTCCCAGTCAAACGGGCTGACTCATCCCTTTTACGGTTGTCCAAGCCCTGAATGATCTCCCCCGTGATCAGCCACGCGGGACTATATTCCGTCTCCATCAGGTCACCAATGACTAGGAGATGGACGCTGCCCATACAAGACAGCAAGTCCATACGGCCTTCAACGACATACACATGAAGCATGCAGAAAGCGAACGCCATGCGGCTATGAATGGGCGAAACCCGGATGTCATACGGGTTCATAAACTTCTCAGCCAAGGCGAGCAGAGAAACAGTATCCCCTTCAAGCATACGGGATACTTCAGCATGGGAGAGCCCCAAAAACTCCCGTAATTTCCTCTGGGGGTCTCGAACTGAGAAGGGGAGAGCAGGACGGAGCAGTGGGTTCCACCCTCCTATTGCAGCAATTTCCTCTGGAAGAGGACAGATTTTGCCTCGGGGAAAGGCGAAAACATGGTAGGTGTCATCCCAAAAGGACAGACAAGGGTCAAGAAAATGACGGTCCACGCGCATCTTGCGGAACGTGAACAATTGAAATATGCCCGACTGCTTTAGGGCTACCTTGTTCGCGTCCCTAAAGCGGTGGGACCAATCTTGCAACATGCCAGTTACCCCGCTCAATACCCATAACTTAGTTTCTTGAGAAAGACAAAGTTTTCTTGAGGAGGAGAAGAATTGGGAATTGCGGTAAAGAAAGGAACCAGGATGATGTATTTATAACATCAAAACCCTGGTAGCTCCCCTACTGCTATGCCTCCTTGGCCCAAGCGGGCTTAGAGCATACAGGCCCGACCCTTTGTCTTCTCCTATGGACGTGGGAATTATGTCATCTCGAGCAGTCTTTTCAAAATTCAAAAAATATATTTTCTAAAACTTTTCAAAATTTTCGGTCGTCCAAATATTTTTTATTCCCCAGTGCGAGTCATATTTTTACCTACAAGTTGCATGCAAAGCTTTACGTAACTGATACAGGTACAACTCAAGGCTTCAGACACAAGCCCGTACAGCTCACATACCTCCCCAGCGGAAAGTCCGAGGCGGCATCTCCCCCGGAGCGACACGGGATGAACCCACATATAGGCGCACCCAGGACTTATGCGACGAGTCCGATTCCCCACGGAGTTATCATCATCAGCTTAGGTATGACCTCTATCTTATGGCTGGCGGGCCCTTCACGCGAGTCTAAAGGACTATAAACGACCCGATCGGAAGTCTACCAAGTCTTAATTGGCTTGGTAGTTACTCGGACTTTCGCCTTGTCCAAGCCTCAGTCAGAGTGGGGGCTCTGTAGACACCCGCATTTTGACTGCCAGGTGTCTATGGTAGTTTCCAAAAAACACCCGATGATGATCGGACGCAAACGTGCTCTAACGCGCTCGGAATCAGTAATGTCCGGCATGGGCTTTTAACGGGATACAAATCTCACAAAACCAACCTCAAATTCAGGCCCAGTGGGCCGTTCCGAGCAAAATAAGACTAATTTGGGCCAAAACCGACACCAAAAATAAAACCCGTCTTTTAGTGACCGGGTCAAAACCCGGTCAAAGACGAATCTGTTACACAAAGTCAACCAGGTGCGCTTCTAGAAATGTGCGCCCAAATACAAAATTCAAAAATATCAAAAGTCAACCATTTCCTAAAATGGCTCGTCCAAATTGATCCACTCGGTCGAGTGGATTGACCCACTCGGTCGAGTGGAGCCTCAAAATCCGGAACAGACCCGTTTTTAAAGGCACTCGACCGAGTGCACTAGGGCCACTCGATCGAGTGACCCTAGGTCGTGGGGTTTTTCTATAAATACCCCATCAACTCATCACACTTCACAACTTTGGCACCTATCAATTTCAGCCAACTTTGCACTCCTTTACACCACATTTCAGCCACCATTCAACTCCTAAACACCATCACACGTATACACACATCGAGAGCAAGAGCTCGTAAAAATCTGTCACTACAAAACCTCCATATCCACACACCATCAACTCTTCTTACGTATCTCGACGTTCCCGCGCCATTGCCGCCATTTGACGAACCGTATACCGAGAAGCAAGAGCATGTAGGTTGAGGGGTGTGACATTCAACACTGACATCTCCTTTCTCTTTTGTTTTCATTTTTTTATTTATGTTTATGCACCTATATATCATAATTAGTCGATAGTAACGACAAACGCTAACATCTAACTTGTTTTCTTTATCGCATCTAACAATCTAACATTTAATTATCGTTATTTATTTTTTCGTCTTATTTATCGCGTATACGTGATAATAATGAGTCTCGGTTTCAAATCCGTTTAACTATGACGATCATCTAAAGTCCGCCTAATCCATTTAAGAGCAACGACGGAGGTGGCACCTTTTCGAGGAGCGCCGCCCCAATGTACTCAAGGGCACGATGTGATCGTGACCGATCATAGTTGAACGCATTTAATTCCATTTCTAAAATTAGCGCGAAATCCGTTGATGCGAAAATTGACATCACATAATCTGTTAGGATTAATACAAATGTCGTAACGCGGAGGACTACAATTTCGTCACTAATCAAATCTTTTAATTCCATAATAGCATCTTCTATAAAATTCCGACGACGGTATTATAGTCGCATAATACACGTTTATAGTATCAAAAAACCGGGTTAAATCTAAATCATCAATATTTTTATTTAACTCGGCAACAATCAATTTTAAACAAATAAAACGTAACGAGCCATGCCTCGTACAGGGGCACTCGACCGAGTGCCATGAGCCACTCGATCGAGTTCACCCCAAAAACCGGGTAGTAGCCACTTTAAAGGTGCACTCGATCGAGTCCAAGCCATGACTCGATCGAGTGGGTCCTGTAGCCCAACAAGCCGAGAGCTCTAATGCGTCGTTCGAGCCTTGTTATTTTCCTACGAATTTAGTCGCCGCGTGTAAAGTCGATCACGTGATCTCTTCTTCCAAAATTCATGCATATCACTTCACCTAAACGACTTTGATGGACGGTCTCGCGCTATTAATCGTGTGTCGACGACTCTTTAGTCGTATCCGACACATGATTAATTTAGACTCTATTTCTTGATGTGATAAGTCGGGACAAGGCATCAAGATTCGGGATCGGGCTAGCACCACGCCTAGGTTCTCTATCCCCGTCCTTTGGTTAATATACAAAATAATGTGTACTTAATCAAAGTTCGTCCATGTACACGACTCACGGTCTAGTTTATATTTATTATATACGGGTCCGTTTCTAGTTAACGTTTACCATTTCCTATTTGATTATTCTATTTTATTGCTCGTTGTATTGTGAATTACGGGTTGTATTTCCGCCCGTGTAACTTGTAATCGATTTATATTGCTTTGCTTTATTCATTTATGTTTTACCGTTTATAAATGAACCTTCGCATGCTAAATCACCTCGACAATAATTAAGATGCATTAAAATGACGTAGCAACCCATTCAATATTTATATCTCGTAAAATGTTGTTTGCATATCATTTTACCGGATTACTAGCGCGCATATTAGAAAGTCAAACGATGTCTTAGTAGAGGCCGCTAAGTGCGGGCGGGGTTGGGTGTCCTTTGTGGGCTTCCCAACACGTACCCTCACCCCTTACTCAGAACCTCGGTTTCCGGATGCCCGAAACCGTTGGCGCACGAGAGTCATTCTATACACGATAACCGGTATTGACGGTATCAGTATCGCAATGCAAAGGGACGAGCCCAATAAACTCTAAAACCGAAATGGGCCGTACTTTGTGTGCGGTCCATAGCGATATAGAGTGGGCTCGAATGGGCCCGAACTCCCACAAAGTTCGGTGGCGACTCCATTTAGAATTAAATTTCAATTCGATCCATTCTCATATGGAGATGCATTCGCCTACCCAAACCCGCGCGTGGCCGCGTCGGGGTGGACCTACGTCATGTCCACATCAACACAGTAGCAAGAGATGACTTCTTTTTACTCAATGAGATTGAATCCCAAAGGCTCCTCGACAAAATGGCAAAAAGTGGTGAACATTCTAAGAGAATCTGAGGCGATAAATCAAACGGAGAGTCAAAATCATCAAAAAGTGTGAAGCCCAGTCTTGAATCAAGAATCGACGACTTGATAAAAAGTTTTGAAATGTTCACTTCTACAGGCGATTCTCGACCTCGAGTACGGCCGCCACCAAGAGAAATGACCCCGCCAAGAGAGATTACCCCACGGAGGCAAGCACCATCCTCGCCACCCAAACCTTATAGAGTCGAGTTGCCATGTGATCATTGCGGAGAATATGATCATGAGTCTAATTTATGCTCGAAAATAGCAAGGGTACATCATGTCGAAAATCGAAGAGGCTATAATGAGCCTCCCTTGTACAATCCTAACTTGGAAGCAAGATTTTGACCCACATCATCTTATTAATCTCAAGGATCTCATCCTAAGCCAACTCAAGAACCAAATTTTTCTCAAAGTCAATCAAGCCAAAGAGCTCCACATCAAGGGAACTATTCTAGTTCTAATGGTTTTGATTATCAGAACCAATATTCTCATGGAGGTAATTTTAATCGAGGAACTCATTTTTCTCAAGGACCTCACCCATTTAATTATGGTCCTCCTCTTCAAAAATATAATGAAGGATTCTATCCTTACTTCAATCAAGGCCCTCAAAGGCAAGCTCATTTTAATTCTCAATATTCACCTAACTATGACAATGCTCCGAACTTCCCTATTTATGATGTCCAAAGAACACTCAAGTTCTTAATGGAGGAGAATGCATCTAACCGGGCTAAGATAGAGGCATTAGAAGCACGAGCTGCTTCTCGAGCCCGGTATTCTGAAAACCCGACACATCCTTCTCAACAAGCTTCAGTTAATGCCATAAGAGTGGTAAGCAATGTGGAACCCTAAAACCCCTCAAATGTGCAAACACGCCACTCCTCTCCCTCGACGATAGGTCTTGACGAGTGTATCGTAAAATATGTAATAGAGCAACCAAGGAGAGACTCATCTAAATACCCAGTTGGAGACTAGAGCTATGTGATCGAACAAATTCCAATTAAGGAAACAAACTCAATCTCGAGGATTTGCGTGCCACCTCTACCTTATGTGTCACATGCCTCTCCAAGCAAGAGGAACATGGAAAGCATCACATTCGTGGATTTGCTAGAGAACAGTGAAACAAGCTACACCGAATCCTTCCTATTATATCCGAGATATCATATTCAGTTCAACCAAGAGTAACGAAACTCTCATCCCACCAAAGGTCACCCCTAAGATTACCATACCCATCAAGGTAGGTGACCTCGGAAGCTTCTCTATTCCGTGCTCCATTGATAACGTCCAAATACACCAAGCCTTATGCGATCTAGGTGCGGATATAAGCCTTATGCCCCTAACCATCGCTCAAACTCTCAATGTCAAGAATATAATGCACTTCCCACTAAATGTTCAATTAGCTGATGGATCTACTAAAGATCCGGTGGAACTTGCTTCAAATGTAATGGTGAAAGTAGGCACTTTGTGTATACCTAGCTACCGACTTTGTGATCTTATACATGCCCGTGGAAGAGTGAAATCCTATTCTGCTTGGACGATCTTTCTTGGTCACTAGAGGTGTAATCATTAACGTTAGCAGAGGAAGATTGTCCTTTAATGTCGCTAACAACGTCGTGCAATTTCTGTTGCCCGCATTTCTACCAGACATTTCATTCAGTAGAGAGCTTTGGAATCAAATGATGGAGTTTCCGATCATTCAAAAGCCGTCAACAAATGATATCGACCAAAATGGTAACAAGGACAATGGTGTCCCATCAAAACATGGTTCCACGTTTGACTATGCCACCGAGGATTATGCCATGAATCCCGAAGTGGCACGATTGATGGGTTTGCCGGATCCGAGAGGAAAAATTGCTATTGGTAATATCAACTTCAAGAGTGTGAACAATGATCCTCTAGGTTGCTCTTCATACAACCCCAACTAAACTTTTCATGATTAAATTCGGATTGGTGGTATTCTCAATAACCACCTTGTAAATAATTTAATTTTTGCTTCTTAGTTTCCTTTGGACAATAGTTTTTAGTATTTGAGTAGAGCTCATTTTGATAATTCTTGCAGGTTTTTGAGGAGATTTCTTTTTGAGGATATTTGGGACTTTCTTTAAAGGTGAAAAGGGTTTTTCTTCATGTATTGCCGTACATGGATTGGGACGGGTGTCAACTTTGAGAGATTGGTATTGAGATGGATCGTGTTAGAAGATTTCTTTCAGCAGAATGCAAAAAATTGTAATGGAAGACCGTCGGGTGAAACTTCACCCGATGGGAATTTTGGCCTGAAGCCGTCGGGTGAAACTTCACTCGATGGTATTTTGGTCTGGAAAAGACTGGAGCTGAAAAAATTTCGTCGGGTGAAACTTCACCCGAAGAAAATTTCATCGGGCGAAACTTTACCCGGTGGTAAAATCTTCGAAACTGAAATTGACGAAAATCCGTCGGGTGAAATTTCACTCGATGGAAGTCCGTCTGGCAAAATTACACCCCGCGTCAATAATACCTTTACCCACCCTCAAATCTTCATTATTCACCCTTCTTCCTCTCTCTCCTCACACAAAAACCCCAAATCCCCCAATTAAAACACCACATCCCACCATCTTTAACCCTTCCTACCTTCAATCTCTCCCACCAAATTCAAATCAATTCTCATATTCTCAATCTTTATCACTTTCCTAACAAGTTTTAGGAATTGATTTTGGAGAAATCACTCAAAACCGCATAATCCCAAACCCTAACCTTACCACAAATCAACAATCAACCATGAAGGGCTTTAAACAAACCGCTAGGAAAAGACTTTCCTCTGTGTTCAATCGCGGGACGGGTTCATCATCTTCATTGCAATCGAAGAGGCCTTCACCAATGATGACTCTGGATCAAGGTATAAATCCTCATGATCAACCGGTCCCAATCGAGGTACGTCACCCTATTATCCATCGCAATTTCCATCACCCTGAGTCTGGCGTCCACTTCACAAAAAAGTCTAGTCTTGAACGTTTTAAACTACTGTGGAAGTGTCGTTTCGAACCGACTCGTTGGGCTTCGAGGCATGTCCTTACCCATATGAGCATCGAGCCACAGGTGAGAGGAATGTGCGACCAAATTGGCCTAGGAGCATTTATGCCTCAACCGAGGAGACCTTTATAGCTTTAACCTGTGAGTTTTTTGTAACTTACGAATTGTCTAGTAGTTGTGGTGAGACAACCGTCTCATTCCATTTACGAGAAACTCACCATACCTTTTCTCTCGAGGCCTTTGGCACATTGCTTGCCTTACCCACTCTTATTGCTGGAAAACCTCGGGAGAGACAATCCCGTGAAGAGAAACTTCTATATTTAGAAACTTTACTAAAAATAGCATCATATCAAAATATCGAAAATATTAGTTCATACTAATACAACATTTTTTGTAAACAATATAAATTTATAAAACTAATACTGTCGACCTTAACGATATTAATTGTTAAAATGAGAACAATTGGATTGATGAAATTATTGAAATATCATACAAGTGTTTATAAAATGATTAAAAATATCTTAAACATTTTAATACTACTAATCTGGGTGTTTTCAAAATTTATAAAATTAAAATTCCCTAATTATTAATAGTTTCAACAATACGAACATAAATAGAATTTTACGGCAAATGTCAAAATAAATCATTTAATGTCTTTTATTTATTAAACCATTAAACAAATTTAGAATATGATAAGGGGTAATTTAAATCTTGAAGTTTCATATTTAAATATTTTCAAAATTGCGGGAAAAACAATTCATTTAGCTGAAACGGAGCATTTTACGATAAATCGTAATATTGTCCAAAAATCATTACTATCCTTACTATTAATTAAAGACTTAGATAAATAGTACAAAAATTACGTAAAATAGCTAAAACACATTTTTGGACGTTCTGTCCAGAAAAATATTTTTTTCAGAACCTTTAAACTCGGTTTTTAAAGGGTTTTCTCATTAATCATCTAATCTCGACAATAACGATTAATAAAAATAGTAATTACAAAACGATTTAAGTATTATTGTCCAAAAATTATTATTAAACTTAAAAATCATCATTTTCCAGAAACTAACAACTTTTCCAGATTTCCAAAATTCCATTAAACCGTCTTTTAAAACCCGTTTCCACAATTAACGATTCTCTTAATAAAACTTGTCGTTCCTAATAATTTATTAAAGTACTAAAATCATAAAAATACATATATTTTTTTCAAGAACCATCAGGAATCCATTTTCTCCATATTTAAAACAAAAACCAGAAATCGTAAATTAAAATGACAAACACGGTTTTAACGATAAACGAAGATTTAAAGTGATTAATTAATTCACCCACTTAAATGTTCCGAAAAATTATGAAAAAATTCAGAAAATTCTTTTTCATCAGAAAATTATCCATCCAAAATTTCAGATTAAAATAAAATGTTTAAGTGCTAGAACTAAAAATAGACTTTTAATCGTTTTCGTCCAAAAACGGTAATAATTGAATAATCGATATCTAAAATATCAGAAAAATATAAGAGCCTTCAAAATCGATAAAGGTCAAAGGGATTAGCAGCAGATGCGGTAACAGAATTCAATAGAAACAAAAAGGAAGACGCAGTTGAGAGTCAAAAAGAGCTCTCAAAGATTATAGAAGAAATTAACCATCTCGAGATTCCTAGCACGACTCTCACAAACACGGGTTCGTAATTGGCCCATCAAATAAAGCTGAGTCCAATATCGGTACAGGGTGGTCCTACTCAATCTACCACCTCCAAAATTATCAACTGTCACCACCTCCAAAATTAAATCTTACATACTTATATAATCTTTCAATTAGTATGATAGGAATCCACAAATGATTTAGACTAATCCATTAATTAAGATTCTAATGGTCATCAAAACATACCCAAACTCGTAATCACTAAGGCTCATAAATTCAAAGCTCATAAGGTTTGAACTCGAGGTATACTCAAAATTTCTCGAGTAAGGAACACTAAACAAGATCCACCAATTTAACAATGTTCGGACACGAAAACTTCAAAGACGATAATCAACATATTCTTAACATCAGCAATACACAAAGGTTAGGAAAGTACGCCAAACCTTAAACACACTCAGCCTGACCTGTAATGACAGATACTCACATTTTCAAACACGTCATTCGACTAAGATTTCTGTGAATTCCATCAAATTTCATATCGTAACAGCGAAACCACTAAAATATTTGTTAACTCAACGAAGCCACAATCTCGTTGGTCTAAGGGTTCTGAACTATAAATCCATCAAGATGATTGACATAAATGTATTCCTCAAAACAATACGATAAATCCAATCACTTATTGTGCAATATGTTTCTCTTCTTCAAGGTTAACAATGATCTGTCCAAAATTTAGGTCATTCTTCAACTCCAAAGTTCGTAGGTTACAATCTTACATCAACGATCCACGATCTAATCCATAAGAAACAAGGTTTAATCTATGTCAACCAAAATTTTCTAAACATTAACGAGAACCTGAAATGGTACCACAACACTCAAGCTAACATCTTGAACGGTGATTTATGATCCCAAAATTCCACGATTAATCCATTAAGTCAACATTAGGTAGGAATCCCCAGTAATATTATTATTTACACTTGACTAGGTTCTATGTTGGGTATTAGGTATCCATCAAAATATGATATAATTCTCACTATAAAAAAAATTTACTCAACTCTTTGTCCTTTATACGATCAAGTAATTCATAACCCAAGCTTGATCAATCTCTATGGTACAATCCTAATTCCATTAATTATCTAATATCATTCAAATCAAACCTCGAAAAGCTTACTAAACTGGATTAAATTAGTATAACTCACAATCCTCAAACCAAAGGTAACAAGGAGTTACTAAATTTCAAACATCTGTAACTTTCAAAAGGCTCACTAAGACAGAATTCGGTCTAACCAAAGAATCTCAGGAGAAACAGGGCCGTCAAATAAAATTCGGTGGCCCGGTTTAATTTTTTCTTTTGAGGCCCCGAATATTAGGGAGTGTTATTATATAATAATATTTTTTTAAAAAAACAATTATTTTCGAAAGTAAAATTATGGTATTACCTATGAGTTACGGTCTTACGGAGTACAATTTTGAACAGTTTACAACAAAATTCCAAGTTATAATTACAATTAATAAGTTGGGTGTAGCTCATATTTTGTTGAAAGTCTACGAATCTCACCAATAATATTTCGTAATTATGCACAATAAGAATATCATTTTAAAAAGTAAAGTAATGAAATAAACTATGGAATCTATCAAGATTATTAATATATAAAAACATGTGCGTACAACTTTGTATTTTATTTAACAAATATGTTGGGACCAATGAAACGAAAATCCACGAGTATTGGACTTAATAATTATCGAATTTTCGTATCAATCGCATCCATCTAAACTATTCTGGATTAAAAATATTGTTTATAAGTTTACATTAAAAAAATCATAAAGAGGGTGGAAAAAATTAAACAGCAAAAGAAAAAACTTTGCGCGATGTGGGGATCGAGACTGGGTCTATCCAGACCAAATGACCATTGCTTGCCACTATGCGACAACAATTCATTGTGTAAAATTGCAGTAAATCATATATGAATGTGAGGCCCCTCAATTTTTGAGGCCCGGTGCCCAGCACCTGTTGGACTTGCGGTCCAACGGGCCTGAGGAGAAAGATGGTAAAGTAGAAGAATAGAACAAGGACTCACCATAAGAATGAAGATGAGAATATAAGAGAAGAATTGGAAGAATCAGAGGGTGGAAGATGAAAGAAAAGAATCAATGATCCTAAATAATTAAGATCTTAAACTAGAAGAGAATCTTCGAATCTCCGGAGTTCACAAAGGAATCTCGCTGGATTTCTTCAACTTCAAGTAGAGGAACAAACACACTAATATTAGGTCGCTCTATCTGGATTCAAAGTGATTTCACATCTGAGTCTACTGCACCATGATGGAACTAGAATCTACTCTTGATCATCTGGCCTGTAGTTTAAGCAAACTGAACTACCAGAGCTAAAAAGTCACCATCGACATCTTTCTTGGAGCACCAAGTTGTCCACTCGGGTCAGCAGGCGTTGAGAGTGCTAAGTAAGTCTTGTCCCGATTTGGAGCAGCATCATGTCAACATTTTGTCCACTCATCATCATCTTCTTGGACATATAAAACAAATATTCAATGCTAACCATTGAGTTTCACTAACAGGAAAGCTAAACAAATAAGTCCTTACTTGTTTCTACCCATCTCTAATAATATTTTTATTTACTGTTTAAATAATTTACTGGTATTTTCCCTAATTTCAGGTGTAAGCGTTGGGAGCAGTGATGCTCTGATACCAACTGTAATCCCCTAGAAAATCTAACATGATACAGTGGCGGAAACACTGTAGAGTCAGGTTTATAACACACTGTAACTGTGTCTTGATTAAATAAAAACGGTAAGTCAATACATAAGCCATAAAGTAAAAATGGCTATAAAATAAAATAAAGTAAAATCCATAAAAAGGGTTATAACAATCCATAGTTCAAATTATTAATCAGCAGAGCAGGATCCGTAACTACTCGTTAGCACACCCGAAGGAAAACACATATACCTGCCATGTTAAAAACATAACAGCCACAATCAGTGGGGAGCAACGTCAACGTTCTCCCAGCCGTATAACAGGATTTTAGAACTGTAATTACTACTATAAAAAAATAGTAAAAACGAAAAATGGTAAAACATTACAATGCAAATATCCTTTTGTAGACACCCACATTTTGACCGCCAGGTGTCTATAGTAGTTTCCGACAAACACCCGATGATGATCGGACGCAAACATGCTTTAACGTACTCGGAAATGGGCTCAAAATGATGGATATTGGGCCTAGGCATTTTAAGGAGTACAAATCTCACAAAACCAACCTCAAATCCAGGCCCAGTGGGTCGTTTCGAGTCAAATAACCATAAAATTCGATGGCGACTCCGACTTCGATTTAAATTTCCATTTGACCATCTCATGGAGATTCATTCGCCTCTCCAAACCCGCGCGTGGCCGCGTCAGGGTGGACCTATGTCATGTCCACAATTTGGCGACTCCGCTGGGGATTTTCTGATGAGTTAATAACCTTCAGTGTCCTCAAGGTGAGACTCGAATAGAAATCGTTTGACTAGTACAATGCGCGTTTTAGTTTTACGGTTCATGCATAAACCCCATTTTCCCGGGCCGGTACTCGCGACCGACGTCCCACTATACCGTTGATATAGTCCAAATTGGTTATGTCAAAGGTGTCCATTAGCCGATTCATATGGGTTTTACGGCATGTCCTAATCTCAACTCGAGTTAGGGAGTCCGCCCCGATTCTTGATAGGCTGTGTACACTGGTATAGACCCTTATAGACTGACCGAGACTTAGATTAAGAGCATACATGGCGTCATTATACTGTTTCCATGACTACGTGCTACTTGATCCACATCTTTTTCAAAACCGTCATCTTTTCAAAATTTGCATCCTTTTTCAAATATCCAATTTCAAAACCCGGGTCATACACGGAACTTAGGACTTATGATTTTACTCAAAATAGCCTTTTTCTAGCCGGTATTATGCCCAATTCAAAACTCGAAAATATTTTCGAAACTTTCAAAACCCGACATTCGGCCCACTCCTTTTTCTTTTTTTTCGAAAAAGGGCCGGATTTCTCCACCCGATTCATTTCGGGCTTTTCAAAAATATCATATTTTAAAACTTCCTCTTCTTAGACTTCCCGTATTTAGCAGTGTCGGGTCGTGTCATAAGTCGTTGAAGTCTCTAGCGTCGAAACTTCGTCGATCTTACATCACGGGTTTCCCCCCATCCTAGTCCGCCTTATTTTACTAAGGCAAGGCCCACCTACGTAGGACATACTCCTACAAAGGTCGGCCCATTTACACAATCGAGTCTAAAAGTCTGGGAATGTCTCACGTGAACCTTCCTCCGGACAGGGCCCAACCCACAGCGTTGGATCCTAAGGGAGGCCCACCTTTCACAAGTCACCCGTCTAAGTGTCTTTTCCGAGTCAACCTTTTACAAGGCATAGCCCTATAACAAAAGGTTCACGGTCCTTACGTCTAAGGGTCACTCACTCGAGTCTTAACAAAGTCTTCAGTCCCAGTCGGGGGCTACCCTTCAGCAGAGCGATCAATCACGGTTGCTCTAAGGGTCATGTCTTGCACGTGTTGTCTCACGTATCCCACTTTCGAGTCACTTAGATGCCACACCATCTGGGTCCTATCAAAGTCCTTAGTCTCACTTGGGGGCTATTCTCCGACGGAGCGATTAATCACAGTCACTCTGAGAATCGTACCCTACACATTTGTCTTAGAGAGTCTAACCCGAGTCAAACTGGAGCCGTCTCTCCTCTCGCGCTATTTCCTATGCCTAGGTGAAATTGAGTTCCGAAGCAACTTCTCTGATTACGCGGTATTCTTACAGACAAGCCACCGGTAACCAGACGCCAGAAAATGCAAGAAACTTTGGACCAATTGACAACCTCTCTAGCTGAGCTTGAAGCCCAATTGACGGTTATCAGGGCCGAACAAACGACCATTGCCACCCGTTTGAGTGCCGTGGAGCAAAGGGCTCTTAAGGTCAGGAATGAAACTACTGGGCCCATAGCTGAACTGGTCAGCGTCGTTCGCAAACTTGAAGAACAGGTCCACTCGACCACCAGAAACACCATCCTCACGGAAAATGCCCGTACCTACTCGCCCTTGACCGATGAACTGCCCGCTTACCTCAACTTAACGGGCTTACCAATGTTTGACGGGACGGAAGACCCGGTACTCCATATTCGGGCTTTCAAGGACTTTATGGCTGTTAAGGGGGTCAAGTCGACCATGTTCAAGCATCTCTTCGCTTCCTCACTGGAAAAGCACCCGAAAGCCTGGTACTACAGGCTTGATCCCAAGAATTACAGAACCTGGGACGATGTCGCAACAGAATTCGCGCGAAACTACGCGGATAACACCGAGATCCAGACTACGATGCGTACTCTGGAGGTTATGGCCCAAGAGCCCAAAGAAGGTTTCACCAAGTACCTTCAAAGGTGGAGGGCCGAAAGTGTGAAGTTGGTAGACAAGCCCAACGAGAAGACACTAGTGGAGGCGTTCATCAACAACCTCCTCCCTTCCTATCGCGTCCATCTTAGGTATGCCGGCATTTCAAACTTTGCAGTGCTTACCGAAATGGGCATTTGGATTGAAGATGATCTTCGACAAAATGAAGATCTGGGTGAAGCGTCTATTGGAGGCTATACTGGACATCAACTTGAGTCCTTAGAAGCTGAATTGACAACACCATCCGAGAGTCTAGATTTGGTTTAAGTCCGAGTCTGAGTCCGAGTCTAGGATGTTCTATTTCTTTCAATTTCAAAGTCAGAGTCAGTTGTATTCTGTCCTCTTTTTCAAAATTCAATAAAGTCAGCTTTTCAATCTCTCATGTATAATTTCCTTATGTATTTCCGAGAACATGATGAACACCATCATACACTGTGAGCACACGCACGTGACTATTATAGTCACATCTATAATGACTGCAGGAAATGAGACCCGTGTTTTCCTTTTACCTATTCCATGTCTGGTATAGAAAGCCGCATAACTACCCTTAGCAGGAGCGGTATCGAATCCTATGACAAATCTAGGTAATCTCCTAGTTTGGGTTAAAGACAGGAGGCAAGCCCATTTCCCACAATAAAACGCCCATCCAATAAGATCAACCAATCCCTACCTTAGGTGTTAGTCTGACCAACAAAAAAAAAACTGGACAAAAAAGGAAAAAAGTCCAATACAAGAAAAAGCAAAAGGCCAAAACAAAAAAAGCAGGCCATTATCAAAAAAAAAGAGGCACCCATGACCGAGGTTAAGCGGTCAATCCAAATGAAGAATCCCGAGACCGAGGCTAAGAGGTCAACCAACAAATATTCAAACAAACCATGACCGTAGTGAAAACGATCAATTCAAAATTATCAATACCCATACCATCCAATAAGGGAGAGACAATCAAGTTGGTCAGCTAACACCACATTTAGCCTTCCCACATTACAACCCTCAAGACCTTCCCGAGACCCAGGCCAGAGACAGCCCGGAATTTTGAGGATTCAAGCTCCATAGGATACCCCTAACCATTAGGGCCAGACATGGAAATCAGATCCCACATTATCAAAACTTATCCCGATCAAAGTTCGAGTCATTCTACTCGACTTCCCCTTTACATAACAAAATTCACAATCACCATACAAAGATCCGAGAGCAAAACTCGTCAAATCCCCCCGAGAGCAAAACTCGTCAAATCCTGGAGAGCAAAACTCGTCAAAATCCCCGAGAGCAAAACTCATCAAATCCCCGAGAACAGAACTCGTTAAAATCCCCGAGAGCAGAACTCGTAAAAATCTCATCCCAATTCTTCTCATTCAAACCAGTTACCAAACCCCGAACACGGGAACTCAACTTGCGGTCGGCATAGAACATGCCCAAATAGTGCACACCACCTCTGGGGGCCATCTCGGAGAACGCTCACAGTCACAGGATCAATATCCTAACCATTCTAGCCCTTTGATCAAGACATCACTGGGAATGCACCTAGCCTACACCATTGCTATGGCTAGTTACACACAAAGCCCTAATAAACTAGGCACCACAATCCACTGAACTACGGCTCGGTTTGATTTCACCACATGTGAATACGTAGGCAGCCTTTCAACAGAGGCACAACCACCCACATTGACACACATTCAAAAAGCACCATCATTCCGGTCACGACACTGTCATGTTCTCGACAGTTAGCTTTGTCATTCTGGGGGCTTCTCCTAGGCAGAAGTTCTCCATCCACTCACATAATCCAAATACATTCAAAATCTAGCCTCCTTTCTATAGTGTGTCTTAGTACTCGGCTCCGTCGAAGGCAAGAATCTGTCAGGACTCGAAGCAATACCCACCTTGGAAATGTACCCAAAAATCAAAAATCCAGAAGAGCACTAGACTACGGCATTGCTACTGCTAAAAGTCCTGTCATGCCCCCCATAGAACATCCTTCCTATTCCGAGGATTCGACCGTGTTGTCACTCGCCTAGGCTACGGAATAGCGCAACTTAAGAGTCTTGTCATCTTAGGTAGCCCACCTCCTTACCAAGTCACGGTCCAACCCTTAGAGAGTCCAAGTCGTGTCTGTCAACTCGTCCTGTCGCGTCCAGAGTCGAGTCTACCGGTAGGCCTCTCTTTTCAAATTCTCATTTTAAAATTTGCAAAACTTAGCCATTTGAAAAAAAATCCTTTTCGACAAGGTCAAATTTTAGCCTATTTAAACGGCAAATTTCTTTTCCACCTCTTTCAATTTTGGAAACCTATCTCCTAGCACGTGAGTTGCTTTCAGGACTTCGATTTCAAAATGCAGCAAAAATCATTTTTACTCCCTAGCGCGAGTCATATTTGTTTCGCCTACGTGTTGCATGCAAAATTTTATGTAACTTATACAGGTACAAATCACGACAGCGCAATTCACATAACTGTCCAGCGGCATTTAACAGGATGAGCCCACATACAGGCCCATTTTAAGTCTTATACGACGAGTTCAATTCCCCACGGAGTTATCATCAGCTCAGGTACATTTCTAGCCCATGGCCGGCGGGCCCTCCACGCAGGTCTAATGGACCTTAAACGACCCGACCGGAAGCTGCCGGGTTTTAATCCTTGATTGACCTGGTAGCTACTCTGACTTTCGCCCTGTCCAAGCCTCAGTCAGAGTGGGGGCTCTGTAGACACCCACACTTTGACCGCCAGGTGTCTATAGTAGTTTCCGACAAACACCCGATGATGATCGGACGCAAACATGCTTTAACGTACTCGGAAATGGGCTCAAAATGATGGATATTGGGCCTAGGCATTTTAAGGAGTACAAATCTCACAAAACCAACCTCAAATCCAGGCCCAGTGGGTCGTTTCGAGTCAAATAACCATAAAATTCGGTGGCGACTCCGACTTCGATTTAAATTTCCATTTGACCATCTCATGGAGATTCATTCGCCTCCCCAAACCCGCGCGTGGCCGCGTCGGGGTGGACCTATGTCATGTCCACACCTTTCAGTGAAAAACTTCACGTATCGAAATAATATAATAAAAATGAGTTTTCCAAAGAAAACATAAAACATTGGACAACCTGGAACTAGGGATGGCAACGTATCCCGGATCCGATCCGGATCCGCAAGATTCGGTCCGCATGGATCCTAAAATTTCATACCCGTTGGATATGGACCCGGATCCGGATCCACGGACCCGGATCCGGATCTGCTATCTTCAAACGGATCTGGATATGGATCTTGTTAAACAGATCCAGATCCGATCCGCATATCCGTTTTTATAAGAAAAAAAGAAGAAAAAGATACAGGTTGCTAGAATGTTGAGTCGCATTCTTATGGGTGGTTGTGTCCTCAAATTCCTAAAAGAAACTCATTCTCATTCTAACACATATAAGCCCTAACCTAGCCGTTTCATCTCTTATTTTATCATCCTCATTCATCACCGTCATCACTTTCATCAATCATATCCTCATACTTCTATCAGTTATCAATATCACACTATCACTAGGTAGTTCACTACTCATTAAGTCCGTAGCAGACTAGCAGTTGCATGCCCATTGCACCAACCTCGCCTCATCACTAATCAGTTGCACCCGCCTCGTCTCGTCTTCGTTTCCCCACTTTCGTTGTGCTTCCTGTTAAACTTTGTCATTTTAATCGCCTTTAGCCCTTATTTAGTCTAGTTGTCGAACTTGCACTCTCTGATTTATGTTGGCAGCTTCCAGGTGTGTATATATATATATATATGAAGCAGGGGTGTTGTTGTGTTGTTAACGGGGTGTAGATGGTTGTAAGTTTGTTAATTTAGTGATTGAATTGAACAATTATTTTATAAAGTTAATTTTACTAATCACTCTGTATTTTTATACTGATTTAGACTTACTTTTGTGATCTTAATTTTTTTTC
The DNA here is from genome assembly GCA_958450325.1 of Agrostemma githago. Classification (NCBI taxonomy): domain Eukaryota; kingdom Viridiplantae; phylum Streptophyta; class Magnoliopsida; order Caryophyllales; family Caryophyllaceae; genus Agrostemma; species Agrostemma githago. Next base: position 57,069,438 of record OY288242.1, read on the forward strand.
ATATTTGCGGGTTGATATCAGGTTGTATTTGCTCCTAATTAAGGAGCACAAATTCTTTTAAAAAATAATTCAGAAAATTTCATATAATCTCAATAGTTATTGATCGAAAAGTTTGGGGAATTTGAAAATTTGAATACGGAGTAACTTGGAAATTGGATCCGTGGATTTATCCAAATCCAGTCCGGATCCATTGGATCTGGATCTGGATCTGGATCTGTGTTTCTGGCATCCGTTGGATCTGGACCGGATCCGGATCCGTTGCTAGCAACGCGGATCTTGATCTGGATCCACTTTGATCCGGTCCGTTGTCATCCCTACCTGCAACCAAATTATATCGATAATAATAAAAATATTCAAAATGACATTATGGATAGGATTAGTGTAGAAGGATAGACTTCACTGCTAGAAGAATACTAAAAACTAGCTTCGAGAACTTAGTTCAAACAAATCAAACTTCGATCTCTAACTAGGCTACTCAGCCATAATAGGGCGGCGACTTATAAATGCGTGGCCCTAGTTTAAGATAATGCACATCCCTCCTGGGATTACCTGTCACCCAGGTCAACTTATGACGGCGACTTACTGCGAGGCCTAAGCTTAAGGTCAAAATGTACACAACTCCCGGGATACCTGTCACTCAGTTCAACAACTAATGTACTGATTCCTGATACACTAGCCTTATAGTTGATGGCTAAAACGTAGACCCTAGAATATATTACTCTAGCCTCACACTTGTCCTTATTCCATAACTCCAAAACAAAGTCATTATCGATATTCAAAAGATATAATCATTAAAAAAATATGAAGATAAAAGGAGTAATCATTATATTCTAAAAGAGCAAACTTTATATTTTAGGAAACTTCACTAAAAATAGCATCATATCAAAATATCAAAAATATTAGTTCATACTAATGCAACATTTTTTTGTAAACAATATAGATTTATAAAACTAATACTTTCGGCCTTAACGATATTAATTGTTAAAATGAGAATAATTAGGTTTATGAAATTACTGAAATATCATACGAGTGTTTATAAAATGATTAAAAATGTCTTAAACATTTTAATACTACCAATCAGGGTGTTTTCAAAATTTATAAAATTAAAATTTCCAAATTATTAATGGTTTCGACAATACGAACATAAATAGGATTTTACGGCAAATGTCAAAATAAATCATTTAACGTCTTTTATTTATTAAACCATTAAACAAATTTAAAATATGATAAGGGGTGATTTAAATCTTAAAGTTTCAGATTTACATATTTTCAAAATTGATGGAAAAATAATTCATATGGTCCGTTTGGGAACACGGATTTCATTTTTACAATTTGGATTTGGCACAAATACTTTGTTTGGGAAACAAAGTGAATTTGTGAATTTGGATTTTGTCAAATCCAACCAAATAAATACCTTCATAAAAAGGCTCATTTCAAAATGACACCTTAACAAATGTCATTCTAAAATTCATCATTTCACTTTTCTTATTTGACAATGACGATTTGAAATGAAATATAGGTTCCCAAACGCTACCTTAGCTAAAATGGAGCATTTTACGATAAATCGTAATATTGTCCAAAAACCATTACTATCATTACTATTAATTAAAGACTTAGATAAATAGTAAAAAAATTACGTAAAATAGCTAAAATACATTTTAGGACATTCTGTCTAAAAAAATAATTTTTCCAGAATCTTTAAACTAGTAATTAAAGGGTTTTTAAAGGGTTTTCTCGTTAATCGTCTAATCTCGACAATAATGATTAATAAAAATAGTAATTACAAAATGATTTAAGTATTAATGTCCAAAAATTATTATTAAACTTAAAAATCATTATATTCCAGAAACTAACAACTTTTCCAGATTTCCAAAATTCCAGATTTCACAAATTCCATTAAAACCGTCTTTTAAAACCCGTTTCCACTAGACTACAGAATGTTCTTGTAAATAATGGCCAATATAACGATTCTCTTAATAAAACTTGTCGTTCCTAATAATTTATTAAAGTACTAAATCATAAAAATACATATATTTTTTTCAAGAACCATCATGAATCCATTTCCTCCAGATTTAAAACAAAAACCAAAAATCGGAACATAAAACGACAAACACGGTTTTAACGATAAACGATGATTTAAAGTGATTAATTAATTCATCCACTTAAAAGTTCTGAAAAATTATGAAACAATTCAGAAATTTTTATTTCATCAGAAAGATTATCCACGCAAAATTTCAGATTAAAATAAAATGTTTAAGTGCTAGAACTAAAAATCGGCTTTTAATCGTTTTTGTCCGAAAACGGTAATGATTCAATAATCGATATCTAAAATATCAGAAAAATATAAGATTATCAAAAATCATCAAAAACATCATTTTTACAGAATATATTCATATATTACAAGTTTAGACCGAATATTACGATTTTACAAATTAATATGACGATTTAATCGTTAATCTCGTAAAAGCGATAAAAATACCGAAACATGTAAATTTTTTACTTTAAAAAAATTCCCAGATTATATGACATACATATATTGTCAAAAATAAAATTATAATCATATACATGCCTGCAATTACACAAATAAAATCATGCAATACCGAGTAACATCGACGTTACCTCTAATTCAAATCCGAGTCCACGATTTATTCGTTCGCTTCCGGGTCCTCACAACATACAAAAAGCATGGTAGAAAATTACCATGAGAAAACTAAGAATATCAAGGCAAATAACGATCGAAAACAACATCGATTATTACCTTAACGAAAGGATCGGAATAACGATTAATTTGACGATGAAAACGAGACGATTATGACTCGATTTCAGACAAAAATTTTGCCTAGAAAGGCTGCTGGAGTCACGGCCAAGGGGAAGAAGGAAGGGAATTTTTTGTGTTTAATTTGCAAAAATGAAAGAATAGAAAATGGATGGTTTTCAAGGTATAAATGTTAAGAGATTTTTGATGAAAACTATGTTTAAAACACCCTACATAAACCATCCAAAATGGATGAATAAGAGAGTGAAGAGTCTATGCATGAGTCATCCAATGAAATGGAGGAGAAGAAATATCTAAATCCTTAAATCATTTTATAAAATGAAAAGTTTATAAAAGAAAGTGTATTGGTGGTGTGTGACAAGGGTCAGGGTCCATTTGAGTGTAAAAGAGTCCAAAAACAGTTGTAGGTTGATGAAAATAAAAGTCGTAAAATCGTTAAAGGTATTTCAAAGCATTTCGAGTAAATCTCGCGTTGGAAAATAATTATTTATGAAACTTCGTAATAAAATCATAAATGGCTAAATTTCATAAATAAAAATATTTCTTAGTTGAAAATATTATATAAATATATTTAGACATTTGAAGGAAAAGAAATAGCTTAAATCCGAACTTAAAAACGTTAATTCGTAGAGAAGTAGAATTCCTCACGGAAAAATAATTAATTTACGAAGAAAATCAAATAAATAGATTTAAAAGAATTAAATTTTTTTAAAATAAAAAAATATCATTAGACTCAAAAATGAAAATAAAGCTTGGAAAAATGATGAAACATAAGGCCGAAATGTGACAGAATTATGACGAAGTCATAACGGAAAGGATAAAGGCGCTATGAAAATAGCTGGTGTTACAGCGACAGTAGTGCAGCTACTTGAGGAAGCGATTCTGAACCGATGCCCATCCATTGACATGTCTGATGCCTTAGCTACGCATTTTAAGCAAATTGCAAAGTGTAACCGCAAGAGGATCTCTTGTGGTGGTGTTATAATGATGATAGCTAAAAGCATTGCGTATTACTTTGGGCAACGAGGCGCCGGCCGAGGGGGTTGGAAAGTTTCTGGATGAGCATTATTGTCCATTTTTAGTTTGGACTCCGGGTGAGTATAATAGTCTTTTATTGTGCAAAATTACTGAGTTGAGAGCAATTACTATGCCTAATCCTGACTGGGTGTCGCTTGAGTTCGAGGAGAACTTCAGCATGCCCAAGCGGTCTGGGGAGTACATTCGGGACAACACCCGAGGTAATTTTTACATGGTTACATACCCCGTAGGACCTGTGGATTGTGGTGATGATGATATTATTCTCGAGGACGTGATGGAGGAGGAACCGGAAGTTGAAACTTTCCGGAATGAGGGTCAACGTGTTTTACCTTCTTCATCTCAAGGACTCTCTTCCTCTTGTCAGCCTGAACCCCAGAATACCCAGTTTTATGCCCCCGACTTTACCGACTTTACACTGCACCACCATTCTACCTACACCCAATCGACCTCCGACTTTCAGGAGGACGTTAATAGGAGTCCTCCAAGGCACTCCTCATTCTTCGGATCTGAGGATTTTTATAATCAGTGGGGGGAGGTCCGTAACTATTCTAGGCAACCTAAGAGAACTCAACCGCTTCCCTTAACTTAGCTCAAGACGCCTACAACATTGCCCGAGATGCGCGCGATACTGCACGCCATTCTTATACGTACTCTCGAGACGATTTCGAGTACGCCCAGGATAGTTATGAGATGGCTAGGGACGCCCAAGCAGCTAGAGAGGCGGCGGAGGAGAACCAGAGCCGGTTACTACAGTAGCAGCAATATTTTGATAGATTATTTGGTATTTATCCGCCTGGGTCGCAGTACCCACCACCTCCTCCCCCAGGTCCCATGTGAGGGTAATTGAGTGACCGTAGTTGTGTGAGTGTGGGAGGGTGTCGGTTGCCCAATTTTAGTATTTTTTCTCAAATTCTTTGCAGCGCCTATTAAGGCATTTTGTTGATTTGTGATGATTTGTTCCCTTTGGTTAGGTTGGTTGTTAGCTCCTCTGTGACCCGTACTAGGTCGGTTATATTGTGTTGATATCATGCAGGTATCCTTAGAGTTGAAGGGCCTTGTCGTAAGCTCCTGGTCTTTGGTGGCATGATTGCACCATCGACCACTGGGAAAATCCAAATTAATTTTTCTCCTTTATATTTTCTGATTTGTGCGGAATCGGGGCGAGGTGATGTGATTACACCTACGCCTTTTTGGTTTATCTTATTTTAATTTATTTTTCTTTTTTCTTTTGATTTTCTTATTTTCACCTTATTTTTCTTTTTCCTCCTTGGCTAGGGTCTAGGTGACGTGATTACACCTAGGCCCGCCACCTCTTTTCCATTTTACTTTACTTTCCTTCATTTTAGTTCCTTCTCTTTTATTTCACATAATTTTGAAAAATACAAAAACATTCGAAAAAGCATAAAAATACAAAAAAAAAATCCATATTTTTTTTCATTTTCTCCCTTTTCGATCTTTTCCCCTACTCGTGCATTGAGGACAACGCACAGTTTTAGTGTGGGGAAGGGATCTACTATCTTTTCAATCCTTTCCATTTCCATTTCTTTCTCTTTTCATTCAGTGTTCTTTTCATTTTAGTGTCCCTCGTATTGCTTTGCTCTTTCCTTTCTCGTAGGTACGCCGCCAACCTATTAACATGTGGACGTAAGGTAGAGAAATTGAAGACCATTCGGTAATATCTTCTACCTTTGTTTTTCCCCTTCTCTTATTCACATGGGAGTATGGGCTTGTATGCTTTTTGGAGGTTCACTTGGTGAACATTTTAGAATTGGTGGTTGTGGTTGTGTTGACAATTGATGAAGATCGGAGTGCTTGACTTTACCTGCTTGTTTCACTCTTTTTGTGTCCTTTTTCATTTTGTATAGTATTTCTAGGTAAAGGTTTTCGAAAACCCAGTTTTGAGTTAGTGTTGAGTGTTTACCACTTCCTCGTTAGGAACCCATTTTGATTTTTGGACATTTTTCTAATAGAATGACCTTGAACCAATGATTGTATGTATTGATTTTTTTACCATGAGCCTGTCTTTATTACTTGGATTCTACATCGGGATTTGCCTTTGACCACTTTGATCACCCATGGATCGATAAAGCCCTGGTTACCGTTTCCCGTTCTCATAGGTGACCTTACTTGAGAAGCCATCTTTTAGTCCAAATTTCCACCTTTTTGTGGGTTCGGAGGGAGTGTGCACCCAACTTTCCTATTTCTCTACCATTCATACATGTCCACAAAATAAGTTTGAAAAAAGTATTGTCTGGCCATGAATCTCAAATACATCATTTAGCCAAATATGGGCTAGCCAAAGCAAAAGGAGAAAAACGAAGAAGTGCGCTTAAAAAAAGCCTCTCAAACGAAATAAAAAGTGGAAAGGAAAGAAAACCCAAAAGAAAATCAAATCTCGAGAAAAATTCTCAAACCCAAATAAACCCTCGATTGACTTATTGCCATGAAGTGCCTACTAGAGGACCGAGTCCCGAGGAAGGAAGATAGCGGTGATTAGTCGATCCGTACCATTTTGCAAACACTTGTTCACTTTTTGTTTGAGCTAATTGGCTTTCTCGAGTTTGGGACGACCCTCTAGGCTAAGCTTAGGAGACCGGATAACACTTACCTCTAATGCTTACTAACTCCATGGTTCACCCCTATCCATTCCATTTATCGTCCTGTTGTAGGCATTTTAGTGGATTAGAAGGACCTTGGTAAATTTTCAATATTTTTATTGTTTGATTGTCATCCTATTAGAATTTTGTCCATGTCAACTTGAGTAACTAGCTTGGTGGTGTCTTCACTTGTCCTGAGCTTGAAACCGGTGCTTTTTACGTAGTTTGGATGAGGGATTCGACGATTTGTTTTCTTCTTTGGATGCAACTATTTTTGTGCGTGTCTCTTTTGTTTTATGTTCGTGTGTGTATTTAGTCGCATCCACAATTTTGAGCAAGACTCGATTTGCCTTGCACTGAAGTACCTTACCTCATAGGTATTCCAATGTAAGTTGAAGGGACGGAGCGGGCTCGTTAATTGTCCCGTGTCGGCTTAGCGTAATCTAGCCTAGTAGTAGTATTAGTTAGTTTCTTTTTTGGGTCTTTGCTCGAGAACGAGCAACGATTTAGTGTGAGGGAATTGATGTGTGTCAATTTTGGACCGTTTTTCCACCCATCTAAGCTCATTTTTCTATCACTTCGCGAGATTTATGTGTGATTATCGCTTTATATGAGTCTTTCTTGCTCTAGCATCTCTCGTGTGCATTTTATGTGTTTTTGGGTAGTTTTTGTATTCATTTTGTTAGGAATCCTTCCGAGAGCATATCCGAGCTTATACGAACACATGGGAGTGGAACACCGTTCAAGAGTCTGTCACTGAGCCGGAAAAACTAAGCCAAAAGAAGTGAAATTCAATTAAGGAGAAGAAAGAGAGAATCCATCGGGTGAAGTTTCACCCGATGAGATTTCGTCGGGTGAAGTTTCACCCGACAATATTCCTGCAACTCTGAAGGTCCTCAAGAAGAAGGGTTGACCGGGTGAAATGATCGGGCGAAACTTTTACCCATCAGGTAAAGTTTCACCCAACGACAATGACATCCCAAATTCTGCACTGTGGAAGAAAATTGACCGGGCGAAACCATCGGGTGAAGTTTCACCCAACGGAAAAGCTACGAAAGAACTCTAGAAAACCGCAAGGCAAAGTTTCACCCTATGAAGACCCGAATGGTGAAGTTTCACTAAGCAAGCAAAATTTAGTTTTGGGTTTTGTCGTAATGACCCATTAAGGCTTTGTATATATAAGTTAACCCTAGATTTCTATCAGAAGAATCATCTAAGTAGATCCCCAATTTTCTTAGGAGTAGACTCCATTAGAGAAACTTGATTAAATCTTGAAAACTCTCTTTAGCTTAGATTATTTACTCTACATTTTGAAATCAAGCAATTACATAAGCCTAGATTTAGATTTTGTTGAAGATTAAAGGGTTTGCAAGGATTTGGTGACAAGATTCTTGAATTTCTTCTTCAAGCTTCAATATTTATGTTAATCTTCATCTTCTTCCTTTGAGTTTTCCTCCATTGTTGGTATCTTCATTTCTTCTCTCTCCTCCCTAATTAGTTCTCTTTAATTTCTCCTTACTCTATTGCTTGCAAGTGTTTTCTTTTTGTTTATGTTGTTTAAATTTCCAATATTGCGTTAGACTCAATTCCTTGTCATTTCTAGTGGATTATCCTAGTTTATCTCCCTTGTTTATTTCTCTTGTTGACTTCATTATGAATGTTGAGTAGATTTTAGTTAGGGGGTTAGGGGAGGTTGAACTTGGGCTTCATGGACCAAGGATTTAAGGAAATTGTTGCATTTTAGGTGATTTATCTTGTTGAGATTGTCGTGTTTTTGTTGACTTTGCCTAATCAACTTAGTTAGCATCGACTCACCTTTACCAGTATGGGGAAACCCGGGGTTTGGGTTATCTCATCTTGAGACCATAGCTTTCTCGCCGCGAAAGCGGATTTTAGTTAGGTTGGGTAAGGAAACCGAAAGGTGGCTCCCCCTTTATCAACCATGTGATAAATTCCGAGACTCCTAGATCTTTGTACCTGGTTTTGACTTTGACTCCCCCTAACGCCTTTCCTCCCATCGTTTCTCGTTTTAGTTAATTATAGTTCGACTATCTTAGTTTAGTTTTATTGCCTCGATCACCCCCTCCCCCCCCCCCCCCCTTTGACCTCGAACGCAGTTAATCCTAGGCTTAACCGTTTACATTTACCGTCCCTGAGGTTTGACTCTGACTTACCACTACTATATGGTAGTTAGTTGGAATTATAAATATTGTTTGCATGTGGGTTAGTGACGACCCGCATCAGCACCCACGTCGGATACTATTGACTCTGAACCCATATTCGAGCATATTGATGCATGTTAACATCCGATCATCATCAGGTGTTTTGTTGGAGACTGCTATAGACACCAGCAGACAAAATGCGAGTGTCTACAATAAGTTTTTTTTGTTTAAAAGCACCTTAAGCTTACATTTATTTGTTTTTTTGTCAACATTTGAAAGCCCATCTTACCACCCACGCATAACAACTGCTGCCAAGTTATGCGCATTGGTGTTCAGGTTTCGAGGTACATATTTAATAGAAAAGCAATTAAAGAAAGTAGCTTCTTCATGGATTATCGAAATCAGATCTCTAATGCAATGGTGGTGCTCCTCAACGTCCGCCAGTTGGAACACTAAATGTAGGCAGTCCATCTGTAAAGTTGTTGTGTGCCAAATTTGGACCGTTTTTCCTCCCATTTAGACCTGTTATTCCTCCGTTTTGCGAGACTTGAGCGCGATTATCGCCGTATTTTTGAGTAATTCTCGCATTAGTGTCTCTCTTTTGCATTTTACGTGTTTTTGGTAGTTTTCTGTCTATTTTGATAGGATTTTCGACCGAAAACGTGTTTGAGCTTCTACGAGCATGAGAGAGATACGGTCCAAAGAGCAAAGCACAAAACCGAAAGTTCAAGTAATCCAATTGATCGACGAAGAAAGAGACCGGAATTGAGGAGAAGTATCACCGGGTGAAATTTCACCCGGTGAATCATCACCGGGCGAAATTTCGCTCGACGACATTTTCCATTCCCGAAGATTTTCATGGTGAGACACGACCGGGCGAAATTTCGCCCACTGGGTGAAATTTCGCCCGATGGAGAAGACAAACCAAAATGGCGATTCGAGAAGAAAATCTCACCGGGTGAAATTTCACCTGGTGGTGCCAATGTCGTCAAGTCGCGGGGTGAAACTTCGCCCCATGAAGATGCAAAGGGTGAAGGTCTAACTTAATGAAGAAGAATTGGATTATGGGCTTAAGCTTGTGTGACCCATTAAGGAACTCTATAAATACTTATCCTAGGGTTTTGAGCCAAAGGGTGAGAGGGTGTGTCCTAATTAGTGCCTCCTTAGAGTAGTGTAGTGAATCTCCATAGTAGTAGTAGTCGTTCACATAGTAAAACTCCATTAATTTAGTAAAACTCTCTTAGTTTAGTTTAGATCCACTATTAAATTGTAATCAAGCTTCCATCTTTAGTTGAAGATTGTGTTTATATTGAAGATTCAAGGGGTTTTGCAAGGGTTTAGTAACAAGATCTTTGCCTTATTTCTTGAAGCTTCATCTTTTATATTAATCTTCATCTTCTTCCTAAGTCTTCTCCATTATTGGTAGTTTCTTTCTTCTCCTTTTCTTCATTAATTAGTTTAATCTTTAGTTTCTTGTTAATCTTTATGTTAGTGTAGTTTTCCTTTGTTTGTTTGTTTGTTTGTTTGTTTGTTTGTTTGTTTATCTCTCTCCTTAGTTTATTTCTCCATAGTTTGTGTGCTTGTTTATTTTCCTCTTTAGTGTTGTTTTGTTAGTGTAGTTTCCTTTATTTTGTTAGATTAGTTATTTCTCCTCTAGTTTAATCATGTTTAGTCTTTCTCCTAGTCTCCTTAGTGTTAATTTTATTATGGATAGTGAGTAGATTTTAGTTAGGGGGCTAGGGAGGAGGAATTCTAGGAGAATGTTTTATCTTGTGAAATTATTGCATTTGAGGGTGATATCGTCTAGATGGTATTGTTGTGTTTTATTTGACTTAGCTTGATCACCTAGGTTGACTTGACTCACTCGGACCAATATGGGGAAACTCGGGGTTTGGGCAATTCCGTCTAGAGACCTTAGTTTATTCGTCGCGAAAGCGGGCTTAGACTTGGCCGATAGGGAAACCGAAAGGTGGAACCTCCCTTATACACCTTGTGATAATTCTTGCAACGTTATACTTTTATCTTGTTTTCCGACTCCCCGACTCTCCCTAACGCCTTTCCCATTATTGTTTCTAGCTTTAGCATTATTGTTTCTCGCCTTAGTTCCGTGGCTCATTTAGATAGTCTAGCTTCTCCCGACCAAAACACCCCCCTTCTCTACCCCAATCACTTTGAAACTTAGACTTGACCGACTACCCCTCGACCGTCCCTGTGGATCGATCCCCGACTTGCTACTACTACGTAGTAGTATTTCGGAGTTTATAAATATTGTTTGATCGTGGGGGTCGCGACGCTCGCGCATCAAAAGGGCGCCGTTGCTGGGGACGGTGATTAGTTAATCAAGTTTTAGTTTATTGTGTTTCGAAAATTGTTTTTCTTTCCTCCTACCCTAGTGCCATTAGGTGCTAGGAGGACTCATTGTTTGATGAGTTTTTTCTAGGTATACTTTTGATTTAGGTTGTTTGATCCCCATTCGGAGAGCAAGTCGCTTGGAAACATTGTGACCGAAGCAACAACTTGATATTGTCATCTTCCACCAATTTCATCATTTCTCAACACCCCATCTTTGAACAACATCTAAGGATTCAAGTATGGCTACACTTGGATCCCATTCTCAACCATCTATTGAAGAGATTTCTTCACCCGTCTTCATTGGAGCCATCCCGGAGAGTTTCGAGCTTAAACCTTCCATCATCAATCTAATTCAACAACAAACTTTTCGAGGATTACCGAATGAAGATGTGATAGAGCATGTTTGTCTTTTCCAGGAAAGTCTAATTGGTGTCAAGCTTGAAGGTGTCACCGAGTGCCAATTGCGTCGGATCCTTTTTCCTCGCACCTTGCGTGATGGAGCAAGAAGATGGATTAAAACACTACAAGAATTTAAGTCTCGGGCGACTACTCTTAGCCACCGTCATCTGTCGCTAAAAAGAGACGCACGACAGTTGACAATCGCTAAGAAACAGTCGCAACAGATAGTCGCATGTAGCGACTGAAATCGGTCGCTAAATTATACGCGCGACCGATTTCAGTCGCTAAATTTAGCGACCGAAATCAGTCGCTATGGCAGCCCTTTAGCGACTGATTTCAGTCGCTGAGAGTGTCAGTTTAGTGACTGATTTCAGTCGCTAAGGGGTGTGACGTGGCATCTTTGAGTGTCCTACAGCGACTGAAATCAGTCGCTAAATGGAAAAATTAGCAACTGATTTCAGTCGCTACCGAACCTGAAATAGGCCGATTTTATTTATTTCGTTTCTAGCCAAAATCTGCACAAAAACACAAACTAACAACCAAAATACGTCCCACACATCACTCCAAACATTCCAAACGTCGTTCCAAACGTTACGCCAGCTTCACACTCCATAATTGGCAACCAAGCACGCAAATGTCTTTAATACACTAAATTAAAAGTGTTGTTACAAACTGTTTTCAACAAACATTCACAAACTACAAACTGTTTTCAATCTACTCACCTAACAGTGAAACTAGCTAACGCACCACTACCACCGTCACCACCAAAGGGGTCTCTATAATCTGGGGGTCGGGGAGTGGGGCCGGAGTTACAATTCTTCTGTTGCATGCTCCTAGGGCGCTGTAGCTCTTCCAGAATTTGCAGGTTAACGAACTCCTGCATCTTCAGCCTCTCATCCTGCTCCTTCATCCTCTCAGCCATAGCCGCCCGTAGCACCCTCTCCTCTCGTATTTCCGACCTCATCTCCTGAACGACGGATGGTACACACTCCGTCGAGGTCGCATGGACCCCCCGAGCATTGGGTGGTGTCCAGTAGTGCAGGGAATGAGCGTTCCCTGTACCGTACACCGCTCCCTTGCGGTATCCATCCGCGACTCTGAACCAAATCGCGCTCGGGTCCACACCTTCATTCTCGGGCGCTCTGGTGGCCTCCATATACGATTCCTACAAGAAATTGGAGTCATGATTAGGTGAGTTATAAAGAAAAAAAAGTAAAGAAGCCTTATGTTTGAAACTTACCCAGATTTTGGCGTCCTTCTCCGTAGCGAACGATCGACCGGTGGTGTCGTCCCCCTTGGTCTTCGTGGCGAGAAATAGCTGCACAGGCGGAGGGATTTCTCCGGTTTGCTTCTTCAACTGTTGACAGTACATGTAGATTTCTCATTTATATTTATAATGAAAACATTAAATAAGAATCCAAAATAAAAATCAAAGGTAAGGAAATACTAACTTTCATCGCCCGCTGGTGCATCGACTGCGACCCACCATAGTGGGTGCGCTCCGCCTCCACCTCGGGTTCCCCTCCCCGCCTCTTGTTCTTCTTAGCCTGGACAGATCTCTTCAGGAACTTCGGGTCGGAGCGGGCTACTTCGAACTGCTTAATGGCGTCACCTACAATTTATACACTTTGAGATCAACAAGCGTTTTGAAGATATATATACAAGTTTCTATTCAAGTACGAACACTAATTGAGCAATCAAACCTTTAAGGTATTTATGTGCCCTTCCCTCGTTCGCCAACTTCCACATGTTGTCTTTGTATCTTTCCTTCGCCACGTCCATGTATCGGTCTCTCACAGCCACCTCGAGACCGTCGTTGTAATAGTGTTTCATCTGCAAGATCATTTGTTGTCGTTCTATTAGTAATCCGTAAACAATAATAGATAATTAATAAAACAAAAAAATTGGGGCACCTTGAAGTTGGCAAACCACTTCTCCCGCTGCCACTGAGGCACCTTCGTCCAACTAGTGCAATAAGTGGTCAATTCATTCATGAAACTGTCCTTGACACCAGTGACCACCGCACGAGTCTGAAACCTACACCAAAGAGTGAAATAAGATGATGTCTCACAAAAAAAGGAAATATAATGTCTCACCATGTGCTCTCGGGGCCAATAATTAGGCGCCCGTCGTCTGTATACTGAAGCCCTTGATCCTATTGTGGTTGTTCTAGTTGCTGCTCGTCGTCATTATCCTCTTGTTGGACCTCGTTTTGGTCCTCCATCCGGGTTTCCTCCTGGTCCTCCTGCTGCTGCTCCCACTACCGAACCGCAGTCTGCTGCCTAACGTCATATCTGCAGACATATTAGAAAGTTAGAAATTGACATCATAATATCGAAATAATTTGCCCAAAATATATAATGCAGATTACTATGTTGAAATAATATAACTTACTAAAACTATACCCTACTAGAAATCATCGTCACTGTCGTTGTCATCTTCCACTTGCCTACTCGAACCAACCACATCCTCTTCCTCGTAGTCATCTTCCTCCTCCTCGTCATTGACCTCTAAATCATTGGTCTCATCCTCCTCCTCGACCATATCACTAGAAGCACCTTCCTCCTCCTCACCACTTTCATCGTCTTCAAAATCTTCCCCCACATCCACCTCATTATTGTCATCATTATCATCAGTTGCGAAAAGATTCTCATCAACTGGAGAGAATGTTGTACCACTAGAAATGACCTCCTCTTGGAAGAGGTCAGTGTCGTAGTGCCCCCGTGGCTTAGTTTTAAACACCGCCCACCACTGGTTTACAGTTCTGTCGTTCTTTGTGGTTGGATAAGGCGCAAAGTAGGTGTGCTTGATGTGCAGGTATAAACGGATCGTATTTGGAGTATTTTTTGGTATGATTAACTTCAACTAGTTTGTACCTTTCATGTACTCTAGTACCTTGCACTGAGTTGTCCTTCCATTCGCATTTAAATACCACAGCTCTATACCCACGATCATTTCCAACATAGCACAACTCGAAGATGTCCTCCAATAGACCGTAGTAATCATCACCCTCAAGTGACGACACACTCACACCAAAATTACATCTACTCCTACTACTACCATGGGCAAATGTATGGAAATTGAAACCATTAACCGAATACCGGTTCCAAGTCCTAACCTTCCACAAAGGACCTATTGCTAGACTCCTAACCAAATCATCCTGAATATTCTCTGAAATTACATGTTGCTTAAGCCAACTGGGAAACTGTTCCTCATGCTTATTCCAAACATCATCAGCATTTAAATGTGGATTAGCAGCTACAAATTCAGTTACAAACTGCTTCTCGTACGGCTCCAAAACTTCGCAGTTTGATAACAAGTACAGGTGAGCAGGATTGTACTCTTTCTCATCTAATGTCCTCCACCCGCCAGCTGATGATGATCCCTCACCTACCTTGCTTTGAAAAAAGTCTGGTATGTTGGGGTCAATCGTCTCGGGTGTTTCTAGGTTTAGATTTTTGGCTTTAGTGTTCACTTCTTTCTCGAAATACAGAGAACAAAAGTTGGCTATCTCCTCTGTTAAATAAGCATTACATATGAAGCCCTCCACCCTCGCCTTGTTGCCAATTTTTTTCTTCAAATGGTTGAGAAATCTATGACAATCAGTTAGCAATTAAGTTATTAACAAATTATAGTGCCTAATATTAGTGGGTAAGTAAATAGTTGAAAGTTCTCACCTCTCGAACGGGCACATCCATCTAAATTCTACCGGTCCTCCCACTTTAGCTTCGTAGGGCAAGTGGACCGGTAGATGCTCCATTGAGTTAAAGAAGGAGGGTGGGAAGATCATCTCAAGTTTGCATAGTATCTGAGGAATTTGATCCTCCAAACGAGTCATGTCGTCATTTGTAACTGTCGACGAACACAAATCTCGAAAAAACTGAGATATCTCAGTGATAGGATTCCAAACACCTTCCGGCAGCAGGTGCTTCAACGCCACAGGTAGTAACCGCTCCATGAACACGTGGCAGCCGTGACTCTTCAACCCTTGGAGCTTCAGGTTCTTAATGTCCACACACCGACTAAAGTTGGATGCGTACCCATCAGGGAACTTCAGTCTCCCTATCAACTCTAACACGGCCTTTCTCTAAGCCTTATCAAGGCTAAACAATGCCCTGGGCTTCGACCCATCCCGCTTGATATGCAATTTCGGACGGTCACAAATTTTTTTCAAATCTTTTCGGGATCCTACGGTGTCACATGTCTTACCCTCTACATCCATGACGGTGTGAATCAGTTGCTCGAAGAAATTCTTCTCAATATGCATCACGTCCAGATTATGTCGGAGTAATAATGTACTCCAATATGGAAGGTCGAAGAAGATGCTTCTTTTAAACCAACCAATTTTCAATTTCTTAAGATCTTTGAACTCTTGATCGGTCCCGTCAACAGTAGATGGGAACTCTGAAATCACCTCCCAAATCTCATCTCCGTGGAAACGAATCGGTGCCTCATCTAGCACCACCTCACCCTTCTTGAAAGCTCTCCTATTCTTCCTGTACATGTGACCCTCGGGTAGAAACTGTCTATGACAGTCAAACCAACTAATTTTGCTTGAATTACGTAGGTAGAATGCTTTACTTTCACTCATGCAACAAAGACACGTTTTTTGGCCCGCCGTAGACCAACCACTCAACATACCATACGCAGGGAAATCGTTTATAGTCCACAAAAGCGATGCTTTAAGCCGGAAATTTTGTTTCAACGACACATCATATGTCTCCACCCCTACTTCCCACAAGTGTTTCAATTCCTCTATCACTGGTTGTAAGTAAACATCCAAGTGGTTTTGGGGATTTTTTGGGCCGGGAACAATGAGAGAAAGGAAGATGAACGGTGGTTTTAGACAAAGCCATGGGGGTAAGTTGTATGGTGTGACCATGACAGGCCAACATGAGTATGACTTACCGAACTGACTGAAAGGGGCGAACCCATCGGTACACAACCCAAGTCTCACGTTATGGGGTTCCTCGGCAAATTCAGGGTAAATCCTATCAAAGCGTTTCCACTCCTCCCCATCACTAGGATGACACATCTTCCCCTCTACACGAGTTTCTTCTTTATGCCACCTCATTTGTTCGGCAATGGTTCTGGTTGCATATAATTTTTGAAGTCTAGGGGCGATGGGAAAGTAGGTAAGTCGACTAAGTGGTATAGGTTTTTTATGCCTCGCAACACTCTTTCCCTTCCTACCCCTCAAAACAATATTCCCATCTACACTTTTGTATCTACCCTTCCCACATATCTTACATTCCTCAAGCACGACATCGTCCTTCCAAAAAAACATACATATATCGGGACAAGCATCGATCTTTTAATACGGAAGTTCAAGACCTTTAACTTTTTTTTTTGGTATTGTAGAATGTTTTGGTCATAATGTTGTTTTTTGGGATGAGTTTCTCAATCAACGCAGCGACACCGTCTACGCACCCAAAAGGTAGGTTATACTCACATTTAAGGGTCACTACCATAGATGCGGCTTCTAACAAACTCACATCACACCCTCCATATATAAAGGCTTCTCCGCAGCCTCTAACATATCAAAAAAAGCTTTCGGTCGTGGGTTTGGCTCTTGTGAGGTTGGTTGGTCATCGTCGTTAGTGTACATGCTCTCATCATTAAACAAATTGCACTCAACCACATCAACAATCATTCCTCTCACCCCGCCCTCATTCTGATCAACCTCAGATTCCTCAACAGCAGACGTCTCACCATGACAAATCCAATAATAATAATTTGGGCTAAACCCATTTGAGATAATATGTTCCTTAATCAAAATACTATCCAAGAATTTGAGGTTCTTACATTTCACACAAGGACACCTAAATCTACCCTCTGACGCGTATTCGGGATGGGTTTTAGCGAACTCAAGAAAACTACTAACACCCTCTACAAATTCCTTTGTGGGACGCCGTCTCTTATCCAATCTTTCCCTATACATCCATTTTCGTTCCTGTCTCTTCATTTTTTTATCTAAAAAAATTGAGACAATAACCACATACAAATTATTTCCTCTAAAGTAATTTACTGATGTATATACACTACTCACATATTCTGTAAAATTCTCAATTCACCTAAACATAGTACTATTTGCAATCAATCTGTCCATAATTACATCACTAAATCGGCATAATTGTATTTCACTTCCAATTTCCTAACACATCAAAACAACCCAATTCATTCAACTACTTAACCACAAACCATAATTTTATACTAACAATCTACCTATTTCAAATAGGGGAACCTATTGGGCGATTAATATTCTAACTACACTAAATATTCCAACAACTAAAAAACTATCCAACCCAATAACTAATTTAATTAAATCGATAAAAACAGAAATTAACAAATAATTGAAACTAAATATAGATAGATAAACATACCTTAAGGAAAATGGGATAATTGAAGAAGGAATGAAGACGAAAGGAGGAGGGGCGAGTTTTAGAGAGAAGGGAGATGGGTTTTAGAGAGAGGGAGTGAAATGAGTGAATGAGCCGGGGGAGGGGGGGTGTTCGCTAATTTTAAAAAATTTCACACCCTTAGTGATAAGTGTGGTTTGTAATGCCTATTTTGTAGTGTTTTGGTCCCATTTTCCCGGTAGAATCGCTCCTTGGGGGCGGTTTAGGGGCTTCTTATGCTTCCTTTAGTTCGTTTCAGGTTTCCGAAACCGATTTGGAAGAGTTGGAGCGATTCCGACTCGATACATACACATTTTGGAGCCAACGAGATAAAGGAATGATGACTCGATGCTTTGGAATCGACCCCGAGACCTTGGGACCCAATCCCGAGTCCCGAGACCCGATCCCGAGTCCCGAGAATCGATGAGAAGTCCATGTGAGGCAAGGAGAGACCAAAAGGATCATAATGGAGGCCTACAAGACCCATCCCCGACGGGTATGCACCTCATCCCGTCGGGGATGAAGTGCACAATTGGAGAGGCTACTGCAGAGCCGTCCCGGTCGGGACCAACCCGTCCCGGTCGGGATGGTGGGTCCGTCCCGGTCGGGATGGTCCGTCCCGGTCGGGACCACCTGACTGTAGTCCGCATTTTATTCTTCTCTTCTCCCTTCCATTTGTAACCCTATAAATACTTACCTCTTGTATTGTTTATCCATCCTACATTAGTTTAGCCTTTCTTAAGCCTCTCTACATCACATAAACCCTAGATTTAGTTCCTCAAATTAGTTTGAATCTCTCTTTAATTATTAGTTAATCTTAGTTAATTAGTCTTGTATTAAGAAGATACTTGAAGATTTCTCCAAGATTGACAACCTTGGGATTATTTGGGTTTCTCTTTTATGCAAGATATCATCTTTTCTTCATCCTAGTGTTGGTATAATCCTTCTTTACTCTTGTTCTTTATTATTAATCCAAGTTTGAATCTTTACTTAGTGTTTGTTGTTATTGATTGTTATTGTTCTTGATGATGAATGTTAGGGTTGTGATGTTGTGTTCCCTTCTTATTGTTGTTGGTTTTTCTTTGCCTATGAGTGAGTAGATATCTTGTGGGTTAGTAGGGGGATTAAGGGTAGATTATGGGTGATTAGGGTTTGATTAGGGGTAAAGGTTGGTTCTTTATTGTTAGTCACATATTTGGCACACCATGTGTTTGTTGATTTGCTTGTATGAGTTGTAGTGGCCATGCTTCTCATGCTAGTTTTCTTCTACCCATTGTTTGCTTTGTGTGTGGACATGTTGAGCATTGTCATCGACATCGGTTTAAGTTGCTATCGCCCGGACCGAGCCTAGCAATTAGAAGGCACCTACACCCTTAATCGACCCAAGTCACCCTACTACACTTATGAACCCGACCTAACCCACTCCCTTCCTTCTACATTTGATACATCTTGTTAGTTAGTCATCATTTCCTTTAGTTTGTTAGTTAGTTCGATTATTAGCATTGTTTAGCACCTCTCTTTAGTTTGCTAGTTGGTTTGTGTTTAGTTATCCTAGCTTAACCTTGTTTAGCCTAGTTGATTGTTAGTCTACTTCCTACTTCTCCTCTCATCAAATATTCATCTAGTAGTAGTCCTTTGTGTTTGTTTGGTAGCATAGTCTCGTTTTAGGCCGATTTAGTCTAAACCTCGCAATACTGTCTCCGTGGACACGACCCGACTTACCCTAGCTACCGTTAGGTGATAGTTGGCTACTTATTTGGTGGCGGGATCCACGACAAATCCTACCATCACTTAGCGACCGAAATCGGTCGCGCGTCCATTTTTTTAGCGACCGATTTCAGTCGCGCGGCTTTTTTTTTAGCGACTGTTTTCAGTTGCTACTGCTAGTTATATTTCCGTCTTATCCTTTGACTTTCAGTCGTTAAATAAGCGACTGAATTTTTCAGTCACGCGTGAACGGTAGCTATATGAAGTATTTCTTGTAGTGAAAGTTTCCCCAACAATACTTTTCGCACTTGGGAGCAATTGTGCAACACCTTCCTCGAAAAATACTACCCATCATCCAAGACCAACAAATTCCGAAGAGAAATTCAAACATTCCAACAACAAGAAAATGAAAGCATAGGTAAAGCCTGGGACCGATTTCAAACATTGCAAAGGAAATGTCCGCACCACGGCATCCCTAGTTGGCTTCTACTTCATATATTCTTCCACTCGTTATTGGACAACGCCAAAGATAATGTTAATGTGGCGGCAAAAGGCGATTTCTTTTTGCTTAATTAAATCGAATCTACAAAACTCATTGAAAGGATAGCCAAGAATGATGAATACTCCGGAAATGATCAACATGAAGAGCTAAGTGGTGAGTCAACATCGTCAACCGAAAGGAGAACTGATCTTGAAGCTAGAGTCGAGGAGTTGGTTAGGCAATTTGAAGTGTATGTTGCTAGAGCCAATTCTCCACCCAAGACTAGAACATCTCCAAAAAGATCATCTCCACCAAGAAGGGTAACTTCACCAAGACGATCATCCATTTCACCACCTAAATTGTATCGCATTGAGATTCCATGTGATCATTGTGGGAGATATGACCACGATTCCGAATTGTGTATGAGGAAGGAGAGTGCTTATCAAGCCAACACCCAAAGAACCCATGAAAAATCTCAAACGAACAATCCTAATTTGGGGAACGGATTTTATTCCATGCCTACTCAAGGATCATATCCTTTTCCAAGAGCCCCCAATCAAAGGGTTTATCCTAATTGATGGTGGGATTTGTCGTGGATCCCAACCGCCAAATAATTAACCAACCAATCCTAGTGGGTAGCTAGGGTAAGTCGGGTCGAATCCACGGGGACGGTAAGAGGCGTCTAGACTAAGGTCGCCCAAATACGAGACTAAGTCAACGAGCTACACTAAACTAGAATGATAGGAAGGGGAGAAGAAGGCTAAGACTATGGCTAAGGAGACGGAGAAAACAAACAAGGAAAACGGGCTAGGATTAGGTCGGGGTCAAAGGGGTAACGGAATGGTCGAGGAAGAGCTAGAGTGAAGGAGGTAGTAGGGTAATCTAAGTATAGTCCAGGCTCTCGCAACTTAGACCAACCTAGAGGTTCCACCTAAAACCCATTTTGGCGACACACATGACAAACGGGGTTACTAGCGTGTTATTGTGGCCTAGATCGCATCCGGGCTCTCGCAACTTAGACCGACCTAGGGGTCGTCCTCACCGTGCTCTCGCTACTTAGTGAGGGAACCGAACCCACAAGCAAACTATTACCCACAAGAGAAAGGCAAGAAAAACAAGCATATGCATACAAGTCATTCAAGCATTTCAACAAACATGTGATATGCATCAAACCAAGAGGAAACCCAAATCTTCCACCAACATCTCCAACAAACCCTTAATCATCCAATTAACACCTTAATCACCTTACTAACCCTAGCAAGAGTACTACTCTAACATTATCAAACTAATTCTAACATAAACAAGAGAAAACAACACAAACATCAAAACATACATAATGAAACTACCAAGTATGATGAACAAAACAATAAACAATAACTAAAGATTGAAACTTGAATTAAACAAACAAGATAAAGAGTAAAAGGAAGAAAGGATTATACCATACTAGGGAAGGATGAAAAGATGAACACTTGTATATAAAGAAAACCCAAATTCATCCACCAATGTTGTCAAGATTGAATGGATTCTTCAAGAGATCTCTTAATACAAGATTAAACTAAGATTAACTACTAATTACCGACTAATCTACACTAATCTAATCTAATCTAACCTAAAGTAGTCTAGGGTTTAATGGGAGGTGAAGAACATAAGCTTAACAAAACAAGGGAAGGGTATATATAGGGTTACAAGTGGAAGGAAGATGAAAGAAAGGATGCGGGCTGCCAGGTGGCCCATCCCGGCCGGAAAGGGGTGGTCCCGGTCGGGAAGGGGTCGGTCCCGGCCGGGATGAGCTGGTCCCGGTCGGGAAGGGCTGAAAACAGCAGCTCCTTGTTTTGCTCCTTCATCCCGGACGGGATGAGGTCATACCCATCGGGGATGAGTCTTGTAGGCCTCCAATATGATCTTTTTGGTTCCTCCTTGCTTCACATGGACTTCTCATCGATTCTCGGGACTCGGGATCGGGTCTCGGAGGCTCGGGATTGGGTCCCAAGGTCTCGGGGTCGAATCCAAGGCATCGAGTGATCGTTCCTTCACTTCGTTGGCTCCGAAAAGTGTATGTATTGAGTCGGAATCACTCCAACTCTTCACGAATGGCCTCGGGAACCTGAAACGAACTAGAGGAAGCATAAGTAGCCCATAAATCGCTCCCAAGGAGCGATTCCACAAGGAAAATGGGACCAAAACACTACGAAATAGGCACTACAAACTACACTTATCACTAATTCACATGGTTTCTATTATCAACCGAGACCTCCTCACACAAATCAATTCAATCAAGGTTATTCTTATTCTCAAGGACCACCTCGAACAAGCTATGGTCCCCCATTTGGAACCTATCCTCCATATAATCAAGGTCCTCCAAGGCATTTTCAAGGTAACTTTCAACCCCTTTATGACATTCAACAAACAATCAATTTTCTATTGAAAGAAAATGCGTCAAATCGAGCTAGACTTGAGACTTTAGAGGCACGTTCCGCCTCGCAAGCTCGATCTTCTCAAGAACCGACCAATTCTTCCAACCATGCATCCATGAATGCCATTAAGGTAATGAGCAAAAAGGAACCGGTGAAACCCTTTGACCCACAAACTACATCTCATCCCTCAATCAATGAACCCGATGAGAAAGTGGTCAAGGACGTAACCGAAAGACCAAGAAGAGATCCATCAAAGTATCTTGTAGGAGACCTTGCGTACGTTATTGAACAAATTCCAATAGAGGACACGAACCTAGTCTCTAGAATTGAGGTACCACCCTTGAATGACAAGCCACAAATCTCATTCAATGACCAAGCTTTAGGCATGATAACCTTCACTGATCTTATCGAGAATATAGATACAAGCCCTTCCATCCCCACCCCGTCCGAATTTATCCGAGACATTATTTTGAAACCCACCGAAAGGGAAAGAGCTCCCGTTTCCCCAAGAACTACCCCAAAAGCTACAATTCCCATCAAGTTAGGAGATCCAGGTAGCTTTGTTATACCTTGTTCCATAGACCATGTTTTGATAGACCGAGCCTTGTGTGATCTTGGCGCCGACATTAGTCTAATGCCTCTAGCCATTGCTCGCACCATTTATATCAAGGACTTGGAACACTTCCCAGTTAATGTACGAATGGCCGATGGAACTACAAAGGAACCCTATGGACTAGCCCGCAAACTCATGGTCAACGTGGGAAATCTTTATATACCCACCGATTTTGTTATTCTTGACATGCCTATAAAGGAGCGGAATCCTATTCTTCTGGGACGGCCTTTCCTAGCTACCGGCGGAGTGATTATAGATGTAAAGCGAGGGCGATTATCCTTCAATGTTGCCAACGATACGGTTGATAAGTATAGTTTGTAGTGCCTAGTTTGTCGTGTTTTGGTCCCCTTTTCCCTGCGGAATCGCTCTTTGGGAGCGGTTCATGGGCTACTTATGCTTCCTCTAGTTCGTTTCAGGTTCCCGAGACCATTCGTGAAGAGTTGGAGCGATTCCGACTCAATACATACACTTTTCGGAGCCAACGAAGAGAAGGAACGATCACTCGTTGCCTTGGATTCGATTCCGAGACCTCGGGACCCGATCCCGAGCCCCTTAGACTCGATCCCGAGACCCGAGAGTTGATGAGAAGCCCATGTGAAGCAAGGGGGAACCTTAAAGATCATATTGGAGGCATACAAGACTCATCCCCGACGGGAAGGAACTCATCCCGTCCGGGATGAGGTGCGCATTTAGCACTGCTTCTGTTTTGGCTCTATCCCGGGCGGGACCAATCCGTCCCGGGTGGGACCATTTCGTCCCGGGCGGGATGAGACAGCTGTAGCCCGCATTGTTTCTTTTCTCCTCCTTCATTCTTGTAACCCTGTAAATACTCCTCCTTTGTAATGTGTTAGCACCATACTTTACCCTAGATTGTTTTAGGCCTTTCTTAAGAATTCAAAACCCTAATTAGCCTCCTTTCATCCCTAGTTAATCTTTAATTAATCTTAGTTTAATCTAGTAATTAGTCTTGTATTAAGGAGATTCTTGAAGATTATTTCCAAGCTTGACAACCTTGGAGTTTGATTTGAGTTTCTTATTAATCCAAGTTCATATCTTTTTCATCCTCTTTTAGTGGGTATAATTTCTTTTCTCTTAATCTTTGTTTTATCACCAAGTTTTAATCTTTGATTATTGTTTATTGTTATTGTTTGTTCATGATGAATGTTTGGTTGATTATGTTGTTTTCTCCTATTATTGTCGGTTTGTTCTTGATAATGAGTGAGTAGTCTCCTTGTGGGGTTAGTAGGGGGATTAAGGGTAGATTATGGGTGATTAGGGTTTGATTAGGGGTAAAGGTGACTCTTTTGTTGTTAGTCACATAATGGGCACTCTATGTGTTTGTTGATTTGCTTGTGTGAGTAGTAGTGGCCAATGCTCCCATACTTGTGCTCATCTTCTCATTGTTTGTCTATTTTGTGGTTGTGTTGAGGTTAGTCTTAGACGCGAGAGCGCGAACCTACCTCGACATCGGTCTACGTAGCGAGAGCCCGGACCAACTCTAGCAATTAGGAGACACCTACACCCTTGACCACCCCAATTACCCTACTACACTTAAGAACCCGACCTACCCCACTTCCTTTCATATTTGATTTCATCCTCTTAGTTAGTCAACATTCCCTCTAGTTTGCTAGTTTGTTTGATCATTAGTCATTTAATTTAGCCTTGTTTTTTCTAGTTCATTGTTAGCTTAGTAATACCTCTTCTCCCATCATATTTTGTCAATCATCGTTTCTTTGTGTTTGTTTGTGTGACTTAACCTTGTTTGTGAGTGGACCTAGTCTAGACTTTACAATACCGTCTCCGTGGACACGACCCGACTTACCCTAGCTACCGTTAGGAGTAGTTGGTTACTTATTTGACCGGTGGGACCCGCGATAATCCCGCCATCAATTTGGCGTCGTTGCCGGGGACGGTGCATGTTTAGACTTAGTTTGCTTATTAGCTAGACTTAGTTACCCCTCTTGTGTTCTTCTTCTATCTCTTGTGCATATTGTGCAGTCTTTCTTAGTTTCTTTAGCTTCTTTTTCTCTTTGTCTTGGGAAGTGCTTGCTTATTGTCTTTGCCTAGTGCCCAAAAAGCACTAGGTGTTCTCACGTTTGCTCTAGTGTGTAGTGTATGCCTAGGGGGGAGGTGAATTCTTTCTCTTCAATCCAGAGCCGGAAAGACTCTTTAGAGCCTTTCGCCAACGGACGATTGGCCGGGTTAGAATCTCTCAACCAAGTGCTAGCAATACCACCGAAGAACAAGCTCAAGGATTCGACTTTATCGAGCAACCTCAAGGCAATACCCAAGGGATTTTCATAAATCCTTTTGGTACTTCTCAACCTAGTTCCCCCTCTACTTCTACATCAAAACCGTCTACACCGTCCTCTCCCGCATATCCAATAATGCCCAAGTTCTCTTCACACCCGACGTTTACGGAGGATGTCTTGCCCGGTCCAACCGCTTTACCGGAGGCATATACCAGTAATTTTGTGGCAAAGACACAATTTATTCAATTGGTCGAGCGAAGTCAATTTAATGGCTTACTAACCGAAGATCCCCATCAACACATGGAAACCTTTTCGGATTATTGCGATGCTATTTCACAACCGGGAATAACCCAAGACCAAATCCGGTGGGTACTATTTCCTTTCTCATTGATCGGTAAAGCAAAGCAATGGTTCAAGGGGTTGGACAAGGCGACTCTTGGTATTAATACTTGGAAGAAGCTAGCATTGGCTTTTTACCAACAATTCTATCCCCCGGAGAAGACAAATCTATTGAGAGCAACTATCACGGGATTCCAACAACGTGATGAAGAAAGCCTCTATGAAGCTTGGGAAAGATTCAAAGCCTTGATCCGTTCTTGCCCTCACCATGGTCTATCACAATGGTTCCTTGTACAACAATTTTGGAACGGATTATATGAAGACTCAAGGGCCATACTCAATATGGGATCTAATGGAAGGTTTACCGAGGTGGATGATGACCAAACTTGGTCACGAATTGAAGAGATGGCGGTCCACAATTCCCAATACTCAAGACCTAGGAAGGCGAATCAAGGAGGTAGGCATGAGGTCGATGCTATCACACAACTAAGCATTGACCTTGGGGCTCAACTAAAAACTCACATGGAGACCATTGACAAGAAGCTCCAAAGCCACCTCAATCAAGTTCAAAGCGCTAGTTCCTCCAACCAACACTCGATTTGTGAAGTAAATGCTTTGGGAATTGTGCCTCATACACCTTATTATGGGATGTGTGACACTTGTGGGATAGTTGGACATGAGCCTATGCATTGTAGGGGAAGTATTGAGCAAGTGAACGCCTTTAAAGCGTTCAAACAAGGTGCCCCTTATCCTAATATGTACCAAGCTTCCCATCAAGCCTCTCAACAACAAGCTTTACAACACCGACCTTATGTTCCACCGTCCTTAAGGGACAACAATCAAGGGTACCAAGGTTATCAAGGCAACCCAAGGCCATTCAACAACTTCAAGCAAAATAACCAAGGTACATTCAACAACAATCAAGGGTTCCAACAAGGGAATTTCAATCAAGGACATCAAAACTACAACCAAGGCAACAATCAAGGCCTTAATCAAGGCAACTCTCATGGGTTCCAAGGGAACCATCAACAACAACAAGCAACTCAAGGTAATCGACAAGAAAGCAAGCCAAGGAGTCGGTCTCCTACTCATGATTATGGCATACCTCTAGCCATCACAAACACTCCTCATAACCAACAATCTCCTCCTCGGGATTTTGACATGCAAAAGTCAGTGTTGGACATGCAAAGGAGTCAATTGGAGACACAAAGAACTCAACAAGAAATCATTACTCAACTTCAAAGGGATAACTTGGCAAGAGATGCTCATGTGAAGATGCTCGAGACCCAAATAGCTCAACTTGCTTCGGGTAGCTCTTCAAGGCAAAAGGGGCAATTACCTCCTCAAGGTGAAATAGCGAAATTTGAGCATGTGAATGCTATTACCTTGAGGAGTGGTTCATCATATAACTCTCCCCAACCCCCTAATGAGCATATACCAATAAAGGAAGTTGTGTCTCCAATTCAAGAAGATCAAAGCTTGGGAAATCCAATAGAGGAGAAAGTCTTATGGGAAATTGAGAAACCCCAAGAAGACAAGCTTCCCCCACTTCAAGGAAAAAACAAGGGTAAAAGGAAAGTGTCGTTTGAGAAATCCACCCCAATTGAGCAAAACAAGATTCAAATCAAATTGCCTTTCCCAACAAGGCAAATGAAGACCAAGGTGGGTAGCCAATATGACAAGTTCCTTAATATTGTGAAGAAATTGGATGTGAGTGTCCCTTTTACCGAGCTACTTACCCAAATCCCGACATATGGAAGATTCATGAAAGAAATATTGGCTAGGAAGAGATCCGTCGACAATGAAGAGACCATAGCGTTCACAAGAGTGGTGAGCGAGCTTATACAAGGTTCTACACTTCTCAAGTTGAAGGATCCGAGTAGTTTCTCGATCCCCTGCACCATAGGCAACTTCAAGATTGAGAGAGCATTATGTGATTTGGGTGCGAGTGTAAGCATCATTCCCTATTCCATTTGTGAGTGACTCGGGATGAAGGAGCTCAAGAGTACTTCCATTACACTTCAAATGGCCGATAGTTCACTTAATCGACCATTGGGGATGTTGGAGGATGTGCCGGTAAGAATCGGGAAGTTTTTCATTCCAGCCGACTTTCTTGTACTCGACATGCCGGAAGATGCTATCACTCCCATAATCCTTGGGCGCCCATTTCTACACACCGCCGGTGCTATGATCGATGTGAAGAACGGTAGGATCACGTTTGAGCTAGGCGACGAGAAGCTCGTGTTTAACCTCCAAGGCAACACTTCGCCTACTAATGATGAGTCTTGTAAAATGATCACCGCCAAGAAGGACATCGGTCTAGGGGATGGGACGAGTAAAAGCTTGAAGAACGACTTCTATGCGATTGAGGATGATGATTCCGAAATTAGGGCGGATGAGTGCCCATATCATGACTTTGAAGACAAGTGCAATGAAAAGAAGAAAGATGAGCCTCCCTTTGGGCCACATGAGGATAGATGGACGTTCGGGTATATAACAAGTTCAAGCCATTGAACTTAGTAGATCGGGATGCCCCGGGAACGTCGAGGCTAAGATGTGATGATCTTTGGAGTGGAGGTTGGTATCCCACTAGCTTGATTGAAGACTTTGCAAGAGCCTTCGATTTGTTTCTTCGTGCCCTTGATGGCGATGGAATTGGTATTAGTGTTGTTGAAAAAGAATTGAAGAATGCACCGCCTTTGGTTTGACGGAGTTTCAAAAGAACCGTCTTATTATATATATTTCTTTCTTATTCTTTTAGATTTTGTGAAATTCTTGTGATTTGGTATTTTGTTGAGTGATGTGAGGGAGGGACTTTGATGATTGTATTTGAGCTTGTTTGGTAGGTGCAAAGTGAAGATGGATCCTAGAGAAGAGGGTTTATGTTAGAGTTTGGATCGTGCGAAGGGGAGTCGTTTTTTGAAGCTTGGAACGAGCTTTGGGAGCTATAAAGGGTTAGAGGACTCTTCCCGGCCGAGAAGAGCGCATCCCGACCGGGAAGAATGAGCCATCCCGACCGGGAAAGATGTCATCCCGTTCGGGATGGGTGTGCAAAAATTTGGGTCTACTGGAGTGCCGTCCCGACCGGGATGAGGTCTTCCCGACCGGGACGGGCAGGTCATTCCGACCGGGACCATCCATCCCGACCGGGATGGCCCCCTGTTCCTCCTTTGCCCTTTTCTTTGTCATCTGAGCCCACCCTACCACTTTATACTCCCTCCCAACCTCCCTACCTATCCTTGTCCTTATCATATGACCCCTACACTTCATATATACACATTCGCTTCATTTTCTCTTCACTTTACACCGACCTTCACATCAAAAACCCACCTCCTTATACCTTTGTGCTCCAACCATGGAACTGTATCGTGATTGGAGGGGAATAGCAACGACGACGACTAGCTACGTGCCGATATTCACTTATGAGACGATGGAGCGAGTGAGTTCCTAACCGCATGGTACGGCAACTATCCTTTCTTTTCCGTCTTTTCTAGCTTGTCTTCATTTGTTTATTCCCTTTCCCTTATATCATTTGTGTCATGGTAGCCCTCGGGGCCTTGGTATTTGTTACTCCAGACTCTCGATGCCGTGACTACAACGAGAGTCATTTACAAATCCAAAATTACAAGATTTTCGCTCTTTTTGTAGGATTTAGTCGGATTTGGGAGGAATCCGGGCTAGGTGACCTGATTACACCTAGTCCTCCCCTCCCATTTCCTTTTTCTTTCTTTCTTTTTATTTTTTCCCCCTTACCATATCTTTTCTTGTCTCGGCCCATGGTGACTTGACTACACCCCGACCAGACACTTTCTACACTTTTCTCCACTTTTCTTTTTGATTTTTAGCTTTCTTTTCGTAGTTTCTTTTCTTTTCTTTTCTTCGACTCCATACACTACGGTCGAGCATGAGGACATTGCTCGGCTTAAGTGTGGGGGAGCGATATTCTATCATAGTTAGTTTTATTTTAGTAGTTTTCTCGAAAAATCTTTAAAAATCCTAAAAATTTGAAAAAAAATTCGCAAAAATCAAGAAAGATTTTCTTTTATGTGTTTTCCTTTTGTGTCGTTCTCTCGTATATTTGTTTTGTTGTGCGTGTTTTGTCTCCCTTTTTCCTTATAGGTTGCTTGAATCACCGATAGCTTTGGAGAGCTTTCAAGACATCCGGTAACATCTTTTATCCCTTTTTCCCCTTTGTCTCTTGAGGAGTTTGGAGGAGATTGTGATGTGGTGTGCTCGGGTGGAGCTTTGTGCATACTTGTGGTTGATTCGGTGGCTTGTTTGGAAGCTCAGGGTGGTGTTCGTGTTGTTTATGTGTTCGTTTTGTTTTGTTTTTGTTTTATTGCTTTTGCTTCTTTTTCTTTCGTTCTTTGTTGAGTATTTGTTTTGTGGTGTGTACTTGTGTCTAGTGTGTAAACGGTTTTCGAAAATCCGGTTTAGAGGCTAGTGTGCAAGTGTCTACTTTCCCTTTCTAGTAGTATGAATCGAGTCTTGGACTTTACTCTATTAGAATGACCCTAAATCAATGATTTCGTTGGTTTCTTACCTTGAGTCCACCTAGCTTACTAGGGATTTACTACAGGATTTGCATTTGACCATTTTGACCACCCACGGTGTGAAAAGGCCTTGGTTGCCGAGTCCCGTCCCTTAGGTGACCATGTTTGAAATTGTTTGATTAGTCCGAGTTTTCCACCTTTTTGTGGGTTTGAAGGGGGATCGCAACTCCCGACTCACCCATTCCCCTACCTCCTACACATATCCACAAAATAAGTTGCAAATTGTTGAAAACTCTTTCTTTGTTGCAAGAAGAAATGCCTACAACAAAAAGAGCAAAGAAAAGAAAAAAGAAAGAAAGGATTGAAGAAAAAGAAGAGGCACAAAGAGCCAAAAAGAAAATATAAAAGATGAAAAAGAAATGGCATAGCAACACAAAGCAAAAGTGCAAAAGAAAGAAAAATGCCAAAAGAAAACCGTCTCACAAAAATAATCCCCACATCTCTAAAATAAGCCTTTTTCCGACTATTACCGTGAAGAGCCTACCAAAGGACCGAGTCCCTAGGAAGGATGATAGCGGTAGTGGTCGGTCTTCCCTTATTTTGCAATCATATCCACCTTTTTACTTGGACTAGTTGGGCGGTTTTGGGCATGGGACGACCCTCTTGGCTCATTGCTAAAGGGGGCGGGGTCTTACTTACCTACAGTGTCGACTAACACCGTGGTTCATCCCTTTTCCATCCCGCCAATCGTCCCGTAATACGTTCTTAGAAGGTTAGGAGGAACCTAGGTAAGTTACCAACGTTTTTATTGATTTGTCGTCATACTATTAGGGTTTTGTCCATTTTGGTTTGTATTGCTAGCTTGGGAACGTTGTCACTTGCCTTGAGTCCTAAACCGGTGCTTCTTTCACCGCTTTTTAGAGGGAAGCGGTATTTGTTTCTTTTTGGGTGCAACCTTTTGTGTGTTTGTCTGTATGTTTGTTTGTTTATGTGTTTTTGTGTCCGGTTGCATCCACGGTTTTGTCGCAAGACCTCACTTGCCTTGCGGAGAGCACTTACTCTCTAGGTGTTCTCGCGTGAGTTGAAAGGGCGTAGGGTGCGCTAATACCCACTCGGCTAGTTTAGTAGTTAGTTTGTTCTTACTCGAGGGCGAGTAAGGGTTAAGTGTGGGGGAGTTGATAAGTGTAGTTTGTACTGCCTAGTTTGTCATGTTTTGGTCCCTTTTTCCCTGCAGAATCGCTCTTTGGAAGCGGTTCATGGGCTACTTATGCTTCCTCTAGTTCGTTTCAGGTTCCCGAGACC
Source organism: Agrostemma githago (assembly GCA_958450325.1). Lineage (NCBI taxonomy): Eukaryota > Viridiplantae > Streptophyta > Magnoliopsida > Caryophyllales > Caryophyllaceae > Agrostemma > Agrostemma githago. The sequence continues at coordinate 57,100,761 of OY288242.1, forward strand.
ATTCGTGAAGAGTTGGAGCGATTCCGACTCAATACATACACTTTTCGGAGCCAACGAAGAGAAGGAACGATCACTCGATGCCTTGGATTCGATCCCGAGACCTCGGGACCCGATCCCGAGACCCGAGAGTCGATGAGAAGCCCATGTGAAGCAAGAGGGAACCTTAAAGATCATATTGGAGGCCTACAAGACTCATCCCCGACGGGAAGGAACTCATCCCGTCCGGGATGAGGTGCGCATTTAGCACTGCTTCTGTTTTGGCTCCGGCCCGGGCGGGACCAATCCATCCCGGGCTGGACCACTCCATCCTGGACGGGACCATTTCGTCCCGGACGGGATGAGACAGCTGTAGCCGGCATTGTTTCTTTTCTCCTCCTTCATTCTTGTAACCCTGTAAATACTCCTCTTTTGTAATGTTTAAGCACGATACTTTACCCTAGATTGTTTTAGGCCTTTCTTAAGAATTCAAAACCCTAATTAGCCTCCTTTCATCCCTATTTAATCTTTAATTAATCTTAGTTTAATCTAGTAATTAGTCTTGTATTAAGGAGATTCTTGAAGATTATTTCCAAGCTTGACAACCTTGGAGTTTGATTTGGGTTTCTTATTAATCCAAGTTCATATCTTTTTCATCCTCTTGTAGTGGGTATAATTTCTTTTCTCTTAATCTTTGTTTTATCACCAAGGTTTAATCTTTGATTATTGTTTATTGTTATTGTTTGTTCATGATGAATGTTTGGTTGATTGTGTTGTTTTCTCTTATTATTGTCGGTTTGTTCTTGATAATGAGTGAGTAGTCTCCTTGTGGGGTTAGTAGGTGGATTAAGGGTAGATTATGGGTGATTAGGGTTTGATTAGGGGTAAAGGTGACTCTTTTGTTGTTAGTCACATAATGGGCACTCTATGTGTTTGTTGATTTGCTTGTGTGAGTAGTAGTGGCCAATGCTCCCATACTTGTGCTCATCTTCTCATTGTTTGTCTATTTTGTAGTTGTGTTGAGGTTAGTCTTAGATGCGAGAGCGCGAACCTACCTCGACATCGGTCTACGTAGCGAGAGCCCGGACCAACTCTAGCAATTAGGAGACACCTACACCCTTGACCACCTCAATTACCCTACTAGACTTAAGAACCCGACCTACCCCACTTCCTTTCATATTTGATTTCATCCTCTTAGTTAGTCAGCATTCCCTCTAGTTTGCTAGTTTGTTTGATCATTAGTCATTTAATTTAGCCTTGTTTGTTCTAGTTCATTGTTAGCTTAGTAATACCTCTTCTCCCATCATATTTTGTCAATCATCGTTTCTTTGTGTTTGTTTGTGTGACTTAGCCTTGTTTATGAGTGGACCTAGTCTAGACTTTACAATACCGTCTCCGTGGACACGACCCGACTTACCCTAGCTACCGTTAGGAGTAGTTGGTTACTTACTTGACTGGTGGAACCCGCGACAATCCCGCCATCAACGGTTCAATTTGTGCTTCCCGCGTTCCTTCCAGAAAATTTTCAAGCGGAATTTTGGAATCAAATGGTGGAATTTCCAACCAATGAAGAATCCTCTACCGAAGATCTTGACTATGATAATGAAGAAGACGACGGTGCTCTATCTATACTCGGTTCTACCTCCGAAGAAGATATTCTCGAAGAATCTGCAATGCTTTCCGAGGTAGCACGATTTATGGGCTTGCCGGAGTTTAGAGAAAAGCTCACGATCGGTAACATGGAATTCGAAGCTAATGACCAAGACCCTCCGGGTTGCTTTTCAAGCAACCCCGATTAAACTCAAACAATTCAATTCGGTTTGGTGGTGTCCATAATAACCACCTTGTAAATATTTGTATACTCTCATCTCTTTTCATTTTCTTTGGACAATAGCCTTTGGATTTTTCTTTGGAGCGTGTTTGGTACCTGCAGGGTTTGTGAAGATTTCTTTTTGGAATTTTTGGGTTGCGCTATGAATTTTGAGAGTTTTTCTCCATGTAGCTAATATATGGGTCGAGAGGATTAATTTTATTGAAGAGTTAAGGATGATTTGGGCCAAGCCGAGGAGATTTTTCGTAGCAAAGTCCTATTTTAAAGTGGATTATTTTATCGGGTGAAACTTCACCCGATGGAAACTTTGCTCGAATTATAGGAATTGACGGAAAATCCGCCGGGCAAAATTTCACCCGGTGGAATCTCACCGGGCGAAATTTCGCCATACGGTAAAAATATTTTGTGACTTGGAAATTGACGGAAATCCCACCGGGTGAAATTTCACCCGGTGAGATCTCACCGAGCAAAATTTCGCCCGGTGGTGAAACTGTGCGGAAATGACGAATTTCGACCCGAACACCGTCGGGTGAAATTTCGCCCGATGGTGACCACCGGGCGAAATATCACCCCGCATCGCTTACCCAACCAAACACCCTTACCCATCTTCATTATTCACCTTTTCCTCTCTCTCCTCAACCAAACCCCAAAAACTCCAAAATAAACCTCAAATCCTCCACCTTAAATCACCTCTAATCCTTCCATTTCTCCACCAAATTTCAATTAAATTATATATTCCCCATCCCCATCACATTTCTATCATCTTCTTGGAGTTTGTTTTCAGAAATCATCCCAAACCCGAAAAACCCCAAACCAAGACCGTCATCACCTTAATCAACAAATTCAAGCAACAAGGATGAGGAGGGTAAAACAAATGGCAAGAAAAAGGATTTCCTCAATGCTTAATCGAAATTCGGGGTCAACATCATCCTCAAGGTCAGAGGAGCCGGCCGCAGCTCGGAACGAATCTGTCTCGATGCCCGTTCAGACACAAGGCTCAATCCCGCGCTAACAACCTGCTCCGCTAGAGGTACTTTACCCTAAAATTCGCTATAATTTCCGTCACTCTGAATATGGTATTTATTTCGCTAAAAAAGCTCATCATGATAAATGTAAAAAAATTTGGGTCTGTCGTCTCGAGCCGACTCGTTGGGCGGCTCGAGATGTACTTGAGCGCATGGGTATAGACACGCAGGTACAAGAAATGTGCCGAAGCCTCGGTCTCATCAAATTTTATGCCTCCAAGGAGGAAACTTTTCAGAAGTTGACGAGCGAGTTTTTCGCAACTTTCGAGCTAAGTGGTGACGATAATGCCACTGTCTCTTTTCAGTTGCGAGAAACTCTGTACGTCCTCAACTTGAGGGACTTTGGTGCATTACTTGGTTTACCTTCTTCGGTCCTTGGAAGGCCTAGGGCGGGACAGACTCGGAATGATAAATTCGGCCGAGATCGATTTTGGTTTAAAATAGCCCGCCAGAGGACTTTCAAGGGAGGGAAGATGCGTTCTTTCTCTATTCGAAACCCCATCCTTCGGTATTTGGTGAGTATCATAGCCAACTCATTCATGTCAAGCTACGATACGCATCATAATTGTAGTGCTACAGCTGTACAGTTATTGGAGGATGCAGTTTTGAACAGAGGCCCATCGATCGATATGTTTGAGGCCTTAGCTACTCATTTTGCCCAGGTTGCGAAGGGCAGCCGCAAGAAAATTTCTTGTGGCGGTATTGTAACGATGTTAGCTAAAGCCTTGGACATCGATTTTCGCGATTTGGCACCAGTTGTCGGGGCGGGAATTTACATAGATGAGGTTTATTGTCCTTTCCTTGTTTGGCCCCAGAAAGAGGATTATGACAGTTTGTTCTTGTATAAGATTACTGAAATGAGAGTTATTGCAATGCCTAGCCCCGAATGGGTTAGGCTAGATACTGAAGAGAACTTCGGCATGTCGAAGAGGTCCGGGGAATGCATTCGGGATAACTCCCGAGGTAAGTTTTATATAGTTAGATACCCCGAGGGACCTTTAGATTATGGCGACGATGATATTGAGGTCGTAGAAGTATCGGAGGAGGAACCGAAGGTTGAAACCTCTCGGGATGGGGGTCATAGAACTTTACCGTCATCATCACGCGCGCCCTCTTCCTCCCATCAGACTAAACCCCAGACCTCACAGTTTTTCACACCCAACTTTGAACCACACAGACACTCCACGTTCACCCAGTCTACCCCAGGTTTTCAGGAGGACGTTAACATGAGTCCTCCACGACACTCCTCGTTCTTCGGATCGAAGGACTTTTATAACCAATGGGGGGGAAGTTTATGACCGAACATGTCAAACTTGGGAGAACTCGACCACCTCTCTGAACTTGGCCCAGGATGCTTATAACGTAGCCCGAGATGCGCGCGATACTGCGCATAGCTCATACACGTACTCTAGGGAAGGTTTTGAGTTCGCCCGGAACATTTTTGAGATGGCTAAGGACGCTGCTAGGGATGCCCAAGCAGCGAGGTTGGCGGCGGAGGAGAACCAAAGGATGTTGCAATAGCAACAGACCTATTTTGATCGACTTTTCGGTGTGCCTCCGCCAGGGCCTTACTACCCACCACCTCGTCCCCCAGGTCCGATGTGAGTGGTCGAGTGTCGTCAGTGTTGGTGTGGGGGTGTTAGATGTCAGTTGCCAGTCGTCAGTAATCTGATCTCTGATTTCAGTAATCTCTGTCAATCCTTACAGCGCCAATTTTTGGCATTTGATAATTTTGGTTGTTGGTTGATTTGTAATTGGTTATTCTGTTGGTTTGGTGAGTTGTCAGCCCCTCATGTGATCCTACTTGGGTCAGTACACACGTGAGGTTTTATTTGCAGGTACCTTAGGAAAGAAGGACCTGATTGTTGCTCCCAGTCTTAGGTGATTTTATCGCACCAAGACCAATTTGAAAAATCCAAAATTTCTTTTTCTCTTTTAATTTTCCCGATTTGTGCGGAATCCGGGCGGGGTGGCGTGATTACACCTTCGCGCTTTCTCCCCTTATCAAATTTTTCTTCTTTTTCCTTTTTCTTTTCATTTTCCTTTTATTTTCACTTCTTTTTTCTCTCTTTTTCATTTTCATTTTTTTTGTTCTCTTCATTTTGAAAAAATCAAAAATACAAAAACATTTGAAAAATCATCAAAAATCCCAAAACATTTGAAAAATCATAAAATTCAAAAAGATTTTCCGTTCTTTTCTCTTTTTCTTCTTTTTCGATTCTTCCTCTACTTGTGCATTGGGGACAATGCACGGTTTTAGTGTAGGGGAGGGATCTACTATCCTTTTTCTTCATTTTCTTTTTCATTTTTCCTTTAAAAACCAAAAACCCCAAAAAAATCTTCCTTTTTCTTTTCATTTTAGTTTTCTTTTCTTTTATTTTTGTTTTTTGTCACTTGTATTGTCTTGCATCCTCCTTCTTGTAGGTACATCGCCAACCATTTAGCATAGATACGTAAGGTAGCGGAAATGGAATGAAGACCGCGCGGTAATACTTTCTACCTTCGTTTTATCCCTTTCTCTTATGCATGGGAGTTTGGGCATATATGATATTTGGAGGTTCACTTGGTGAACATTTTGGAATTGGTGGTTGTGGATTGTGTTGACTTGATGGAGTTCGGAGTGCTTGGCTATGTTTGTGGTTTTGTTTTGTTTTCTTGTGTTTTTTATCGTTTGTGTGACCTTTTTATTTTTGTGTATAGCTTGTCTAGGTAAAGCTTTCGAAAACCCGATTTTGAGTTTAGGCCGAGTGTTTATTACTCCCTTGTTAGTGACCCTTTTTTATTTTTGGGCATGTTTCTAGTAGAATGACTTTGAAACAATTTTTGCATTGGATTTTTACCATAAGTCCATCTTTTCTACTAGGAGTCTACATCGGGATTTGCATTTGACCACCTTGACCACCCATGGAGTGATAAGGCCTTGGTTACCGTTCCCCGTTCTCTTAGGTGACCTTAATTGAGAAGCCATTTCTTTAGTCCAAATTTTCATTCTTTTGTGGGTTCGGAGGGGGTGCACACCCGACTAGCCTATTTTTCTACCATTCACCCATTTCCAAAAATAGGTTTGTAAGAATATGCTTTACCTTGATCTCAAATGAACTATCTAGCCAAAAAAGAGTTATTCAAAAAGAAAAAGGGAAAATGAAGAAGAAAGGCATATCAAAAAAAAACCCTCGATCGAAATAATGGGGAAAGAAAACCGAAATCAAAATCAAAATCTCAAAAATCGTTCCCAAACCCAAATAATCCCTTGGTTGACTTATTGCCGTGAAATGCCTACTAGAGGACCGAGTCCCGAGGAAGGAAAATAACGGTAATTTGGCAATCCTTACCATTTTGCAAACACTTGTCCACCTTTTTGGTCTAACGAGTTTGGGATGATCCTCTAGGCTTAGCTTAGGAGACGGCATAACACTTACCTACAGTGCTTACTAACTCCATGGTTCTCACTTATCCACTCCATTTATCGTCCCGTTGTAGGCATCTCTAGTGGAATTAGACTGACCTTGGTAAATTCTCAATGTTTTTATTGTTTGATTGTCATCCTATTAGGATCTTGTCCATGTCAATTTGTGTTACTAACTTGGTAGTGTTCTCGCTTGTCTTAAGCTCAAACCGGTGCTTTCTCCGCCGTATCGATGAGGGATTCGGTGATTTATTTTCTCTTTAGTTGCGACTATTTTTTTGTCTTTTTTATTTTTGTGTGTTTGTGTGTGTTAGTCGCAACCCCAATTTTGAGCAAGCCCCAACTTGCCTTGCATGGAGATACTCTACCTTATGAGTATCTCGATGTGAGTTGAAGGGACGGAGCGGGCCCGTTAATTGCCCCGTATCGGCTTAGCATAGTCTAGCTTAAGTAGTAGTTAATTTCTTTTTGGGTTTCTACTCGAGGACGAGCAACAGTTTAGTGTGGGGGAATTGTTCTGTGCCAAATTTGGACCGTTTTTCCTCTCATTTAGACCTGTTTTTCCTCTGTTTTGCGAGACTTGAGCGCGATTATCGCCATATTTTGAGTAATTCTCGCATTAGTGTCTCTCTTTTGCATTTTACGTGTTTTTGGTAGTTTTCTGTCTATTTTGATAGGATTTTCGACTGAAAACGTGTTTGAGCTTCTACGAGCATGAGAGAGATACGGTCCAAAGAGCAAAGCACACAACCGAAAGTTCAAGTAATCCAATTGATCGACGAAGAAAGAGACCGGAATTGAGGAGAAGTATCACCGGGTGAAATTTCACCCGGTGAGTCATCACCGGGCGAAATTTCGCCCGACGACATTATCCATTCCCGAAGATTTTCATGGTGAGACACGACCGGGCAAAATTTCGCCCACCGGGTGAAATTTCGCCCAATGGAGAAGACGAGCCAAAATGGCGATACGAGAAGAAAATCTCACCGGGTGAAATTTCACCCGGTGGTGCCAATGTCGTCAAGTCGCGGGGTGAAATTTCGCCCCATGAAGATGCAAAGGGTGAAGGTCTAGCTTAATGAAAAAGGATTGGATTATGGGCTTAAGCTTGTGTGACCCATTAAGGAACTCTATAAATACTTATCCTAGGGTTTTGAGCCAAAGGGTGAGAAGGTGTGTTCTAATTAGTGCCTTCTTAGAGTAGTGTAGTGAATCTCCATAGTAGTAGTAGTAGTTCACATAGTAAAACTCCATTAATTCAGTAAAACTCTCTTAGTTTAGTTTAGATCTACTATTAAATTGTAATCAAGCTTCCATCTTTAGTTGAAGATTGTGTTTATATTGAAGATTCAAGGGGTTTTGCAAGGGTTTAGTGACAAGATCTTTGCCTTATTTCTTGAAGCTTCATCTTTTATATTAATCTTCATCTTCCTCCTTAGTCTTCTCCATTATTGGTAGTTTCTTTCTTCTCCTTTTCTTCATTAATTAGTTTAATCTTTAGTTTCTTGTTAATCTTTATGTTAGTGTAGTTTTCCTTTGTTTGTTTGTTTGTTTGTTTGTTTGTTTATCTCTCTCCTTAGTTTATTTCTCCATAGTTTGTGTGCCTATTTATTTTCCTCTTTAGTGTTGTTTTGTTGGTGTGGTTTCCTTTATTGTGTTAGATTAGCTATTTCTCCTCTCGTTTAATCATGTTTAGTCTTTCTCCTAGTCTCCTTAGTGTTAATTTTATTATGGATAGTGAGTAGATTTTAGTTAGGGGCTAGGGGATGAGGAATTCTAGGAAAATGTTTTATCTTGTGAAATTATTGCATTTGAGGGTGATATCGTCTTGATGGTATTGTTGTGTTTTGTTTGACTTAGCTTGATCACCTAGGTTGACTTGACTCACTCGGACCAATATGGGGAAACTCGGGGTTTGGATAATTCCGTCTAGAGACCTTAGTTTATTCGTCGTGAAAGCGGGCTTAGACTTGGCCGGTAGGGAAACCGAAAGGTGGAACCTCCCTTATACACCTTGTGATAATTCTTGCAACGTTATACTTTTATCTTGTTTTCCGACTCCCCGACTCTCCCTAACGCCTTTCCCATTATTGTTTCTAGCTTTAGCATTATTGTTTCTCGCCTTAGTTCCGTAGCTCATTTAGATAGTCTAGTTTCTCTCGACCAAAACTCCCCCCTTCTCTACCCCAATCACTTTGAAACTTAGACTTGACCGACTACCCCTTGACCGTCCCTGTGGATCGATCCCCGACTTGCCACTACTACGTAGTAGTATTTCGAAGTTTATAAATATTGTTTGATCGTGCGGGTCGCGACGCTCGCGCATCAAAATTCAAATGGAGAATTCCACTTCTCATGGCCCACTGAATCACCTTCAATGCAACTAATGTTTTCGCCTACAACGCCGATTCCGCAAAAAACACATCATGTCCACTCATTCTCCCATCATTATCTGTGATGACCCATCCAGCTGAAGCTTCTCCTGAATTCCTCCATCCTGCATTAATATTGATAACCGTTGTCGAGCAACAAGCATTTTCTTGCGCCTATGTGTTCAGCCATAACTCTTTGGATTCCCTTAACCCTATCCTAGTATATATTCTCCTTCTCCGAGCCTCCAACACGTTTGGTCGTTCCTATTTCCACTGCTTTTTCTTCTTCATGTCCTCCCATATGTCGTTCAGATACGGTAGAGACTCTTTGTATTTTATCAATAACCCAGTAACATCATTCGCTACCCCTTTAAAAATAATATTGTTTCTAAAAAACCATATATTGTATAGAACATTAATGAAATGGAGCAGTCCCATCCAACCATCATTACGCCTCGAAAAGACGGGTCGTGTGCTCCATAAGTCAGTTCCGAAACTCCATAGACTCCCCTTCTTGGACACACCCAGAAAACAATGTAGAAGACCAAAGTCTCCTACTGATACAACAATCTCTGAACAGATGTTCCAAGGTTTCCAAGAACATATGTTCATTAGATGGAGAGCCCTCTTTTTCCCTTTTAAAGCAAAAGACACAATGAAAAGGTCGCATCAGCTGCCTTTTTTCTCTTTTGGCTCCTATTAGAATAGCATTGGAAATAATCTTCCAATAAAAAAATTTCCACATTGATGGACCCGGTAATTTCCACACCACTTTTTTACAGAACAGAGGAAACTTTGCAACTGAATTCTTAGCTCTTTGCCCTAGAACTTATTTCCTTTTGCAACAATTCGTAATATCTGCTTTTGACATTATACTCTCTCGATCCTGTTCTCATCCAAAAGCATCTATTCCCTTGAGTTGTAGTTGTCAAAGGGATTGCTTGAATTTTAGTCCTCCATTCCCTCGAGAAGATTAAATCGATTTTCTCTAAATTCCATTTTCCATCTCCCGTTAAGAGGTCGTTAATATTCCATTCGCCTGCTTTAATAGAAGGATCATCAATTTTAACACCACTTTTGATAACCAGAATACCCCCTTTCACCCACTTATCTTGGAATATGTTGAAAATTGACTTATTTAAATCCTCATTAATTCCCACTTTCCATCCCAAACCGTTATCCAAAGTTTCCCTTCCTTTCAAAATTCTCATCCAAGCCCTTGATTTGTTACCCTTTTGCTTACTCATTCTGAATTCTTCATAATTTCTAATAGGCCCATACTTACCCGTGAAATCCTTACTGAGAAGTGAATCTTCATTCTGAATAGCTCTCCAAGTCTTTTTAGCGATCCAAGCCTGGTTGGTTAAAGTAGTGCACCTAATCCCCCCCCCCCCCGGCCCCACCCATCTTTTTTGGTAGACTTTACTTAATAGATCTCCAATGCAATGTTCTACCCGATTTATTGTCAGCCCACCAAACATGTGCTAACAAAGCATTCACTTTCTTAGCCACATCAGAATTTTAAATACCGATAGAAAGAAACTTGAAAGGTTAGCAAGAACCGAGTGAATCAAGGTCAATCTTCAAGCTGGAGACAGAAGAGATAGAACCATTCCATGAACCAATACGTGACAATATTTGTCCATAAATTCAGTCTGCAAAATTCTTCGCCCCCGTGTCACTAATGTCCGGTATTCCCAAGTACTTTCCCAGCTTCGCACAGGGTTTAAGATGAAACAACTTAAGACTATCACGGACCACTCCAAGATTACAGTTCGGACTAAAAACCATCGCTGATTTATCCTCATTAATGATTTGTCCCGATAACCTACAATACTGATCAACAAGACTACGAAAAATTTTCAAGTTATCAGCCTTACCTTTCAAGAAAAAGAGTGAGTCATCAGCGAAGAATAGGTGAGATATAGGTGGTGCATTCTTTGCCACTTTGATTCCTATAATCTCCTTAGAGTGCCCGTTCTGAACCAGTTGTCTAGACAGTACCTCCATTACATTTATTTGTTAAAAGACACCAAACCCCAACTTCCATCAACAAATCGTTAATATTGACGGTTCTCAATCCTTAATTTCTTCCCTCATCCCTTAATCAAATTCAATAAACTTTTTCATTTCCTTTGCCTTTACATTATCTCTCTTTCTCATCCTCTTTAATCCCCCCACAAAGCCACAATACTCCATTTTTCCTCCCAAAAAAACTTAATTTCCCTCCAAAATCTCTTTTATTCTTCCCCTAATTGAACCTCACATTTAATTTTTTTCACTTTTGCATATTCTCAATTAATATGTCATCTTCAAGTACTCATCTTATATGATACACATTAAGAATGAAATAAAAATGGTTACTAAAACCAAAAATGAATTGACAACAATTAATAATTAGAATTACTAAAACAAAAAATGAATAACATAAAAACGGAATTGAACTAAAAAATTATACTACTTGATAGTTAGGGTAAATAACATAAAAATAGAAATTGAACTCAAAATTTTAATTTGTTATTGATGACTTGAGTAATTAATTTACTTAAGGATGAAGAGTTATAACTGAAAACTTACAAATTGAGCGAAAACTTGATGGATTTGACTTAAATAATGGAGATTGATATAGATATATGGGAATGAAGAGTAGCCAGGAATGAGAGTTTGACTAAGAAATGAGAGTTGATTGGGTTTGATTAAGAGAGGGTGGTTGAATTAAGGGAAGAAGGTTGATTGAGTTTGATTAAGAGATGAAGAAAGATGATTAAAAGAAGAGCATCGTCAATATTAACGGGTTTTTGACGGAAGTTGGGATTTGGTGCCTTTTAACAACAAAATGTAAATTTAAGGTGCTTTTGGACCCAAAAAAAACTACGGGTGCCTTATTTACAGAATGCCTAAATGTTAGGTGTCGTTAGACAAAAAAAAAGCTTGTGTTTATCTATTAATGAGATGTATAGATTGAAGAAGAAGAAGAAGAAGAAGAATGAGAAGATGATTTAGAAAAATGCGAGGGGACATCGAAGATGTCTTAATGTAATGGTTGGGATGTACTCTGTATGTATTATGGACAATAAGCTTCGGGTATGAATGTCATTTCCTTCTATTGTAGCAAGATTGATGATAAGATTATTGATAGTCTTGAGTAAGTCTGGTCATGAAAATACGGAGTATCAAACTATTGATAATGTCTTAAGAGTCATGAAAATCCAAGACTTAACTTAAAACTTTTGTAAAGTCTTCTCACATTTTTCTAGGAATATTATCCAATAAATAATTGACATGTTAAATCAGTTTTTTAGGGTCGTACTTTTTCCAAACAAGCTTTTACTTAATTCTAACGACATTTTACCAATTTGTCATTCTCATTTCCCCCAAATTTTCAAGTGTTTGGGGGTGTTTGGTTATCGGTGGATCCGCCAAAAAAGAGCATATTTGGATGGATTAGCATGTTTTACCACAAATCCGCCAATATAGGTGTTTGGTAAACGATAGTTTGAAATGGCAAATTCGAGTCCAATCCACCAATTCGCAATATGCTGCTACTAGCAGCATATTCACTTAGCAGATTGTAATTTCTTTTTTTTTTACCTCCTTACCCCTTTACCAATCAAACTCTACCAATCAATCAATCAAAATTTGCCATGTCCTTTTTTGTCATTTTATAAATCAATTAATCAATCCGCTAATCTATAACAGCTAATTACCAAACACTATTAAAACAATTCTACTAATTAAATCTGCTAGTCAAAACTGTCAATTGATTCTGCTAGTCAAATATGCTTTTTAAATCTGCTTCTGCCAATATCAATTCGTTGTGTACCAAACAAGGCCTTTGTCTAATTTCTCTCTAGGAAAAATCCTAAATTTTAACCAATACTATCAATACAAGCACCCATCACCCAAAATACTTGTTAATATTTTTAAGCGACGATCACTCACAAAAATTAAAAATATTGTAGGGTGGAAATGTGGAATATATGTTTAGATTAATAAATTATTAAGAGTCAATGCATCGACATACCTGTACAGTTGTACACATACTGAAAATTTAATTTCTTTTGTATATTTTTCAAATTCTTGCACTAAAAAGGTCTAAATTATTTATCACATCAGAAATCCGAAGGTTGGGTACTAAGGACTAGGGAGGAACCGTAATGACATTCCATGAAATTTTCAATTAATAAGTTGATAGATTGTCAATTCATGGTATGTAGCAAAATCAATAAATTGAGTCTCCAAATATAAATTACTTTTATTTGTAAGCATTTGGTGATCTGGGTATTTGAATAGAATTGTTAGGAAAAGGAATTCAAAAAGAATTGCTGGAAAAAAAGAGTAAATAATTAAAAGGACATTAATAATTAAAATTCATGTCTAGCGGAATTATAATTCACTAGTCGCCATACCCGTGCACCGCACGGGTCTACGTTTGTTTTTTTATATTTTGTCAGATTTGTCAATTTTTTTAAAAATTTTTGTCCCTAGTTTGTACTCCCTCTGTCTCTGTAGAAGAGTCGCCCTTTCCTTTTTAGGTCGTCTCTCTAAAAGAGTCACCTTTTACTTATTCCTCTTTTGTATGATTTCTCAAAGTGTACTTGAGTCGAAATAACATATACGGACTATGAATAAAAGTAACAAAAGCTTTTTTAACCTGATGTCAATCTTTTGCAACTATCTTATTTTGTTAGACATACATGTATTTAACTCCAAACTCGTGCTACCTATGTTTATAAGTGCATTTATAATTGAACAATATTGAATACTCCGTATTGATTTTGGAATAAAGAAAAAAAATTGTCTTATGTTGATATGATTGTTTTTTATTATGTGTTATAATTAAGATCTTATATCTTACAAGAATTTTGTTTCATCAAAGATAAAATATGTCTTGTATATAATAAAATGACTTCCAATATTACCAAACTTTGTTTACTAAAAATAACGATAACGACGACGACAATATAATAATTAAAATCTATATACTTATTTTGAATAAAATGGATAAATCTTTTAATATACCCTTGGTTTTATAAAAAAAATCTTATCTCCGTGGTAAAATAGATTAATGTCTTAATATACCTTGGTTTAATAAAAAAAATTAATGCTTTAGTTTTATGGTCCAATGAGATTAACACATGTGGATTGATTAAGAGCTAGAATTAGGCAAATTATGTAAGGACATCTCCGGCAAAGATTGAAATAAAGGGTGGTGGCGGCTGTGATGGTGGTCAATTAGGGTATTGTTTTTGGGTTTTTTTTTGTAGAGAGAAGAGAGAGATTTTTTTCTAGTGAGAGAATGACAGTGAGGATGAGTAACATAAATATTCAATTGTAATATTCTTGCATAATTTTTTTACTCTTGACATCTTAAAACCATTGTAGTGATTAAATGAATAATAAGTCGCTTGTGAGACGGCCTCATGATAATTTTATCGTGAGACCTCTCACATAGAGTTAATAAGTTAATACTAACCTCCCATGTGAGAGGTTTTACGATAAAATTATTGTGAGACCGTCTCGTAGAAGTTTACGATGTGTATGAGTCTGAAAGCAGGCTAGAATTTTTAATACATAACTAAGTATCTAGTAGCACGACAGAAGCATAACATATTAAATCAAATGATGTAAAGATGCCTCTAAATCTATGATCGACGTGTTGACATGATACTACATCAACTCATCGATCAACTTATTATTACAATAACAATACTATGTCAATTATGTGAGAATGAGGTTGTATCGATTGACTCCTACTACCAAGATAACAGAGAACTAATAATGAGTAGCATTAAGATGAGTTTAATGCAAGCATGAATCCAATGAAGCATGAACGAATTGATAGCCACGCACATACCGAGTTAGTCTAGGCGGTGGAAAAAATTGGGATCGTCTGCATCCAACGGCAACAGTAAGACGACGTTTGGCGGCGGGAATCAGTTCGGTTTCGTTGTATACTTGGATGGTGTAATGGAAAAGGCAAGCACCCATTGTTATAGGTGGTGGATTATAAGGGAGGAAGATGAAGAGGATGGGAGGTGGTTGAAATTTATTGCTTCACTTTGGATTCTACATAATTAAGGAAGAAGTTGATGGGTTCTTCACTTTGGTATCTACATAATCAATGAGGAAGGAGTTGAAGGATTCTAACTAATAATAACCGACTTTGGCATTGATTATGTATTCAACTCCCTCCTTTTCAATTTCTACCCAATCACATCATGCCAAGTGGGTTACCTTATAATTGAGTATTGGTCGCATAGAGCATAGAGAATGCTTTGCTTTCTATTTAAAATAATATATAGATAAGTGAAGTTGATTGATTGAAGAATTTTTGGGATTAAAGACGTAGAGAGTTAGGTTATAATAGTGAGTAATCGGGAGGGTAAAATTGGACAAAGGAGAGAAATTTCGTTAGATTGAGTAAGTCTAATTAGGAAAAAGTAATGACATTTTTTTAAGTTGGGAGAAAAAATCGAGTAAATAGTATAGCAGCATGAGGTGAATGCGTCTAAAATAAATATTCTCGCTAGACACTATTTTTTCTCATTACTCCTATTATTTATGAGAAATATTTTAATAAAATGAGATAAAAAATAGTGTCCGAAAGAAGTAAACAAATTTATAAAAAAACTGTCGTGATAGAGAATCTTGCCATGATTATCATAAAGTGCTTTCGGTGGAAAAAATGGAAGGAGATAAAATAGATGCGTATACAAAACAAATTAATGGCCAAATTTGGTTAAAAGTCAAATTAGTGTGGTTATGAATTGAACCAAACAAGTAAACAAAAGAGCCATAGCCATCATCATAGATTTATGGTCGTAAATGCCGAAAGATTCAGCGTCTTTAGTCATTACTAGAGGTGACCCGAGTCGAATGATTTATTGTCTCATACATGGGTAAATACGATAAAACTGACTACTAACTTGAGCCGAATGATCAACCCAAATTAATTGAACCAAATCCGATTTAACACTCGAACTGAAAATCGTTTGATCCATAAATTAGATCGATCTGCCCTAATCTGAAGTGATCCAAATATTTATTTTAGTGAACAAGTGGAATCCCTAAAAGCTTTAAAAATACCAATTCGAAGATAACCCGAGCCTGAGATGACCCGATTTGATCCAAAGTCGACCCGATTTTTCTGTCGGAAAAACTATCCCACCCGAACAACATGGGTGACTAGTTTGCCAAGTCTACTCATGGATAAATAATGGTAATACACTAATACGGGTACCGTTTATTATGTATGTCCGTTGGACCATACTCACTTCGTGTTACTAAAAGAGACGCCCCTCTTCTTTAGTAAGAATTAAGGTGAATAGAAATGTCTGATGAAAAAAATATGTGGGGACGCAATAATAGGAATCACACAAATCAGACAAAATAGAAATAAAGTAAAAATATTATTCTTTTAGAGAGACGATCCAAAAAGAAAATGATGACTTTCTACCGAGACTGAGGGAGTATTATTCAAGGGGTTTGGGCAGTATTATTATAAGTTTATAGTAGTCCCTCCACTTCTTTTATACTCCCACTCCTTCACTAAGTTGTTCTACATTTCATTTTTAGGAAAATTTACTAAGATGTTCCACTTTCCTTTTTAGTACTATATTTTGTGGTTCTTATGGTTTGTGACCCCACTCTCTTTTCTTACCATTCATTTTTCCTCCACATATTCCATCCTTCTTAAGAACTTCCCAAAATCCAATATGAAAGATCATAGAGAAGGGGAGAGAGTATATCTTCCACATCAATTTTTTGGGGAGAAAATAAGAAGGTGAAATTATGTGGATGAAAAAAAAAGTGAAAAAAAAATGAGGGTCCCAAATGATAAGAACCACAAAAAATGTATTAAAAAAGAAAGTAAAAGATAACAAAGAAGTTAGTAAAATAGGAAATGTGGAAGGGTAAAGAGAAGTGCAAGGTGTATTAAAGGACATATGCGTACCTCAAACGACATCGGATGCAACGGCTGTGGTGGTGACCACTGAATGAGTTCACTTAAATAAATGCGGAAGCGTGCAGATGCAGATGCAGATGCAGTTGAATTAAACACAGAAAATAATAATAATGAGAAGGGCGGCGCTATTTGATAAGCAGGCAGACTTGTACGTGGAGGGGCGGCCCGATTACCCGAAAGCATGGTATACATGGCTGGCCGATCGAACGCCCACTCACTCCTTGGCTTGGGATGTTGCTACCGGAAATGGTCAAGCTGCCGTTGCTGTATGTCTTCCTTCCCCTCTACACTTTTGTGCTAATTTCATCTCTCGGCTGCTTATCATCTATTCCCGGCCTCTACCCGATCAATAATTTACGCTACCCTTGCCAATTAATAATTTACGTTCTTATTTTTGATAGGTTCATACTCTTTACTTTATTACTTCTAGTACTCCGTAATACTCAAAAGAATCTCCCATCTCTCTTACACCTTAATCAATATTAATCTTTCATCCCACTTTTATCCTAGCTACTCTTTTACGGAGTATTTATTTATTTATACATCACAAATTAATCATTCATTTTTTAAATATAATAAGTAAATGTGTACCCCTGTATATCTAAATATTTCATTTACACCATACTTATCTTAAGATTATTAATCAAGGATCGGATTATTAATGTATTTTCCTACTATGCCTCAGATCTAAACATTAATCAATGGCGATAATAAAATTAGGAAAAGAGAGTAGTATTAATTACGGAGTATGTTTTTGGTGTTCTATTAAACTTATTTTTGCACCTGTATGTTGAGGCCGGATCTAGGTGGGGTTAGGGGTGTTAAAGAGCCGAGCCGAGCACGAGCCCAAGGTAGCTCAAAGACCAACTCGGCTCGAGCTCGTCCATCCGAGCAAGCCCAATATTTAAGTGGGATGAAAATGTTATTAGTGGGATTTGAACCCTAGTCATTTGATTCAAATTGAGACCACTATACATGTTGACAATTTAGTCATAAATTATTTTATGTTACTACTACTCGTATAAGTTTGGGTATCGATACACCATCATAAATTTTTATACAAAGTACATGATAGAGGATACCATTACGGTATCACGATATAGTTAGGAAAGAATAGGAATATTACGATATATTGTACAATATACCGTAATATTCCTATTGTACAATATATCGTAATATTCCTTTTGTACAATACGAGTTAATATTTTCCTCAAAAAGTTAAAAATAGTAAGCTCGGAAATGACCTGAACTGATTTATCCTGATCCAAATTCAACTCAAAAGTGACCCGATCCGAACACGATCCGATTGATCCGTTTTTCAGATCTACCCATCAGATCTCACCCGAACCCCTATTTTTCTAAAAAAAATTACTCATACCCTGCAAGTTTGAGATTACATGTGCTATAATGTAAAAAAACCGACAAATATACTCACGTTTTGTGTTTTCCTTGTCACTGGCTTTCCAACGACGATGTTTTTTGATAGTACCTAAAACTCTAAGGGGGCGTCGTTTGGTTCATCAAAGGGAAAAAGAATGAAATCAACAAAGGGAAACAGAAGGAAAGGAATGAGATTAACCCAAATTTAGGTTATTATTTGGTTTCAATGAAAGAAAATGAATTTCACCCGAGCTTCACTCAAACCTCAACATTAGCGGTATGTCATCATATTATTTATACTTATGTAAAATAAAAAATTATAAAATTAATTAATTAATATCTAAATTATAAAAATAATAATAATAAAAATTGCAGTATCTTTTAATAATAAGATACCTGTAATACAAAGAGTATTATTTTTACGCTTTTTAATTGTAAATACGGTAAATATACGGAGTAATAATTACTACGATACAATAAATTTGAAAAAATGCGTTTTCTTTTTAATTGATAATTTAATTTAAGGCATAAAAAATTATTTTGACCCAACTTCGACTCATATTTGACCTGACCTGAAAATGTGGTGGTGTTCGTAATGGTGGTAGGTGGGCCTTGGTGGTGGTGGTCGTAGTGGTGGTGGGTGGACTTTGGTGGTGGTGGTAATGGTGATGGTTGTTGGTGATAGTGATGAATAGGTTGGTGAGTGAGGAAAGGAATCCCATTACCTTGGGATGGGGTAAGAAGTTAGAGGAGATTGAAGGAAAGGGATGTGAAAGGGAAGGATTGAATTGGATAAACAAACACAAACAAAGGAAATCATGAACTTTAATTCCCTTTCTTTTTCTTAAATACCTGAAACCAAACGGCCCTAAAAATATGAGCTTTCATTTACTTTCAGACTAATTTTCCTAAAGATGATGTTTTTTATACCTAAAAGCATGAGCTTTTCATTTTTCTTTTCCTGATTCTCGGAAATGAGAATGCATATTTGGTTTTTTAATTCTCCGATTACGGAGTACATCACTTATGTTAATTCTGGAACAATCAACTTTTCCTGAATTCACGTGAAATTCATATATTATTAATGAAAATCATAAATTATCTCAACCAAAATCTTAAGGCGATTTGAAGAGTGGTTAGTGCGCACCGACTCTTGACCTCAGGCTCTGATACCATGTTAACGAACCATCTCAACCAAAACCTTAAGGCGATGGTTGAGGTCCGTTTATATTCTAATGATCTACAATATCGGGAAAGCAATCCTGATGAAGTGAATTACCGTATTTTATTTAGGTTGCGGAGCATTATGAACAAATAATTGCAACAGACGTAAGTGAAGCTCAACTGCAACGGGCTATCCCTCACCCTCGGGTCAAGTACCTTCATAGCCCACCCATAGACTCAAATGAGGAGCTTATCTCTCTCATTGGACCAGAAAATTCAGTGGACTTAATCACAGTGGCCCAAGCGGTTCACTGGTTCGACCTCCCCAACTTCTACAAAATTGCAAACCGCCTGCTCAAAAAACCAGGGGGAATAATCGCAGTTTGGTGCTACAACGAAGTGTTAGTAAGCCCGACATTCGACCCAGTGATGGTACGGTTTCACAAGACAACCCTCCCCTATTGGGATCCAAACATTCAGTATGTATTTGACGGGTACAAAACACTACCGTTTCCGTTTGAGGAAGTTGGGCTTGGGAGAGAAGGGTGCCCCGTCGAACTAGATATACAGAAGACGGTGTCGTTTGGGGTGTTTATAAGGATGTTGAAGTCTTGGTCAGCAGTGGAAACGGCAAAGGAGAAAGGGGTTGATTTGTTGGATAGCAGCGTTGAAAAGGACATGGAGATTGCGTGGGGTGGGCGCGAGTTAGTTAGGTCTGTGGTTTATAAGGCTCATATGCTTGTTGGCAAGGTGGTCAAGCTACTTTAGTCATTTTCTTATCATCTACAATTTCCTTGTATGCTTTTAAAACATGATTAATAATAAAGCACGGGTATTGTACACGCTAATTAATTAATAATAACTAGTGTAATACCCATGACACGTTTAAGGGATTGTATTCTTTTATTTTATAATTGGAATGTATATATGGAATTAAATGTGGATTATTTGTTTAGGAGTTTAGTATTCTTCATAGATTGTGATAAACTTATTATAGATTGTTGTACGTTAGTTAGAGTATGACATCAAGTGACATTAGTGGTATGGATATGTGATGTTTACAAACGATGGCAAATGGTTATTATACTACGGAGTATTATTTTATCGTGACATCTCGTCTTAACGACACAAAAGCTCGGATAACAATGATAACCATGATAGGAAAATGTCCAATTGTAATGATATCTTTAATTAGACTATTTCATTTTCTTGTTTTCTTGTCGTAAAATATAAACGTACGACTCACCGTCAGAATGTTAATAACAACATTAAATATCTACTACATCTGTATTTGAAATAGTTTATTTTTACTATACTTAGTAAGATCAATACTATACAAGGGAACCTAAATAGCTACGGTTTTAGAAACAATCAATATTATAGCAGCAAAGTATTTTTTTTAGAGACTAAATTAGAGATGAAGCATTTAATTAGTATCTACTTTAGAGACCTCGTCAACGTTGTATCTATCTTAGACTCTAAGTTAGAGACCACATGTCGTGTAGTATCTATTTGCGTAGCTATACTGATATTTAGCTACCATTACTTTGCTAATCTCTATAAGTTAGAGCTAGATCAACGATCGATACACATGGATGTCGCGTATCAGGAGGATAAAATTGAAGATCCTCCATCATTATCAGAAATTGATGTAGAAGAACATGGAGAAATGCATGAAGCTGGTTTAAGTGATGACGATGAAATGGAAACACGTGAAATGGACGATAATGAAGAACTAGATGACAACACTTCAAATGAAGACGATTAGGATGAAAATCAAGAGAACAACAAGTACGATGACGATGAAGATGACCAAAATAATGAAATGAATGATGACGACGACGACGATGATGAATAATGATGCTTTTAATTATTGGGACTAGAATTTATTAACTTTATTTTTTTCTGTATTATTTTTCTTAATTTTGACACAACTTTATATATGTTCGTGGATTTATTTTTGACTCTTTATCTATGCTTTCAATACTATGCTTTCAAACCCCGGTCAAAGCCGTTTTCGAGAACACAAAACAGCCATGCAAATATCAAGAATCCAACCCAAACACAAAATCCTCAAAAATATCTAGCCCGCCTCATCCACTCGATCGAGTGGGATCGAGGGGGCCTTCTACAGGCCCGTTGTTACCTCTTTATTGGGCCACTCGATCGAGTCAGCAGGGGCACTCGATCGAGTAACCCTAGGTCGTGGGGTTGGGAATTCCTATATATACACCCCTTTGCATACACCTAAAACAACAACTTTTTCCTCTCTACAACTTTCAACCTTACCTTTTACACATACAAAATTTCACTCTTGCAACCTTAGTATCTAGCAAATCGACGACCAAAAAACTACCATAACTTCATCTACATAATCTCGAACTCCCGTGCCTAAGCAACAATTAGACGAGTCCTATCCGAGAATATGAAGCATGTAGGTTGAGGGTGCAGTTAATCCCAATTTCTTCGCTTTCTTCTCTTCTCCTCTCTCGCGTCATCTTCCTCGTCTCCTCTCTCATTTTTTTCATTTTTTTTATCTCTTTTTTTTTTCTCGTTTCTAATATCGTTAATATTACTAGTATCAAAACACCTTAAATTATTCGCCTATTCGTGTCGAATACAAGGGATGACGGAATAAGGAAATCCGAATACAAGGGCTTCGCACCCGATGTGGCCGGTCGCTTATCCCGACACCCCAAGTATTTGATTGTTGAAGCGAATCAACGTCAACAAGATCGCTTTTTTTATCGCGTCGACGCCAAGAGAATTATGATTTAGCTACTAGTTTAGCAATTGACCAAAATTCAGTCGCTAAATATATTATTTAGCTACTAATCTTGACACATAAATATATTTAGTCTCTATTTTAGAGACCAAACAGAAGCGATGGCTAATTATGTCTCTATTTTATGGACTAAATAAAGTCGATAGCAAAATTAGTATCTAATTTATCTTTTTAGATACAGAAAAATGTTAGTAGCTAATTATGTCTCTATTATAGAGACTAAATAACGTGAATAGCAAGAGTAGTATCTAATTGATGTTTTTAGATACAGAAAAAAACGTTAGTAGCGAAAATTGTCCCTATATATAACGATAAAATATTACGAACAATGAATTAGTGGATATCTAGGAGATCAAAGTAAAAGTGGATAACTACGTAGTTATTGTGGAGACGAAATCAAATGAGTATCACTTTTAATATCTGATTTACTTTTTTAGCTACTAAAATATGTTTAGTTTTTTGTATATTTCATATAAATGTATGCGATTGTGAAATATACTTTTAAATTAGTAAGATTTTTTTATAGAAGTAGTTATTATTAAAAAGTATGTACCTTATAATCCATGTGTGTAACAATTGCTTTTATTTTTAAGTTGATATTTATGTCCAATGTAGTCCAATGTAAGCACTAATCTTCATGTGACCTAATGGTTAGAGTGTCTACTATGTAGTTGGAGGTCATGAGTTCGATTGCTACATCGAACATAAATTATCAATATCTTTACAAGAAGGGGAGGAGTGCGTGGGTGTCCGTTTAGCGCCCGGGGGTAGACGGAGGGGCGATCGGTGTAGGGCGGTTCTATTTGCCATGTCACTCGGTGAGTGTGGGGGTCAAGTATGGTGACGTAGCAATAACAGATATGTACCTTCATGCTTGGTTGCCTTTTTTGATACCATAACATTAGTCGCTAATTTTGCAACATCAAAATTGGTCTCTACGTCTGTCACTACCTTAGCTACCAACAATTTGTGGTCGCTAATGTAGCTACGTACTTAAAAGTTCGTCTCTATTATTGTCGCAAAATTAGCCACCACGCTTTCAGTCGCTAGGTGGTAGCTAATTTTGGTCGCTAATTCTGTAGCTAAATTAGCGACAAGGCCTTTAGTTACCAATGAAATTTAGTCGCAAATTCCATCTCTAAGCTGATTAGCTACGGAAAATTGAAGAGTTGCTACTAAAATTTCAGTCTCTAAGGAAAGGCCTCTGGGTTGCTTTTCAAGCAACCCTGATTAAGCTCAAACAATCTGATTCGGTTTGGTGGTGTCCACAATAACCACCTAGTAAATATTTGTATATTCGTACCCTTTTTATTTTTCTTGGACAATAGCTTTTGGATTTTTCCTTTGGAGCTTGCTTCTTATGGCACCTGCAGGAATTGAGAAGATTTATTTCGGAATTTTTGGGTTATTCTACAATGATTAAGAGAGTTTTTCCCCATGTAGTAAATACATGGGTTGAGAAGATTGGTTTTATCGAAGAGTTAAGGATTGGTTTGGTCCAAGTCGAAGAGCATTTTCACAGCAAAAGGCTTATTTGGAGTGGAGGATCTCACCGGGTGAAACTTCACCCGGTGGAATTGTTGCCCAAAGTCCGTCGGGTGAAACTTCATACGATGGCAATTATGCTAGAATTAATGAACTGACTGAAAATCCGTCGGGTGAAATTTCACCTGGTGGAATCTCACCGGACGAAACTTCGCCCAACGGTAAACTTATTTGCGACTTGGAAATTGACGAAAATCCGTTGGGTGAAATTTCACCCGATAGAATCTCATCGGGCAAAACTTCGCCCGATGGTGATTTGCGCAGAATTAACGAGGATTGGTCCGAAGACCGTCGGATGAAATTTCACCCGATGGTGACCACCCGGTCAAACTCCACCCCGCGTCACCCTATACCCCAACCAAACCCCCATTTCTTCTTTATATCACCTTTCCCCCCCCCCCTCTCTCTCTCTCCCTTCAAATAAACCACAAAAATCCCAAAAAGCTCCAAATCCTACCACCCTAAATCACTTCTAATCCTTCCATTTCTTCACCAAAATCTAATCTAATTCCATATTCTTCATCATTATTGAATTCCTATCATCTTCTAGGAATTCTTTTTGAGAAATCGACCCGATTTTTGACAACCCCAAACCCTAACCTCCATTGCCAAATCACCCAATTTAATCATCAACTATGAAGAGAGTCAAGCAAACTGCAAGGAAGAGGTTATCATCAATGTTCAATCGTCATTCGGGTTCGACGTCCTCTTCACGTTCCGACGAGCCGACCGAAGTCTGGGACGAATCTGTCCCGATGCCCGTTCAAGCACAAGGCTTCATCTCGCGCGAACAACTTGTTCCGCTAGAGGTACGTTACCCTTCAATTCGTCGTAATTTTCGTCACTCCGAGTCTTATGTTTGTTTCGCCAAGAAATCCCAATTAGAAAAGTTTAAATTTGCTTGGAATTGTCGCATCGAGCCAACTCGTTGGGCAGCTCAGGATGTTCTTAGGCGAATGGGAATTGAACCGCAAGTCCGAACAATGTGCCAAAATCTCGGACTGATTAAATTTTATACCTCGACCGAGGAGACCTTTCAAAAATTGACTTGAGAGTTTTTTGCAACTTATGAGTTAAGTGGTGGTGATGACCTTACCGTCACTTTTCAGTTGCGTGAAACTCTATATGTCTTCTCCTTGAAGGATTTTGGTGCATTGCTCGGTTTATCGACTTCTGTCCTTGGAAGGCCTCGGGCGGGGCAAACTAGAGATGAAAAATTTGTCCGCGATCGATTTTGGTTTAAAATTGCATGTCAAAGGACTTTCAAGGGAGGAAAAATGAGTTCATTCTCCATTCGGAACCCCATCCTCAAATATTTGGCACGTATCATAGCCAATTCTTTTCTCTCGAGCTATGATACGCACCATAACTGTGGTGCCACGACCGTACAACTGTTAGAGGATGCGGTTCCAAATAGAGGCCCTTCGAGCGACACGTCCGAGGCCTTAGCTACGCTTTTTGCCCAAGTTGCGAAGGGCAACCACACATCTCTTGTGGTGGCGTAGTCACGATGATAGCTACAACCTTGAACGTCGATTTTAGTAAAATGACACCAGTAATCGGAGTGGGGAATTATTTAGACGAGGTCTATTGCCCTTTTCTTGTTTGGCCCCAAGGGGGGAGTTATAGCAGTTTGTTCTTGTACAAAATTACTGAGTTTCGAGCTATTTCAATGCCTAACCCCGTATGGGTGAGGCTCGATCTTGAGGAGAATTTTGGCATGCCGAAAAGGTCAGGGGAGTACATTCGGGATAACACCCGTGGTAAGTTCTATCTGGTTAATTACCCCGCTGGACCTTTAGACTATGGTGACGATGATGTCGAGGTAGTAGATGAGTCAGAGGAGGAACCGGAGGTTGAAACCTTCCGGGATGAGGGTCAGAGAACGTTACCTTCATCATCCCATGGACCCTCTTCCTCCCACCAGACCGAACCTCAGATCTCTCAGTTTTTCACCCCCAATTTTTCATACTTCACTCCACACCGACACTCTACTTTCACCCAGTCTGCCCCCGGTTTCCAAGATGACGTAAATATGAGTCCTCCGAGACACTCCTCGTTCTTCGGATCGGAGGAGTTTTATAACCAATGGGGAGAAGTTTATGACCATACACGTCAGACTTGAGAGAACTCGACCACTTCACTCAACTTGGCCCAAAGCGCCTACAATGTAGCACGGGATGCACGCGATACTGTACATGACTCCTATACGTACTCTAGGGATGGTTTTGAGTACGCCCGGGATAGCTTTGAGGTGGCCAGGCATGCTGCTAGGGATGCCCAAGCAGGGAGGTTGGCGGCAGAGGAGAACCAGAGGATGTTGTAACAACAACACTATTTTGATCGATTTTTCAGTATGCCTCCGCCAGGGTCTTACTACCCACCATCTCGTCCCCCGGGTCCTATGTGAGTGGTTGAGTGTCGTCAGTTAGTGTGGGGGGCATCGGGTGTCGGATGTCAGTCGTCGGTATTTTCTCCTGTTTCAGTAATTTTTGTCAGTCTCTGCAGCGCCAATATTTGGCATTTGATAATTGTGATTGTTGGTTATTTGTGATGATATTTTTGATGGTTTGGTGAATTGTCAGCCCTCCGTGACCCTACTTGGATCATTACACACGTGAGGTTTTATTGCAGGTACCTTAGAGAAGGAGGACCTGATTCTTGCTCCCGGTGTTAGGTGAATTGATTGCACCAAGACCATTTGAAAAATCCAAATGTTCATTTTCTTTTGCATTTTCTCTTTATCTTTATTTTCTTTTCTTACTTCATTTTATTTTATTTTAGTTTATTTTCTTATTTTGTCTTATTTTCTCCTTATTTTTCATTTTCCTCTTTGGCTAGGGTCTAGGTGACGTGATTACACCTAAACCGCCACCTTCTTTTCGTTATTTCCTTTTTCTCCATTTCATTTCATTTCTTTTCCTTTCATTTTCTTTTCTTTATTCTATTTTTATTCACTTAATTTTGAGAAACACAAAAAAATTCGAAAAAACATAAAAATTTAAAAAGATTTTCCGTTCTTTTCTCTTTTTCTTCTTTTTTGATTCTTCCCCTACTCGTGCATCGAGGACAACGTACAGTTTTAGTGTGGGGGGAGGGATCTACTATCCTTTTCTTCCTTTTCTTTTTTATTTTTTCCTTTAAAAATCAAAAACCCGAATTTTTTTTCCTTTTCTCTTCATTTTAGTTTTCTTTTCTTTTCTTTTCGTTTTTGTGTCACTTGTATTGCCTTGCATTCTCCTTCTTGTAGGTACACCACCAACCATTTAGCATGGGTACGTAAGGTAGCGAAATGAAGACCGCTCGGTAATACCCTCTACCTTCATTTTATCCCATTCTCTTATTTGTATGGGAGTATGGGCGTGTATGCTATTTGGAGGTTCACTTGGTGAACATTTTGGAATTGGTGGTTGTGAATTGTGTTGACTTAACGGAGTTTGGAGTGCTTGGCTATATTTGTGTGTTTGTTTTGTTTTTCTCATGTTTTGTTCTTTTTGTGTTCTTTTTCATTTTTGTATAGTCTGTTTAGGTAAAGTTTTCGAAAACCCGATTTTGAGTTTAAGCCGAGTGTTTATTACTCCCTTGTTAGTAGCCCTTTTTGATTTTTGGACATTATTCTAATAGAATGACCTTGAACCAATTTTTGCATTGAATTTTTATCATGAGTCTGTCTTTTCTACTAGGAGTCTACAACGGGATTTGCATTTGACCACCTTGATCACCCATGGAGTGATAAGGCCTTGGTTATCGTTTTTCGCTCTCTTAGGTGACCTTACTTGAGAAGCCATTTTTAGTCCAGATTTCCATCTTTTTGTGAGTTCGGATGGGGTGCACACCCGACTAGCCTATTTCTCTACTATTCACCCATTTCCACAAATAATTGCAAAAAAAAAATGCTTTACCTTGATCTCAAATATACCATCTAGCCATTTATGGGCTACTCAAAAGCAAAGGGAAAAATGAAGAAGGGTGATCCAAAAAAAAAAAGAAAAAGAAAGCCCTCAACCGAAATAATGGGGAAAGGAAGAAAAATTGAAAAGAAAATCAAAACCTCGATTTTTTTTCCCAAACTCAAATAATCCCTTGGTTGACTATTTGCCATGAAATGCCTACTAGAGGACCGAGTCCCGAGGAAGGAGAATAGCGGTGATTAGTCGATCCTTATCATTTTGCGAACACTTGTTCATTTTTTGTTTGGTCTAATTTGCTTTCTCGAGTTTGGGACGACCCTCTAGGCTTAGCCTAGGAGACGGGATAACACTTACCTACAGTGCTTACTAACACCATGGTTCTCACTTATCCACTCCATTTATCGTCCCGTTGTAGGCATCTTTAGTGGAATTAAAAGGACCTTGGTAAATTTTCAATGTTTTTATTGTTTGATTATCATCCTATTAGAATTTTGTTCATGTCAATTTGGGTGACTAACTCAGTAGTGTTCTCGCTTGGCTTGAGTTTAAAATCGGTGCTTTCTCCGCCGTTTCGATGAGGGACTCGGCTATTTATTTTCTCTTTGGATGCGTCTATCGTTTTGTGTTTCTTCTTTGTTTTATGTGTTTGTGTGTGTGTTAGTCGCATCCCCAATTTTGAGCAAGACCCGACTTGCCTTGCATGGAGATACTCTACCTCATGGGTATCTCGATGTGAGTTGAAGGGACGGAGCGGGCCCGTTAATTGCCTTGTATCGGCTTAGGATAGTCTAGCTTAGTAGTAGTAGTAGCTAATTTCTTTTTGGGTCTTTGCTCGAGGACGAGCAACGGTTTAGTTTGGGGGAATTATTGTGTGTCAAATTTGGACCATTTTTCCTCCCATTTAGACCCGTTTTTGCTCCGCTTTGCGAGAATAAAGTGCGATTATCGCCGTATTTTGAGTATTTCTCACATTAGAGTCTCTCTTTTACAATTTACATGCTTTTGGTAGTTTTATGTCTATTTTGATCGGATTTTCGACCAAAAACGTGTCCGAGCTTCCATGAGCATGAAAGAAAGGGAAACAGTCTGAAGAGCAAAGTACATAACTGAAAGTTCAAGTAATCCAATCGATCGACAAAGAAAGAGACCGGAAAAGAGGCGGAAAACCATCGGGTGAAGTTTCACCCGCTGAGTCACCACCGGGTAAAATTTTGCCCGACGACATTTTCCACCTCCCCGAAGATTTTCGTGAACATTCACCACCGGGCGAAATACTCACTACCGGGCGAAATGACCGGGCAAAATTCTCACCACCGGGTGAAGTTTCGTCCGACGGTAAAGAAGCGTCAAAATTGCATTTCTAGAGAAAGTCCACCGGGTGAAATGACAGGGTGAAATTTCACCCGGCGGTATTAGCCCATGAATGCCAATTAATCGCGGGGTGAAGTTTTGTCATGTGAAGATGCATAGGGTGAAGGTCTAATTAAAAGAAGGGAAGATTGGATTATGGGCCTTAAGTTGTGTGACCCATTAAGGGTTTAGTATATATAGTAACCTTAGGTTTTCACCCTAAGTGTGCCTTAAGTGTGTCTCCATTAGATTAGGTGGTTCACCATTGTAGAAGCTTCCTTAAAAAACTCCATTTTAGATCTAGAAAACTTTCTTAGTTTTAGAGTAATTTCATCTTCCATTTTGCAATCTAGTTCTTGTAATAGTTGAAGATTTGGGTTTTATTTTGAAGATTGAAGAGTTTTGCAAGAATTGGTGACAAAGTTCTTGTCTTTTCTCTTCCAAGATTCAAGGTTTATTTTGATCTTCATCTTCTTCCTTACATTTTATGCATAGTTGGTAGTTTCTTTCCTTCTTCCTTTCTCCATTAATTGGTTTCCTTTTAATCTTCTTTTAATCCTTTGTTTTTTTGTCTTGTCATTTTCATGTTTATGTTGTCTTAAATCCCATCATTAGTAATTCATTGTTCTTCTCTCTCCTTTGTTTGTTTCTCCATAGTTTGTTTGTTTGTCTTGTTTTTCTCTCTCTTTTGTTTGTTTCTCCCTAGTTTGTTTGTTTATTTGTTTTCCTTTATCTTTGCCTTGTTGTTATTTCCTCGTTTAGTTATGATTTTAGTAGTAATTTCCTTTCTTTTGTTGTTAGATTAATTTTCATTTCTTTTTAATCATCATATTTTGTCCTTCCTCTAGTCCCCCTTTTATTTGTTTTATTATGTTTTGTATGGATAGTGAGTAGATTTTAGTTAGGGGGCTAGGGGAGGAGGAATTCTAGATTCGGGTTTCATTTTATGAGAACTATTGCATTTGAGGGTGATATATCTTGCTCGTCTAACCGCTGTGGAGTAAGGAACTCCTAACTCCGGGCTCGAAAACACTGGGCCCATAGCTGAACTGATTGGCACGGTGCGCCGTTTAGAGGAGCTGGTCCACCTGTCCGGGGGTAACAACATCCACAGGGAAAATTCCCATGACTATTCCCCGGTGAATGACAAGCTGCCCGCAAACCTAAATCTGACGGGTTTGCCAATGTTCGAGGGGACTGAAGACCCGTTACTACATGTACGGGCCTTCATAGAATTTTTGGCTATCAAGAGGGTAGATTCTAGTATGTTCGAGAATCTATTTGCTGCGTCTCTCGAGAAGCATCCACGGGCCTGGTACTAAAGGCTAGATCCGAAAAAATATCCGACCTGGGATGATGTGGCTATGGAATTTGCGCGGAATTACGCTGACAATACCGAGATCCAAACCACTATGCGCTCCTTAGAGGTCATGGTCCAGGAGCCCAAAGAAGGTTTTACTAAATACCTTCAACGCTGGAGGGCCAAGAGTGTGAAGCTGGTTGATAAGCCCAACGAGAAAACTTTGGTGGGGGCCTTCGTGAAGAACTACCTCCCCTCCTACCAGGTCCATCTTCGGTATGCTGTTATACCCAATTTCACCACCCTTACTGAAATGGGTATGAGAATTGAAGACGACCTAAGGCTAGAGGGCCTAACTAAAGTTTTTGGAAAGGGTTAACGTACAAGGGGCTTCCTCCTCTGCTAAGGCCCCAGCTGCAGCCCGTAGCATTTTCGATGATGTCAATCTACTATATGCCTCGTCCAAGAACAATACCTCACCTCGGGTATACACCGACATAAGTACTACCTATACTTACGCCTTGCAAAGGCTCTCTTCAAAAGGCCTAATCCAACCGTAGACCCTACTCCTAAAGTTCCGGCTGACCGGCGCTCCAAGAACTATAACGCCCAGTACCAAAAAATGCTAGAAGTTAAAGCATCTGGTCCAAGATCTGATCGAGAGTGGCATGATTCCATTGCCCGGGGACAAATCGAGTAACAAGGAAAATCCCTTCAGCTCCCACATCTTCTTTACCGGGGAGGTGGTCGATTGTTCTCACCTTATCTCTCCCTTTACCCCGTAAGTGAACGGGATCTGGTTCGACGATCAAGACGATTTATACCTCGTCAAAGGGGAAGCTGTCCCCATTACTAGTGAGGAAGTCCGAAAGGCTAAGTCCAAAGTCTTAGCCAGTAACCACGTCACCCGATCTGGTCGTCCCTATCAAGCAACTAGCTTTAGGGACACCCCTATTCTGGCAACCGTCACTGAACCCGTCAGGGTGGAAGTCTCTCCCGAGGAGCCAACTACTGACACGACTCTCGTGAAACAGATGAAGAAGACCCGAGTTGACCTCACTATATGGGAACTCCTAGTCAGCTCACAAGAACATCGAGAGGCACTTACTAAGGATCTTGATCAGATAAAGATTGACTCGACGGTTACCCCTGCTGAAATGGTAGCCACTGTTCTGCCTCACCTGAAGGGCAAAGCCAAGGAAGAAGGTCCACTGATCACCTTCTCCGGGTCCGATCTGCCACCGTTCGGGGCTTCCCACAACTTAGCCGTATATATAACGGTGATATGCTGCGGGAAGTATCTTCTCATGACCCTAATTGACGACGGGTCTGCTGTCAACGTCCTTCTCTTAAGGACCGCTAAAGCCCTTGACATTACCGAGGCTGAATACATGCCGACTGCTCAAACCATCCAGGCTTTTGATGGGAGCCCAAAGTCGATAGCTGGGGCCATCAAACTGACATTCATAACGGGCCCAGTGGAAAAAGAGTTGGAGTTGCAGGTGATCAATGTTACCTCCTCTTTCAATTTGCTTTTAGGGAGACCGTGGATCTACGCCAACAAAGCGGTATCCTCCACCCTGCACCGAAAAATCAAATTGCCTCTGCATGATAGTGTTATCACCTTAGAGGCAACACCTATGACCATAGCTACCTGCAATGCCACATGCCGCCTCGGTGCGGATCTTTGGGGGTTCGATTTCGTGGGAATGATTGAGGAGGACTACTTCTTTAGGCCCTACTTCACCACCAGTATCGATACGATGCTTCAGAATTTGGAGTACTTCCTGGGGGCTACCTTCAGGCCATATCTTCCAGCTAGGAAGATTATCGAGGTCCTAAAGGACGAAGACTCTTACTTTGGCCTAGGGTACGCTATGATGCCGGGCAATGTTGTCCGAGCAGGCATCGAGAAGGCCTGCCATCTCATTAAAGGTATCCACTTGAGCCCTTATAACCCAAGGCTGACTGATTACTTCGTCATGCCGGTATTCGGAGCCATCCAAGTCGGTCTGTTCTGACCAACCATTGTTCACCGCGGGACCCAATTGGCCCAAGTCTGCAACTATATCCCGGATGATGTGTTCACTCTCATCCAGTCCGAGGATGCTGACAATGCTGAGGCCGCGCTGGGGCTATTATTCGGGGAAAACAAGATAGCCCCAACTTCCAAGAAAGACTTGGTCAACCTCATCCTCCGCAGCAACAGGTTTGACCCGACTAAGCTGATCTCGAAAGTTAGCTCCTAGACGGGGAACAGAGCTTGGAGGAGGAATGTCAAGTGGACCTACAGTCAAGGGAGGATCTACAAGTTGGTCGCCGGTGAAGGGGACATGCATGCTATTGATTCTGAGTTTGAGTGAGTCGGAGTCAGAGTCAGAGTCTGAGGTCGAGTCTAGGGGGTCCTGTGCTAGAGTCCAACTTGTAACCCCTCTCCCGTTAGTTACTCCTGCTGGTGCCTCGGGGTCTGTCTCGAGTGCCCTACCTATCCCGCCACTGACCAATGATCAGATGGTTGCACTGTTTGACCTGTTTTCAAAGCTTTCAATCAATAATAATAATCGTTCTGCTTACGACTTGTCTCTTTCTAACTGCAATTCTGGTTTCGAAAATATTTTATGCAATGACATTGAGAAACCCGATGAATAGGTACCCTTACCTCTGCATCTGATCGAGCAGTTAGAACAAAGGGAGTCTCGGAACCGGTAATCGAAGGTACTGAATCCAACAACCTTAGAGCCCCAGATGCTTAAGATAGGGTTATCCTTAGATCCCGAGGAGAGACAACAGTTCATGAGCCTCCTCCAAGAATTCAAAGATGTCTTTGCATGGTCCTACAAGGATATGCCAGGGATAGACCGAGAAATAGTCCAGCACCACATACCAATCAAAGATGGGTGTAAACCGGTTAAGCAAAAACTTCGCAGAATGAGACCCGAATGGTCTCTCAAAATCAAAGTAGAAGCTAAGTCGACAAACAATTCAAAGCCGGCTTCATACAGGTGTCCGAATATTCGGACTGAGTTGCGAACATCGTGCCGGTTCCTAAAATGGACGGTAAGGTGCGCGTATGCATGGACTTTCAGGATCTTACAAAGTGAGCCCGAAAGATGACTTTCCATTACCACACGTTGATATATTGGTGGATAATACCACTGACCATGCCCTTCTATCCTTTATGGACGGGTATGCCGGGAACAATCAAATCAAAATGGCAGAGGAAGACATGAGTAAGATAACCTTCACTACACCTTGGGGTACTTACTGTTATACCGTCATACCGTTTGGCCTCGTGAATGTCGGGGCCACTTATCAACAGACCGTTACGACCTTATTGCATGACATGATGCATAAGGAAGTGGAGGTTTATGTGGAACATATGTTCGTCAAGTCCAAGAACCGAGATGGGAACATCACAGCCCTAAGAAAGTTCTTTACCCGTCAGTGCAAATACAACATGAGTCTAAACCCTCAAAAGTGCAGTTTCGGGGTAACGTCTGGGAAATTATTGTGTTATATCGCTAGCCAACGTGGTATCGATGTCGATCCAGCAAAAATCAAAGCCATCACCGAGATGAAACCTCTCAAGGCAGAAAAGGAAATAAGGGGATTCCTCGGGAAAGTCCAATACATCACTCGATTCATCTCCAAATTAACCATGGCATGTGAACCAATTTTCAAAAAGCTGAAAGTGGGTGAACGTAAACTGTGGGATGATAAGTGTCAAGCGGCTTTCGACAAAATCAAGGAAATACAATCTGCTCCACCGGTCTTAATGCCACCTCAACCCGGTTTACCT
Source organism: Agrostemma githago (assembly GCA_958450325.1). NCBI lineage: Eukaryota > Viridiplantae > Streptophyta > Magnoliopsida > Caryophyllales > Caryophyllaceae > Agrostemma > Agrostemma githago. The sequence continues at coordinate 57,134,574 of OY288242.1, forward strand.
CTGTTGTTATATCTTACAACGACCGAGATAGCCATGGGGGCTATGCTGGCACATATAGTCGACTCCGAAGAGCGGGCTATCTATTACATCAACAAAAAGTTATTAGAGTATGAATGCAAGTACACCAAGTTCGAGAAAATGTGCCTGGCACTAGTCTGGGCCACCAAAAAGCTTCGACATTACATGCTCAGCTACGAAGTCCAGGTATTATCCAAGATGGATTCTATCAAATACCTATTCGAAAAGCCCATCCTCAACGGAAGGATTTCTAGGTGGACTCTAAAGTTGGCAGAGTTTGACCTAAAGTTCGTACCACTAAAAGCCATCAAGGGTCGGGTAGTAGCCGAGTTCCTTGCCGATAGTCCCGTAACCAAAGAAGGATACACCGATACTTAGTCCTTCCCAGAAGAAGAAATATTCCATACCGATACAGAAACATGTGATTTATATATCTATAGGGCATCCAACTTCCGAGGGTTTGGGGCCAGGATTCTTTTAATATCACCGAAACAGGAGCGTACTCCTGTGTCCATCAAAATGGACTTCGATGTTACTAATAACGCCGCCAAGTGCGAAGCATGCATCCATGGGTTACAAGCCACCGCCGATTTAGGGGTGACAAATCTCCGGGTACACGGCAACTCATCTTTGGTCATCAATCAGGCTCTTCAAAAATGGAAACCTCGGAACGCCAACCTCGTGGCCTACCAGGCGCGAGTTAGGGTTCTCGAGAAGCGATTCCAAAAGGTAGAGTATATATACTTGCCTCGAGAAGAAAACCAGTTCGCAGATGCACTTTCCAAATTGACATCTCTGCTAAACATTCCCGATTATCTGACTAGTATGTTGATTTGCGTCGAAAGACGGTCCATAACGGCAGATATCCACGCCATTAAAGATAATATCAACGAAAGAATATCCTCCCGGGACCGACAGTCCAACCAAGAAATCCCTACGAAGGTTAGCTACCCAGTTTATCCGTACCGATGACGGACAACTGTACAAAAAGACGGCACAGGGGGCTCATCTTCTATGCGTCGACAAAATAAAAGCCGAAAGGGTTATGACTGAAGTACATGACGGTGAATGTGGTCCGCATATGAATGCCCAGGTACTAGTCTGAAAAATAATGAGGCTTGAATATTACTGGAATAATATGGAGACCGACTTCAGACAGTACGTCAAATATTGCCATAACTGTTTCGCCAATGTGCAACACATGCCGTCATCTTTATTGTACACCACGACGTCACCATGGCCATTCTTGACGTGGGGCATCGACATATTCGGAAAGGTAAATCCCTCCGATTCAGGCGGACACTATTTCCTCTTGGTGGCCATCGACTATTTCACCAAATGGGTCGAGGCCGAATCCTACCGGGTATTGACGCCAAGTATGTAGCTAAGTTCATCCAGAATAAGATCATATGCAGGTATGGGATCCCACATGAATTCATCAACGATCACGAGACCCATTTCCAAGCCGACACGACAGCCTTGCTAACCAAATACCAAATTCAGAGGCATACATCCTCACCATACCATCCCCAAACAAATGAAGCGGTAGAAGCGGCTAACAAAACAATTATCACCATACTAAAAAAGATGACTGATAATTACCAAGAATGGCCCGATAAGATTCCTTTCGCTCTATGGGGAGACCGGACTTCAATCTGCACCGCAACCGGTGCGACACCCTATTATCTGACATACGGAATGGAAGTAGTTCAACCAGTCGAGTTGGAAATACCGTCCCTCTTGATACTGTTAGAAAGCCAAGTACCTGAAGCAGATTGAGTCCAAGCACGATACGACTCGCTAGTTGTATTGGACGAACGGCGGTCCCACGCCCTCAATAATATTCAAGTATACCAAAAAAGAATACAACGGGCCTTTAACAAAAGAGTTAGGCCGAGGCATATTAAAGAAGGGGATTTGGTTCTCAAATCGGTTCGAGCTTTATTACCAGTTGACCCGCGGGGAAAGTTCAAACCCAATTGGGCCGCGCTATATCTAGTGAAGAAGGTTCTATCAGGCGGTGCTGTGAAGCTGACAGACTTGGACGGGAATGACTTTAGCAATCCTACCAACCTAGACCAACTAAAACGTTACTACCCCTGATCCCTTCTCAATGTCATTTGCAAAGGTTTATTAAAATTGTCTTTTTAAAACATAAGCTTTTCAAAAAGCAAGTGAATAAGCTAGGATTATTTATCCTGCTATCATATACATCTCGAACCATTAGTTTTGGTGTATTTCGAGATTACAAAATTATACAAAGCTTGAACTACGTCTGGTTTGATTCCACTAACTGTGGATACGTAGGCAACCCCTCAAAAGGGCACAACTACTACGATCGAGAAAAGGACAGGAACAATTTAATTAATAAACTTCATTTATTATTACTGAAAAACCCGTCAAACTCGGGAAACTTCAAAATACAAAAAATTCAAAAATTCAAAAAGCACGCGACACTACAAATAAAATAGTAGTACTACTTAAATAATAAATAAAAGGAGTCGGGTATTCAGGCATCTTGCCCTTACCCTTATCCTTGGCATCCATAGCCGTCCACTGACGACGAAATTGAGGTGGACGCTCCTGAATCACCACAAGAATCTCTTTGGCTCGGACCTGTTTCTTCGAGAGCGGATCCTCAGCCACGGTAGTCGGCCCAAGTCGGGCCCTCACATGCTCGGGCAACCTATTTCGCGGGCCCAGTCGATCCTTGGCTGCTAGTCTCGACCCAAGACTCTTCTCCAAGTTAGTGTGGGGGCTCAGTCGCCCCCATACGCCTCTAGCACCGGCGTCCTTAGCACGAGTCTTAGTTTTTGACTTAAGACCTGACTCTAATCGTACCAAAGTAGCAGGAGTCTCTCCTTCATCGTAGAAACCCCTGTTGTCTTTTGCTGTCACCCGGCGAATCAAGTCGAAGGCCTCATCGACCTTCAAGGCTTTGCGGGTCTCCTTTGAGTCTTCAGAGCTCCACTTCTGATATGACTCGAAAATCCAAACAGAATGGTAGGGTTGGGTATGGTCTAGATGACATGTGTGTGCCACCGCTGCAACCATATATCACACATTGCGTCCGTGAATTGGAGCAGGACGCTGATGATAGCCTCAGTCTCAGGGAACTTCTGAGTCCAACCAAACTGCCTCAGAATGCGGTCCGGGTAAAAATGAAAGGTCCAGTCAAGTGACAGGACCACCTGGTACCGAGCTTGATCCTTCTTGGCTAGCTCTGTCAATCTAGGGAGGAACCACCAAGCAACATTCCATCTAATCAAGGGACCTCCGTGGAATATGAGCTCTTCGTCCCAGTAAATCTGGTTTATGTCGTGACTCGGACTTATACGCCGCTTCCTTGAGCTAACTTGGATACTACGATACTTGAGCACGTCCAGGGGAGGCTCCATGATTGAGAGTCGTTCGTACAACCAAACCTGACGGAACAAAGTTTATAAATTTTCGCAAGCAAAAGTTGAGTCAGTCAGAGAGCACTCGATCGAGTGCCAAGGTTGACTCGATCGATCGACCCCCCCTAAAAAACAGGCAGGGAGGCCCTTGTCGGGGGCACTCGATCGAGTGACTCGTCTATACAAAGTTTTCGCGAAAAAAGCGCGAGACTTATACCTGCAGAAGACGGATGCTACCCCTTAATTGTTATCCGAGTCAACCTTCCGAGCGTCGAGACCCATGATAATCTCCTCGGTTATCAGCCGAGCCGGGCTATGACCCGTTTCCATCTAGTCTACTACACCGATCAGCTGAATCTAACCCATGTAGGAGTCAGGCTCCATCCGCCCCTCGAAAGCGTAGCGGTGCAGCATATAGAAAGCAAAGGCCCTATGCCTGTGGGAAGCGATAGTTCTCACGTCCTTCGCGTTCATAAACTTCTCAGCCAGGTCGAATAGGGAAAAAGAATTCCCTTGCACTATCCGGTCTGCCTCAGCATGAGATAGACCCAGAAATTCCCTTAACTTCCTCTTCGGGTCAAGATAGAACGGAGGAATAGCAGGACGGGCAACGGGGTACCAACCGCCTACATCAGCTATCTCCTCACGAAGAGGGCATACCACCCCCAGAGGGAACACAAAAACGTGATGGGTAGTGTCCCAAAATGACAGGCAACCATCCAGGAAATATGAATCTACCTTAAAACGCTGCAATGGGAATAAAGCATAAATTTCCATTTGATTCAGCTGAACCTTCTCCTCGTCTCTAAAGCGCTGGGACCATGCCTGAAGCAGCGCGGTTAAATATTCGATACCCATGACAGATATTTAAATCTTTATCTCGAGAGTTTGTGGAATTTCAGAGAAGGAATATGAAGATGGGTGTGAGATGCAAAAAAGTGAAGCAGGAGGTCACGTATATAAGCACAAAAATCCTGGCAGCATCCATCTGCAACCGGCCACCTTAGCCCACACGCCTGCGCGCGCAGGCTCGATCCAATTTTCAAGCTCCTTCAATCTCAGTATAGGAATCGAGTCGTCCCAAGCATTCCTCCTTGATAAAATTTTCAAAATTTTCAAAACATCAAAATTTTACTCCCCAGCGGAACCGAGTCGGTGTCTCTCCTAAGTGCTACATGCAAAATATTATGTGTCTAGATACAGGTACACCCAAGACTTCAAAAGCAAGTCCCCACGGAGCTATCAAGATAGGTATGACCTTCTACTTATGGCTGGCGAGCCCTTCACGCAAGTCTAACGAACTATAAATGACCCGTCCGGAAGACCGCTAGGTTGTGATCCTCGATTGACCTGGTGGCTACTCAGACTTTCGCTTTATCCATGCCTCAGTCAGAGTGGGGGCTCTATAGACACCCGCATTTTGACTACTTGTGTCTGATGACGATCGGATGCTAACATGCATCAATACGCTCGAATACGGGACTCGAAATCAACAATATCCGATGTGGGCACTTAGCAGAGTAGAAATCTCTTAAAACCGACCTCAAATTCAGACTCAGGGGGTTTTTCCCAATAAAATAAATCTATTTTGAGCTAAAACCGTCACCAGGGGTAAAATCGTCTTTTGCGACTGAGCCAAAAGCAGTCAAAGTCGAAACCCGAGAACGTAACCAGCCTCACGCTGCGTCCAAATACACAAAATGAACAAAGACAAAAACAAACAAAATCTCTAAAAATCAAATAAATCCAAACTTCCTAACATGGCCCATCTGCCTAACGACACTCGATTGAGTGCCCCCCCTAAAATCGACCAGGACCTTTTTTCATCACCACTCGATCGAGTGGCCCACGAGTTACCCCAGCCGGGGGTAAAATCTATATACACACCTTGCTCATCCTTTGGGGATCATCTTTTTTCCAACTTTTCACAACCTTAAAAACCCACATCTCCTTCACATTTTGAGAGCTTTACACACACTCACCATACAAGACTTTCCCGATGACGTCGAACCGATCGTCGTATGGTCCGTAAGACCCGAAAACGACATCGTGATGCGGAGGGATTCGATATTCATTCTAGCAAGATTATTTTCGATTCCATAAAAAATTGCTCTAAAATGTTCGATACCGATTCCATAATCGGGTGTCGGATATGACGAGCCATCGAGAGTCGGATTAATGCAAAACTTAATGACGTTGAATCGATCCTCGTAGGGTCCAGGAGACCCGACAACGACGTCGTGACATGGAAGGGTTCGATATTTACATTAGTTCGATCACTCTTCGATGTAAACGATAAGATCACGAATGGGTTGTTTTAAAGCAAACCCCCACCCGTTACAGAGGGCACTCGATCGAGTGCCTAAGTGTCACTCGATCGAGTGACTCCCTCAAAAATGGGTAGGGAGTTTTTTGTCCAGGGCACTCGACCGACTCCCCTTAATGACTCGATCGAGTGACCCCTATAAGCCTCCAACGAGAGCCTAAAGACCATATAAGGTCCCGTCTAGTCACATTTACGACTCTAAGTCGATGCGTGCTAAGTCGATCACGTATTCGTCTTCTACAAACCCACACATATTACATCGTTTCTAGTCTATTATCGTTTCGTTCTTTACGACTTTGAGTGACGTCTATACGACTAATCCCATATCGACGACTCCTTAGTCATATCCGATATTTGATAAGTCAAGACATCTCCATTTCAATATGATAAGTTGGGACAAGACCCCGAGGCCCGGGATCAAGCTAGCTTTATGCTTGGTCCCATGCGCTAAACGCGTTTAAAGTCTTTTTCCTTCGATCAATACACAACATACTGTGTAAGTGATCGAAGTTTGTCCAATTATTCGATTTACGATTTCAATTACGTTTTCTATTTACGGGTCCGTTAATAGATTACATTTTGCTGTTGCTAACTCATTTATTATTCCGCTTTTGTCCAAGTATTGTGAATTCCGGGTTGTATTCCGTCCGTGTAATTTGTAATTTATTTTTAAGTTGTTTATTTTCATTGCGTGACATTTACCGTTTTATAAATGAACCCACATGTTTAAAGACAACTTCGACATAATTTAAGATGCATTAAATGACGTAGCTAAACATGTATTTCGCATGCGTAGCTAAAAACGCTGTTTGTATATCATTTAACTGTCTTATTAACGCGCGTACACGAAAACCGATCGATATCCTAGTAGAGGCTGCTAAGTGCGAGCGGGGTTGGGTGTCCTTCTTGGGCTTCCCAACACGTACCCTCATCCCTTACTCAGAACCTTTGGTTTCCGGATGCCCGAAATCGTTGGCGAACGAGAATCATTCGATATACGATATTCGGTAAATCGACATCGATATCTTATACAAAGGGACGAACCCCAATAAGCTCTAGTATTAAAGCGGGCCATGCTTTGTGCGTGATACGCCTAAGTATAGAGTGAGTTCGAACGGTTCCGAACTCCCACAAAGTTCGGTGGCGACTCCACCTTTGATTTAAATTTCGACCCGAGAACAATCTTACCACGTGATTCATTCGCCTACCCAAACCCGCACATGGCCGCGTCAGGGTGGACCTATGTCATGTCCACAAATTTACTTTTGATCATCTAACCTGTAGCTTGGGCAAACTGAATTTAGGCTGAAAGGTCACCATTGCATCTTCCTTGCAGCACAAAGTTATCGACTCGAGTCAGCAGGTGTTAAGAATTCTAAGTAGGTATTGTTCCGATCTGGAGCAGCATCACGTCAGCATCTTGTTCATCCATCTTCTTCTTTGACATACAAAATATTCACTGCTAATCATTGAGTTTCTGGAATAAGAAAAACTTAACAAGTCCTTATTTGTTTCTATCCATTCCTAGTAATATTTTTATTTACTATTTAAATAATTTACTGGTATTTTCTCTAATTTCAGGTGTAAGCGTTGGGAGCAGTGATGTTCTGATACCACTTGTAACACCTCGGCCCAAAGTAGGATCGAAAATGTGAGTCACGGTAGCTCGCCAGGCTCTGTACTGGTCCTACAAACTAACACAAGTCCTTTCCAGCGCATTTTGGCCTCACTCATGAGCATACCAGAAACCTTCCCAGGAGGTCACCCATCCTTAGACTACTCCAAGCTAAGCACGCTTAACTGCGAAGTTCTTTTGCATAGACAACCAGAAAAGAAAGTGCACTTTGTTGATATGAATAGTATTTTCAATCCTTTTAAGCATCAGTCATCTAAGCTCATAAAAGGACATCTTCAATCAATGTGGGGTGTTTCAATCACTCCCACTTGAAGAACGCAACGTCCTCGTTGCGCCTGACAGCATAACCGTTGACCCAGAATCCACCCCTGCTAGGTTCCAAATGCACGGTCGCAGGGTTGCTCTGATACCAACTGCATGCAATCCCCTAATAAATCTAACGAAATACAGTGCCGGAAACATTATAGAGTTGAGACTAAAACACACTGTAACTATGTCTTAATTAATTAAAATGGTAAAGTCCATACATAAGCCATTAATTAAAAATGGCTAGAAATAAAAACAATTCATCAAAGGGTATAACAACCATAGTACAAAAAATGATTAGTAAATAAGCAGGATCCAACTGTCCGCTAGTCCACCTGAAGGAAAACACAAACACCTGTCATGTTAAAAACATAACAACCACAATCAGTGAGGAACAACGATGACATTCTCCCAGCCATATTACAAGATTTTATAACTGTAATTACTATTATATGAATATAGTAAAACGGAAAACATTGAAACATTATAATAAAAATAAGCTTTCGGAGAAAACTTAAAATATTGGAACAATACAAACAGAATAAGTTTTCAGAAGAAAACTTCAAATATTTACCAACCTGCAAACCAAAATATATCGATAATAATAAACTATTCAAAATGACGTTATGGATAGAATTAGTGTAGACGGCTAGACTTTCACTAGGATAATACTTGAAACTAGATTCGAGAACTTTAGTCTTAAAACATATCGGACTTTAGTCTCTAACTAGGCAGCTCAACCATAACAGGATTGCGTACAACGAGGTCCTGGTTTAAGTAGTGCATACTCCTGGACACAAACCATGTCCAGTTCAACCCGACGTGACTTACACGATGCAATATCTAAGTTTAAGGTCAACATACACTCTTCTGAACACAAACCATGCTCAGTTAACAACCAATGTGCCCCTTAAAGACACACTAGCATTACAGTTGATGGCAAAACGTACATCGTAAACTGTATTACTCAAACCTCACACATGTCCTTATACCATAACTCCAAAAGAAGCCATTATCGATATTCAAAAGAGATAATCATTATAAATAATATGAAGGTAAAAGGAATAATCATTATATTCTAAAAGAGAAAACTTTTTATTTTAGGAAACTTCTATATTTAGAAACTTTACTAAAAATAGGATCATATCAAAATATAGAAAATATAATATTAACAAAACATTTTTAGTAAACGATATAGATTTATAAAACTAATACTTTCGGCCTCAACGATACTAGTTTTTAAAATAAGGATAAACGGGTTTATGAAATTATTGAAATATCACACAAGTGTTTGTTAAATTATTAAAATGTCTTAAATACTTTGTTATTACTAATTAGGATGTTTATTATTACTAATTAGAATGTTTCCAAAATGTATAAAACTAAAATTCCCTAATTGTTAATAGTTCCGACAAAACAAGCATAAATTGGATTTTACGGCAAATATAAAATTAAATCATTTAACGTCTTTTATTTAATAAACAATATAAACAACTTTAGAATATCATAAGTGGTGATTTGATTTATAAAAATTCAGATTTCAGAAATCTAAAGTACCTGGAAAATAATTTATTAAAGTTGAAATGAAATATTTGAACGGTAATTCGCAACTTCGCCCAAAAATCGATACTATCATTTAAGGGCTTCAATAAATAGTGTAAAAATTATTTAAAATAGTTAAAATACATTTTTGAACATTCTGTCCAGAAAAATAGATTTTCCAGAATCTGTAAACTCTGTTTTTAAAGAGTTCTTTCGTTAATCGTCTAATTTTGACAATAACGATTAATAAAAGAGTTATTTAATAGCAATAATACTGACTATTGAGCGTATTCCAATAATAATATCAATTACAGTTAATCCCAGAATAATACATCGAATTGGAATATTCTAATGATAACGGTACAGTTGCATATGTGACCTGCAACAATAGGTCACCTTCCTGAAAAGTAACCTGCTACTTCAATCTATTCGGTCCACGCCCACCCTCCTTTACCCTACTTCTTCATCTCCCTCCTACTTAAATCCTTGTCTTCAATGGCAACTCTGCAAATTTTTTTAAAAAAGTCTTGATTTCCATTACCCTCCTCTCCTCATTAGATCTAATAATGGGCTCTCCATCAAGACATAAACATAAACTTCATTAATTGGAAAAAAAACATACGGAGCATTATCCAATGTGATCATCAATCAAACCACCGAAATTAATTATCGCCTTGTCTCTGATTCTCTGTCTCCTTCAACTCCCAGCTACTCTCTTTTCGATTTTAAGCATTGCTAATTTATTTTATTTTGTTCAAATTTGGGTTTTTGTTTTTAATTAGGTTTTTTTTTTCTAGGTTCGTATTTATTCGATTACCGTTTCGATTATGATTTCTGGGTCCAATTCGGGACTTGATTCGCTTCTAATTTCCAATTTTAGCACAATTCACTTGGTCAAGCAAATACTATTTTATCTTTCTGCAAATTTCAACAATTTGAGGTTTTGTTTTGATTAAGTTCTGGGTTTATATTTATTCGATTAGTGTTTCGATTATGGTTTCTGGGTCCAATTCGGGAGTTTATGTTTATGTTTTAATAAACCGTCTACTAAATTTTGTCATTCACAATTGTTGTACCAGATTTCTTCCTCTTATCTGGTCTAGATTCATCCTCACGGGAGAGTGATAAATAAATGGAGAGTGAAGTAAATGGTAATGGTGACAGTAGGAATTAAATTAGACACTTAAGGGGAGGTTGACCGGTTATTCAGGTAACCGGTCCACTGTACCATTATCATTAGAATACTTCAATTTGATGTATTATTCTGGGATTAACTGTAATTGGTATTATTATTGGAATACGTCCAATAGTCAGTATTATTGCAATTAAATAACCCTTAATAAAAATAGTAATTACAATACGATTCAAATATTAATATCCAAAATTATTATTAAACCTAAAATTTGAGATTTTCCAGAAACTTCAAATTTTCCAAAAATGTCAAAATTCCAGAATTCATAAAATTAGTTAAAACCGTCTTATAAGTCCGTTTTCACAATTAACAATCTTTTAATAAAATTGTCGTTCCTAATTTCTTTTATTAAAACATTAAAATCATGAAAATATATATTCTTCAAGAAAATAGCAGGAACATTTTTTTTCCAGATTTAAAACAGAAACCGAAAATCAAAAATAAAAAAAGACAAACACGGTTTTAACGATAAACGACGATTTAAATTAATTAATTAATTCACCCGCTTAACAATTCCAAAAAATTATGAACAAATTCCAAAAAAACTTTTTTCATCGGAAAGGTTATCCAAGAAAAATTTCAGATTAAATAAAAATGTTTACATATAAGAACTAAAAATCGCCTTTTAATCATTTTTTGTCCGAAAACGGTAATAATTCAATAATCGATACTCAAAATATTAGAAAAATAAAAAATTATCAAAAATCATCAAAAACATCATTTTTACAGAATATATTCATATTTTACATGTTTAGGCCGAATATTACGATTTTACAAAACAGTACAACAATTTAATCGTTAATCTGATAAAAGCGATAAAAATACCGAAACATGCAAATTCAAAATTTTCCAGATTATGTGACACACACACACACACATATATTGTCAAAAATAAAATTATAATTTTATACATGCAACTACATAAATAAAATCATCCAATACCGAGTAACGTCGATGTTATCTTTAATCCAAATCTGAGTCGATAATGTACTCATCCGCTTCGGGATCGCCAAGGAAGCCTTCAAAATAATAAAATTAATGCTACAAAATACCATAAGATGGCTGAAAAATCACAATAGAAAGTGACAGAAACAAGTTCGATTAATACCTTTATAAAAGAGATGAATAATGGCTCGAAACAAGCAAAAAATGGAGACGGAAATGGTGATGATGAACGAAGTGTTGGACTGATTTCTTTTGCTATAATTTGGGCAGAAATCATGAAAAAAAGAGAGAGGGAGAGAGTGTACTTGCTTGAATAAAATGGATGAATGAATAATGTGAAGAGATATGGAATGAATGGTGACTTAAAGGTTGATGAAAACTAGGTAAATTACCTCCAAAATTTCAGCCAAGAGTGAATGTAAGATGAGTGTGAAGAGTTTGCATGAGTCAACAACATTAATTTGTGAGAAAGAAGTATCTTATGCTTTAATCCATATGTTTTTATAGAAATAAAATGTTACCCACACAAAATGTGTAGTGCTAGTGGTAGTGTGACATGAGTGTCACGTCAAAATGGTTCAATGTGGTCCAAAAATAGCTTATAAGTTGATAAAAGAAAGTTAATAAATTAATTAAAGGTGTTTCGAAGAAATCGTGTAAATCTCGCATTAGAAAATAATTATTTACGAAATCCTTAAGTCACAATTTTCCGAAACTAAAATAATTTTAAAGTTAGAAATATAATATAAACGTGTTTGGATGTTTTTAGAAAAATAAATAACCCAAATTCGAGCTTAAAACAACCAATCGTAGGAAATTGGCAAATGAATAAATAATTTACGCATACACTTAATAAATAGGTTTGCGATAGAAAAATAAAATAATTAAAATATTCTAACAAAAATAAATAATATTTGACTCGGAAATATCAGGAAGCTCCAAACGAGAGGTAGTAGAAGACAGAAATAATGACAGAGTCATGACGAAGTTATAACAGAAAAGATAACAGTGCTAGAAAATTAGCGGGTGTTACATTTACGGATATGGGTGTATGGTCACCTTGTGGGGGATATTAACAGGATTCCTACACCGTATCCCCTCACGTTCGAGGTGCCATCAAAGTATATAGGTCCCACGACTCATCGTCGGCGAATAGGATGTCCTCGTTAGGGAAAGACCATGTGTCAGTCGAACGTGTTTCTTCTATTGGGTTTTCTGCTAAGAAGTCGGCTACGATCTTTTCCTTGATGACCTTTAGAGGTGTATAGGGTAGATAGAATTCTGTGAGTGTTAGGGTTATCTATGGTTTGTGCTAGCATGGCTCCTATTGCGATTTTGGTTATGGCGAGGCATAATGGGCTATTGGTTGATGTCCTTATGCTTAAAGTTTGTTTGAATGCTATCGATAAGTGGCATAGTAACGAGTCATAAGCGAGAAGTATATATATTTTAAATTAAGCATTTGTCGAGGCGCATAGTAAGAAAAGTGAAAACTTGTTTCCTTATTGATAATGTTTAAATAGGATACATTAGATAAGATTCTGGGAGGTAGGGACAAGCCCTAGTCCTCCGACTCGATGCGTAAAAAAAGGTAAACAATAATTAGTATAGTATTAAGTCTTGACCCTATGACGAGCTAGACACCGGCTCGGACCGGGTTCACTTGCTTCAGAAGAACCTCCGCTAATGGGGCTCTCCAGGCCAATTCGGGTCGCCAGTCTGATTGGTCTGGTAGATGAAGTTAGTTCGCCTTGAAAAATACCTCGTGGGAACATAGGTCCCCTTTTCGATTAGATCCTGGATTTCGTGCTTGAGCTCAGTGCATGTCTGGGTCTCAAGGCCCCGGCCTTTGTGGTATAGGCAGTAGGCGTTTGGGTTCCATAGCGTGCTTCTCTTATACACTAGTGGGTCAAGAGTGGGGACTATGGGCCATAGAAACCACGCATCTTGTAGTCTCTTGAAGGCCTCCGGATAAGATATCCTTAACTTCGTAAATCGTCTGAAAGGCCTCCGAAAGGGTGCGATCTCAGTATGGGAAGCAAGCTTTGCATATTCGATGTATGGGTCGCCACTGAGGATTAATTCGTGCCTTGTTGGTTTTTCGTTGCGCCTCTTTTCTGTTTGATATGGCTAAAGTCGTATCACTAAATCAAGTTATCCTAATACAACTAACAAGAAGCTAGTGGTAAGTAGGGAATCGTATCCATAGGGAAGCGGTTGAATTCGTCTAAAAGCTATGGCGATTTTAAGATGCTCTAAACGTTTGGTTTGATTGATTTAACTAAGACTAGAAATACGTAAACAAAATATTAATTAATCAATTAAAGGAAAATCTAGGGCTATGGGTTCACAATGAGTAGACAAATGATCATGCAAGAATAAACGATAAACACACAAACACACTAGTTGGCTATAATACGTCCTCTCGGATCGAAATTCAACCTAGGAAGACACTAACGGGCTCTCGCTACTTATTAGGCTTCCTACTGAATCACATGCGGGTCTATTCTCAACTCGGCTCTCGCACATGAACTGAAATTTTCCTAATTTGATTAACAAGTTGTGGCCTTTAACAAATTAATTGTCTTTTAGAGCATGTAAACAAGGCACTAGCATATATATGAATTCATCAAATATTCAACAAGAACTTAAATTCTACCCATCGATCCCCCTTGACCCTAGTAACGGAATTAGCTACTCATAATTAAATTGACATGAAATAAACAATTGATAATGAAACGCATAATGATCGATATGGAAAAAGAAAAACTAATAAAATCAATACTAGAAATGAAAATAAACAATTAAGAACATAAAAGATGAATAAGTAATTTGAAATTAATTAAAATGATTACCGATTGGAAATTGTAGCAAGAACAAGAGTAAATCTTCCAAAATAGAGAATGAAAAAGTATTGTTGTTCTAATACTAGGCTTAGGGTTCTTAGGAATGAAAAATGTACGTTTTACTGAATTACAAAAGCATTTCTATATAGCCAAAGAAAGAGGAAGCTGAAAAGACACTACAGCTATGTCGTCCGGAATAGGTATGGAGACCATCCCGATTCGGGATTAAAGTCGTCCCATGGGACGAAGGTCGTCCCTATTCGGGACAGCTGAAAAATCCACTTTTGCTCAATTTCTTCATTTTTATCGTGAGTGAGGCAATAGGGACGACATGTATCCCTAGGGACGGACCTTGGGACGAACAAAAAGGCTCCTCTACTCTTCTAAACTTCATGATATGGTTCCAACTCGACTCGGGATCACTTCATGACATCCACGCAACCTCAATAGCAACACCTAGCTTATGGATAAATAGTCACCGACCTCCATGTGAGCCATGATGAAAGGGAAAAGGCGCTCATATCGCCTATTTTCCTACGAAACCAACAAAACACTACAAAACACACTAGAGGAGAAGATTAGTTTCCAAAACCGCTCCTAAGAGCGCATTTAACACTATAAATACATGGGAAGACGAGGATAAAAGCATATAAAATATTAGCACATCAAAATCCCCCAAACCGGACTCTTGCTTGTCCTCAAACAAGCATCATCAAACATGACAAAACAAGAGCGGTAAACAAAACCAAGTATCCCCGAAATGACAAATACCATTGACGAGCTCTAGCAAATTCACAATTCACAATTCAATGGCAAATACGGGATGCAAGAGAAGCACATAAGGTTTAGAATTACATGGCAAAAATACGAGGGAGACAAGTACTAAGACATTTCAACTCATGCATGATCCTTATTGACATCGGACTCCTCACGGGTTCACTCTTCACTCATTTTGTGAACGGGTAGTATATTGTGAGAATACTCACCTACTACGACTCATAAGAATGCGCCCACGACGTAGGATGGTAAATATTCCCAATTCCATTGACAATTTATCACAATTTGCACAAAAGAAGCTTAGAAAATGACAAGAGAAGGCTCGGGTGAAGGATAGAAGGTGGACAAACGTTAAGAACATGTGGAGCTAAAGGTTAAACTAGCAACAATCCAAACGCGCAAAAAATGCTCAAACCACAAAAAAACACCACTTAGTCATCATTACATCAATAAAAAACAACATATGTATCGAATTATAACTTCATCCAATCATCACTTCCTAATTCAATATCAATTATAAACAACTTGGAAGTAACATTATCTTTTCTCTCACTTCTTTCTTCTTGTTTTTTTTCTTTTCAAACTTCTTTTTTCAACATTTTCCTTTTTCATTTTTCCATAAAAGAAACCTCAGGAATCAACAATCCCGGAAAAACAATTCTCACATTATTATCAACATTCATCACGATAACCTTAATGAGCACCCATAACGCATCCGACAATTACTAGCTTAACAAGGTAGGCATGATATTTGTAGCTAAATATTGTGGGGTATAAAAATAAGCATGTGAGCTCAAAAGTCTAAGATATATTATGTGAGAAAACAACGATATAGCTTCAAGTGCAAACTGATCAAAAACATCACGGAAAATGGAACGAAAACCATTCATGTGCGTAATTATGCAACACATACTACGAGGAGACCGACTCTCATCTAAAACAGATAGATTAAACATGAATCAATCCAAAAGGCTCTAAAACTCGCATTTTGTATCTTTACCAACGTCAAGGATCAAGTATACTTTGTCTTAGTCTCATCAACACATACAAAAATGCCAAAACGTCACCAAAATGTACAAATCCTGAAAACCAAGCTTAAAAAGAGAAATGAACAGAAAACCGCAAAGCTATGCAAGGGGATAGGCACAACGGGATAAGGACAGCAACAAACCCATGGACTGATTTTTTTTAGAAACTGAATATGTAAAACTAGAAGTAAAATAAAACTAAGAATAAGAGAGGACTCCCCAAACTGAACTATACAATGTCGTCATTGTAGCTTAAAAAAATTGAGTCCACAACACCACACAGCCATAAGAGAACCAAGTCAAAAGAGAGAGTCATAAACTAAAATAAAATAAAGAAAATAAGAAGAGAAATACCTATTTACAAAGCTGGGTCTCCCCCAAACCAGAAACAACGGGGGGAGGATGGTGGCTAGAACGCCACTTAAGTAGTTAGTCAACCATGCCATCCGCGTCGGGGTTAGTGACCCCGACTTCAGTATCTAATGCATCACCCCAAGAAGTACTAACACGAACGTTACCAGAATCAGAATTATCAACCCGAGACCATGAATACCAACTAGGATGCTCGTCAGACTCGTGTACCCAACCTCGCCTCGCAGCTGATAAGTGTAGTTTGTAGTGCCTATTTTCTTGTGTTTAGTCCCGGTTTCTCTTGTGAAATCGCTCTTTGGAGCGATTTCTGAGGCTACTTACGCTTCTTCTAGCTTTTGTTAGGTTCCTAGGACCATTATTGGAGATATGGAGCGATTCCGACTCGTTTCTGACACATTTGGAGCCTTCGAAGAGAAGCGACGATCACTCGGTAGCCTATACTCGATCCCGAGACCTTGGGACCCGATCCCGAGCCCCTTGGACCCAATCCCGAGCACTGAGAATCGATGAGAAGCCTAAAAAGATCAAGGAGAGACCTTTGGGACCATATTAGAGGCCTACAAGACCCATCCCGGTCGGGACAACCCTCATCCCGTCCGGGATGAAGTGCAAACAAAGAAGCTCTTCTGCTGAGTCAACCGGGACGGGATGAAGCCATCCCGGACGGGACCATGAATCCATCCCGGACGGGACCATGAATCCATCCCGGACGGGACCATCCATCCCAAACGGGATGAGCCCAGAAATAGGCTGTTTTGCTTTTCTCGCCTCCTCCACTCTTGTAACCCTATAAATACCCCCCCCTCTTGTATTATTTCACCATCTTAGCTTATGTTCTTCATTACCCACTAAACCCTAGACTACTTTAGGTTAGATTAGCCTACATTAGTGTATATTAGTCCTTAGTTAATCCTTAATCCTAGTTTAATCCTTGTATTAATTGAATTCTTGAAGATCTCTACCAAGATTGACAACCTTGGTTGATGTATTTGGGTTTTCTCTTTTATGCAAGTTTTCCTTCTTCCATTCATCTTCTAGTATGGTATAATCTCTCTTTTCCCTTCTCTTAATCTTGTTTTATCATTCAAGTTTTAATCTTTGTTCATTGTATTGTTCATTGTTCATTGTTTTCACTAGTTTCATTATGGATGTTTTGTTGGTTGTGTTGTTTTCCTTTCTTTGTGTTAGTATTAGTTTGAACATGTGTGAGTAGACTTTTTGTGGGGTTATTAGGGGGATTAAGTGTTGATTATGGATGATTAGGGTTTGATTGTGGGTAAAGGTTGAATCTTTGTCACTAGTCACTCATTGTGCATACCATGTGTTTGATGAAATGCTTGTTAGAGTAGTAGTTGCAAATGCTCCTCTTGCTTGTTTCATTCTTCTCATTGTTTGGTTGATTTGTGGTTGAATCCTTGTGTATTGGGTAACATCTTGCATGAGTATTCGGGTCTAGTCTTAGACACGAGAGTGCGGACATTGGTTTTGACGCGAGAGCGCGGACCGACCTTAGTGACTAGGTGAAACCTACACCTTCGATTACCGAACTATCCTGCTACACTTATGAACCCGACCTAACCCTACTCTTTCCTTATTTGATTTCTCCATCTTACTAGTCATTGTTTCTCTAGTTAGTTGAATCTTTAGCCTTAGTTGTCACGCTTAACTTACTCCTAGTCATAGTCTTCCCCCCTTTTCATCGTTTTAGGTAGTTTAGCTCGTTGACCTAGTCTTGTATTTGGGTGACCATAGTCTAGACACCTCTTTACCGTCCCCGTGGACTCGACCTGACTTGCCCTATCTACCAGTTAGGATTAGTTGGTTATTTATTGATCGGTGGGACCCACGACAAAACACAACCGAACAAGAAAACACATAAACACACAAACACACAAACAAACAAACAAACAAACACTAAACGGTTGCATCCAAGAAGAAACAAATACCGCTTCCCTCCACAAAGCGGTGAAAGAAGCACCGGTTAGGGAATCAAGGCAAGTGACAATGTTCCCAAGCTAATGACACAAATCGAAATTGACAAAACCCTAATAGTATGACGACAAAGCAATAAAAATGTTGGTAACTTACCTAGGTTCCTCCTAACCTTCTAAGAACGTACTACGGGACGATAGGCGAGATGGAAAAAGGATGAACCACGGAGTTAGTCGACACTGTAGGTAAAGTGAAAGCCCGCCTCCTTTAGCGATGAGCCAAGAGGGTCGTCCCAGGTCCAAAATCGCCCAACTAGTCTAAGTAAAAAGGTGGATAAGGTTGCAAAGCGAGGGAAGACCGACTATTTACCGCTATCATCCTTCCTAGGGACTCGGTCCTTTGGTAGGCTCTTCACGGTAATAGTCGGAAAAACGCTTATTTTTGAGAGGGTGAGACTCTTTTTGTGGAATTGATTTTCTTTTGGCATTCTTTTCTTTTGCATTTGGCTTTTGAGTTGCTATGCCACTTCTTTTTCTTCTTTTGTATTTTTTTTTTCTTTTGTTGTGCCTTTTCTTTTTCTTCTTTCTTTTCTTTTCTTTCTTTTTCTCTTTTCATTTTTCTTTCTTTTTCTTGGTTTGCCCTTTTGGCTTGATTTTGTAGGCATTTCTTGCAACCAAGTAACAACTTATGAAATTTGCGACTTATTGGTGGGAAATGTGCAGGAGGTAGGGAAATGGGTAAGTCGGGAGTCGCGATCTCCCTTCAAACCCACAAAAAGGTGGAGAACTTGGACTAGTCAAAGAAATTCCGAACATGGTCACCTAAGGGACGGGACTCGGCAACCAAGGCCTTTTCACTCCATGGGTGGTCATAATGGTCAAAATGCAAATCCCGTAGTAAATCCCTAGTAAGCTAGGTGGACTCAAGGTAATAAACCAACGCAACTATTGATTAGGGTCATTCTACTAGACTAAAGTCCAAGACTTGATTCTCATCACTAGGAAGGGAAAGTAAACACTTGCGCACTAGCCTGAAAACCGGGTTTTCGAAAACCTTTTATTACACAAGACACAACTACACATCACAAAACAACACATCACAAAACAAAGACGCGACAAAAACGAAAGAAAACGAGACAAAGATGACAAAACAAAACAAAACAAACACACAAAGAGAACAAACACCACCCCGAACTTCCGAACAAGCCACCAAATCAACCTCAAACTCTACAAAGCTCCACCCGAGCACACATCATCACAAATTCTCCTCCAAACTCCACAAGAGGTAAAGAGGAAAAAGGGATAAAAATATGTTACCGGATGTCTTGAAAGCCCTCCAAAGTTAACGGTGATTAAGCGACTTACAAGGAGAAAGGGAGGCGAAACACGCACAACACAACAAAAATACGACACAACGACACAAAAGGAAAAGACACAAAGGAAAAATCTTTTTGATTTTTGTGAAACTTTTTCAAATTTTTAGGGTTTTTTTTAAAGATTTTTTCGAAAAAACTACGAAAATAAAACTAAACTATGCTAGGATATCGCTCCCCCACACTTAAACCGAGCAATGTCCTCATGCCCGATCAGTAGTGTGTGGAGACACTAAAAAGAAGAGAAACTACGAAAATAAAGATAAAAATCAAAAAGAAAAGCGCAGAAAGGGTAGAATGTGTCCGGCCGGGGTGTAATCAAGTCACCATGGGCTGAGACGAGAAAAGATATCGATGGGGGAAGAAATAAAAAGAAGGAAATAAAAGGAAATAGGAGGGGAGGACTAGGTGTAATCAAGTCACCTAGCCCGGATTCCGCCCGAATCCGACTAAATCCTAAAAAGTGAAAAATAAAGGAAAAGTGAAAAGGGCTTGTAAATTTGGATTTTTCGAAATGACTCTTGATGTAGTCACGTCATCGAGAATCGGGAGCAAAGACTACCAAGGCCCCGAGGGCCACCATGACACAACAATGATAGGGGAAGAGGAACGTACAAAGGGAGACAAGCAATAAAAGACGAAAAAGAAAGGATAGTTGCCGTACCAATCGGTTAGCAACTCACTAACTCCATCGTCTCAATGATCATTAATGGCACAAAGCTTGTCTTCTTCATTGTCATTCCTCTTCATTCTTGAAAAGGCCGCATGGTTGAGGTACTAGGCTTGCATTGGTGTAAATGAGGTGAGATTTGAGGTGAAACTCGGTGTGTAGTGAAGAGAAGATGAGGTGAGGGTACATATATGAAGTGTAGGGATCATGGATAGTCGCAAGGGTAGGTAGGGAGGTCGGGAGGGGGTATAAAGTGGTTGGGTGGGCTCAAATGTCGACGAAGAGGCAAAAGGAGGAGCTGGGCACCATCCCGGTCGGGATGGTCTTCTTCCCTGTAACACCCCTGATTTTATATTTAAATAAATTTAAAATTATTCTCGTATTTTTTTTTATTTTTACGATTTAACTCGTAATTCTTAAAATTATTATAAAACTAATTTATCGTTTAATCGTTCCAAACTCCTAAAATTTTATTTGACTCAGAAAATCTTCTTATATTTAAATTTTTTTTTTTATTTCTATTTCGATTTATTTTGTACATTTAATTTAATTTTTATCGAAAATCCATTTCGACGATTTAAATTCTAAATTCTTTTTATTTATTTATATTTAAGCTCGAATTTCTATTTTTTGCTCGAAGTTCATTTATACTAAGTTTTGTCAAAACATTTATTACATTTTCTCGAGAAACCAATTTAATTCACTTTATCGAAAACTTATTGTTTATCGGGAAATACTAATTGATCGCCTAATTATTTATTTCTATAAGATTCATTTCGTCTCGAATTCTTTATATAATCATTTTATTTGACAACCCGATTATTTATTAATTTTATTGATTCGTTTTTAATTCAATTGAGTCAACTTATAGTTACGGGATTCGTTTAATTCGTATTCTAAATCGATTCATTTAATTAATCCTTTTTCCCACTATTTTGACTGATTCATTTTCCCTTGTTTTACTTTCATACATCCCCCTTATCCTCTTGTTCTTCCCACCTCTTCACTTCCACCGCTTCGTTTTTTTTTACTCCCTCTTCATCCTTTTCATCTCCACCTTTATTCTTTCTTTCCCTTCGACTGTCAACCCCTCGTCCTCCTCTTCCATTCCTTTTTTTTAACGGTGCTGCTGCTACGCCTGTACTGCTGCGTGCTGGTACTGCCGGCACTGCTACTGCCGTTAGTATTTCTTCTTCTTCTCTTTTATTCTTCTTATTCTTCTTCTTTTCATCCGCTGTTTTTGCCGCTGCATTCGTTTTCTGATTCTGCTGCTGTGTTCATTTTCTGTCACTGCGGTTCGTTCTGTTTTCGTGTCGGTTTTTGTCGTCATCAAGTGTTGTTGTCGTTGAGGTCAAGTCTGGTGTCGTGATTGCCTGCTGTCCCTCCCTCCGTGTTCCTGTACTATTGTTGTAACATTACTGCTGTTGCTGTTCCGTGGTGGTCTTGTTTCTGATAAATTGAATCATTCCTTCTGCTGCTGCTATACGTGGCCGCTACTGTTGTGTTGTGCTGTCCGTTTCTTCTTCCTTTCTGCTGCTCGTTGTCGGCGTCACCTTGTTATCCTTGTTGTTTGCTTCTGTTTTGCTTTACCAATACACTGTTGCAACTTCATTAGTTCGCTGTCGCTATTGTTATTGTTGATCCTCCATTTCTTTTGATGTTGCTCTTGGTTCGTGACATCTGCTGCTGTTTTGAATTCTTCTGCGGTCGACCTTGTTGTTCTGTTGCTATATTCCTGTTCTTCATTTCGTCATACCTGTTCGTCGTACCTTTTCGCGCTATTGCTGCTTTCCGTGTTCATTGTCGCGGCTGTCTTTTTCCCCTTATGTGCTACTCGTTTGGTCGATGTTGTCATTTGTAGTTGCTGCCGCTGCTTGTTGTTACTGTTTTGGTGGATTGTTTATCAACCCTCTTCGTCCTATTTTCTTCTTATAATTCACCGCGGTTCTCGTTTCTTTCGGTGTCGTGGTCCCTTCTTTTCCTCGTTCTCTTCTTTCCTTTCTCCAGATTCTCTTTATCCCAACCTCGTTCTTTTTCATTCCGTGAAGGCCTCGGAGTTCTATTGAATCGGCTTTCAAGTTCTAAGGTTTGAGTTTGGTCTTAATCAAGAGAGGCAAGTACGTAATTGCTCGGATATTGGCTTAAGGTAACTTTCGGACGTTACTCGATTTTATATCGTATGTTTGAGTAGTAGTATGTAGTAAATATTTTAACTTCGGTTTTCTAATTTTAGCTATATTATTGCTAATTATATTAATTTTAAATCGTATGCCTTATAAATATTTTACAAGTTTTCGATATCGTTTTATAAATCGTTGGTAAAGTAATTATTTACGATCGTTATAATATTTTGTTGGTTATCGTGACACTAGTAACTAAATAATGTCGATTTCATATTTCCTCATATTTCATTAATTTATAATTTTCACTTAAAAATCGTATTTTTATATTTTAATTGGAATTTGTATACTTGTTAATAAATTAATTTTCGTTTTACGATTTATTCTAATAAACGAGAAAATAGTCGATTTTTGTTTTAAATATATTTTTAGTCGAGACTATTTTCACTAATAATTTCCTATTTGTTTCCGATTGACTATTTTTATTAAAATTTGTATTATTTATAAATCAAAGCTATTTCTTAAAAATAATTTGAAACCTTTATAAAATTCATTTCATTTATAAAACTCGGGGACTCAATTAATTTTGATATCGTTTTTCTTAAAACGTTACTTTTCTAAAATTTATAGTTTTAACTCGATTTTCTAATCTTTTATAAAGTACTATACTTTGACTTATTATATTTTATTTATATTTGAGTAACGAATTTAGAAATATATTAAAGTTACGATAACGACGATAATAATAAAGTGTTAATTTCGTTAGAAACGCTATTTTTAATACATTTCACTTACTTTAATAAATTACGTATTTTCTATAAAACTTTCGATTTTAAGTAAGTTTCTAAAATTAGTAAGTTTCCATTTCTAGAAAGTTTCCCTTTTTATATAAATGTATATTCCTTTATCCTCATATAATTTATAATGATTATATCTTTTGTATGTATCGATAATGGCTTGTTTTGGAGTTATGGAATAAGGAAAAAGTGTGGGTTTAGAGTAATATACTCTGGGATGTATGTTTTGCCATTAACTATAAAGCTGGTGTGTCTATGTTGAGACACATTGGTCGTTGAACTGAGCATGGTTTGTATTCAGGAGTGTGTATGTTTACCTTAAACTTAGATATCGCATCGTGTAATTCGCGTCGGGTTGAACTGGATATGGTTTGTATCCAGGAGGGGCGTGCACTACTTAAACCAGGACCTCGCTGCACGCAGTCCTGTTATGGTTGAGTTGCCTAGTTAGAGACCGAAGTCTGATTTGTTTTGACCGAGTTCTCGAAGCTAGTTTAGTATTGTCCTAGTGAAAGTCTAGATTCTACATTAATCCTATCCATAACGCCAGTTTTGAATATTATTATTATCGATTGGTTTGATTTGCAGGTTGGCAAATGTTTTTAAGTTTCCTCCGACAACTTATTTTATTATATCGTTTTTAATGTTTTCTCATTTTAAGTATTTTGATATAATATTACTATTATTTTTCCATATGATATATTTTGGCTGGGAGAGCGTCCGAGTTACTCCCCACTGACGTGGCTGTTATGTTTATAACATGACAGGTATTTGCTGCTGGGTTTTGGGTGTGAGCTAGCGAGTAGCGTGGGTCCAACTCTTTCTTCATTCTTGTAATTTATGGATTTGTATAAACCCGTTTGGAGATTTTACTTTTAGCACTTTTGTAAAAAGAGGCCTCTGTATGACTTACCATTTCTTTTAATAAGATATAGTTTGTCAGTGTGTTTTAATCCCAACTCTACAGTGTTTCCGCCACTGTATTGCGTTAGATTTTCTAGGGGATTATAGTTGGTATCAGAGCATTGTTGCTCCCGACGCTTACACCTGATTCTAGGAAAAATACCAATAAATGATTTGAATATTAATAAAATATTAGTGAGAGATGGGTAGAATGAAACCAAAATAAGGACTTAACTGTTAGGTTTATATGTTCTTGTAACTTAATGACTAGCATTGAATAATTGTTTCTTTTATCGAGAAGACGATGAATGAACAAGATATTAGTATGATGCTGCTCCAGATCGGGACAAGACCTGCTTTGAACTCTCAAGGACAGTTGGCTCGAGTGAACAACTTGGTGCTCCAAGAAAGATGTCGTTGGTGACCCTTCAGCCTAGATTTGGTTTGCTCAAGCTACAGGTTAGATGATCATGAGTAGATTCCTGTTCCATGATGTTGCAGTACGTGCTCGTTCCTCTAGAAGAAGATGAAGTAATCATTTTAGTTCCCTCGTGAACCTTAGAGGTATGAACTTTCCCTTCTCGTTTTAGGATTCTATCATCTGGAATCATTGATTCTTTTCTTCCTGCTTCTGCTTATTCCAATTCTTCTCTTTTATATTCTATTATTCATTCTCTTGGTTAATCCTTGTTCCATTCTTCTATTTTACCATCTTTCTCTTGAGATTCTTTGGTTAGACCGGATTCTATCTTAGTGAACCCTGAGTTATAGATTTTTGAGGTTTAGTAAACCCTTGTTACCTTATTTTAGGATTGTGATTCTACCCTATTTTCTATGAAAGTAAGAAATTTTTGAGGATTGAGTTGAATGGTATTTGTTGATTGATGGAATTAGGATGATACTTTAGACATTGAACCTTGGGTTATAGGTCACTTGATTATTTGGAGGACTTAAAGTTGAATAATCTTTTGGAGTAGTAAGAGTATGTCATATTTGATGGATACCTAGTACCTAACCTGGAACCGAACTAAGTGTAACTGATAATATTACTTTGGTATCATTGAGTATTGTTTAAAATGTGAGTGTTGTGGTACCATCAGAGGTTTTCATTAATACCGTTAGAAATTTTGGTTGACATAGATTACCCGTGTTCCTTAAGGATTAGGTCATCGATCGTTATTTAAGGTTGTGACCTATGAACTTTGGAGTTGAGTGATCTAATTTGGATAAAATGTGGTTAACCGTGAGAAAAGAAATATGTTGCACAATCAGAGTTTTGGTTATTGTGTCCTTTTGAGGAAAATTATTATATAGGTGTATCTTATTGGGACTTTCAGCTTAGAACCTTAGACCAACAAGATTGTGGCTTCGTCGAGTTATCAAATATATTGTGGTTGCACCGTTGTGATTTGAAATTTAATGGACTTCTCAGAAACATTAATCGATGATGTGTTTGAAGATGTGAGTGTTTGCGCCATTACCTATAGGTTTGAGCGTGTTTGAGGACTTGTTGTACTTTCCAAACTTCTGTACTTGTGGCATTATAAATATGTTGGTGATCATTTTTGAGGATTTCGTACTCGAGCATTGTTAATTAGTGGATTTTATTTAGTCTTCCTTACTCGAGAAATTTGAAGTATACCTCGAGTTCAGACCTTATGAGCTTTAAATTTATGAACCTTAGTGATTACGGGTTAGGGTATGTTTTGATAACCGTTGGAATCTTAATTAAAGGATTAGTCTACATCATTTGTGGATTCTTACTATACTAATTGAAAGATTGTATAAGTATGTAAGACTTAATTTTGGAGGTTGTAGATTGAGTAGGACCACCCTGTACTGATATTGGACTTGGCGTTATTTGATGGGAATTAGGAACCCGTGTTTGTGGAAGTCGTGCTAGGATCTCGAGATGATTAATTTCTTCCATAATCCTTGAGAGCTCTTTTTGATTCTCAACTCCGTCTTCTTTTCTGCTTCTCTTGAATTCCGTTATGGTAACTCCTGCCAATCCCTTCAACCTTTGTCGATTTTGAAAGCTTTTATTTTTAATTTATTTATCCTTGTTCTATTTACCCGTTAACTATTTTTTGAACTCCCTATTTTATAAAAAGTTTGACTACTTTAAAAAAAAATGGATTATCGTAAAATTTTAACATTTTGAGTTATAATTTCTAATTGTGAATTTGCCCGTTTTGTAAAAAGCTTGACTAATTTAAAATTTTTGATATTCATGAAATTTTAACATTTTGAAGCATAATTTCAAATTTTAAAACTCCCTATTTTATAAAAACTTTGAGCAATTTAACATTTTGGGTTATCGTGAAATTTAACATTTTTATTTATTTATAATTTAAGAACTATATACTTCACTTTGTTTTATCTTTGGTTGATATTTATATTTAGATCTATTTCAAAATGCCTTAATAATTTATTTTAAATTATTTCGAAATTATTTTTAATTTTTGATTTTCAAGCGATCAAAATTTTATAAAGACTTTTATATTTCCAAGTACTTCAATTTGTATAGGATTGTTATGTAAAACGTTTTAACATTGTCGAAATTATTTTGTATGTTCAAGTTTGATAACATTTTTGAAAAAACTTTCAATATTACTTTGATAACATTTTCGAAATTTTAACGTTTTTAAATTAGTTTTCGTTTTATTGTCATTGGACTTTAAACCTGTTATTGAAAATGTTTGACGGATGGTTCGATTTTCATTTACTAACTACAAAATTTGATTTCTCAAATTTTTGTTAGTCTTAAAACAAAATATTGTCGAATTTCTTAATCAAGACGTTTCACTGTCGCTTTGAAGATATTTGGGTACTCTCCCCCTCAAATTCTTTTACAAATATTATTATTTTATCGAATAATTTTTAACTTGCGATTTTATTAATTTAAATAATTTTTAAACTTTGGGAATTGAACCCAACTCTTCTTGAAATAAATTTTGTCTTCGATTTCGATTTCATATCACGTTTGAAGTTGTAAAATTTTAAAATCGAGATTGTGATGTGGGTTAAGCATTCTCATTTTGTTCAGATGATATAACCTTCTTTTCCAATTCTATTATTATGTTTTTGTTAGTTTCGAGGACGAAACTTCTTTTAGTGGGGAAGATTGTAACACCCCTGATTTTATATTTAAATAAATTTAAAATTATTCTCGTATTTTTTTTATATCTACGATTTAACTCGTAATTCTTAAAATTATTATATAAAACTAATTTATCGTTTAATCGTTCCAAACTCCTAAAATTTTATTTGACTCAGTAAATCTTCTTATATATATATATATATTTATTTATTTATTTCTATTTCGATTTATTTTGTACATTTAACTTAATTTTTTATCGAAAATCCATTTCGACGATTTAAATTCTAAATTCTTTTTATTTATTTATATTTAAGCTCGAATTTCTATTTTTGGCTCGAAGTTCATTTATACTAAGTTTTGTCAAAACATTTATTACATTTTCTCGAGAAACCAATTTAATTCACTTTATCGAAAACTTATTGTTTATCGGGAAATACTATTTGATCGCCTAATTATTTATTTCTATAAGATTCGTTTCGTCTCGAATAATTTATATAATCATTTTATTTGGCAACCCGATTATTTATTAATTTTATTGATTCGTTTTTAATTCAATTTAGTCAACTTATCGTTATGGGATTCGTTTAATTCATATTCTAAATCGATTCATTTAATTAATCCTTTTTTTCCCACTATTTTGACTGATTCATTTTCCCTTGTTTTACTTTCATACATCCCCTTATCCTCTTGTTCTTCCCACCTCTTCACTTCCACCGCTTCGTTTTTTTTGACTCCCTCTTCATCCTTTTCATCTCCACCTTTATTCTTTCTTTCCCTTCGACTGTCAACCCCTCGTCCTCCTCTTCCATTCCTTTTTTTTAACGCTGCTGCGTGCTGGTATTGCCGGCACTGCTACTGCCGTTAGTATTTCTTCTTCTTCTCTTTTATTCTTCTTATTCTCCTTCTTTTCGTCCACTGTTTTTGCCGCTGCATTCGTTTTCTGATTCTGCTGTTGTGTTCGTTTTCTGTCGCTGCGGTTGGTTCTGTTTTCGTGTCGGTTTTTGTCGTCATCAAGTGTTGTTGTCAAGTCTGGTGTCGTGATTGCCTGCTGTCCCTCCCTCCGTGTTCCTGTACTATTGTTGTAACATTACTGCTGTTGCTGTTCCGTGGTGGTCTTGTTTCTGATAAATTGAATCATTCCTTCTGCTGCTGCTATACGTGGCCGCTACTGTTGTGTTGTGCTGTCCGTTTCTTCTTCCTTTCTGCTGCTCGTTGTCGGCGTCACCTTGTTATCCTTGTTGTTTGCTTCTGTTTTGCTTTACCAATACACTGTTGCAACTTCATTAGTTCGCTGTCGCTATTGTTATTGTTGATCTTCCATTTCTTTTGATGTTGCTCTTGGTTCGTGACATCTGCTGCTGTTTTGAATTCTTCTGCGGTCGACCTTGTTGTTCTGTTGCTATATTCCTGTTCTTCATTTCGTCATACCTGTTCGTCGTACCTTTTCGTGCTATTGCTGCTTTCCGTGTTCATTGTCGCGGCTGTCTTTTTCCCCTTATGTGCTACTCGTTTGGTCGATGTTGTCATTTGTAGTTGCTGCCGCTGCTTGTTGTTACTGTTTTGGTGGATTGTTTATCAACCCTCTTCGTCCTATTTTCTTCTTATAATTCACCGCGGTTCTCGTTTCTTTCGGTGTCGTGGTCCCTTCTTTTCCTCGTTCTCTTCTTTCCTTTCTCCGGATTCTCTTTATCCCAACCTCGTTCTTTTTCATTTAGTGAAGGCCTCGGAGTTCTATTGAATCGGCTTTCAAGTTCTAAGGTTCGAGTTTGGTCTTAATCAAGAGAGGCAAGTACGTAATTGCTCGGATATCGGCTTAAGGTAACTTTCGGACGTTACTCGATTTTATATAGTATGTTTGAGTAGTAGTATGTAGTAAATATTTTAATTTCGGTTTTCTAATTTTAGCTATATTATTGCTAATTATACTAATTTTAAATTGTATGCCTTATAAATATTTTACAAGTTTTCGATATCGTTTTATAAATCGTTGGTAAAGTAATTATTTACGATCGTTATAATATTTTGTTGGTTATCGTGACACTAGTAACTAAATAATGTCGATTTCATATTTCCTCATATTTCATTAATTTATAATTTTCACTTAAAAATCGTATTTTTATATTTTAATTGGAATTTGTATACTTGTTAATAAATTAATTTTCGTTTTACGATTTATTCTAATAAACGAGAAAATAGTCGATTTTGTTTTAAATATATTTTTAGTCGAGACTATTTTCACTAATAATTTCCTATTTGTTTTCGATTGACTATTTTTATTAAAATTTGTATTATTTATAAATCAAAGCTATTTCTTAAAAATAATTTGAAACCTTTATAAAATTCATTTCATTTATAAAACTCGTGGACTCAATTAATTTTGATATCGTTTTTCTTAAAACGTTACTTTTCTAAAATTTACAGTTTTAACTCGATTTTCTAATCTTTTATAAAGTACTATACTTTGACTTATTATATTTTATTTATATTTGAGTAACGAATTTAGAAATATATTAAAGTTACGATAACGACGATAATAATAAAGTGTTAATTTCGTTAGAAATGCTATTTTTAATACATTTCACTTACTTTAATAAATTACGTATTTTCTATAAAACTTTCTATTTTAAGTAAGTTTCTAAAATTAGTAAGTTTCCATTTATAGAAAGTTTCCCTTTTTATATAAATGTATATTCCTTTATCCTCATATAATTTATAATGATTATATCTTTTGTATGTATCGATAATGACTTGTTTTGGAGTTATGGAATAAGGAAAAAGTGTGGGTTTAGATAATATACTCTGGGATGTATGTTTTGCCATCAACTATAAAGCTGGTGTGTCTATGTTGAGACACATTGGTCGTTGAACTGAGCATGGTTTGTGTTCAGGAGTGTGTATGTTTACCTTAAACTTAGATATCGCATCGTGTAAGTCGCGTCGGGCTGACCTGGATATGGTTTGTATCCAGGAGGGGCGTGCACTACTTAAACCAGGACCTCGCTGCACGCAGTCTTGTTATGGTTGAGTTGCCTAGTTAGAGACCGAAGTCTGATTTGTTTTGACCGAGTTCTCGAAGCTAGTTTAGTATTGTCCTAGTGAAAGTCTAGATTATACATTAATCCTATCCATAACGCCAGTTTTGAATATTATTATTATCGATTGGTTTGATTTGCAGGTTGGCAAATGTTTTTAAGTTTCCTCCGACAACTTATTTTATTATATCGTTTTTAATGTTTTAAGTATTTTGATATAATATTACTATTATTTTTCCATATGATATATTTTGGCTGGGAGAACGTCCGAGTTACTCCCCACTGACGTGGCTGTTATGTTTATAACATGACAGATATTTGCTGCTGGGTTTTGGGTGTGAGCTAGCGAGTAGCGTGGGTCCTACTCTTTCTTCATTCTTGTAATTTATGGATTTTTATAAACCCGTTTGGAGATTTTACTTTTAGCCCTTTTGTAAAAAGAGGCCTCTGTATTGACTTACCATTTCTTTTAATAAGATATAGTTTGTCAGTGTGTTTTAATCCCAACTCTACAGTGTTTCCGCCACTGTATTGCGTTAGATTTTCTAGGGGATTACATTCCCGGTCGGGATGGCTCCTTCCCGGTCGGGATGAACTTGATCCCGGTCGGGATCACACTCCAGAAAACTCAAATTTTAGCACACTCATCCCGATCGGGATGACATCCTTCCCGGTCGGGATGGCTCATCCTTCCCGGTCGGGATTAACTTCTAACCCTTAATTTCCTTGATAGCTTCACCCACAAGGCCACCAATACACCGAGATCTAAAATCTCGTCCCCAAAAGCTTGTCAAAGGCTTCAAAAAACCGACTCCCATGCCCAAATCCAAGCTTCAATTATCCACTACTCTCCTCGAAACTTCATCTTCACTATGACCTATCAAGTAAACTCAATAAACACCATCAAATCTCTCCCTCACATCGCTCAAGAAAATTCCAAATTGCAAGAGTTCCACAAAACACCCAAATCCTAGAAACAAAATCATAATAACACAATTACAATCACAAAAGCTCAAAAGGAGAGAGAAAGGGGAATATACAACATGATGGTTCTTTAGGAACTCCGTCAAACCGAGAACGGTGGATTCCTCCTTCTTATCCATAGCCATCAAGGGCTCGGAGGAGCAAGTCAAACGCACGAGCCACATCATAATGAGGGCTCAAGCAAACGAGCCAAGCTATCCTCCATGGCCTCCAAGGTGAAGGCAAGAAGTGGTAATTCCAAGACCCAACGTCGTTTTTCATGTTGTCTCCGGGGTCTATCCATCCTACAAGCCTTACCGACCTCTTTCTCCCTAAGCATCGTCTCCTAGCACAACCAAGGTTTGAATTTCTAACACAAGGGTCAAAAGGGAGTTTAACCCTCTTCTTTTCATCAAGCAAACCCAAGTCATCAACAAGTTCTGGCCCATTATCTCCCAATCCTAAAACATCGTTCTTCCCCACATCATCAATAAGAAGAGATTTGAAACTTATACAAGCGGTTTCAATCTCCTCTAAACCAAGATCCAAATTACACACAAGGGGTTCACAACATTTTATTGGATTATCACATATGGGCGACTTGATTTCTTCATTCATGTCCCATGACTTCACAACACTTATCACCTCACTCAACTCCTCCCAAAGTTCAACATCCTCAACAATAGGCTCACAAGAGGTGGCATGAAGCTCAAGAGGAGAGCAAGCGGAGAGGATTGAAGGTTCAACAAGTATAGAGGGGTAGACTCTTGACTTTCCTCTATAATATCGGTGTTTTCATCAATGAAACTCTTCAAATTCCCACTATCCTCACCCAATTCTTCACCAAAAACTCCTCCATCAAGGATTATCTCCTCTTTCGCCTCTTCTAGGGTAGACGATTGAGGTTCTTCAAAGGAAATTTCGCTACCAAAAGGACCTTCATCGGCGGCTTCGTGATTAGGTTGCTCCCTTTGCTCAAGTGAGCATCCTTCATCTAGTTGTGATGTTCGGGCTAAAAACATTACGGTTTTAACCGCTAACGCATTCAATCGAGCATCCATCGCCTCGTTTTCCCTTTGATATTGGGCCATGAATTCATCTTGTAGCTTTTGCATTTGGATGGCCATTTCTTGTTGGCTCTTTTGCATTTGAAGAATCGATTGATATAACTCCAAGTTGGGCATTTGGTGGTCATTGGGGTTTTGTAAAGCTCCTTGAAAATCTTGATGATGCCCAAGGGGTGGGGCATCATATTGTTGTTGAGGTGAAGGGTAATATGGTGGGTTTTGGGGATATTGGCTTCCATATGGTGAATCATGATGAAACATGGTGGGTTCGAAATGATAGCTTGAGTAATAGCCACCATAATCATAGGATTGATAAGCATTCACTTGTTGGTAGCCGTTTCCTTGTCCTTGAAGCTCATACCCATGGGTTTCTTGATTACCCCAAGAAGCTTGATAATAATTAGGAGTCATCATGTCATAGCTTTGATCCATAGAGGAAGAGGAGTAGCTCATGGTGACTTCTAAGTGTGGGGAGTTTAGATCGAACCTCACGTTTTGCTCGAAAACTAGGCTTGAACCCGGTTGGAAACCTCTCAAACTAGCAACCGTCCGTTTATGCGGCTATGAGTCGTAAGGAAGAGGGTGGTCACCACCTCTAGGCAAAAACTGTAGACTAGGAGCAAACGTGAGAAGTCTAGTGCTTTTTGGGCACTAGACAGGAAAGAAATAAACTTCACACACACAAGAAGCAAAAAAAAACTAAAAAAAAAACTACAAAGAACGAAGACAAAGTCAAGTAAAAAGGCAAACAAAGTCTAAACTAGCACCGTCCCCGGCAACGACGCCAAATTGATGGGAGGGTTTTGCCGTGGGTCCCACCGATCAATAAACAACCAACTAATCCTAACTGGGTAGATAGGGCAAGTCAGGTCGAGTCCACGGAGACAGTAAAAAGGTGTCTAGACTATGATCACCCAAATACAAGACTAGGTCAACGAGCTAAACTACCTAAAACGATGAAAAGGGAGGAAGACTATGACTAAGAGTAAGTTAAGCGTGACAACTAAGGCTAAGGATTCAACTAACTAGAGAAACAATGACTAGTAAGATGGAGAAATCAAATAAGGAAAGAGTAGGGTTAGGTTGGGTTCATAAGTGTAGCAGGATAGTTGGGTAATCGAAGGTGTAGGTTTCACCTAGTCACTAAGGTCGGTCCGCGCTCTCGCGTCAAAACCAATGTCCGCACTCTCGTGTCTAAGACTAGACCCGAATACTCATGCAAGATGTTACCCAATACACAAGGATTCAACCACAAATCAACCAAACAATGAGAAGAATGAAACAAGCAAGAGGAGCATTTGCAACTACTACTCTAACAAGCATTTCATCAAACACATGGTATGCACAATGAGTGACTAGTGACAAAGATTCAACCTTTACCCACAATCAAACCCTAATCATCCATAATCAACACTTAATCCCCCTACTAACCCCACAAAAAGTCTACTCACACATGTTCAAACTAATACTAACACAAAGAAAGGAAAACAACACAACCAACAAAACATCCATAATGAAACTAGTGAAAACAATGAACAATGAACAATACAATGAACAAAGATTAAAACTTGAATGATAAAACAAGATTAAGAGAAGGGAAAAGAGAGATTATACCATACTAAAAGATGAATGGAAGAAGGAAAACTTGCATAAAAGAGAAAACTCAAATACATCAACCAAGGTTGTCAATCTTGGTAGAGATCTTCAAGAATTCAATTAATACAAGGATTAAACTAGGATTAAGGATTAACTAAGGACTAATCTACACTAATGTAGGCTAATCTAACCCAAAGTAGTCTAGGGTTTAGTGGGTAATGAAGAACATAAGCTAAGATGGTGAAATAATACAAGAGGGGGGGTATTTATAGGGTTACAAGAGTGGAGGAGGCGAGAAAAGCGAAACAGCCTATTTCTGGGCTCATCCCGTTCGGGATGGATGGTCCCGTCCGGGATGGCTTCATCCCGTCCCGGTTGACTCAGCAGAAGAGCTTCTTTGTTTGCACTTCATCCCGGACGGGATGAGGGTTCTCCCGACCGGGATGGGTCTTGTAGGCCTCTAATATGGTCCCAAAGGTCCCTCATTGCTCTTGTTAGGCTTCTCATCGATTCTAGGTGCTCGGTATTTGGTCCAAGGGGCTCGGGATTGGGTCCCAAGGTCTCGGGATCGAGTATAGGCTACTGAGTGATCGTCGCTTCTCTTCGAAGGCTCCAAATGTGTCAGAAACGAGTCGGAATTGCTCCATATCTCCAATAATGGTCCTAGGAACCTAACAAAAGCTAGAAGAAGCGTAAGTAGCCTCAGAAACCGCTCCAAAGAGCGATTTCACAAGAGAAACCGGGACTAAACACAAGAAAATAGGCACTACAAACTACACTTATCAGCAGCTTCAGCATATCAAGGGCGTAGGGCACGGGCTTGGTCATTATGAATTACCCGTAAATAGGCCATGACGTCGGAGAATCCACTCGTGTCAGATGGAGTAGTAGGAATAAGAGTGGTCGAGGGACGACCTTGGGGCTGTGTCGGAGCAGGACGCCTTGCATACGTAAGCACGAGTTAAACTACCCCTCCGATAGGTAGGCGATAGGAAGGAGGTGTAAAATCGGTAAGGGTCGCTGGGGGCATGACTTCTGTGAGCCGTTCAAATTGGGGCAAAGGCTGTCGGGATGGTAATGCAATGGAACCCGAACTGTCAATAAGCCACTGTTGTCGTTCCCCCTCAATCGGACGACACCAAGGGAGAGACTGCAGGTAGTTGAGGTCAATGTATGCACGTCCCTCGAGTGGTTTTAGACCATCTTCCTTAAATGGCGTCCACCCTAAAGCTATATGAGTAATGAGCCCGCCTACACAAATTGCTTTCTTCTGAGTACTATGTGCTTGGGATTGAAGGTGTGATGCAAAGTAGTAGGTAATGTTGATGTTGAACGGAGCTTGACGTTACACATTGAGGTAGGAGCCTAGAAACTCGAGCTCGGTGAGTCGTACATTACTGGGTTTTGGCCTCCCTAGGATAGTGGAAGCGACGAAACGCTGCCAAATGCGGACTACCAGATGGTGGATAGATCCACTACGAAGGTGTCTATAGTCCTCAAACTCACCCTCTCCCAAACAACTCCAAAGCACGTGAGTGTCAAATGAATCAGGGGCTGATAATTCTCTGTGACATGCAAGTCCGAAAAGCTCACAAAAGTCCTCGAATGAACGATCATAGCCCACATTAAGCATTCGAAACGTGATACGATAAGTGTCATTCTTTCGCTTCGGCTTGACAAAGTTGAATGAGCTCAGGAACTCCAAAGTGAGACCTGCATAAGTGGAATGAAACATGGAGAAGAAAGATTTCATCCTAACGCCCTCGAAAAAGGCTCTAGTTTGGTCAAGAATGCCTAGAGTAGTAAGCATCTCACTATCTAAGAAGATTGTGGGTCGAATGGGGAGCTTCTTTAGCCTTTGGTAACAAAGCCATTGTGCTTCGGAACCAAAAATGATGGTTGGGTGGTCGGGGTCATGCCATAATGGTGGACTAGGTGCTCCGATAGAGGGTTCCTCAACCCTCGAACGACTAGAACTAGGCCTCTTAGTTCCTCTTTTAGCCTTTGCCATTGTGAAAGCTAGGTCGGAAAAAGAAACTCAGGTTTAGAGGGACGACATAGAAGTGATAACGAAGAACCGAGATAGGCTGAGAACCCAAAGAAATCGAAACAGCACAGAAATCAGAAGTAGAGCACAAAACCAAAGAAGTCCCAAATTTCCGTCTTACATAAGAACCCAGAGGCAGAGATCGAAAAATTGCAAAATTGGTGCACCAAATAAGTCAAAAAACAGCAATGAAGTGTTAATTAACCTATTTAACTGACCCAATTCATGAAAAATCAATCTGGAAAATCGATACTCACAAACCCTAATTATGTAAATTGGTGAAATTGAAGCAATTAGGGAAAAGAAAACACCTGAAACTTGTGAAAATCGAAACAATCAGGCAATTCTTGAGCAATTGGACTAGTAACACGCCAGAATCGACCCACAAACGCTCCAAATTTCGACCCAAAAATGCCAGAAATTTCGTCCAATGCTGACACAAAATCCGGCTGAACACGGAGGACAACGGTGGGCGCAAGGTGCCGTGAATAAGAGCAAGTATGGACGGGAAGTTAGATCCTTGATAATGGAGGAGGATGATGGTAATGGAGTTGGTGCTTGATTTTGGGGAAGGAGGAGGATGAAGAGAGTCGAGTAGTACGTAAGATGCAGTATTTCACTCCCCTTTAGGGTTTTTTTTAGGTTCACTCGCCTAAAGACATATTGCCTCGAATAGGGACGTGTTCCATCCCAATTCGGGATTAACACAGGACAACTCGGGATGCGCATCACTAAATGGGACGAATCTCGTCCCTTTCCTTCATATGCTCGCACCTTTTGAACTTCAAGTGAATTATGGTCCCTATTAGAGACCATTATCGTCCCTAATAGGGGACACAATCAAGTCATCTAAGTAGGCAGATCTCATTATAAGCATTACGTGACTCGGAAACCTGGAACATCCTCAATAAAACTACGTCAAATCCCTCCCTCACATCACTCAAAGTTTTAAATAAAATAAAATAAAATAAATAATATTACAATAATGATACAAAACCGGGCTGCCTCCCGGTAGCGATGGTTTATAGTCCCGCACGACTTGATTACCTCAAATCAGAGAGATGGGTGAGCGGAATGAAGTTGAACAACTTCAATCGCCCTAATGTGAGCTCCTTCCTTGTAGATTTTCAAACGTTGGCCGTTCACTTTAAAGCGTTCACCCGTATCATTCTCAATTTCGATCGAGCCAAATTTACCAACTTGGGTGACGGAAAAAGGACTGGACCAACGGGATTTGAGTTTTCCGGGGAACAACCGGAGTCTAGAGTTGAATAATAATACCTTATCCCCGACGTTGAATTCACGATCAAGGATATGCTTGTCATGCCACTTCTTGGTGCGCTCCTTGTAGACACGTGCACTATCATAGGCACCAAGGCGGAATTCTTCCAACTCATTTAGTTGCATAAGCCGTTTCTCTCCCCTCAACTGTGGGTCTAAGTTAAGCTCTTTAATTGCCCACCAACCCTTGTTCTCGAGTTCGATGGGTAAATGACATGACTTGCCATAGACCAGTTGGTAAGGTGAAGTACCAGTTCGATAAGCCCACAACGTATCATCTAGCTTAGAGCTCCAATATTTTCGAGCATTTGACACAACCTTCTGGAGAATAGATTTAATTTCCCGATTTGACACCTCGACTTGCCCACTCGTTTGAAGGTGGTAGGCATGATCGGTACGGTGGGAGACACCGTACTTAGCAAGCAAAGCATCAAGTCGCTTCTCATGAAAATGGCTTCCACCATCACTAATGATCGCCCTTGGAACACCAAAGCGGGGGAAAGTAGTCTTTTTGAATAGAGTTATTACCGCTCTAGCATCATTAGCTGGAGATGCTACAACCTCCACCCACTTGGAGATATAATCAACCGCAACCAAAATATATCGGTTGCCATTGGATGACCGAAATTGACCCTGATAATCTATACCTCAAACATCAAAAATTTCTATCTCAAGGATCCCATTTTGAGGCATCTCATGCCTCCAATAAATATTACCAATCCTTTGACACGTGTCGCAAGACATAATAAAGGCTGGGGCATCCCGAAATAAGGTTGGCCAATAAAAACCCAATTGGAGGACCTTGGCCGTGGTTCGGCTCGGTCCATGATGACCACCATATGGTGATGAATGACAACTCTCTAAAATTCCTCGAACTTCCCATTGAGGGACACATCGACGGAAAATACCATCAGCACACTCCTTAAACAAATAAGGATCATCCCAGAAAAATTGTCGAACATCATGTAGAAATTTTTTCCTTTGTTGATAAGAAAGATCAGAAGGTAGTACCTTGCCAACTAAGTAATTAGCATAATCTGCATACCAAGGACCCTCGCTTTCACCGGTAGTTAAGGTCATAAGAGAATCATCAGGAAAAGAGTCATCTATGGGGATGACAACTCCTTCCTCCTTAACTCTTAGCCTCGATAGATGGTCCGCAACGGCATTTTCCGCTCCTTTCATATCCCGAATCGATAAATCAAACTC
Organism: Agrostemma githago; assembly: GCA_958450325.1. Taxonomy (NCBI): domain Eukaryota; kingdom Viridiplantae; phylum Streptophyta; class Magnoliopsida; order Caryophyllales; family Caryophyllaceae; genus Agrostemma; species Agrostemma githago. Next base: position 57,173,052 of record OY288242.1, read on the forward strand.
TTGGAGGAGGAGGATCCATCAAAGTAATCGGGGCTTCGCTTCTTTCTTAGTAAGAAGGTACTTAAGAGCCGCATGATCGGTGAAAACAATGACTTCCGATCCAACCAAGTAGGTTCTAAACTTTTCCAAAGCATACACTATAGCTAGCAATTCCTTCTCGGTAGTTGCATAATTCACTTGAGCATTATCAAGTGTTTTGATAGCTAGGTCATAGCATGCAAGACCTTATCCTTACTTTGACCCAAAACCGCTCCCACAGCATAATCGCTTGCGTCACACATTATCTCGAATGGCAAATTCCAATCCGGTGACTGAATAATCGGAGCAGAAATGAGGGCCTGCTTAATCCTGTTAAAAGCTTCCACACACTCATCAGTAAAATCGAAAGGGGCATCCTTTAGGAGCAATTGTGTAAGTGGCTTGGCAATTTTTGAAAAGTCCTTGATAAAGCGGCGATAAAACCCCGCGTAACCAAGGAAACTTCTCACTCCCTTCACATTGACCGGCAAGGGCAATTGCTCAATCACTTCCACTTTTGCTTTATCCACCTGAATGCCCTTTTCGGAGACCACATGACCCAACACTACACCCTCAGTGACCATAAAATGGCACTTTTCCCAATCCAAGACAAAACTAACCTCGACACATCGATTTAAAATGGTATCTAAGTTAGCTAGACAAGCTGAAATCATACCGTACACACTAAAGTCGTCCATAAACACTTCCATAATGGACTCGATGTAGTCGGAAAGGATGCTCATCATGCCTCTTTGAAAGGTGGCGGGTGCGTTACATAGCCCAAATGGCATCCTGCGATATGCGAAAGTGCCATAGGGACAAGTAAACGTGGTCTTTTTTTGGTCAGCGGGGTGTATCGGGATTTGGAAAAATCCCGAATATCCATCTAAATAGCAAAAATACTTGTGAGAAGCTAGTCTCTCAAGCATTTGGTCGATAAAGGGTAATGGGAAATGGTCTTTAAGTGTAGCGGTGTTCAACTTTCTATAGTCTATGCACATTCTCCATCCCGTTACAATTCGTGTAAGGATTAACTCATTCTTCATATTCGCGACAACAATAGTCACTCTCTTCTTAGGTACAACTTGTACCAGACTCACCCATTTCGAATTGGGAACTGCATAAATATTCCCGCATCCAACAATTTCATAACTTCCTTTTTAACAACCTCTTGCATATTCGAGTTCAACTTACGTTGACCCTGGACACAAGTACGATGACCTTCCTCGAGATTAATTTTATGCATACAGAAATCAGGATTAATTCCTCTCAAGTCATCAAGACTATACCCCAAAACTTTCTTATTTTTCTTCAAAATAACTAACAAATCAGAAAGTTGTTGCTCAGTTAAATCAACACTTACAATGACGGGGAAGCTCTCGGTATCGTCTAAAAAGGCATATTTTAGGTGAGACGGAAGTGACTTATGCTCTGGAACGATTATGTCTATGACAAATGAGGTGCGTATGATGTTGGTTACATTGACACCTTGCTCCTCCGTGAGGATCCTTCCTTCCAAAGCAGCTTCCAAAGCATTAATAAATGCAGAGATTACGGAAGCATCACCTGCACATGCTTTCAAACATATCAAAGCCTCAAGGGGGTCCCGTATAAGGGACGCCTCCATTGAATCATGAACTAAAACATCAACCTGTGGACATGACATAAGTCCACCTCGACGCGGCCACGCGCGGGTTTGGGGAGGCGAATGAATCTCCATATGAGATGGGTCGAATTGAAATTTAAATCAAAGTGGAGTCGCCACCGAACTTTGTGGCAGTTCGGGCCCGTTCGAACCCGCTCTATGTCGTAGTGGGCCGTATACAAAATACGGCCCATTTCCGATGTCAGAGTTTATTGGGCTCGTCTCTTTGCATTGCGATACCGATACCGTCACTACTGGTTATCGTGTATTGAATGACTCTCGTGCGCCAACGGTTTTGGGCATCCGGAAACCGAGGTTCTGTGTAAGTGGTGAGGGTACGTGTTGGGAAGCCCACAAAGGACACCCAACCCCGCCCGCACATTGGCGGCCTCTACTAAGATATCGAGTGACTTTCTAATACGCGCGTTAGTTAAACGGTGAAAATGATATGCAGACATTATTTTCCCTAAACATGCGAGAAATTGAAAGGGTTTTTATGTCGATTTAATGCAACTAATTCTAACGTCGAAGTTAAATTTAGCATGCGAAGGTTCATTTTAGTACGATAAAATAAACAAATAAATCAACAAGAAAAGTAACAAACTTGTTAGTAACGGTATAACGATAAAAACGGTTTGCGAATGATATAGAATGACGTAAATAGGATGATGCAAAGTTTTGAAAAGTGATGTTTCACGTGATTGATTAGACACGTGTTGACCTAAGTCATAAAAAAAGGTTTTATCGAGACTAGAAAAGGGATGTGAGACTCACGGTATTGTCGTGATAAGGCCACTCGATCGAGTCATTGAGGAACTCGACCGAGTGGTCCTCGGGAAAAGGCTCTTGTCTCGTGTTTTAGACCCTACTCGGTCGAGTTATTGACGAACTCGACTGAGTACACTGCCACTCGATCGAGTCATTGCGAGACTCGACCGAGAGGAGATCAGATAACATTCTGTCTCGGTTTTGGCGTGCTACTCGACCGAGTGGGCTAGGCACTGGATCGAGTGCCCCCTGTACGAACCAGGGTTCGCTTCGCAACTCGCTATTGAATTTGAAATTGCTTTTGATTTTGCTAACTCGACGACTTTGTCGAACCGGGCATAGATATTGCTTAATTTATGCTCGATTTGTGTGTATGATACTCGTCATATCCAACGTGCGATTATTGAATCGACATCGGATATTGGAGCGGGATAATTTTTTTTTGTTATAAGTCGTTTTAAAATTAAATAGCATGATATAAATTTTCTCCGCGTTTATTAATGTCGTAATTGATTCAATCGAATTAGAAGACATCTATATTAGCATCAACGAAAATCGTGTTAATTAATTTATTTGACTAAATCATTAGATTCGACATCCAATTATAGAATTGGTATCGAATCTAATAAATCGATACTTGAATTAAAGAACTCGACTTTATTCCCTCCGCATCCCGACATCATAATTAATTCTTGCGAATTGTTTGATGTCGGATCCGCATCAACAGGTTTCGACCCTTATTAAAAAAGAGTACTTGTTTTGAAAAAAAGGTTCTAGAATTGATGAGATACGCAATTGAATGATGATGCGAACAAAAATAAAAACTATTATTTAGGTTAACTTGTTTCAATAATCAAGTGATCGGGGTGATGGGATAAGCGACCGGCAATGCTGAGTGCAATACTCTTGTATATTCGGGTTTCCTTATCCCACCATCACTCACACTCGACACAAATTCACAAGTATTTTAATGTCTTATACTAGTGATATTAACGATATTAGGACGCGACATCGAATTAAATAAAAAAACAAAAAAAGATGAAGAAAAAAAGGAAGATGACGAGAGAGAAAGGAGAAGGAAAGAAAGCGGGTTTTGCACCCTCAACCTACATGTTCTTGTTCTCGGACGGGACTCGTAGTTGTGGCTTGCACGTGAGTATCGAGATGTAAGTTAAGTTGTGGTGTATAGGGTTCGGATTCCTAAATGCTAGGGTTAGGGTTTAGATGTATGTAGATTAGTATAGAATGGGGTTGAATTAGGGTTTGATTAGGGTAAAAGGATGATCAAAAGGGGTGTCAAAAAGTGTGTGCATGGGGGTGTTTATATAGGCTAGGCTATGCACCTTCGGCTAGGGTTACTCGACCGAGTAGCCCCTTGACTCGGTCGAGTGGCCCGAATGTCAGCAGCCGGGCTTGAACGAGGGCCCACTCGATCGAGTGGGTTGAACACTCGATCGAGTGGATCAGCTGGAGCGCGCGGGTCCAGTATTTTGGACCTTGAGTTTGGTATTTGATGGGCTTTGCTTTTGGGTTGGACTTTTTGATGATTATGTGGCTGTTTTTACGTGTTTCGGAAACGACTTTGACCGGGGTTGACCCAATCGTAAAGTGTCGGTTTTATTTCCGGTGTCGATTTTGACCCAAATTAGTCTTGTTTGACTGGAAACGACCCACTGGTCCTGAATTTGGGGTCCGTTTTGTGAGATTTTTACTCCGTAAGTGCTTAAGCCAACAACTAATGGTTTTGAGCCCACATCCGAGCGCGTAGAAACACGTTAGCGTCCGATCATTATCGGGTATTTTTTGGAAACTACTATAGACACCTGACAGTCAAAATGCGGGTCTCTACACAACCACATCTATCATGTAACGAGAATCCGTTACCAACGGATTCTTAAGTGTACTATCCAAACAGAAAACAATGGTGTCTCCACCCACTTCCAAAGTCAATTTACCGTTTTTGACATCAATCATCGCGCCGGCGGTGTGCAAAAATGGCCTACCCAAAATTATCGGAATTTGGGTGTCCTCGACCATATCAAGGACGATAAAATCAACTGGGATAAAAAAACTTCCAACTCTAATGGGTACGTCTTCCAAAACTCCTAAAGGGCGTTTTATGGAACGATCCGCCATCTGCAAGGTGACACTAATATACTTAATAGGACCCATATCAAGTTTTTCATAAACGGAATAAGGCATATCTGTAACACCCGCTATTTTATTAATAAAACCAACTTTTGTTACGATTATATCGTAACTCTATACTATATTCCATCAATTTTGATAGTCCATAAAATATCCTTAAACTCAAAATAGTTCATTTCCCAACTTATTGCTCAACCGATATTTTCACTTATATTGGTCTAAGCATTAAAATAGTAATAATAACACATGTTACATTATCACTTATATTATTTTATGATCTACACTACTTAGCTAACCTCCTATTCCTATTCCTATCCTATTCCTACACTCCTCCTACTCCAATTGTTGCTACGTAAGATTACCTTAGAAGTGAGATTAGCTTAGAAGTGAGTTTGTATGCAAACTCTCATCTTCCCATCTTATTTGTTTGTTTGTGCTTCATAAAGGAAGCATATGAACGTTCTTCTTCCTCTCTTTTTTTCAGCCGTGTACCATCTCTAATCTACCTCACAAAATCATTCTCCGTTCTTGCTCGTTCTTGTTCTTAATCCATCATCTTCCGTTCTAAACTCAGGGTAATTTAATTACTCTTAATCCGCATCATTCTTAGTTTTTTTAGAGTAGCTTTTATATGGTCGTAACACCATATATGTATACCGTTTTGTAGGCTATTTGGAGGATCCCGAGGCGGACGAGTATATTGTCGATTCAGATCTTGAAGACTAACAAGGTAACAACGATGGCACGACTCGGTATTGCCTGATATATATGTCGTAGTTGCTTGTAGTAATGTTAAAAATCGTATTTTTACTATTAGACCTGTTTTACTACGAAGCATATTATTATGATATTAGTTTTAATCGATTTCTCACATGTTGTTTCTATCGTTTTTAATGTTACAATTCGCTTGCTATAATTTGTCGTGCATCGAATCTACTAAATTATTATAAGGCCGAGACTAAAACGTACAAATAATAAGTTATTTATTATATTTCGTGAAATTTTTGTATAAATTACCAAATTGAAAGTTTTATTGTTTTTAACATAATTACAGCATGTTTCAAAATCGATTAGTGTTTTTGTAGGATTTATTACTCATGTTTACAAATCTTATTTTTAGAAAGTTTGAAAAGAGACTACTTTTTATTTTAACTCTTTTATACGTCAGTTAAATTTCGTAAATTAATTCCAAGTAGTTTCGTCACAACAAATCGTTTATTAAACTGTGACGGATTAGTTCGCGAAACTGTCAGTTGTTGTAAAACCTATGATAAACTTTGAATTTAATTTTGGTAATTTATGTACATTAATTTTAAAGTGTCTAGTTAATGTTTCTAATTGGATTTGTTTTAAAATAAAATTTTAAACATGTTTTATTAAAGAAATACTATCGGGTGTCGGATTCTGACAGTTTATAAAACTACGAAAAGAATCCCCTGTTAAGTTAGGAATTTCAATTTTCTCCATAAACAAAAGTTGTAGTTAAGCTTTTAAAGCTTTCAACCTCACTAATCTTATATCGTTTTAATTTTTAATGATTTAAATATGAATTTTATAGTAAGACAGTGCAAATATGAAAAATCTGTAAATTTGTAATTTATTACTTTTAATTACTTAAACTAATTATAATAACACCTATTTTGGGAAAGTTACTATTTGAAGAAAGTTTCTATCTTTGGAAGGTTACTATTTTGGGAATATTTAAGATATCTTCGGATAAAATACTTATAATGGTTTGAATGTGGAATAATGTTGGAAATGAGAAGTTCAGTATATAAGTCGAGGATATGTTGGTTGTTATCATCAGCTATATGGTCAGTGTATCTACGTCTGGGATACATTGATTGTCGAACTAGGTATCGTTTATGCTCAGGAGTCATGCACATGTACTTAGGCTAGGACCTCGCTGAACGCAGTCCTATTATAGTTTGAGTTGTTTGGTGAGAGGGCTTAGGAGTCGCTTCGTGGGCACTGAGTTCCTTATCTAGTGACACTTCGATGTTGTCTTGACGTATCTCTAGTAGTAAAAGCTGTACTGATCATCGGTTTTATATTCCATTATTCATTTTGACGTCGTTAGGCTGCTGAATTATTTTCTGGTTTTGAATCTATTTTAATATATAATGTTTTCAGTTTTAATCCATTTTCTTATATTATGCTTCTATTGCTTATATATTATGTAATATGGCTGGGAGAACTGCCTGAGTTGCTCCCCACTGAATTGTGGCTGTTATGTTTAACATGGCAGGTTATCTGTTTTGTGGGATCGGGTTTAAGCTAGCGAGTTGTCATGATCCTACTCATTTATATTATTATTATTATTATTATCATTATTATCATTATCATTATCATTATTATTATTATTATTGTTATTATTATTATTGTTGTTATTGTTGTTGTTATTATTATTATTATTATTATTATTATTATTATTATTATTATTATTATTATTATTAATGTTGTTTCATTTTATGGATTTTTTTACTGGATTTTGGTAGTTTTATTTTCGCCCTTTTTAGGAAAAGTGGCATTTGTTTCAGACTTACCTTTTGATCATACAATAATCTATTAGACATCAATGTGTTTCAATCCCGTCGACAGTGATTCCGCCACTGTTTTGCATTAGAATTTCTACGGGATTATAGTTGGTATCAGAGCATCACTGCTCCCGACGCTTACACTTGATCTTAGGCAAAATATTAATAAATAGATGAGAAAATAATAAACCACTTAAGTAATAGAAGGGTAGAAACCAAATAAGGACTTGTTTGGTAGTTTGTTTGTTCTTGATAACTCAATGACTAGCATTGATTAAATGATTACTTGTTTTGTACCCAAAGAGGATGGCTGGACGTGGATGTGGACGTGAGGCTGCAAACCAGGATGAGATTAACCTCGCTGTTCTCAACTCGCTGAACACGTTGATGGAGAGGACCCAACACTTGGGCCTTGGGCAACATCCTTTCAGTTTCTCTAAGGCGGCAACGGAGATGGCTAAGAGCAAGTTGACCTTCTATAATGGTACCGTTGATCCCGAGAAGATGACGCTCTGGACACGTCAGATAGAACGCCAGTTCGAGACTCACGAGGTACCGGCGCAACACAAGGTAGGCTTGGCAGTTCATTACTTGGAGGGTGAGGCTGACTGCTGGTGGACTTTAGTTGGACCCAATGCTCTCCTTACTCCTGAATTTGGGTGGCAACAATTCAAAACCTTGCTAGAAACAAGATTCTATCCTGAGGAGCTGAAGCACAGGAAGCTGTTGGATTTCACATCACTTGAGCAAGGTTCAAAGTTGAAGGTGCAAGAGTGTACAGACCTATTTCATGAGCTAAGCCACTATGCTACAAATTTGCTACCAAACGAGGCTCAAAGAGTGTTCTTCTTTAGGAAAGGTTTGAGACCAGACATTTCTCATACTATTCCTCGCGATGCTGATACAGTAGAGAAGATATACAATGCTGCACTATGGGTTGAGAAGTCCCTAGAACGAATGAAGGACGCTGCTGCTCCTGTTTCTTCTGGCTATAAAAGTCCTTTCACTTCTTCCTATTCTTCTAATGCTGGTTCTGCTAAGTGGTTCCAACCAAGTGGAGGTCTGTCCACATCTTTTCTTCTTAATCTTTCTTTTCTCCCCTCTTTTGTGTTAGTATTTGTTGCTAACTATCTCTCACAAGTGCTGGTTCTAAGAAACTGTTTACCCCGGGACGTTTTGAGAAGAAGGATATGACCTGCTATCGGTGAAAGAAGGCTTTCCACCCAAGAAAGAATTGTGATGGATCGGTGATCACATGCTATGTATGCAAGGAGGTTGGACACAAGGCAAACCAGTGTCCAAAGAAGACAATCGAAACTATTGCTAATGCTACTGCCTTTGGTGCTCTGGTTGCTCCCCATCGTAAAGGCCGTGTGTTTCTGATGAGTCGAGCTGAAGCTGAGGCAAATCCCAATGTTGTTAAGGGTATGTTTTTGATTTCTGGTTTTCGAGCTTCTATCCTGTTCGATACTGGTGCATCCGTGTCTGTTATATCTCCTAGTCTTGCTGTCAAAGCTTCTTTAGTATCCAGCCCAGCTGAATCTATCTCTATATGCTTACCTTCTGGGGAAATCATTTCATCTGCCAAGGCATATGTGGATGTCCCTCTCATGTTTGCTAATGTGGTATTCCCTACTACATTACTCGAATTTCCTCTGACTGAATTCGACGTGATCATCGGTATGGATTGGTTTCCTCATTATGTGTAATCCCCTAGAAATTCTAACGCGATACAGTGGCGGAAACACTGTAGAGTCGGGATTAAAACACACTGTAACTATGTCTTAGTAATTTAAATTGGTAAAGTCAAACGTATGCCATACATAAAAATGGCTAAAATTTAAAACAATCCACAAAGAGGTTAAACAATTCTTAAGACATTATTTTTAAAAAAAAAATCAAGCAGGATCCAAGACTGCTCGCTAGCCCACACCCTCCGGAAAACAAACACGTATACCTGCCATGTTAAAACATATCAGCCACAATCAGTGGGCAGCAGCGTCAACGTTCTCCCAGCCGTATAACAGGATTTTAAAACTGTACTTACTACTATAGAAAAATAATAAAAATGGAAAACAGTAAAACATCATATTAAAATAAGTTTTCAGCGCAAAACCAAAATATTAAAATGGATTACCGAAGAAACATAAAAATATTTGCCAACCTGCAAACCAATTTATATCGATAATAAATAAAATAATCAAAAAGGCGTTATGGATAGGATTAATGTAAAATCTAGACTTTTACTAGGACAATACTAAAAACTAGTTTCGAGAACTTAGTCAAAACAAATCAGACTTCGGTCTCTAACTAGGCAACTCAACCTTAACAGGAGTGCGTGCAGCGAGGTCCTAGCTTAAGTAGTGCACACCCCTCCTGGATACAAACCATACCCAGTTCAACCCGACGTGACTTACACGATGCGATATCTAAGTTTAAGGTAAACGTACACCCTCCTGAACACAAACCATGCTCAGTTCAACGACCAATGTGTCTCAACATAGACACACCAGCTTTATAGTTGATGGCAAAACGTACAGCCCAGACTATATTACTCTAAACCCACACTTTTCTTTGTTCCATAACTCCAAAACAAGCCATTATCGATAATTAAAAGATGTATTCAATAATATAAACAATAAGAGAACAAAAGGAAAAAGAACCAATTTCCAAAAGAGGAAACTTTCTATTTTAGGAAACTTCTATTTTTAGAAACTTTACCAAAAATAGCATCATATCCAAATAGCAAAAATATTAGTTTATACTAACATCAAATTCTTGGTAAACGATATAGATTTATAAAACTAATACTTTCGGCCTTAACGATATTAATTACCAAAGTGAACATTTAATTTTATGAAATTATTAAAATATCGTATAAGCGTTATAAAATGATTAAAAATGTCTTAAACATTTTAATATTACTAATTAGGGTGTTTACAAAAGTTATAAAGCTAAAATTCCCTAATTATTATTAGTTTCGACAATAAAATTATAAATAGGATTTTACGGCAAACATCAAATTAAATATTTGAACGTCTTTATTTAATTAAACCAACAAATACATTTAGAGTATGTTAAGGGATGACTTAACTCTTAAAGTTTCAGATTTAAATACTTTCTAAATTGCTGGGAAAATAATTCTTTTAGGTAAGTCGAAGCATTTTAACGATAAATCACAATTTGTCCGAAAATCAATACTTATTAATTAAAGACTTTAATAAATAGTACAAAAATTACGTAAAATAGTTAAAATATATTTACGGACATTCTGTCCAGAAAATAAAATTTCCCGAATTCTAAAACTCGGTTTTTAAAGCGTTTTCTCGTTAATCGTCCAATCTCGACAATAACGATTAATAAAAATTGTAATTACAAAATGATTTAAGTATTCATATCCAAAAATTATTATTAAACCTAAAAATCATGATTTTCCATAATCTACCATTTTTCCAGATTTCCAAAAATTCCAGATTTAACAAATCCCGTTAAAACCGTCTTTAAAACCCGTTTTCACAATTAACGATTCCATTAACAAAACTTATCGTTCCTAGCATTTTATTAAGACACTAAAAATCATAAAATTATATTTTAATATGAAATCATCAGAATCGTAATTTTTTCCAGATTTAAACCAAAGATCAGAAATCAAGAATTTAAACAACAAACACGGTTTTAACGATAAACGATGATTTAAAGTGATTAATTAATTCATCCACTTAACAATTCCGAAAAATTATGAAAAAAAATCAGAAAATTCTATTTCACCAGAAAGTTTCGCCACGTCAAAAATGCAGGCAATTCCAATTTATAAGCAACTTCGCCCACTCTCTCGATCACAGGGTATGGGCCAACGAACTTAGGGCTGAGCTTGCCCTTAATCCCAAACCGTTTCACCCCTTTCATAGGTGATACCTTCAGGAACACAAGATCACCAACCAAAAACTCCAAAGGTCGGCGACGAACATCAGCATACGACTTCTGTCAATCCTGGGCAGACTTCATCCTAGATCGGACCACATTCACCACATCAATAGTCTGGGCCAACAAATCTGGGCCCAAAATCTTCACTTCACCGGGAACATCCCAACAGACGGGACTACGGCACTTTCGACCATACAGTGCCTCGAACGGGGACATCTTAATAGAAGCATGGTAGCTGTTGTTATAGGAAAACTCTACTAGCGGAAGATGTCGGATCCAATTCTCTTGGAAATCCAAAGCACAAGCTCGCAACATATCCTCCAAAGTTTGGATCGTTCTCTCGGACTGTTCATCTGTAGCAGCATGGAAAGCGGTACTCATCAATAATTTGCTTCCCAAAGCATCTTGCAAAGCCTTCCAGAATTTAGAGCAGAACCTCGGGTCTCGATCTAAAACAATCTCGAGCGGTACACCATGATGACGGACGATTTTGGCAACATACACTTCTGCGAGCTTCTCCAAACTCCAAGTGTCGCGAATTGGGACGAATCGTGCACACTTGGTCAAGCGGTCCACAATAACCCGAATACCGTTTCTACCATTCACGGTCCTTGGTAATGTAATCACAAAATCCATCGATATGCACTGCCACTTCCATTCTGGAACAGGGAGTGGTTGTATCAAACCTCCAGGCTTCTTGTTCTCGAACTTCACTTGCTGACAAGTCAAGCACTTACTTACCAACTCCACAATGTCCTCCCTCATATGAGGCCACCAGAAATGGAGCTTCAAATCCCGATACATCTTGTCACCACCAGGATGAATAGAGTACCTCGTCTTATGTGCCTTGGTTAGGACTTGCTTTCTCACCTCAGCATCACCAGGGATAACCCAGCGGTTCTTAAATTTCAGTGCTCCACTGGAATCCACAGAAAAATCTAGAGCCTTACCAAGATTCATCTTTTCTCGGATACCGGCTACAAAAGGGTCTTCCAACTGCTTCTCACGAATCTCACGGAAAAGAGTGGGTTCAGCAACTAGGGCATTCAGGCTACCATCATAACCTTCATCAACAACATCAATAGACATCTTGGCAAAATCTCGGGCCAACTTCTCAGACAAGCCAGAACACGAAGTGAAGTAATGGAGGGTCTTTCTGCTAAGGGCATCAGCAACCACGTTAGCTTTTCCCTCACAATACACCAATTCAAGGTCATAGTCGTTCACTAACTCGATCCAGCGTCTCTGTCTCGCATTCAGATCTTTCTGCGTGAAGAGATATCGCAGACTCTTATGGTCAGTGTGAACCTTGCATCTTACTCCGTACAAATAATGCCTCCAAACTTTCAAGGCATGCACCACAGCTGCTAGCTCCAAGTCGTAGGTAGGGTAATTCACCTCATGAACTTTCAACTGTCTAGAGGCGTAAGCGATCACCTTACCGTTCTGCATAAGGACACAACCCAAACCATTCTTAGAAGCGTCACAATATACATCGAAACCAACGCCTTCTTCAGGTAGGGTCAGGATAGGAGCAGAAGTGAGCTTTCTCTTGAGCTCAGAAAAAGCATCTTCACAGGCTTGACTCCACAGAAATTTATTCTCTTTCTTGAGTAATTGAGTCATAGGTCGTGCTAACTTAGAAAAGTCTTGCACGAATCTTCGATAATAGCCAGCAAGACCTAGGAAACTTCGGATCTCGCCAACATCTTTGGGACTTGCCCAGCTCTCGATAGCTGAAATCTTAGCAGGGTCAACTTTAATACCTTCTTTTTCGATAACATGACCCAGAAAAGCTACCTCGGAAAGCCAGAATTCACACTTGGAAAACTTAGCATACCACTTTTGATCTCGTAGAATGCCAAGAATAATCTTGAGATGTTCTGCATGTTCAACCTCCGACTTGGAATAAATCTGGATGTCATCAATAAAGACAACAACACACTGATCCAAATACTCCCTGAAAGTTCTGTTCATTTGATCCATAAAAACAGCAGGAGCATTGGTTAGTCCAAAAGGCATGATCTTGAATTCATAATGTCCATACCTCGAACTGAAAGCCATCTTCGGAATGTCTGATTCTCGGACGGGGATTTGGTGATATCCAGACCTTAGATCGATCTTGGAAACACAGAAGCACCCTTAAGTTGATCAAAAAGATCATCAATTCTGGGCAGATCGAGGATATTTGTTCTTGATCGTAACCTTGTTGAGATCACGATAATCAATACACAGGCGCATCGAACCGTCTTTCTTCTTGACAAAAAGAACAGGAGCGCCCCAAGGGGAAGAACTTGGACGAATGAAATCTTTCTCAATCATTTCATCCAATTGCTTGCGTAGCTCTTGCAACTCAACAGGAGCCATTCTGTAAGGTTCTTTGGCGATCGGGCCAGTACCAGGCACGAGTTCAATAGTGAATTCCACATCTCGTTCGGGTGGAATACCTGGTAACTCCTCGGGAAAAAATCTGCATAATCACACACTATGCGCACTTCCTCAAGTTTAGGGAGTTCAGCAGTTACAGTTACCGTACATAAAAATGCTTGGCAACCTTTTCTCTGCATTCTGATAGCCTTCATGCCAGAAATAATTTTGATACCCTTCTGTCTTCGACCACCACGGTAAGACACTCGAACACCTTCGGGGGTCTTCAGAGAAATCTTCTGATCTCAACACTGAAACTTTGCATCATACTGAGCTAACCAATCCATTCCCAAAATAACGTCGAACTCAGCGAGAGGGAACTCAAGGAGAGTAGAAGGAAGAATAGTACCAGCAAAGAGAATAGGTACATTCTGGTAAGCTTTAGAACAGTCAACAATTTCACCAGAAGGAAGGGAAATAGGTATTGATTCAGCTTGACAGGGGGTTAAGGATAGTTTTGAAGCCAAAATATTAGATATGACAGAAGTGGAAGCGCCAGTATCAAATAATATATAAGCACTAACACCAGAAATCAGAAACATACCCGTAACCACATCAGGATTAGCCTCAGCGTCGTCACGGCTCATCACAAAGATACGTCCCTTACGAGGAGCGGGAGTAGTAACAGCGCCAGCTGCAGTAGCCGTATTGGTCGCTGCTTTCTTCGGGTAGAAGGTAGAGCGGTGTCCCACTTCTCCACAGTGGAAACAGGTAATAGGGTTACCCTCACAAGTCAAACCAGGATGATAGGCCTTCTTGCATTTGAAACAGTTAGAATCCTTCTTGTTGTTGGGCTTCGAGTTGAAATTGTTTTTCTTGAAACCACTACCTGTAATAGCATACAGTGGAGTCAGAAATTTTAGAAGAAAAGAAAGTAAAAGAAGAAGAGAAAGGAAAAATAATCCAGACCTCCAGAGTTGAACTTCTTAGAAGAAGATGAAGAGTTATTCCCAGAATGGGTGAAAGGTCGTTTATAACCAGATGATGGGTTCATAGATTTCACCCGCTCAATAGAAGACTCCGCGTAAAGCGCGGCATTATAGAGCTCATTAACAGTTGCGAGACTCCGGGGCATGTTGAGAGTGATATCCGCTCGAAGTCCTCCACGATAAAAGAAGGCTCGGGAATTCTCATTGAGTAACAGATCTCCAACATAATTCGCCAGGAAGTGGAACCGAGTGGTGTAAGCTTCTACAAACATGGTATTTTGGCGCAGAGCGTTGAATTCAGTCATTCTCTGATGCCTCATCTCCTCGGGATAGAATCTATGCTCTAAGAGAGCCTTGAACTGAGTCCAGTTGAATCCTAGAGTTTGAAGTGCAGTCGGGCCAACCTGGGTCTACCATTGGTCTGCATCGTCTGACAGGTACAACACAGCTAGGCCCACCTTCTGATTCTCGGGGGCGGAGTAAATTCCAAACTGCCGTTCCATCAGTCGAAACCAACGGTTAATGACTTCGGGGTCCACGGAGCCATCATAAAAATCCAATCTGCTTTTAGCCATTCCTTCAGTTGCGTGAGAGAGCTAAAGGGTTTCTGTTGGTTCCGGTTGTTCATCTCGTTCATGGCCTGCGCTATGTTGCGTAGCGTGGCAGCCAGTGCTTTGATACCTCCCTGATCATTGTTGTTGTTGTTGTTGTTGTTTCGGTTACCTCTTCTGGCCATCTTGAAGTTCACAAATAACAACATAAAATCAATGCTAATCATCGAGTTCAGGAACAGATAATCTTAACAGTTAAGTCCTTATCTGTTTCTACCCATTTCTAATAATATCTTTATTTACTGTTTAAATAATTTACTGGTATTTTTCCCTAATTTCAGGTGTGTAAGTGTCGGGAGCAGTGATGCTCTGATACCAACTGTAATCCCCTAGAAATTCTAACGCGATACAGTGGCAGAAACATGTAGAGTCGGGATTAAAACACACTGTAACTATGTCTTAGTAAATTAAATTGGTAAAGTCAAACGTATGCCATACATAAAAATGGCTAATATTTAAAACAATCCACAAAGAGGTTAAAGAATCCTTAAGACATAATTGTTTAAAAAAAAATCAAGCAGGATCCAAGACTGCACGCTAGCCCACACCCTCCGGAAAACAAACACGTATACCTGCCATGTTAAAACATAACAACCACAATCAGTGGGGAGTAACGTCAACGTTCTCCCAGCCGTATAACAGGATTTTAAAACTGTACTTACTACTATAGAAAAATAATAAAAATGGAAAACAGTAAAACATCATATTAAAATAAGTTTTCAGCGCAAAACCAAAATATTAAAATGGGTTACCGAAGAAACATAAAAATATTTGCCAACCCGCAAACCAATTTATATCGATAATAAATGAAATAATCGAAATGGCGTTATGGATAGGATTAATGTAGTATCTAGACTTTCACTAGGACAATACTAAAACTAGTTTCGAGAACTTAGTCAAAACAAATCAGACTTCGGTCTCTAACTAGGCAACTCAACCTTAACAGGACTGCGTCCAGCGAGGTCCTAGCTTAAGTAGTGCACACCCCTCCTGGATACAAACCATACCCAGTTCAACCCGACGCGACTTACACGATGCGATATCTAAGTTTAAGGTAAACATACACCCTCCTGAACACAAACCATGCTCAGTTCAACGACCAATGTGTCTCAACATAGACACACCAGCTTTATAGTTGATGGCAAAACGTACAGCCCAGACTATATTACTCTAAACCCACACTTTTCCTTGTTCCATAACTCCAAAACAAGCCATTATCGATAATTAGAAGATGTATTCAATAATATAAACAATAAGAGAACAAAAGGAAAAAGAACCAATTTCCAAAAGAGGAAACTTTCTATTTTAGGAAACTTCTATTTTTAGAAACTTTACCAAAAATAACATCATATCAAAATAGCAAAAATATTAGTTTATACTAACATCACATTTTTAGTAAACGATATAGATTTATAAAACTAATACTTTCGGCCTTAACAATATTAATTACCAAAGTGAACATTTAATTTTATGAAATTATTAAAATATCGTATAACCGTTATAAAATTATTAAAAATGTTTTAAACATTTTAATATTACTTATTAGGGTGTTTTCAAAAGTTATAAAGCTAAAATTCCCTAATTATTATTAGTTTCGACAATAAAATTATAAATAGGATTTTACGGCAAACATCAAATTAAATATTTGAACGTCTTTATTTAATTAAACCAACAAATAAATTTAGAGTATGTTAAGGGATGATTTAACTCTTAAAGTTTCAGATTTAAATACTTTCAAAATTTCTGGAAAAATAATTCTTTTAGGTAAGACGAAGCATTTTAACGATAAATCACAATTTGTCTGAAAATCAATACTTATTAATTAAAGACTTTAATAAATAGTACAAAAAATACGTAAAATAGTTAAAATATATTTATGGACATTCTGTCCAGAATTTTGTTTTTCCAGAATTCTAAAACTCGGTTTCTAAAGCGTTTTCTCGTTAATCGTCCAATCTCGACAATAACGATTAATAAAAATAGTAATTACAAAACGATTTAAGTATTAATATCCAAAAATTATTATTAAACCTAAAAATCATGATTTTCCAGAATCTACCATTTTTCCAGATTTCCAAAAATTCCAGATTTAACAAATCCCGTCAAAACCGTCTTTAAAACCCGTTTTCACAATTAACGATTCCATTAACAAAACTTATCGTTCCTAGCATTTTATTAAGACACTAAAAATCATAAAATTATATTTTAATATGAAATCATCATAATCATAATTTTTTCCAGATTTAAACCAAAGACCATAAATCGAGAATTTAAACAACAAACACGGTTTTAACGATAAACGATGATTTAAAGTGATTAATTAATTCATCCACTTAAAAATTCCGAAAAATTATGAAAAAAAAATCAAAAAATCCTATTTCACCAGAAATTTTCACCACGTCAAAAATCAGATTAAAATAAAATGTTTAAGTACTAGAACTAAAAATCGGCTTTTAATCGTGTTTGTCCGTAAACGGTAATAATTCAATAATCGATATCAAAAATATCAGAAAAATTCTAAATTATTAAAAATCATCAAAAACAACATTTTTCCAGAATATAAACATATATTACATGTTTAGGCCATATATTATGATTTTACAAACTAATATAACAATTTAATCGTTAATCTCGTAAAAGCGATAAAAATACCGAAACATGCAAATTTTCAACTTTTCAAAATTGTCCAGATTTTATGACATACATATATTGCCAAAATAAAACATAAAAATATATACATGCAAATACTCAATTAAAATCATGAAATACCGAGTAACATCGACGTTACCTCTACTCCAAGTCTGAGTCGATAATATATTCGTCGGCTTCGGGATCGTCCAAAAATCCTACCAAATACGAAAATCATGGCAGAAAAATACCATGAGAAAACTAATAAAAATCAAGGTAAATATTGATCGAAAACGACGTCGATTAATACCTTAACGAAGAGAACGGAAAGAGGTTTATTTGACGACGAATTTGAGTCGATTAAGACTAGAATTGAAGCAAAAATAATCCTAGAGTAGGAGGGAGTGCCACGGCCAAAAAGGATGAAGGTAGAAATTTTTTTAACTTTTGATGAATGAATAAAGTGATGTAAGAAAATGGATGGTTTCATAAATATAAATGGGATTAATGTTTTGATGAAAACTATGTGAACAATACTAAAGTGGTCGGCCAAATAAGAAGAGAAAGGAGTATGAAGAGTTTTGATAATAATGCAACAATGAATGAAAAGAAAAAATCTTACTTTTACGTTTTAACGTGATAAAATGAAACGTTTAAATAAAACGTAGTAAAACTTGTGACCAAGAGCTTAGTCGGTCCAAAATGTGAGGAAATGGTCTCAAATAATTTATAAGTTGATAAAAAGTATAATCGTAAAATAGTTAAAGGCATTTCAAAGTAATTCGAGTAAACCTCGCGTAAGAAAATAATTATTCGCGAAGCTTCGTAATAAAATCATTAACAACTAAAATTTTGTAAATAAAAATATTTACTAGTTGAGAATATTATAGAAACGTATTCAAACATTTTTAGGAAAAGGAATAACTTAAATTCGAGTTTAAAAATGTCAATCCGAAGAGAAATAGAATTCCTTGCGGAAAAATTAATTAGTTTACGAAGAAACCAAATAAATGGATCTAAAAGAATTTAAATCTTTGAAATTAAAAATAAAAATCATTAAACTCAAAATAAAATAAAATAGAGCTTAGTAAAATGATGAAATATGAGGCCGCAAAGTGACAGAGTTAAGACGGAGTCCTAACGGAAAGAATAAAAAAGCTTAGAAAAAATAGCGGGTGTTACATTATGATGCAATATTTCTATGTCGAGACCAGAAAATATCTTTGAAAGGTCCTGATGGTGCTCGTGTCATGTATCGAGGTGGTAGACGTCAAGAGGGTATTAAGATTATATCCGCTATGAAGATGCTAAGTTTACAGAGGAAGGGTTGTCAAGTATTCCTATGCTCTGTGACTAAAACTCTGGAGCTACCTAAACTTGAAGAGGTACGCATTGTGAGTGAATACCCCGATGTATTTCATGAAGAATTACCTGGTATTCCCCCGGAGCGAGATGTTGAATTCACCATCGAAATCGTACCAGGTACTGGACCAATTGCTAAAGCTCCCTATAGAATGGCTCCTGCTGAATTGCAAGAATTGCGCAAACAGCTCGATGAAATGATTGAGAAGGACTTTATTCGTCCTAGTTCTTCCCCGTGGGGTGCTCCTGTACTATTTGTAAAGAAGAAAGACGGTACTATAAGGCTATGTATTGACTACCGAGAGCTCAATCGGGTTACAGTCAAGAACAAGTATCCTTTACCTATAATTGATGATCTGTTCGACCAGTTGAAAGGTGCTTCTGTGTTTTCCAAAATCGATTTAAGGTCTGGTTATCATCAGATCCCAGTTCGAGAATCGGATATTCCTAAAACCGCTTTTAGTTCGAGGAACGGCCACTACGAATTCAAAGTTATGCCGTTTGGACTAATTAATGCCCCTGCTGTCTTTATGGATCAGATGAATTGCAAATTCCATGAGTATTTGGATAAGTGTGTCGTTGTCTTTATTGATGACATCCTGATTTATTCGAAGTTTGAGGATGAACACGTTCAGCATTTAAGAATCGTCCTAGGCATCTTGAGAAGTGAAAAGTGGTTTGCTAAATTCTCTAAGTGCGAGTTCTGGCTACCTGAAGTTGCCTTTTTGGGTCCTGTAGTCACGAAAGACGGTATCAAGGTTGATCCAGCTAAGATTTCGGCCATTGCTAACTGGAATAGCCCCACTGATGTCGGTGAGATCCGTAGTTTCTTGGGCCTTGCCGGCTATTATAGGGGATTTGTGCAAGATTTCTCTAAGATAGCTCGTCCAATGACTCAGTTATTAAAGAAGGAATCCAAGTTTATTTGGTCTGAAACCTGTGAAGATGCTTTTCTCGAGCTCAAAAAGAGACTCACTTCTGCCCCAGTTTTGACCCTGCCTGACGAAGGTGTTGGTTTTGAAGTATTCTGTGATGCTTCCAAGTTTGGTTTGGGTTGTGTCCTTATGCAGGATGGTAAGGTGATCGCTTATGTCTCCAGACAATTGAAAGTTCATGAGGTGAATTACCTTACTCACGATTTGGAGTTGGCTGCTGTTGTACATGCCCTCAAAATTTGGAGACATTACCTATATGGAGTAAAGTGCAAGGTGCATACCGAGCATAAGAGCCTACGATATCTCTTTAT
The DNA here is from genome assembly GCA_958450325.1 of Agrostemma githago. Classification (NCBI taxonomy): domain Eukaryota; kingdom Viridiplantae; phylum Streptophyta; class Magnoliopsida; order Caryophyllales; family Caryophyllaceae; genus Agrostemma; species Agrostemma githago. The sequence continues at coordinate 57,193,295 of OY288242.1, forward strand.
GCAGAAAGATTTAAATGCGAGACAAAGACGTTGGGTTGAATTGGCCAGTGACTATGATTTGGAACTGGTGTACTACGAGGGGAAGGCTAATGTTGTGGCAGATGCCTTAAGCAGAAAGAATATTCATGCCCTTGTTTCTCATCCTTGTCTACCTGAAGAGTTGACTCGTAAGTTTGACAAGATCATAATAGGTGTGGAGATGGACGGTGAAGATGAGTGTGTTAGTGCCCTGTTTGCTGAACCTGCGTTATTCCGAGAGATCCGTGAGAAGCAGTTGTTGGATTCATTTATTGCAGGTATTCGAACCAAGATGGGTCTAGGTAAGGTCGTTGACTTCGCTGAAGATTCAAATGGTGCTTTGAAGTTCAAGGATCGTTGGGTCATTCCTGCTGAAGAGGAATTAAGGAAGCAGATTCTAAATGAAGCTCATAAGACTCCCTATTCGGTGCATCCTAGAGGTGATAAGATGTACAAAGACCTGAAGTTGCAGTTTTGGTGGCCATATATGAGAGACGATATTGCTGCTTATGTAAGTAAATGCTTGACTTGTCAACAGGTGAAGTTTGAGCATAAGAGACCTGGTGGTTTGCGACAACCATTACCTGTGCCTGAATGGAAATGACAGTGTATTGCGATGGACCTTGTTATGGCAATGCCAAGAACCGTAAATGGAAGAAACGGTATTTGGGTAATAGTTGATCGTTTGACCAAGTGTGCACGCTTTGTTCCTATTCGTGATACCTAGAGTTTGGAAAGGCTTGCTGAAGTATATGTTGCTGAGGTGGTTCAATATCATGGTGTGCCATTAGAAATCGTGTCTGATCGAGACCCGAGATTCTGTTCTAAGTTCTGGAAGGCTTTGCAGAGTGCATTGGGAAGTCAGTTGTTGATGAGTATTGCTTTTCATGCTGCAACTGACGACCAATCTGAGAGAACTATTTAGACTTTGGAGGATATGCTCCGTGTTTGTGCCCTAGATTTTCAAGGTAGTTGGGACCGACAATTACCATTCATTACAAGAAATACTTCATATAGCTACCAACCACGCGCGACTGATAAATTCAGTAGATAATTTTGCAACTGAAAGTACAACATGCGACTGATATTAGTCGCTGGACGAGGAGACGGATTTTAAAAAAATTAATTATCCTTAACGACCGAAATCAGTCGCTAAAATAATGGGCGCGCGATGGAATTTCGGTCGCTAAATTAGTGAAATGGCTACGGATTTAGCGACTGAAATCGGTCGCTAATAGAAGTGGCGCGCGACCGATTTTGGTCGCTAAAGATTTCAATTGTTTTTTAAATTTACGAACACCCCCCCACCCCCGGCTCATTCACCCATTTCGGTCTCTCTCTCTAAAAACCCTCCCCCCTCTCTCTAACACTAGGCTCCTCTCCATTCCTCTTCATTCCTTCTTCAATTCTCTCATTTTTCTTAAGGTATGTTTATCTATCTATATTTAGTTTCAATTATTTGTTAATTTCTGTTTTTATAGATATAAATAAATTAGTTATTGGGTTGGATAGTTTTTTAGTTGTCGGAATATTTAGTGTAGTTAGAATGTTAATCGCCAATAGGTTCCCCAATTTGAAATAGGTAGATTGTTAGTATAAAATTAGGGTTTGTGGTAAAGTAGTTGAATGAATTGGGTTGTTTTGATGTGTTAGGAAATTGGAAGTAAAATACAATTATGCCGATTTAGTGATGTAATTATGGACGAATTGGGTGGAATTAGTACTATGTTTAGGTGAAATTATTTCAATATTATGATGTCAATTTCTAACTTTCTACTATTATATGTCTGCAGATATGACGTTGGGCAGCAAGCTGCGGTTTGGTAGTTCGAGCAGCAGCAGGAACAGGGACCAGCAACAGTAGGAAGACCAAGAAGAGAACCGGCGGGAGGACGAACACCAAGTGGAGAACAAGGAGGAGGTTCATGGCAATGAGCAACCAGAACAACCACAACAGGATCCAGGGCTTCTATATACCGACGAAGGGCGCCTAATTATTAGCCCGGAGAACACATGGTGAGACGTTATATTTCCATTTTTTGTTGAGTTCTCCTACAACAGCAGTTATCATGTTTCTATCAAGATGGCTCCGTTTGAGGCACTTTATGGTCGAAAGTGTCCTAGTCCTGTGTGTGGGGATGAGCCTCGAGAAGTGAAGACTTTAGGACATGATTTCTTAGCCGAGACCGTGGATGCGGTTGCAGTTAATTCGTTCCAGGATGAAGGCTGCTCAAGATCATCAGAAGTCTTATGCTGATGTGCGTCGAAGACCCCTTGAGTTTGAAGTTGGTGACCTAGTATTTTTGAAAGTCTCGCCGATGAAAGGTATGAAGAGATTTGGGATAAAGGGTAAGCTTAGCCCTAAGTTTGCTGGACCATATCCCATAGTAGAGAAAATCGGTGTGGTGGCATATAAGCTGGAATTGCCTGCTTCTATGGGTAAGGTGCATGATGTGTTCCATGTCTCTCAGTTGCGTGGATGTGTTAGTGATCCCGAGCATGTACTGAAACCTGAGGTCCTCGAGTTAGAACCAGATCTGACTTACGAGGAGAGACCTATTCGTATCACCGATAGAAAGGAGAAACGACTAAGAAATAAGGTTGTTCCCATGGTGAAAGTTCTATGAAGGTGTAATCGCTTTGAGGAGGAGACTTGGGAGACCGAATCTTCAATGTTAACCAAACATCCCCATTTGTTTGAGTAAGATATACTCATTTCCTTTCCGCTCTCTTTTCGTTCCTACAAGTTTCGGGGACGAAGCTTTTTTTAGTGGGGAAGGTTGTAACACCCACTATTTTATTAATAAAACCGACTTTTGTTACGATTATATCGTAACTCTATACTCTATTCCGTCAATTTCGATAGTCCGTAAAATATCCTTAAACTCAAAACAGTTCATTTCCCAACTTATTGCTCAACCGATATTTTCACTTATATTGGCCTAAGCATTAAAATAGTTATTATAACACATGTTACATTATCATTTATATTATTTTATGATCTACACTACTTAGCTAACCACCTATTCCTATTCCTACTCTCCTACTCCTACTCCAATTGTTGCTACGTAAGATTAGCTTAGAAGTGAGTTTGTATGCAAACTCTCAACTTCCCATCTTATTTGTTTGCTTGTGCTTCATAAAGGAAGCATATGAATGTTCTTCTTCCTCTCTTTTTTTCAACCGTGTACCATCTCTAATCTACCTCACAAAAGCATTCTTCGTTCTTGCTCTTAATTCATCATCTTCCGTTCTAAACTTAGGGTAATTTAATTACTCTTAATCCGCATCATTCTTAGTTTTTTTTAGAGTAGCTTTTATATGGTCGTAACACCATATACGTATACCGTTTTGTAGGCTATTTGGAGGATCCCGAGGCAGACGAGTATATTGTCGATTCAGATCTTGAAGACTAACAAGGTAACAATGATGGCACGACTCGGTATTGCGTGATATGTATGTCGTAGTTGCTTGTAGTAATGTTAAAAATCGTATTTTTACTATTAGACCTGTTTTACTACGAAGTATATTATTATGATAATAGTTTTTATCGATTTCTCACATGTTGTTTCTATCGTTTTTAATGTTACAATTCGCTTGCAATAATTTGGCATGCATCGAATCTACACAATTACTATAAAGCCGAGACCAAAACGTAAAAATAACAATTTATTTATTATATTTCGTGAAATTTTAGGATAAATTACCAAATTGGAAGTTTTATTGTTTTTAACATAATTACAGCGTGTTTCAGAATCGATTAGTGTTTTTGTACGATTTATTACTCATGTTGTCAGATCTTATTTTCAAAAAGTTTGAAAAGATACTACTGTTTATTTTAACTCTATTATACGTCCTTTAAATTTCGTAAATTAAATCGAAGTACTTTCTCCACAACAAATCGTTTATGAAACTGTGACAGATTAGTTCGCGAATCTGTCAGTTGTTGTAAAACCTAATTTAAAACCTATGATAAACTTTGAATTTAATTTTGGTAATTTAGGTACATTAACATTAAAACGTCTAGTTAATGTTTCTAATTGGATTTGTTTTATAATAAAATTTGAAACATGTTTTATTAAAGAAATACTATCAGGTGTCGGATTCTGACAGTTTATAAAACTACGAATAAAAACCCCTGTTAAGTTAGGAATTTCGATTATATCATTTTGATTATTAATGATTTAATTATGAAGTTTATAGTAAGACAGTGCAAATCTGAAAAATCTGTAAATTTGTAATTTATTATTACTTTTAATTACTTAAACTCCAACCTTTTGAAAAATAATTATGATTTTTACTTTCTTTGACTTTTAATCATTAACTATACATTTATATAATAAATATAATGTTGATGTCTCAAGGCCTAATATTAAATATTTTATATAACTCATATGTTAAACGATTTCTAATTATAGTAACACCAATTTTGGGAAAGTTACTATTTGAAGAAAGTTTCTATCTTTGGAAAGTTACTATTTCGGGAATATTTAAGATATCTTCGGATAAAATACTTATAATGGTTTGAATGTGGAATAATGTTCGAAAAAAGAAGTTACAGTATATAAGTCTAGGATATATTGGTTGTTACCATCAGCTATATGGTCAGTGTATCTGCGTCAGGAATACATTGATTGTCGAACTGGGTATCGTTTATGCTCAGGAGTCATGCGCATGTACTTAGGCTAGGACCTCGATGAACGCAGTCCTATTGTAGTTTGAGTTGTTTGGTGAGAGGGCTTAGGAGTCGCTTCGTGGGCACTAAGTTCCTTAACTAGTGAGGCTTAGGAGTCGCTTTGTGGGCACTGAGTTCCTTATCTAGTGACACTTCGGTGTTGTTTTGACATATCTCTTGTAGTAAAAGTTGTACCGATCATCGGTTTTATATTCCATTATTCGTTTTGACGCCGTTAGGCTGCTGAATTATTTTCTGGTTTTGAATATATTATAATATATAATGTTTTCAATTTTAATCTATTTTCTTATATTATGCTTCTATTGCTTATATATTATGTAATATGGCTGGGAGAACTGCCTGAGTTGCTCCCCACTGAATTGTGGTTGTTATGTTTAACATGGCAGGTTATCTGTTTTGCGGGATCGGGTTTAAGCTAGCGAGTAGTCATGATCCTACTCATTTATATTATTATCGGAAATTTCCCATGGTACCCTCGAACTATGTCACATTACACATGGTACCCCTACTTTTAAGTTTGTTCACATGGTAACCTTGTGTTTTATAGTTTAGTTCCCGATTTGCCCTTACCCAAATTTCCGTCATGACGCCGGTAAATTCTGTCATCACTCAACAACTACTTTTTTTTTTCAAAAAGTGAGGTGTTCTCATGGTACCCTTAAGTTTTCATAGTTGTTCCCATGGTACTCTTAAGTTTTCATAGTTGTTCTCATGGTATCCTTAAGTTTTCATAGTTGTTCTCATGGTGTTTCTGAAAGAAAAGTAACAACTCATTGAAGCAAAGCAACGACTAGTTTACTGAACTAGCCGTTACACAAGTGCTTATAAATTCACTCCCCTTTCTATTTTGGCAGAAGAAGATCAAACAATCCACACTTACTCACTCAACCTTTTCACCTCCTTCTTCACTTGTACAAAAAAAATGGAAAAACTTCATCACCATAACCTTGAAGCTCGATCATCCGGAAACATCAATTTTTTCCATTTTTTTGTACAAGTGAAGAAAGAGATGAAAAGGTTGAGTGAGTAAGTGTGGATTGTTTGTTCTTTTTCTGCCAAAATAGAAAGGGAAGTGAATTTATAAGCACTTGTGTAACGACTAGTTCAGTAAACTAGTCGTTGCTTTCCTTTCAGGGGTACCATGGGAACAACAATGAAAAATTTAAGGGTGCCATGAGAACAACTATGAAAACTTAAGGGTACCATGAGAACAACTATGAAAACATAGGGGTACCATGGGAACTCCTTTCCTTTTGAAGAAAAGTAGTTGTTGAGTAATGTAATTAATTTTGGTCATAACTTAACGGCGTCATGACAGAAATTTGGAAAAGGTCAAATCGGGAACTAAACTATAAAACTCAAGGTTACCATGGGAAGAAACTTAAAAGCAGGGGTACCATGTGTAATCTGACATAGTTCGAGGGTACCACGAGACTTTTCCCTATTCTTATTATTATTATTATTATTAATGTTGTTTCGTTTTATGGATTGTTTTCCCAAATTTTGGAAGTTTTATTTTCGCACTTTTTAAGAAAAGTGGCATTTGTGTCAGACTTACCTTTTGATCATACAATAATCTATTAGACATCAATGTGTTTCAATCCCATCGACAATGATTCCGCCACTGTTTTGCATTAGAATCTCTAGGGGATTACATAACACTTACACTAGCACCTAAATCACATAACGCCTTATCGATCGATAAGGTGCCATTAGTGCAAGGAATCGGGAAAGTACCGGGGTCCTTTAGCTTCGGTAGGGCTTTGTTCTATAAAAATGCACTACACACTGCAGTAAGAGCGACGGTTTCTACCTCACCAATGCTTCTCTTCCGAGTCAAGATGTCCTCCATAAACTTGGTATAAGACGAGACTTGCATAATGAGCTCGGTAAATGGGATCGTAACCTGCAAATTCTTCACAACCTCCATGAACTTGCCAAATTGGGTGATGTAGACATCCAGATTTGGACCTGGTGGCTGCAGAAGTCCCCAAGAAACACCCAATGACGACAGGACTGCAACGCGACGCGGGTTCGCGATGTTGTAGATAGTTTTTATATAGAACGGATCAAATAATTACTCGGAAAAATTAAAACTAACATGATGGCAGCCTTAGTCGTGTCGTTACGGTTGCATAGACACTAATTAGAGTCAATTCTGACACTGGGACCCCGAGTCGGTCCCGAAACCCAAACCGAGTCAGCACCGCGCCAAGCGAACCTCGGGATGCACACCCGAGGCCCACTAATGATCACGACGCTAGGTCAAGCCACGGGAAACCTTAACACCCAAGAAATGTATTATACACCCGTCTCACGGTTTTGAAAAGTATCAAAACCGTATCCTCAAAATCCCAACCGCCCCGCCCTACGCGCCTTGGTCTCCCCACGCAGTAGCCCAGGCGCCTGAGTCCTGGAGCGCCCCAGCTCAGGCGTCCATATGGGCGACGAGGGCCGAAAACACCTATAAATACCCCCCTTCATGCCCTCATTTCGACACACAATTCTCATTCTTCTCTTCCCCCTCTAAACTCTCGCTAAGGTCTCGCACTCCGACACCCGAGGCAAACGATCCACTCGATCGTAGTTCCGATAAAAATGCGACATCGACGCTACTCCTCACCTTCGAGCACCCCACTCGATACCGAGGTGCCTATGATCGACTAGCTCAAAACTAGTAGCAGAGTTCTGCCGGATTAGCCGCGGAACTAGTCCTTAGCAACGAAGCTCTGCCGGAGTAGCCGCGGGAAGGTCAAACGGTAACGGAGTTCTGCCGGAGTCACTGGTCAAGCTAGGAGGATCCGCCTGTTGATCGAGTCGTCACTAGTTTTCCATCTAAATAAAACTTTCCATATTTGTACTTTCTATTATTATGCACTACGACAACACTAGATGTGGGCGCTAGGCCCACGAGCATCTACTAAAATACGTAACGTCCCAACTTCAACCACAAATACTAAAACACACTAAATAGACCCGAGTAATTCCAAGATCCGTTCTCAAAATTATCTATGGATCGAGTCCCGTTTAGTGTATACTCCGAGGGTGCAACTCCTCACAATGTGATTTACTTACATTTGCATTTACAGTTTTTCGTATGATTTATTGCTTTCATGACCTTATAATCGCATGCTAAATCACCTAACACGGAATTCAAAACGTAAAATAACTAAAACCGAACAAAGTGATGGTTTGGTTCCGTATTAGTCCCGGTGCTCGCCTTATTAAGTTCGATGCATCTCTATTAATACCGAGCCCACGCATCTTAAGCAGAATACCAGGTAAGGTATACCACGAGAACGACTAATATCCGTAATATCACGCTAAAACTGATTTGCTAATACTTATAATATTAGTACTCTCTACTCTCCTACATGCATCTTTTCATGGCCTGCTTGTCACGTGAAATCGCATGCAAAGAATGTAAACACAACTACTTCGATGATAAAACTTACCTGTCCTTAAAACAACTGACGTAGCAAGAAACATAGGGTTAAAATAACGGATGTTACAGTACTTCCACTACAACAAACGAACTAGGATATCAGCCCACCGATTGATTAGTAGAGGTCGTTCTAGTGCGGGCGGGATTGGGTGTTGACATCTATCGGATGTTGGCTTCTCAATACGTACCCTCACCCCTTACTTAGAATCGACGGTTTCCGGATGTCAGAAACCATTGGCAATGAAAGTCATTCCAGGCATGGAGTGCTTAAAGGTACATGTCTTTATCTTTAGGTCCCGTGCCACTCAACTTTGAGCCGGCAAGGGATCAAAGTTGACTTGAACGGTTTCCGAGTCCCCATAATTGACTCGGTGGCGACTCCACAAATCGGCAACGAATTCAGTTCACTAAAAAGGTCGCCTTACCAAATGAACCAGCCTTTAAACATTTACAACCACGACTCGTGCGATTCCCAAACGAAAATATGGGTGCCCGCACCCGTCTAGTACAACTTCGGATCGTCATCCGACACTTCGCCCCGTATGCGAGATCGGACCGGCCCCCGGCAGGGAGGGGGCCACGTGGGTGGCCGCCGACACACGATAAAAACCGGGTCGGTCCCGCGCGGGAACGCGCGGGGCGTTGACAGGTGCGGACGGACGTCCACAGTTTGGCGACTCCGCTGGAGATTTGGAAACAAGTTTCCAGCGGTGGTGTAACTTGAAGGAGGTCGGTGAAGCTCATTTCTTAGTTCCTAGTTGTGGTCACTACAGGTTCTGCCCTAAAAAGCCCACCCTAACCGATATTAGGACCAATCGACCTCTGCGCGGTAAGATCTTTAGGGACACGCGAAGAGATCCTCGGTTGACGCTCCGGCCGCCTAACGCGTAACCCGCGGGATTAATAAGCAGATAGTCCAAACAAACGGTAGGACAATCGTCTCCCCAGATCATTGTCAATACCTAAGTAAAGACTATTCGTGGGCGGTAGCCTACCCTAACCTACCCGTGTCTGCATCATGCATGAGTGTATACATTCCTAGTTATGTGTAGCGTGTTTTCAAACAACCCAAGTAAAACACTAAATATCTGGATTCAACCACGCCAACGTATTCAACCGCACCCAATTCCGTTTTCGAAAATACTTCATCTTTTCAAAACGACCATTTAAACATCAATACTCCGATCAAATCGTGATTTCTAAAAAGGGAAAACATTTTTAGATGCCGTTATCAAGGCAAAATTTACACTCACTGCTTTCAAAAAAAAAATGTTTTCGATGCCATCACCTTGGCCAAATTAAAACCCGTCAACAACGATTACCGTTAATGCAGCCGAAACTCCCAATTAATGGGGTTAAGGACGAGGTTACATTTTATTTCAAAAAGAGAAAAAACTTTTTACACACATACCGTTAACACAACCAAAGCTTCAATTAATGAAGTCATGGAACTCAAAAAACGGTCACACTTTCAAAACATTTTTTTACAATGCACCCTCCACCGTTAAATGCTAGTCAATACAACCAACGAACGTGGGTCACCAGTTTTAAGAGTTCTTCAAAAAAAAAAGGGACGAAAGTTTTCTAAAACACCATTCGCCACCTAAATCCCTCACCAAGGATTTGGTCACACTTTTAAGAACACTGTCATTAGACTTCACACTCTACCACGAGCGTTACATGCATCACAAGTATCAAAGTAGCTAAATAATAGTAGTTTCGGTAAAATCACGTAATCATTTTCAAAATCGGTTTTCCTAAAGAGCTGCGCTACTTTCAAAAAAGAGAGACATTTGCACCTTTGTTATCGCTGGATTCCCGGCGCACACATATGGCAACACGCTTTCACGTCACAGATGATGTCGTCGCGCCATCGTTACACTATTTCTACAAACCATCCTTTTCAAAATTTTGCAAAATTGGTCGTTTTCGAAAGAAACATGTATCAAAATTATTTGATCCAGAGCCGGGATCGCAATCAACTTCTTACGTCGTACAACCATGTGATTAACTGTCTGTGTTAGTTATTAGGATCGCCTCAGCTCGAGGTCTTACATTTCAGGTCCTCTCATCCCGAGAAGTCCTCTTTAAACCTCACCACTGAGGTTCGTGTCAAATCGTCTCGTTACAGAGACAGAAATCTCAATAGGCGTTCCGCCGAACACACCAAAAGTTGAAAGCACCTGAGTCCCTAAGCCAGTGACCGCACACACATGCGAGTCAAGGGTCTCGTTCCCACGTCGCTCAGTCGCGAGCGTTCCTCAAGTCTCTTACGTCGTCCGGTGGATCCGATCTGACCTTTTAATTCTTTCCCATTAGAATCATTCCCCGACATGTCGGTAGATTCAAGTGCCATCGAAAGCGTCCGCAATGATGTCAGTGCCCTAGCCAAATTGGTTCGCAACATCCATACTTCAGTAACCCGTTTGACTTTATCCGTCCGTTACATCGATATTCGCCTCAATTTCCTTGAGAGTAGAGACACCGAAAGCGATACAAACGCTAACCTGAGTGATTACCATGCCCAAAAGCCTACCCAGGATAGATTATCCCAATGCTCCGTGATGGTAGGGATTTGCCGCGGGTCCTACCGATCAAGTAATAGCAACTATACCTAACGGTAGCTAGGGTAAGTCGGGTCGTGTCCACGGAGACGGTTGTAGGTGTCTAGTCTAGGTCTACCTAGAAACAAGGCTAAGTCACAAACTAACACAAAGAAACGATAATTGGCAAACTATGATGGTTGAAGAGGTATGAACAAGACTAACAATGAACTAGCTATAACAAGAACTAATGAACCACTAAAGATAACTAAACAATGAACTAGAGGAATGATAGCTAACAAAAAGGATGAATCAAATATGGAAGGGAGTAGGATTAGGTCGGGTTCTTAACTGTAGTAGGGTAATTAGGTGATCAAGGATGTAGGTGTCTCCTAGTTGCTAGAGTCAGTTTGCGCTCTCGCGTCTAAACCTAGGTCAAGGTCGGTTCGCGCTCTCGCGTCAAAACCCAAGTCCGCACTCTCGTGTCTAAGACTATACCCGACACAATCACACACTAGTCAAACAATGAGAAGATGAAGACAAATATGGGAAGCTGTGGACATGACATAGGTCCACCCCGACGCGGCCACCCGCGGGTTTGGGGAGGCGAATGAATCTCCATGAGATGGTCAAATGGAAATTTAAATCGAAGTCGGAGTCGCCACCGAATTTTATGGTTATTCGGAACCGTTCGAGCCCACTCTATGTCGTAGTGGGCCGTGTACAAAATACGGACCATTTCCGATGTCAGAGTTTATTGGGCTCGTCCCTTTGCAGTTCGAGATAGATGCCGACTTGAGCGGTTAATCGTATATTGAATGACTCTCGTTGCCAATGGTTTCGGACATCCGGAAACCACGGTTCTGAGTAAGGGGTGAGGGTACGTGTTGGGAAGTTCACTAAGAACACCCAACCCCGCCCGCACATTAGCGGCCTCTACTAGGATAACGAATGACGTTTTAATGCGCGCGTTAGTTGAACGATGAATGATTATGCAAACATTGTTTTCTAAACATGTGAGGAATTGAACAGGTTGCTAAGTGGTTTAATGCATGCAAAATTAATTGATGTCAAAGTCAAATTTAACATGTGAGATTCGTTTTAGTATAATAAAACAAATGAAATGATGAAATTGCTACAACACAAACAAACGAGTTAGCAACGATTTGTAAAATAATAATAGCAAAGTAGAATAGGCGAAATCGAGAAAATAAATATTAATCGAAATCTGAAAAATATCGTTGAAAAGAACGTTGTTTTGTATAAAAAAAACGAAGTTTGAAAAATAACAAAAAAAAGACGGAAAAGCCGCGGCATAACAGCCGGCCGCGCGACTCGCCCGGGACGCCGGCGGGTCGCGTGGTGGCCTGTTCCGGGTTCGGTTTTCGAAAGCTCGAGGTTCGTATTAAATCGCGTATGAATATTGTATGATTCGTACTCGACTTAATATTTTCGATATTCGTTATATTCGATAGTTGACTACGAAATCAATATCGAATACTTAGAATAGTTTTTAGAAAAGATGTTAATTTTAGAAATCGATCGAAGAATAAATAAAAAACGAACGAAAACGTTAGAAAAAGAAGTCCCGGATTCCAGACCTGCACGCGAGTCGCCTGCACACGGCGCGACTCGCGTGTGGGTCTGTCCGTTTTTAGTTTTATTCGAAAATTATTATTTTGATGAATCGCGTGCAAATTATGAATTAACTTGTATTCGATCCATATTTTCGGTATTCGTCGTATCCGATATTCGATTATGAAATCGATATCGGATATTTAGAATGAGTTTAAAAAAAAAATTGTAAAATAATTCGTTTTGAACGAGAAAAGAAAAGAATTTTGAACACAAAAAAGATGTAACGATTTTTAGTATCGTCGAAATCTTAATATAATTCTTTTCGATACAATATTCGATTATGGAAAAACCGATATCATATTTTTCAGAATATACGTTATGAAAATAGTTTTTCGTTAATAACGATATTAGGAAAATAAAAAAAACGACTCTAGATCCGTAAAAAACGAAACGGACGAAGAGGAGAAAGGGAGAGAAAGGAAAAAATCGGGTTTTGTTGCACCCTCAACCTACATGCTCTTAATGACTCGGATCGGAGCTCGTCGGAATGTGGCTAGACACGGGAGCGTCGAGTTTTGGTTCGGCTAGGAGGTCGGTTCGGATAGGTGAAGGTTTCGGGTATAGGGCCGGTTTTCCTTCGGGTTTGTGACGTGATATCGGTTTCTCGATGCTAAGGATTTATATGTGTCGGGATGCTAGAAAACTATTGCTGAAAAATCGAGTGTGTATGTGCGTGAATTGTATTCTTTCGGTGTGTGGTCGTCTGTGGAAATTGATGCCTTTTGTGTTGGATGCAAGGGGCTATTTATAGGAAATTCCCGACCTTGACTTAGGAGAGTTTGACTACCGCGTAGGAGTTTGAGGGAAATAAGAATTCCGCTTTCTTTTGAAGGAAGAAAGAGGAAACCGGCTGACTTGCTACTGTTTTGGGCTGTCTCGGCCGAGTGTTTTACACTTGGTCGGGAACTCGAATCGGTTTTTGAATAGGATTCCTGTTTGAGCTAGAATTACCGCTTGGGTAAGAAGCTGAGGAGAACGAGAATTCCGCTTTCTTGTAAGAAAAGAAAAGAGGAAAAAACCGGCTGACTTGTACTACTTGGCCGAGTGGTTGCACTCGGTTGAGTGTCTGAGTCGGTTCTCGGATAGGATTCCTACTCGGGATCGAATTCTACCTTAAACGGAATTGTTTATTATTTTTTGTAGCTGATTTTTTGTGGAATTTGAATATGAATCGGACACGTGAGATGTCACGGTCAGTCCGGAAGTCTCGGAAAAAATCCTTGACCGGGTTTTGACTCGGTCGTTAAAAGACGGTTTTACCCCTGGTGACGGATTCGACCCAAATTAGTGTTATTTGACTCGAAACGACCCACTGGGCCTGAATTTGAGGTTGGTTTTGTGAGATTTGTACTCCTTAAAATGCCTAGGCCAAATGTCCATCATTTCGAGCCCATTTCCGAGCATGTAAAGCACGTTAGCGTCCGATCATCATCGGGTGTTTGTCGGGAACTACTATAGACAACTGGCAGTCAAAATGTGGGTGTCTACAGAGCCCCCACTCTGACTGAGGCTTGGACAGGGCGAAAGTCAGAGTAGCCACCAGGTCAATCAAGGATTAAAACCTGGCAGGTTCCGGTCGGGTCGTTTAAGGTCCATTAGACCTGCGTGGAGGGCCCGCCGGCCATGGGCTAGAAATGTACCTGAATTGATGATGATAACTCCTTGGGGAATTTGAACTCGTCATATGAGACTTAAAATGGGCCTGTATGTGGGCTCATCTTGTTAAATACCATTGGGGAGTTATGCAAATCGCATGGTCCTGCTTGAGTCGTCCTGTACATATTTATGCAAAGCTGCAAAATTTTGCATGTAACATTTGTAGGAAAAAAAATGACTCGTGCTGGGGAATAAAATTTTTGAGAAAAGGTTTGAATTTTTGAGTTTGCAAAAGTCTTTGAAAAATTAGGGAAATTTTTGTTTTGACTTTGAAAAGGAATAGGAATGCTCGGGATGACTTAGCTAAGCCTTAGGACAATGGCTTGTATGCTAAATGCTCTAGGATTGGGAATCCTAAGGTGAGGAGGAGAACTTATTTTCATGCTATAAATACTCTTCCTTGCTTCATAAATTTTCATAATTCTCCCAATTCCTTAATTACTTAAAGAAAAGAATAAGCCCTGAAAAATTTATTCTTTCTTTTAGCAAATCAAATATGGGAATCGACCGACTAGTCGGAATGTTGCACGAGTGGTCCAAGTATTTTAGGGATGCCGATAGGGCTATCCTAAATCAGAATGGCGTTACCCAATTGTCCGTGATCCGTCAGATGCAAGTAGATTGCCACTTCTTGGATGCTTGCCTATCCTATTGGGATGATACCTATCATGTATTTGGTTTTCCTCGAGAAGAGATTTGCCCTATTCCTGAGGAAATTGCAGCTGCAGGAGGATGGAATCCTATACTTCGCCCTGCTATCCCTTTTTCAGTTTCTGACCCAAGGAGGAAGTTAAGGGAATTTTTAGGGCTTTCCCATATGGAGGTATCCCGTATGCTAGAAGGAGATACCGTTTCCCTGATCGACCTGGCTGAAAAATTCATGAACCCAGATGATGTCCGAGTCAGGCCGGTTCATAGCCGTAGGGCCTTTACTTTTTGTATGCTCCATGTTTATGCCTTTGAAGGGCATATGGACTTGTTATCTTGCATGGGCCATGTCAGACTTTTTACTGTGGCTGACCTAATGGAGACGGAGCATAGCCCGGCTTGGCTGATTATAGGAGAGATTATCCAGGGTTTGGATAATCGTAAGAGGGATCCGTCAATTCGGCTGACCGGTAGTACTCGGCTTCTACAGGTATGCTGATTTTCTGAATTTTTTGAATTTCCGGCTTCTCCCATTTTCCCGGTTTTGCGCGGTTTTTTCCCGATTTTCCGGCTTCTGCGGTTCTCTCGGTTTTCACGTCTTTTCACGTTTTTTTTTTTCACGTGATTTTGACGATTTTGATTTTTTTTCGGATTTTTCAGTTGTGGCTATTCGGGAGGTTATCGATCTTGGATCCTCCCCTAAATGTGAGCCGATATCAACCCAGGCAAGTTATGTCAAGGAGACGAGCTATTGCCTTTTCCCGCTTTAATACCCAACAATATTGGGATGAGGTGCTATCTTTCCACGGAGGCCTATTGATCCGTTGGGCCGTGCCATGGTGGCCAATTTACCTTTGGACTGGTCTAGAATCTCGAGATAGGGCTAGATATCAGGTAATCCTATCTTTTAGGCAAACAATTCACCTCTTTCCCGATCGCATACTTACGCAATATGGTCGGGCGCAAAGAATCCCAGAAATCGAGGCCGTTGTGAGTGAATCTACTCAGCTGACGGATGTGATGTGTGACGCCTGGATGCAAAGGTGGTATACACGGGCTACTTGGCCTGTTCTTAAAAATTCTCATTCGATCTGGGTAACTGATTCCTATGTAAGATGGACCCGAGCTGATTCAGCTAAAACTCGAGCTGCCCTGAAAATTGACGAGGCCTATGACCTGTTACGCCGGGAGCATGCTAAGGACAATAGGAGCTTCTTTACTGAGGGAGCTACTTCGACAGGTCAGAAAAGAAGATCTAGGACTCAGACTGAAGGGTCCAGTAATAAGGGTGCAAGCCCCCAGACGGACTTAGAAAGGAGACTAGGGCCAAGACTGGCTGCTAAGGACCGACTTGGTCCTCGAGACAGGCTTCCCGAGCCGATCAGGGCTCGGCTTGAACCGGTGCAAAGGGTGGAAAACCCAAAATCGAAGAAACGGGTTCGAGCAAAAGAAGTTCCCCTTGTGATTAGGGAACGCTCGCCCCCGCCCCGTCGGCCTCGGGCTCCACGTGACCCGAAAGATAAGGGAAAGGGCAAAATGTACGAGTAGTCTCCTAAATTTAAGTATTACTACTATTTTTGTGGTGTGATTTTGTCGTTGTTGTTTTTTTTTTTGTGATGCATTTTTTGAAATAATAATAAAAAAGACATATTAGTGAATACCGTTCCCGTCTTTTCGTTATTGCAGTGGTTGTACCCTTTTGAGGGGTTGCCTACGTATCCAAAATTAATGGAATCAAACCTTCCGTAGTTCAGAAGTATTTTTGCAATTTTTCGAAATACACCAAGATTATTAATTCAAGATGTGCAACGGTAGGATAAATGATCCTAACTTATTGACTTGCTTAAAATTTTGAAAATTCATAAAAAAGACTTCTTTTTTTATAAACTTTGCAAATGACATTGAGATAGGGTTTATGGGTAGTAACGCTTCAGCTGGTCCAAGTTTGTTGGATTGACGAACTCGTTCCCGTCCAAGTCTGTTAGCATTACTGCTCCTCCTGAAAGAATTTTCTTTAATAAATATGGCCCAGCCCAATTAGGTTTGAACTTTCCCCTTGGGTCGACTGGTAGCAAAGCTCGAACAGATTTTAGAACTAGATCGCCCTCTTTGATATTCCTGGGCCTAACCCTTTTGTTAAAAGCCCGTTGGATCCTTTTCTGATATATCTGAATATTATTCAGAGCCCGGGATCGTCGTTCGTCTAAGAGAATTAGTGAGTCATATCGAGCTTGGACCCAGTCTGCTTCAGGCACCTGGCTTTTGAGCAGAATCCTAAGAGAGGGTACTTCTAGCTCGACCGGCTGGACTGCTTCCATTCCATATGTCAAATAATATGGGGTTGCTCCGGTTGCAGTTTGAATTGACGTCCGATATCCCCATAAGGCAAAGGGTATCTTGTCGGGCCAGTCCCGATAATTCTCAGCCATCTTTTTAAGAATGGTGACAATTGTTTTATTGGCTGCCTCTACCACTCCATTTGTCTGAGGACGGTAAGGTGACGATGTATGCCTTTGGATCTTGTACTTTTCCAACAAAGTGGCAGTTTCAGCTTGGAAATGGGGCCCGTGATCGCTGATGAACTCGTGTGGAATCCCATATCGACATATAATTTTGTTTTGGATGAACTTAGCCACATGTTTGGCATTCAAGATTCGGTATGATTCGGCTTCGACCCATTTGGTGAAATAGTCGATAGCCACTAGAATAAAACAGTGACCTCCTGTCCCGGAAGGGTTTACTTTCCCGATTATATCAATTCCCCATGTCGAGAATGGCCATGGTGATGTCATTGTATATAATAAGGATGAAGGCATATGCTGAACATTAGCGAAAATCTGACAGTTATGACAGTGTTTAACATACATCTGACAGTCAGTTTCCATGCTATTCCATTAGTAACCGAGTCTTGCGATTTTGCGGGCCAACATATGGGCATTCATGTGTGGTCCGTTTTCGCCATCGTGTACCTCGGCCATAACTCTTTCGGCTCGAGTTTTGTCAATGCATAGAAGTAAAGCCCTCTGTGCTGTCTTCTTATATAGCTGCCCATCGTCTGTGCGGATGAACTGGGTTGCCCATCTTCGTAGAGCTTTCTTGGCCCGGTTTTCAGCTCCCGGAGGATATTCCCCTGACGTCAAGTAGGTTAGAATAGCCTGGTACCAAGGTTCTGAATCAGTTATTTCGATGTCTTGGATAGCGTTGATGTATGCCGGCTCTGACCGTCTTTCGACACAAATGGGCATGCTGGTTAGATGTGCTGGGATATTCAGTAAAGATGCTAACTTTGAGAGAGCATCTGCAAACTGGTTTTCTTCCCGAGGCAGATAAATGTACTCCACTTTTTGGAATTGTTTTTCGAGAACCCTTACTCGCGCTTGGTAAGCCACGAGATTTGCGTTCCGAGTCTTCCATTTTTGCAGGGTTTGATTTATGACTAACGATGAGTCACCGTGGACCCGGAGGTTTGTTACTCCTAAATCAGCGGCGGCTTGCAACCCGTGAATGCATGCTTCGTACTCGGCTGCGTTATTAGTCACGTCAAAATCTAGCTTGATGGATAATGGGGTATGTTCACCTTGTGGTGAGATTAGCAAAATCCCGACACCAAATCCTCGAAAGTTGGATGCTCCGTCAAAGTACAGATCCCATGTGTCAGTGTCAGTATGGAATATGTCTTCATCTGGGAAGGCCCAAGTATCGGTGTGCTCTTCCTCGGATATCGGACTATCGGCTAGAAATTCTGCTACTACCCGGCCCTTGATGGCTTTTAAAGGTACGAACTTGAGGTCAAACTCAGCTAACATTAAAGTCCATCTGGATATACGACCGTTGAGGATGGGCTTTTCGAATAAATATTTGATTGGATCCATTTTGGATAGCACATGTACCTCGTGACTAAGCATGTAGTGTCGGAGCTTTTTAGTGGCCCATACTAGTGCTAGACACGTCTTCTCAAGCATGGTGTACTTGCATTCGTATTCCAAGAACTTTTTACTGATGTAATAAATGGCTCGTTCTTCAGAATCGACCGTCTGGGCTAGCATAGCGCCCATGGCCGTCTCGGTTGTTGTCAAGTATAGTGATAAAGGCAAACCATGCTGAGGTGGCATTAATACCGGTGGAGAGGATAGAATTTCCTTGATCTTATCGAAAACCATTTGACATTTGTTGTCCCATAGTGTTCGTTCTCCTATCTTCAGTTTCTTGAAAATGGGTTCACATACCATGGTTAGCTTTGAAATGAACCGGCTTATATATTGGACTTTCCCGAGAAACCCCCTTATCTCCTTTTCGGTTTTAGGTGGTTGCATCTCGGTTATGGCCTTGATTTTTGCTGGGTCAACTTCGATGCCCCGTTGGCTGACAATGTGGCCCAGTAGCTTGCCCGATGTTACCCCGAAACTGCATTTTTGAGGGTTTAACCTCATGTTGTACTTGCGTAGTCGGGTGAAGAACTTTCTTAGGGCTGCAATGTGCCCGTTTCGGTCCTTTGACTTGACAATCATATCGTCGACATAGACCTCTACTTCCTTATGCATCATGTCATGCAATAAAGTAGTAGCGGTCCGTTGATAAGTGGCACCAGCGTTAATAAGCCCAAATGGCATCACGGTATAGCAGTAAGTCCCGCAAGGTGTGATGAAGGTGGTCTTACTCATGTCTTCTTCCGCCATTTTGATTTGATTGTATCCGGCGTACCCATCCATGAATGATAGAAGGGCATGGTCGGCCGTGTTATCCACCAGTATGTCGATGTGTGGTAACGGAAAATCGTCTTTTGGGCTGGCCTTATTAAGGTCCCGGAAATCTACACATACTCGGACTTTGCCATCCTTTTTGGGTACTGGCACTATGTTTGCAACCCAGTCTGGATATTCAGACACTTGGATAAAGCCCGCTTTGAATTGTTTATCAACTTCTTCCTTGACTTTGAGAGACCATTCGGGCCTCATTCTTCGGAATTTCTGTTTTACCGGCTTGTACCCGTCTTTGATGGGTATTCGGTGTTCAGCTATTTCCCGGTCTATTCCCGGCATGTCCTTGTAGGACCATGCGAAGACGTCTTTGAATTCTTGGAGGAGATCCGTGAATTGTTGTCTCTCCTTGGGATCTAAAGATAGGCCCAACCTAAGCATCTGAGGTTCTAAAGGGGTTCTTACGTTAATGGAATCGGTTTCTTCGATTACCGGATCTCGGGATTCCCTTTGTTCAAGTTGCTCGATTAGATGCGGAGGCAATGGTACCTGTTCGTCGGGTTTATCAATGTCAATGCAAGTAAAATTTTTGAAAACATTTTGAAAATAAGCCAAGTCGTAAGCAGAACGGTTATCGTTATTATTGATAGTAAATTTTGAAAAGAGCTTGAAGAGAGCTGCCATCTGATCGTTGGTCAGAGGCGGGATAGGGAGAGCCCTCGGGACAGACTCCGGGGCTCTCGATGGTGAGGCTAAAGAAGGGAGAGGGGTTACAGACTCGATCCTAGTACTGGACCCTCTAGACTTTGACTCGGACTCCGACTCTGACTCTGACTCGGACTCGGACTCAGATTCAGACTCGATAGCATGCATATCTCCTTCTCCAGTAGTTAGCTTGTAGACTCGACCCTGACTGTCGGTCCACTTGGTTGTTTTCCTCCAAGCTCCCTTTCCAGTGTCGGCACCAACTTCCGAGATCAGCTTAGTTGGATCGAACCTGTTGCTGCGGAGGATCAGGCTGACTAGCTCTTGCTTAGGGGTCGGGATGACTTTGTCTTCCCCAAAGAGTAGTCCTAGAATGGGCTCAGTGTTGCTTGGGCCCTCCTTTGCGTCGGCCTGGATAAGGGCGAATATGTCATCTGGGATGAAATTGCATTCCCGAGCCAGTTTGGTCCCGGGATATGAGATGGTGGGCCGATAGAGGCCCGTTTAAACAGTTTCGAATACCAGGGTGACGAACGTGACCGCCTTGGTTTGGTTCGTGTAGCCGGATGCCATAGTATAGCCTAGACCGAGGTGGGATTGCCCGTTGTTCAGGGTTTCGATGATCTTTCCAGGTGGAAGATATGGCCTTGATGTGACTCCCGGTAGGCAACCCAGGTTCTGTAGCATCGTATAGATGCTAACGGTGAAGTACGGCTGGAAAAGGTACTCTTCTTCGATCATTCCCACAAAGTTGAATCCTCGTGGGTCGGCTGAGCCTGCCGTGTTGCAGCTGGACACGGTTATGGGAGTAGCTTCGAGAGTGACGATCCCATCTTGCAAAGGTAGTTTGACCTTTCTGTGAAGGGTGGATGACACGGCTTTGACTGCGTGAATCCATGGTCTTCCAAGTAGCAGATTGAAAGATGAAGTAAAATCGATCACTTGGAATTCTAACTCCTTCTCGATCGGGCCCGTTATAATGGTTAGTTTAACGGCCCCAGCAACTGATTTTGGGCTCCCATCAAAAGCCTGGATAGTCTTTGCATTCGGGAGGTAGTCAGCCTCGGTAATGCCGAGGGCCTTGGCTGTCCTTAAAGGAAGGACGTTAACTGCGGACCCGTCATCAATTAGGGTCATCGGGAGATATTTGTTTCGACAAATCACCGTAATGTACAGGGCCAAGTTATGAGTGGTCCCGAATGGTGGAAGGTCGGACTCGGAGAAGGTGATGAGTGGGCCTTCTCCTTTGGGCTTGTCCTTGAGATATGGCATGATCGTGGCTACCATTTTGGTGGGGGTAACCGATGAGTCGACCTTGATTTCATCGAGGGCCTTAGTAAGTGCCGCTCGATGTTCCTGAGAACTAACCAAAAGCTGCCATATAGTAATATCGGTTCGGACCCTCTTCAATTGTCTGACTGGGGCCGTGTCGGCGTTCGGCTCTTCAGGAGTGAGCTCCGTCCTGGAAGGTTCAGTGACGGTTTCCGGGGTGGCTGTGATGGTGTGTGTACCGGCCAGAGCTTTGGCTTTAGCCCTCCGGATTTCCTCGGTAGTGACGGGGACAACCTCTCCCTTAGCCAAGTAGACATCATCTTCGTCGTCGTTCCATATCCCGTTGATTTGGGAAATGAAAGGGGAAATGAGATGAGTGCAATCAACTACTTCTCCAGTAAAAATGGCATGAGTAGCAAGAGGATTATTCTTGTTGCTTGGCTTGTCACTGGGTAGTGGTATTTTCCCATTTTCGATCAGATCTTGGATAAGATGCTTCAATTTCCAGCATTTTTCTGTGTCATGCCCATTGCCTTGGTGATAATGGCAATAGGCCTGAATGTTGTAGCTCTTAGACTGCTTTTCTACGGGAACTTCTGGAGTTGGGCCTATCGGTTGGATTAGGCCTTTCGAAGATAGCCTTTCTAAGGCGTTAGCATAGGTTGTCCCAATGTCAGTGAATACCCGATTTGGGGTATTCTTTTTGGTCGGGGTGTCAAGTGAGTTTACCTCGTCGAAAATGCTTCGGGCCGCCGTTGTGGTGGCGGGCTTGCTGGAGGATGAACTAGCTCCTTGGTACCCTTTGGTAGAGGCCTTAGTAAGGCTCTCTAGTCTTAGATCGTCTTCGATCCTAGTACCCATTTCAGTCAGAGTGGCGAAGTCGGGTATGATAGCGTACCTGAGATGGACTCGGTAAGCAGGGAGAAGGTTTTTGACAAAGGCCTCCACTAGAACATTTTCGCTGGGCTTGTCGACCAGCTTAACACTTTCGGTCCGCCACCTTTGGAGATATTTGGTGAAACCCTCCTTAGGCTCTTGGGCCATAACTTCCAGAGTACGCATGGTAGTCTGGATTTCAGCATTATCCGCGTAGTTGCGCGCGAATTCCATTGCAACATCGTCCCAAGTTTTGAATTTCTTGGGGTCAAGCCTGTAGTACCAGGCTTTTGGGTGCTTCTCGAGAGAGGAAGCAAAGAGATGCTTGAACATGGTCGATTTGACCCCCTTGACAGCCATAAAGTCCTTAAAAGCTCGAATATGAAGTACCGGGTCTTCAGTCCCATCGAACATTGGCAAGCCCATTAAGTTAAGGTTAGCGGGCAGTTCATCGGTTAAGGTCGAATAGGTACGGGCATTCTCCGTAAGAATGGTGTTTCTGGTGGTCGAGTGGACCTGTTCCTGCAACTTTTGGACCGCGCCGGCCAGTGCGGCCAGAGGTCCGTCATCTTCGATCGAGGCGTTAGGGGTTCCCTGTTCTACGGCACTAACCCGAGTGACAATGGCGATCTGGTCCTCCCGCATTTGCCTCAATTGGGTCTGGATTTGGGCCAACGTGGTGTTCAACTCGTCTATGGCCTTTTGCGTCATGGTTCGAGTGAAGGGTGGCCTGTCTGTAAGAGCACCGCGTAATTAGCAACTTAACCCGAATCCTAAGGAAAGTACATCCCGAGCAAGGGAAAAAAAGAAGAAGACTAAAAAGACGGTAAATGACTCGGAAAAGACACCTAGACGGGTGACTCGTGAAGAGGTGGGCCTTCCTCAGGATCCAACGCTGTGGGTTGGGCCCTGTCCGGAGGAAGGTTCACGTGAGACATTCCCAGACTTTTAGACTCGATTGTGTAAATGGGCCGACCCTTGTAGGAGTATATCCTACGCAGGTGGGCCTTGCCTTAGTAAAATAAGGCGGACTAGGATGGGGAGGAAACCCGTGATGTAGGATCGACGGAGTTTCGACGCTAGAGACTTCAACGACTTATGACACGACCCGACACTGCTAAATACGGGGAGTCTAAGAAGAGGAAGTTTTAAAATTTGAATTTTTTGAAAAGCCCGAAATGAATCGGGCGAAGAAATCCGGCTCTTTATCGAAAAAAGAAAAAGGAGTGGGCCGGACGTCGGGTTTTGAAAGTTTCGAAAATATTTTCGAGTTTTGAATTGGGCATAATACCGGCTAGAAAAAGGCTATTTTGAGTAAAATCATAAGTCCTAAGTTCGGTATATGACCCGGGTTTTGAAATTGGATAGTTTGAAAAGAGGATGTAAATTTTGAAAAGATGACGGTTTTGAAAAAAAAAAGTGGATCAAGTAGCACGTAGTCATGGAAACAGTATAATGACGCCATGTATGCTCTTAATCTAAGTCTCGGTCAGTCTGTAAGGGTCTATACCAGTGTACACAGCCTATCAAGAATCGGGGCGGACTCCCTAACTCGAGTTGAGATTAGGACATGCCGTAAAACCCATATGAATCGGCTAGTGGACACCTTTGACATAACCAGTTTGGACTATATCAACGGTATAGTAGGACGTCGGTCGCGAGTACCGGCCCGGGAAAGTGGGGTTATGCATGAACCGTAAAACTAAAACGCGCATTGTACTAGTCAAACGATTTCTATTCGAGTCTCACCCTGAGGACACCGAAGGTTATTAACTCATCAGAAAATCCCCAGCGGAGTCGCCAAATTGTGGACATGACATAGGTCCACCTCGACGCGGCCACGCGCGGGTTTGGGGAGGCGAATGAATCTCCATGAGATGGTCAAATGGAAATTTAAATCGAAGTCGGAGTCGCCACCGAATTTTATGGTTATTCGGAACCGTTCGAGCCCACTCTATGTCGTAGTGGGCCGTGTACAAAATACGGCCCATTTCCGATGTCAGAGTTTATTGGGCTCGTCCCTTTGCAGTTCGATATAGATGCCGACTTGAGCGGTTAATCATATATTGAATGACTCTCGTTGCCAATGGTTTCGGACATCCGGAAACCACGGTTCTGAGTAAGGGGTGAGGGTACGTGTTGGGAAGTTCACTAAGAACACCCAACCCCGCCCGCACATTAGCGGCCTCTACTAGGATATCGAATGACGTTTTAATGCGCGCGTTAGTTGAACGATGAATGATTATGCAAACATTGTTTTCTAAACATGTGAGGAATTGAACGGGTTGCTAAGTGGTTTAATGCATGCAAAATTAATTGATGTCAAAGTCAAATTTAACATGTGAGATTCGTTTTAGTATAATAAAACAAATGAAATGATGAAATTGCTACAACACAAACAAACGAGTTAGCATCGATTTGTAAAATAATAATAGCAAAGTAGAATAGGCGAAATCGAGAAAATAAATATTAATCGAAATCTGAAAAATATCGTTGAAAAGAACGTTGTTTTGTATAAAAAAAACGAAGTTCGAAAAATAACAAAAAAAAGACGGAAAAGCCGCGGCATAACAGCCGGCCGCGCGACTCGCCCGGGACGCCGGCGGGTCGCGTGGTGGCCTGTTCCGGGTCCGGTTTTCGAAAGCTCGAGGTTCGTATTAAATCGCGTATGAATATTGTATGATTCGTACTCGACTTAATATTTTCGATATTCGTTATATTCGATAGTTGACTACGAAATCAATATCGAATACTTAGAATAGTTTTTAGAAAAGATGTTAATTTTAGAAATCGATCGAAGAATAAATAAAAAACGAACGAAAACGTTAGAAAAAGAAGTCCCGGATTCCAGACCTGCGCGCGAGTCGCTTGGACACGGCGCGACTCGCGTGTGGGTCTGTCCGTTTTTAGTTTTATTCGAAAATTTTATTTTGATGAATCGCGTGCAAATTATGAATTAACTTGTATTCGATCCATATTTTCGGTATTCGTCGTATCCGATATTCGATTATGAAATCGATATCGGATATTTAGAATGAGTTTAAAATTTTTTTTTGTAAAATAATTCGTTTTGAACGAGAAAAGAAAAGAATTTTGAACACAAAAAAGATGTAACGATTTTTAGTATCGTCGAAATCTTAATATAATTCTTTTCGATATAATATTCGATTATGGAAAAATCGATATCATATTTTTCAGAATATACGTTATGAAAATAGTTTTTCATTAATAACGATATTAGGAAAATAAAAAAAACGACTCTAGACCCGTAAAAAACGAAACGGACGAAGAGGAGAAAGGGAGAGAAAGGAAGAAATCGGTTTTTTTTGCACCCTCACCCTACATGCTCTTAATGACTCGGATCGGAGCTCGTCGGAATGTGGCTAGACACGGGAGCGTCGAGTTTTGGTTCGGCTAGGAGGTCGGTTCGGATGGGTGAAGGTTTCGGGTATAGGGCCAGTTTTCCTTCGGGTTTGTGACGTGATATCGGTTTCTCGATGCTAAGGATTTATATGTGTCGGGATGCTAGAAAACTATTGCTGAAAAATCGAGTGTGTATGTGCGTGAATTGTATTCTTTCGGTGTGTGGTCGTCTGTGAAAATTGATGCCTTTTGTGTTGGATGCAAGGGGCTATTTATTGGAAATTCCCGACCTTGACTTAGGAGAGTTTGACTACCGCGTAGGAGTTTGAGGGAAATAAGAATTCCGCTTTCTTGTGAAGGAAGAAAGAGGAAACCGGCTGACTTGCTACTGTTTTGGGCTGTCTCGGCCGAGTGTTTTACACTCGGTCGGGTACTCGAATCGGTTTTTGAATAGGATTCCTGTTTGAGCTAGAATTACCGCTTGGGTAAGAAGCTGAGGAGAACGAGAATTCCGCTTTCTTGTAAGAAAAGAAAAGAGGAAAAAACCGGCTGACTTGTACTACTTGGCCGAGTGGTTGCACTCGGTTGAGTGTTTGAGTCGGTTCTCGGATAGGATTCCTACTCGGGATCGAATTCTACCTTAAACGGAATTGTTTATTATTTTTTGTAGCTGATTTTTTGTGGAATTTGAATATGAATCGGACACGTGAGATGTCACTGTCAGTCCGGAAGTCTCGGAAAAAATCCTTGACCGGGTTTTGACTCGGTCGTTAAAAGACGGTTTTACCCCTGGTGACGGATTCGACCCAAATTAGTGTTATTTGACTCGAAACGACCCACTGGGCCTGAATTTGAGGTTGGTTTTGTGATATTTGTACTCCTTAAAATGCCTAGGCCAAATGTCCATCATTTCGAGCCCATTTCCGAGCATGTAAAGCACGTTAGCGTCCGATCATCATCGGGTGTTTGTCGGGAACTACTATAGACACCTGGCAGTCAAAATGTGGGTGTCTACAGAAGAATTGGCCACTACTACCCACACAAGCAATTCAACGAACACATAGAGTGTCCAATATGTGACTAGCAACAAAAGATTCACCTTTACCCCTAATCAAATCCTAATCACCCATAATCCACACCTAATCCCCCTACTAACCCCACAAGAAATCTACTCACTCATTATCAAGAGAAAACTAACATGAACAAGAGAAAACAACATAATAATCAAAACATCCATGATGAACAAACAAAAACAATAAGCAATATGTAAAGATTCAAACTTGATAAACAAACAAAGAACCAAAGTAAAAGGGAGAAGATGATTATACCAAACTAGCAAAGGATGAAAAAGATGTGAACTTGAATTAATAAGAAACCCAAATAAAACTCCAAGGTTGTCAAGCTTGGAATAATCTTCAAGAATCTCCTTAACACAAGACTAATTACAAAGATTAACTAAAGATTAAAGGAAGATTAAACTAATGAGAGGAGAACTAAATCTAGGGTTTAAACAATGGAGAGAGGCTTAAGATAGTCTAGGGTAATGTAAGATGTTTAAACAATACAAGGGAGGAGTATTTATAAGGTTACAAGAATGAAGGAGGAGAAAAGAGTAAGTCACGCGCAACAGCTCACCCATCTCGAGCGGGACGAAATGGTCCCGACCGGGACGGCATGGTCCAGACCGGGACGGACCCAAAACAGAACCCTTCGCATTTGTGCACCTCATCCCGGACGGGATGAGGTCTTTCCCGACCGGGACGGGTCTGGTAGGCCTCCAATATGATCTTTAAGGTTCCTCCGTGACTCTCATGGGCTTCTCATCGATTCTCGGGGCTCGGGATCGAGTCTAAGGGGCTCGGGATCGGGTCCTAAGGTCTCGGGATCGAATTCAAGGCATTGAGTGATCGTTCCTTCTCTTCGTTGGCTCCAAAAGTGTATGAAACGAGTCGGAATCGTTCCAATTCTCCGTGAATGGTCTTGGGAACCTAAAACGAACTAGAAGAAGCATGAGTAGCCCAGAAACCGCTCCCAAGAGCGGTTCCACAAGGAAAACGGGACCAAAACACAACAAACTAGGCACTACAAACTACACTTATCAACTCCCCCACACTTAACCCTTACTCGCCCTCGAGTAAGCACAAACTAACTACTAAACTAGCCGTGCGGGTATTAGCGCACCCTACGCCCTTTCAACTCACGCGAGTACACTTAGAGGAAAAGTGCACTCTGCAAGGCAAGTAAGGTCTTGCGACAAAACTGTGGATGCAACCGGACACAAAACACACAAACAAACAAACATACAAACAAACAAACACCTAACGGTTGCATCCAAAAAGAAACAAATACCGCTTCCCTCTACAAAGCGGTGAGAGAAGCACCGGTTAAGGACTCAAGGCAAGTAACGACGTTCCCAAGCTAGCAATACAAACCAATATGAACAAAACCCTAATAGTATGACGACAAAGCAACAACAACGGTGGTAACTTACCTAGGTTCCTCCTAACCTTCTAAGAACGTACTACGGGACGATCGGCGGGATGGAAAAGGGATGAACCACGGTGTTAGTCAACACTGTAGGTAAGTGAGACCCCGCCTCCTTTAGCAATGTGCCAAGAGGGTCGTCCCATGTTTAAGAACCGCCCAACTAGTCCAAGTAAAAAGGTGGATAAGGTTTGCAAAATGGGGGAAGACCGATCATTACCGCTATCATCCTTCCTAGGGACTCGGTCCTTTGGTAGGCTCTTCACGGTAACGATCGGAAAAAGGCTTATTTTGAGAGGGTGAGAATCTTTTTGTGAGACGGTTTTCTTTTGGTATTTTTCTTTCTTTTGCATTTTTGCTTTGTGTGTTGCTATGCCATTTCTTTTTCATCTTTTGTATTTTCTTTTTGGCTTTTTGTGCCTTTTCTTTTTCTTCAATCTTTTCTTTCTTTCATTTTCTTTTCTTTGCCCTTTTGGCTAGATTTGAGTTGTAGGCATTTCTTTTTCCAACTAAGAAAGAGATTTCAACAATTTGCAACTTTATTTCGTGGATATGTGTAGGAGGTAGGGGAATGGGAGAGTCGGAAGCGCGCTTTCCCTTCAAACCAACGAAAAGGGGAAAACTTGAACTAATCAAACAGTCTCAAACATGGTCACCTAAGAGACGGGACTCGGCAACCAAGGCCTTTTCACACCATGGGTGGTCATAATGGTCAAAATGCAAATCCCGTAGTAAATCCCTAGTAAGCTAGGTGGACTCGAGGTAAGAAACCAGCGAAATCATTGATTTAGGGTCATTCTACTAGACTAAAGTCCAAGACTCGATTTATACTACTAGAGAGGAAAAGTAAACACTTGCACACTAGCCTCTAAACCGGGTTTTCGAAAACCGTTTTACACACTAGACACAACTACACATCACAAAACAAAGACACGACAAAAACGAAAGAAAAGGAAACAAAAGGCAACAAAACAAAACAAACATACAAAGAGAACAAACACCACCCCGAATTTCTAAATAAGCGACCAATCACCCACCAATATGCACAAAGCTCCACCCGAGCACACATCATCACAAATCTCTTCCAAACTCCACAAGAGACAAAGAGGGAAAAGGGATAAAAGATGTTACCGGATGTCTTGAAAGCTCTCCAAAGCTATCGGTGATTAAGCAACCTATAAGGAAAAAGGGAGGCAAAACACGCACAACACAACGAATATACGACATATCGACACAAAAGAAAAACACATAAAAGAAAATCTTTTTGATTTTTGTGGAAAAATTTTCAAATTTTTAGGGTTTTTTAAAGATTCTTCGAAAAAACTACAAAAATAAAACTAACTACGATAGAATATCGCACCCCCACACTTAAACCGAGCAATGTCCTCATGCTCGACCGTAGTGTATGGAGACACAAAAGAAAAGAAACTACGAAAATAAAGCTAAAAATCAAAAAGAAAAGTGGAGAAAAGGGTAGAATGTGTCCGGTCGGGGTGTAGTCAAGTCACCATGGGCCGAGATAAGAAAAGATATGGATGGGGGAAGAAATAAAAAGAAAGAAATAAAAGGAAATGGGAGGGGAAGACTAGGTGTAATCAAGTCACCTAGCCCGGATTCTGCCCAAATCCGACTAAATCCTACCAAAAGGGTGAAAATCTTGTAAATTTGGATTTTGAAATGACTCTCGATGTAGTCACGTCGTCGAGAGTCGGGAGCAAAAATTACCAAGGCCCCGAGGGCCACCATGACACAAATGATAAGGGGAAGGGGAAGTAACAAAAGAAGACAAGCAATAAAAGACGGAAAAGAAATGATAGTTGCCGTACCATGCGGTTAGCAACTCACTCGCTCCATCGTCTCATAGGTCGATAATGGCACATAGCTAGTCGTCGTCATTGTTATTCCCCTCCATTAACGATATGGTTCCATGGTTGGAGCACAAAGGTATAAGGAGGTAGGATTTGATGTGAAAGTCGGTGTAAAGTGAAGAGAAAATGAGGTGAATGTGTGTATATGAAGTATAGGGGTCATACGATAGGTGCAAGGGTAGGTAGGGAGGTTGGGAGGGGGTATAAAGTGGTAGGGTGGGCTCACATGACAAAGAAGAGGCAAAAGGAGGAGCATGGCATCATCCCGGTCGAGATGGATGGTCCCGGTCGGGATGACACACCCGTCCCGGTCGGGATGACACTCTAGAGAACCCAATTTTTGGCACACTCATCCCGATCAGGATGACACCCTTCCCGGTCGGGATGGTTCATCCTTCCCGGTCGGAATGCACTCTTCTCGGCCGGGAAGAGTCCTCTACCCTTCAATAACTCCAAAAGCTTGTCCCAAGCTTCAAAAACCGACTCCCCTTCACACAGTCCAAGCTTTAACAATAACCCCTCCTCTCTAGGATTCATCTTCACTTCACACCTATCAAATGGGCTCAAAAACATTCATCAAAATCCCTCCCTCACATCACTCATCAAAATATCAAATCACAAGAATTTCACAAAACCTAAAAATATTACAAGGAAGAGATATATACAATAAGACGGTTCTTTTGGAACACCGTCAAACCAAGGATGGTGCATTCTTCAATTCTTTTTCATCAACACTAAGGATAATTCCGTCTCCATCAAGGGCTCGAAGAAAAAAGTCGAAGGCTCTTGCAAAGTCTTCAATCAAGCTTGTGGTGTAACCATCCACACTACAAGGCTCTTCACAACCTTGTCTTGACGTTCCCGGGGCATCCCGATCTACTAAGTTCAATGGCTTGAACTTGTACTTTCGATCCTTTGGTATATACCCAAACGTCCATCTATCCTCATGTGGCCCCAAGGAAGGCTCATCTTTCTTCTTGTCTTGGCACTCGTCTTCAAAATCATGATGCGGGCATTCATCCGCCCTAAACTCGGAGTCATCGTCCTCAAGCTCATAGAAGTCATTCTTCAATCTTTTTCCCGACTCATCCCCTAGATTGATGTCTTTCATGGTGTGGATCATCTTGCAAGACTCATCATTAGTAGGCGAGGTGTTGTCTTGGAGGTCAAACATGAGTTTTTCTTTGCCTAACTCAAATGTGATCCTACCGTTCTTCACATCAATCGTAGCACCGGCGGTATGTAGAAATGGGCGCCCAAGGATAATGGGAGTGATAGCATCTTCCGGCATGTCAAGCACAAGGAAGTCGACCGGAATGAAGAACTTCCCAATTCTTATTGGCACATCTTCCAACATCCCCAAAGGTCGGTTGAGGGAACTATCGGCCATTTGGAGTGTAATGGAAGTACTTTTGAGCTCCTTCATCCCAAGTCGCTCACAAATGGAATAGGGAATGATGCTTACACTCGCACCCAAATCACATAATGATCTCTCAATCTTGAAGTTGCCTATGGTGCACGAGATCGAGAAACTACCCGGATCCTTCAACTTGGGAAGCATAGAACCTTGAATAAGCTCGCTCACCACTCCTATGAACGCTATGGTCTCTTCCTTGTCGACGTATCTCTTCCTAGCCAAGATTTCTTTCATGAATCTTCCATATGCCGGGATTTGGGTAAGTAGATCGGTAAATGGGACACTCACATCCAATTTCTTCACAATATTGAGGAACTTGTCATATTGGACATCCACCTTGGTCTTCATTTGCCTTGTTGGGAAAGGCAACTTAATATGAACCTTGTTTTGCTCAATAGGGGTGGACTTCTCAAATGACACTTTCCCTTTACCCTTGTCTTTTCCTTGAAGTGGGGGAAGCTTGTCTTCTTGGGGTTTCTCAATCTCCCACAAGACTTGCTCCTCTATTGGATTTCCCAAGCTTGAATCTTCTTGAATTGGAGACACAACTTCTTTCATTGGTACATGCTCGTTAGGGGGTAAGGGGGAGTTATAAGATGAACCACTCCTCAAGGTGATAGCATTCACATGCTCAAATTTCGCCGTTTCACCTTGAAGAGGTAGTTGCCCCATTTGCCTTGAAGAGCTACCCGAAGCAAGTTGAGCTATTTGGGTCTCGAGCATCTTCATATGAGCATCTCTTGCCAAGTTATCCCTTTGAAGTTGAGTAATGATTTCTTGTTGGGTTCTTTGTGTCTCCAATTGACTCATTTGCATGTCCAACATTGACTTTTGCATGTCGAAATCCCGAGGGGGAGATTGTTGGTTATGAGAAGTGTTGTGATGGCTAGAGGAATGCCATAATCATGAATAGGAGACCGACTCCTTGGCTTGCTTTCTTGTCGATTACCTTGGGTTGCTTGTTGTTGTTGATGGTTCCCTTGGAACCCATGAGAGTTGCCTTGATTAAGGCCTTGATTGTTGCCATGGTTGTAGTTTTGATGTCCTTGGTTGTGTTGGTTTCCTTGGAAACCACCTTGATTGAAATTCCCTTGTTGGAACCCTTGATTATTGTTGAAGGTACCTTGGTTATTTTGCTTTAAGTTGTTGAATGGCCTTGGGTTGCCTTGATAACCTTGGTATCCTTGATTGTTGTCCCTTAAGGGAGGTGGAACATAGGGACGGTGTTGTAGAGCTTGTTGCTGAGAAGCTTGATGGGAAGCTTGGTACATATTAGGATAGGGGGCACCTTGCTTGAACGCTTGAAAGGCGTTCACTTGCTCAATACTACCACGACAATGTAAAGGCTCATGTCCAACTATCCCACAAGTATGGCACATCCCATAATAAGGTGTAGGAGACACAACTCCGAAAGCATTAACTTCATAAATCGAGTGTTGGTTGGAAGAACTAGTGCTTTGAACTTGATTGAGGTGGCTTTGGAGCTTCTTCTCAATGGTCTCCATGTGAGTTTTTAATTGAGCTCCAAGGTCAATGCTTAGTTGTGTAATGGCATCGATCTCGTGCCTACCTCCTCGATTCGCCTTCCTAGGCCTTGAGTATTGGGAATTGTGGACCGCCATCTCCTCAATTCTTGACCAAGTTTGGTCATCATCCACCTCGGTAAACCTTCCATTCGATCCCATGTTGAGAATGGCCCTTGAGTCTTCATATAATCCGTTCCAAAAATGTTGAACAAGGAACCATTGTGATAGACCATAATTGACTCGGTGGCGACTCCACAAATCGGCAACGAATTCAGTTCACTAAAAAGGTCGCCTTACCAAATGAATCGGCCTTTAAACATTTACAACCACGACTCGTGCGATTCCCAAACGGAAATATGGGTGCCCACACCCGTCTAGTACAAGTCCGGATCGTCATCCAAATCGAGGTCCGACACTTCGCCCCGTATGCGAGATCGGACCGGCCCTCGACAGGGACGGGGCCACGTGGGTGGCCGCCGACACACGATGAAAACCGGGTCGATCCCGTGCGGGCACGCGCGGGGCGTTGACAGGTGCGGACGGACGTCCACAGTTTGGCGACTCCGCTGGGAATTTGGAAACAAGTTTCCAGCGGTGGTGTAACTTGAAGGAGGTCGGTGAAGCTCATTTCTTAGTTCCTAGTTGTGGTCACTACAGGTTCTGGCCCTAAAAAGCCCACCCTAACCGATATCAGGACCAATCGACCTCTGCGCGGTAAGATCTTTAGGGACACGCGGAGAGATCCTCGGTTGACGCTCTGGCCGCCTAACGCGTAACCCGCGGGATTAATTAGCGGATAGTCCAAACGAACGGTATGACACTCGTCTCCCCAGATCATTGTCAATGCCTAAGTAAAGACTATTCGTGGGCGGTAGCCTACCCCAACCTACCCGTGTCTGCATCCTACATGAGTGTATACATTCCTAGTTATGTGTAGCGTGTTTTCAAACAACCCAAGTAAAACACTAAATATCTGGATTCAACCACGCCAACGTATTCAACCGCACCCAATTCCGTTTTCGAAAATACTTCATCTTTTCAAAACGACCATTTATACATCAATACTCCGATCAAATCGTGATTTCTAAAAAGGGAAAACATTTTTAGATGTCATTATCAAGGCAAAATTTACACTCACTGCTTTCAAAAAAAAAATGTTTTCGATGCCATCACCTTGGCCAAATTAAAACCCGTCAACAACGATTACCGTTAATGCAACCGAAACTCCCAATTAATGGGGTTAAGGACGCGGTTACATTTTATTTCAAAAAGAGAAAAAACTTTTTACACTCATACCGTTAACACAACCAAAGCTTCAATTAATGAAGTCATGGAACTCAAAAAACGGTCACACTTTCAAAACATTTTTTTACAATGCACCCTCCCACCGTTAAATGCTAGTTAATACAACCAACGAACGTGGGCCACCAGTTTTAAGAGTTCTTAAAAAAAAAAGGGACGAAAGTTTTCTAAAACACCATTCGCCACCTTAATCCCTCACTAAGGATTTGGTCACACTTTTAAGAACACTGTCATTAGACTTTACACTCTACCACGAGTGTCACATGCATCACAAGTATCAAACTAGCTAAATAATAGTAGTTTCGGTAAAATCATGTAATCATTTTCAAAACCGGTTTTCCTAAAGAACTGCGCTACTTTCAAAAAAGAGAGACATTTGCACCTTTGTTATCGCTGGATTCCTGGCGCACACATATGGCAACACGCTTTCACGTCACAGACGATGTCGTCGCGCCATCGTTACACTATTTCTACAAACCATCCTTTTCAAAATTTTGCAAAATTGGTCGTTTTCGAAAGAAACATGTATCAAAATTCTTTGATCCAGAGCCGGGATCGCGATCAACTTCTTACGTCGTACAACCATGTGATTAACTGTCTGTGTTAGTTATTAGGATCGCCTCAGCTTGAGGTCTTACATTTTGGGTCCTCTCATCCCGAGAAGTCCTCTTTAAACCTCACCCCCGAGGTTCGTGTCAAATCGTCTCGTTACAGAGACAGAAATCTCAATAGGCGTTCCACCGAACACACAAAAAGTCAAAAGCACCTGAGTCCCTAAGCCAGTGACCGCACACACACGCGAGTCAAGGGTCTCGTTCCCACGTCGCTCAGTCGCGAGCGTTCCTCGAGTCTCTTACGTCGTCCGGTGGATCCGTTCTGACCTTTTAATTCTTTCCCATTAGAATCACTCCCCGACATGTCGGTAGATTCAAGTGCCATCGAAAGCGTCCGCAATGATGTCAGTGCCCTAGCCAAATTGGTTCGCAACATCCATACTTCAGTAACCCGTTTGACTTTATCCGTCCGTTACATCGATAGTCGCCTCAATTTCCTTGAGAGTAGAGACACCGTAAGCGATACAAACGCTAACCTGAGTTATTACCATGCCCAAAAGCCTACCCAGGATAGATTATCCCAATGCTCCGTGATGGTAGGGATTTGCCGCGGGTCCTACCGATCAAGTAATAGCAACTATACCTAACGGTAGCTAGGGTAAGTCGAGTCGTGTCCACGGAGACGGTTGTAGGTGTCTAGACTAGGTCTACCTAGAAACAAGGCTAAGTCACAAACAAACACAAAGAAACGATAATTGGCAAACTATGATGGTTGAAGAGGTATGAACAAGACTAACAATGAACTAGCTATAACAAGAACTAATGAACCACTAAAGTTAACTAAACAATGAACTAGAGGAATGATAGCTAACAAAAAGGATGAATCAAATAGGGAAGGGAGTAGGGTTAGGTCGGGTTCTTAAGTGTAGTAGGGTAATTGGGTGATCAAGGGTGTAGGTGTCTCCTAGTTGCTAGAGTCGGTTTGCGCTCTCGCGTCTAAACCTAGGTCAAGGTCGGTTCGCGCTCTCGCATCAAAACCCAAGTCCGCACTCTCGTGTCTAAGACTATACCCGACACAATCACACACTAGTCAAACAATGAGAAGATGAAGACAAATATAGGAAGCATTGGCCACTACTACCCACACAAGCAATTCAACAAACACATAGAGTGTCCAATATGTGACTAGCAACAAAAGATTCACCTTTACCCCTAATCAAACCCTAATCACCCATAATCCACACCTAATCCCCCTACTAACCCCACAAGGAATCTACTCACTCATTATCAAGAGAAAACTAACATGAACAAGAGAAAACAACATAATAATCAAAACATCCATGATGAACAAACAAAAACAATAAGCAATATGTAAAGATTCAAACTTGATAAACAAACAAAGAACCAAAGTAAAAGGGAGAAGATGATCATACCAAACTAGCAAAGGATGAAAAAGATGTGAACTTGAATTAATAAGAAACCCAAATAAAACTCCAAGGTTGTCAAGTTTGGAATAATCTTCAAGAATCTCCTTAACACAAGACTAATTACAAAGATTAACTAAAGATTAAAGGAAGATTAAACTAATGAGAGGAGAACTAAATCTAGGGTTTAAAAAATGGAGAGAGGCTTAAGATAGTCTAGGGTAATGTAAGATGTTTAAACAATACAAGGGAGGAGTATTTATAAGGTTACAAGAATGAAGGAGGAGAAAAGAGTGAGTCACGCGCAGCAGCTCACCCATCCTGACCGGGACGAAATGGTCCCGACCGGGACGAAGTGATCCCGACCGGGACGGCATGGTCCCGACCGGGACGGACCCAAAACAGAACCCTTCGCATTTGTGCACCTCATCCCGGACGGGATGAGGTCCTTCCCGACCGGGACGGGTCTTGTAGGCCTCCAATATGATCTTTAAGGTTCCTCCGTGACTCTCATGGGATTCTCATCGATTCTCGGGGCTCGGGATCGAGTCTAAGGGGCTCGAGATCGGGTCCTAAGGTCTCGGGATCGAATCCAAGGCATCGAGTGATCGTTCCTTCTCTTCGTTAGCTCCAAAAGTGTATGAAACGAGTCGGAATCGTTCCAATTCTCCGTGAATGGTCTTGGGAACCTAAAACGAACTAGAAGAAGCATGAGTAGCCCAGAAACCGCTCTCAAGAGCGGTTCCACAAGGAAAACGAGACCAAAACACAACAAACTAGGCACTACAAACTACACTTATCACTCCGCTCGATCAAAGCTTCCTAAAATCGACGCGGAAGGAACACTTAGACCTTACGAGACCACATCCAACAAAGTAGGAAGGTCACCGAGAAAATTTACCCCAATCAAACCATCTTACGCCGAAACTCTTAAGTGCCTAGTCGATCAAGGGTTACTCTCACCTTTGGGTCCCACTCCAGACCCACCAGTCGGCAGACGAAGCAAAAGTTGGACCCCTAATGGTTATTGCCTATATCACCAAGGTAACGGGCATGATACCGAATCTTGCTTTCGGCTCAAACATGCCATACAAGATACGATCGAAAACGGGACCATTAATCTCCCTCCACCCAAGAAACCAAACAATACCACAAACCCTTTTAGCGTTCACCCTGTCCCTGGCGACACCATTGGTTATTCTCACCGCGACCTTATAGAGGAGAATGCCTTGACTATCGAGGAAGATGCCGACAACTCACGGGCATCCACCGAGACGAGTAAATCTGCGTATGAGTCAGAGTCTAGTTCGTCTTAGGGCCTAGACCTAGTAATATAACAAATGTCTTTTCATTTCTCGCATCGAGTCAGGAGGTGTGTGAGGATCTGTCCTCCACGTCCCCAAAAACAATATCACGGGCACATAGCCCGCTTTTTACTATCAATAAAAAGAAATAAACTTTTCTTCCTTTATGATACGCCTCGACAATCGCTTGATTTAATAATGCACTTTCTTGCTTACAACTCGGTACTATGCCATTTTACGATAACAATCAAACATAACTCGAAACAACGAGGAATTACAAGAACTGAGATCCCGCGTTCTTTTCTTTTACCTATTGCATGTCTGGTGTAGAAAGCCACAAACTATCCCTTAGAACGAGCATTCCCGAATTCTATGACAAATCTAGATAGTCTCTTAGCTTGTGATCAAAGACGGAAGGTGGACCCCTTTCCCACAATACATATCCCTCAAATAAAGACCGACCATTTCCTACCTTAGGTGCTAGTCTGATAAAAAGAAAAAGAAGTCTGAAACGGCTAAAAGGAGCCAAAGAAAAAATGAAACCAAGGCCAAACTAAACCGGCCCAATTCAATGATCAAGACCAAACTCGATGGTCAAAATGAAACCCCCAATCATTAAACTCAACTTCAAATGCAAAGTCCGAACAAAAAGAAAAAAAAAGAGAAAAATAAACAGACTAGTCAACTAGCACCCAAATATTTGCGTCCCTACATTACAACCCTTAAGACCTTCCCGAGACACTTGTTAGAAGATAGTCCGGAATTTTGAGGATTCAAGCTCAATAGGATAATCTCAACCGTTAAGGCCAGACATGGAAATCAGATCCCACGTAATTTACAACCCACCCGATGGAAGTCTGAGTCATTTTTACTCAACTTCCCCTTTCCTACCACATTACGAAACCGCAACCCCATAGCCTTAACTCCACAAAAATCAAGCTCCAGATCTTAGTTCATCAGAGCCACTCACTACCTAGCTCCACATTCAAAAACCATCCAAGCCAGTCGCCCTGGCCCAAACGTATCTCGGTAATTGTCACTTTCAAGGGGTCACACCCGATCATTTCACATTAATTTTAGCTAGGGTGAAAACCCATGTGAATACACTCTAAACATCTCACATCGATAATTGGCATAACGAGTCTAAAGCAAAATTACTCACATCTAAAAAGAACTATGAACGTGGTTTGATTCCAACCAAACACGGATACGTAGGCAACCCGTCCCCGGGTACAACCAAACGACCGAACAAACAAAATCGATTAATCGATTCATGTAAAAATCGGGACTCTCCCCACGACCCGGTTAATGAGTGATTTTAAAATGACTAAGCACAAACGACGAGCCGAGGACGAGGTGAAAACCCGGAAGGGCACCCCGGGCAAAATAAAGAAACGAGTGGCGAGCCGTCGTTCAAAAAAAAACAAAACAAAGGTGAGCCGAGGACGGAGTGAAAACCCAAAACGGTACTCCGGGCAAAATGAAGAATCGAGTTGCGAGCCACCACGAAGAAAATAAAATAAACAAATAAATAAATGTGCTTCTCGTTAAGGCAAAATCAATTAAATCAAGCCTTTGTCGAGGCCCTTTACATCAAACATCTAAAATCCGGCTACCCCGAGAAACGACATCGCGTCAAGTAAAACCCCACAAAAACTAGTGCTAATACACCACATAATGTCAATTAATACAACATAGTACTAAACGGTTGGGCTCTACCGGTCCAACTTTTCCTTTCCCTTGCCATTCGGGTATGCTTGCTCGGGTCTTTCACCATCGACCCCTCCTAACACGAGCTTCCACCGCCCTAGCCAAAAGCGAGCCCAACCAATCCCACTTCCCCTTCTCACTCACATTTTCTATATGAGTCTTGTCGTTCTCGGCCTGTGTCGATGAACTGACGAATACTAGGATCGGTAACGCCGTCTTTGGTCGGGCACTTAGCAACATTAGCCTACATAGCTTCCTTATTCTGTAGTACAATCATCTCCACAATCTTTAACCTTTCTCTCACATCCGACAACCCCAAACGTCGAGAACGACCTCCAGAAGTCGCGAAACCCCTTTCCAAAAGCCAAAATGCCAGCGCAAGAGTAACACGTCCACGCGGATATCACATTTCATCCGTTAGACCCACCGGACTTAGACGTCTTTTCATTTTTTTAGGGGTATAAGCTACCCCACCTAGGCGTGTCGTAGCCTTTTAACGATTACCGTCGAGTCACATCTGTATCCTAACAAGGCAATATTATGAATATGTAAAAAGTGGTCTAACTTTTTTTTTTTTCAAAAAGTGCTCGGATTTTAAATTCCGATTTCGTACTAAAGCTCATCTCCTAATATATGCGGTCAAAACACGTTAATGTTTTACGTTAACATTTTACATCTCGTCTGTCTCGAGTGAAAACATTTTAATCGACGTACTATCTGATCCGATTCCCGGCTTAAACTAATGCATTTCTAAAAATCCGAAAAAGCATTTTCGTAGTCTCATGCAATGTCAACGCATTCTAAAACGTCCTGAAGTACAACGAAGTCGCAAACAAACCGAACTTGAAGTGATTACTTGTCAATCTAGGTAAACAATTCGCCAAACAAAAAACGCAAGACTAACAACCAATTCAAATACTAAGAATCTAAAACAAATATACAAAATATACGAATCCTTATACAAATCAAGGCTAGGTAGGACCATTAGAAGTCGTGCCGACGGCTATCAAAATCTCACAAAGCTTGTCATCTAACCCTAGTTCCTCCAGGTCTATAAGAGGAGACTCACTACCGTCCATCCCCGACAGCATATCTAGGGTAGCTGTCTCGGGAATCCCTCCAACCTCCTCCGTAGCACCCATAGTCTCAGCCTCCCTTTCGATCCGATGCCTAGCCTCACCCTGTGCTGAGGTCTCGCCTCAAGAACCAGCCAGCTGCTCCTTTAGGAAGGTGATCTCGTTAGCCCAAGATTGCAGGAGCCGTTGTGCCTCAACCTCTCTCGCCTCGAGCTCGGTCACCCGAGTCTCCAGCTGTCCCACCATATCCGGGACATCCTGCAAATATACTTAAACGTTAGGAAAGTACACCAACAGCCTAGAGAATCACCCCCTAGTCACGCAAACTCACCGATCGAGGCCCCGAATTGTCACGGGAAACCCTCGAGGCATAGGCCCGGAAGCAGTTGGCGGCTTGCCACAACCGCTGATGTCAAGCTGATGAAACCTGAAAGGTGAAACCATAGAAGTTAGGCAAACCGACCCTAGTTCTTAGAGCCCAAACGAAGAACAAACTAAAACTTACCCGGTACACCCGGTCACGCCACTCTATCCCAGCATTAATCTCCTCAGCAGAACACGGGGGGAGGGGTTCAGTAAAGGGTATCCCAGCCGCATCCACTCTAAGTAGCGTCTAGGGAAAATCTGGGGGCTTGATCTCATGAGCCGGATCGGCCAGCTGAGAAGATAGCAGATTGGTCGGTCAGAGGGCAAATAAACAATAAACCGCAAAGCAAACCTTAGAACCAAAATTAAAACCTTACCACAAGGCGATACCAAGCTAGTCGTCGGGTGACGTGAGACAGATAAGAGGCGCCAGACACCAAGAGTGTATCGCCTCCCTCTCCGTCTCTATTTTCAAGGACCTTTGCGGTGGTCGGTGGTCTGAACATGGTCCGGGGAGGATCAACCGGCATCCTGAAATCGTCGTATAGGCACTGACGCACCAACCGCTCGCCCAGATACCAAACCAGGCGAAACAATGCAGGAAGGAGCATCCTCATGTAACTTCTAGGCCTCAGCTCCGTAGCCACATACTCCGGCACACCCTCATAATCAGCCCAAGGGCGGGCCACAAACTACACAAACAGAACCAACATCCCAATGAATCCCAAACCTTGGGGGCTATTGAACAAAATAGGCTATAAAAAGAAAACTTACATCCGCAAGGCTCAACTTGTTAACCAGCGCATTCTCCGACGGGTAGTGGCTGATTGTGCTTTTAGGCTGAATCAGTGATAAGTGTAGTTTGTAGTGCCTAATTTGCTGTGTTTTGGTCCCATTTCCTTGCAGAATCGCTCCTTGGGAGCGGTTCATGGGCTACTTATGCTTCCTCTAGCTCGTTTCAGGTTCCCGAGACCATTCATGAAGAGTTTGAGCGATTCCGACTCAATACACACTTTTCGGAGCCAACGAAGCGGAGGAACGATCACTCGATGCCTTGGATTCAACCCCGAGACCTTGGGACCCGATCCCGAGCCCCTTAGACTCGATCCCGAGACCCGAGAGTCGATGAGAAGCCCATGTGAAGCAAGGAGGAACCTTTAAGATCATATTGGAGGCCTACAAGACTCATCCCCGACGGGAAGGAATTCATCCCGTCCGGGATGAAGTGCGCATTTAGCATAGGTTCTGTTCTGGGTCCGTCCCGGTCGGGACCATCCCTTCCCGGTCGGGACCATCCTTCCCGGTCGGGACCGGTCCTTCCCGGTCGGGACCATGGAGCTGTAGCCGTATTGTTTCTTTCCTTCCTCCTTCATTCTTGTAACCCTATAAATACTCCTCCTTTGTAATGTTTAAGCACCATGCTTTACCCTAGATTATTTTAGGCCTCTCTTAAGAATTCAAAACTCTAATTAGCCTCTTTTAATCTCTAGTTAATCTTAGTTTAATCTAGTTTAGATAATCTTGTATTAAGTGGGTTCTTGAAGATTTCTCCAAGCTTGACATCCTTGGAGTTGATTTGGGTTCTTGTTTATGCAAGTTTACATCTTTTTCTTCATTTGGTTGTTGGTATAATCTTCTCTACTCTTATTCTTGTTTATTCAATCTAGTTTCAATCTTTTTATATTGTTCTTGTTATTGTTCTTATTGTTCATAATGGATGTTTG
The DNA here is from genome assembly GCA_958450325.1 of Agrostemma githago. Lineage (NCBI taxonomy): Eukaryota > Viridiplantae > Streptophyta > Magnoliopsida > Caryophyllales > Caryophyllaceae > Agrostemma > Agrostemma githago. The sequence continues at coordinate 57,235,607 of OY288242.1, forward strand.
GTTTTTCATGTTGTCTTCTCTTATTATTGATAGTTTGTTCTTGATAATGAGTGAGTAGTCTCCTTGTGGGGTTATCAGAGGGATTAAGGGTAGATTATGGATGATTAGGGTTTGATTGGGGGTAAAGGTGACTCTTTTGTTGTTAGTCACATAATGGGCACTCTACGTGTTTGTTGATTTGCCTATGTGAGTAGTAGTGGCCAATGCTCCCATACTTGTGCTCATCTTCTCATTGTTTGTCTATTTTGTGGTTGCGTTGAGATTAGTCTTAGACACGAGAGTGCGGACCTACCTCGACATTGTTCTACGTAACGAGAGCCCGGACCGACTCTAGTAATTAGGAGACACCTACACCCTTGATCACCCCAATTACCCTACTACACTTATGAACCCGACCTAACCCACCTCTTCTTCATATTTGATTCAACTTATTAGTTAGTTTTCGTTTCTTTTAGTTTACTAGTTTGTTTGATCATTAGTTATTCCATCTTAGCATTGTTTTAGCCTAGTTCATCGTTAGCCTAGTCTCACCTCTTCCACCACCATAGTTTACCAATTATCGTTCTCTTTGTGTTTGCTTGTGTAACTTAGCCTTGTTTGTGAGTGGACCTAGTCTAGACTTTACAATACCGTCTCCGTGGATATCGACCCTACTTGCCCTAGCTACCCACTAGGAATAGTCGGTTATTTATTGATCGGTAGGATACGCGGCAAATCCGACCATCAATTTGGCGCCGCTGCCGGGGACGGTGCATTGTTTAGACTTAGTTTGCTTATAGCTAGACTTAGTTACCCCTCTTTGTGTTCTTCTATCATCTCTTGTGCATATTTTCTAGATTCTTCTTGTTTCCTTAGTTTTATTTCTTCCTTTTCTCTTTGTCTTTCGATTGTGCTTGTTTATTTTCGTTGCCTAGTGCCCGAAAAGCACTAGGTGTTCTCACGTTTGCTCAAGTGTGTAGTGTATGCCTTGGGGGAGAGGCGAGTTCTTTCTCTTCAATACAGAGCCGGAAAGACTCTTTAGAGCCTTTTGCCAACGGACGATTGGCCGGGTTAGAATCTCTCAACCAATTACTAGCAATACCATTGAAGAGCAAGCTCAAGGGTCCGACTTTGACGAAGCATCTCGAGAGACGGCCGAAGGGATCTTCATAAACCCCTTTGGTTCATCTATCCATTCTTCTTCACCTAGTTCCCTGTCTAGTTCTACATCAACACCGTCTACACCATCTTCTCCCGCATATCCAATCATGCCGAAGTTTTCATCTCACTCTACATTTACGGAAGATGTCTTGCCGGGACCGAATACTCTACCGGCCACTTATGCCGGAAATTTTGTGGCCAAGACTCAATTCATCCAACTTGTGGAGAGAAATCAATTTAGTGGTTTGCTCACCGAAGACACGCACCAACACATGGAGACTTTCTCCGATTATTGTGATGCTATTTCTCAAACCGGGGTTACACAAGATCAAATCCGTTGGGTATTATTTCCATTCTCATTAATTGGAAAAGCGAAGCAATGGATCAAGAGTCTCGATAGGGCAACCATGTGCATCGATACTTGGAAGAAACTTGCATTGGCGTTCTACCAAAAGTTCTACCCTCCGGAGAAGACTAACTTGCTAAGGGCCTCCATCACCGGTTTCCAACAACGGGATGAGGAAACCCTTTATGAAGCTTGGGAGAGGTTTAAATCTTTGGTTAGATCGTGCCCCCACCATGGACTTGCACAATGGTTCTTAGTCCAACAATTTTGGAACGGTCTTTATGAGGACTCAAGAGCTATTCTTAATATGGGCTCCAATGGTAGGTTCACCGAGGTCGATGATGACCAAACATGGGCAAGAATCGAGGAGATGGCGGTTCATAATTCTCAATACTCAAGGCCTAGGAAGGCAAATCAAGGAGGTAGGCACGAGGTTGATGCTATTACTCAATTAAGCATTGACCTTGGAGCTCAATTGAAGACCCACATGGAGAATATTGACAAGAAGCTCCAAGGCCACCTCAATCAAGTTCAAAGCATTAGTTCCTCCAACCAACACTCTATTCAAGAAGTAAATGCTTTGGGATTTACACCTCCTTTGCCTTATTATGGGATGTGTGATACTTGTGGAATCGTTGGTCATGATCCTATGCATTGTCAAGGAAGCGTTGAGCAAGTGAACGCCTTTCAAGCGTTCAAGCAAGGTGCCTCCTATTCTAATCAATACCAAGCTTCCAATCAAGTCCCTCAACAACAAGCTCTACAACTTCGTCCCTATGTTCCACCTCCCTTAAGGGACAACAACCAAGGTTACCAAGGTTATCAAGGCAACCCAAGGCCCTTCAACAATTTCGAGCAAAATAACCAAGGTACCTCCCACAATCACAATCAAGGGTTCCAACAAGGGAACTTCAATGAAGGTGGTTTCCAAGGAAATCAAAACTTCCAAAGACAACAAAACCAAAACCAAGGGAATCAACAACAACAAGCAGCTCAAAGTCAACAACAACAAAGCAAGCCTAGGAGCCGATCTCCTACTCATGACTATGGCATTCCTCTAGCCATCACCGATACTCCGCATAATCCACAATCTCCACCTCGAGACTTCAACATTCAAAAATCTATGACGGATATGCATAAAAACCAAATGGAGATGGCAAGGAACCAACAAGAGTTCTATGCTTTTATTCAAAGGGATAACATGGCGAGAGATGCTCATACGAAGATTCTTGAGACCCAAATATCTCAACTTGCTTCGGGAAGCTCCTCAAGACAAAAGGGGCAACTACCTCTTCAAGGTGAAACACCAAAAGTTGAGCATGTAAATGCTATTACCACGAGGAGAGGTACATCTTATGACTCCCCTTCATTCCCTAGTGAGCAAGAACCAATGTAAGAACCAACAAAGCAAGTTGCATCCCCGATTCAAGAAAACTCAAGCATGGAAGATCCAATGGAGTAGCAAGTGTTATGGGAGATCGAAAAAACCATTGAATACAAGCTTCCCCCACTTCAAGCAAAAGAAAAGGGTAAAGGAAAAGTGTCATGTGAGAAGTCCACTCCTATTGAGCAAAGCAAGGTTCAAATCAAGTTGCCTTTCCCAACAAGGCAAATGAAGACTAAGGTGGATGTCCAATTTGACAAATTCCTAGACATTGTGAAGAAATTGGATGTTAATGTCCCATTCACCGAGTTACTTCCAAATCCCGGCATATGGAAGATTCATGCGAGAAATCCTAGCTAGGAAGAGATCCATCGACAAGGAAGAGACTATTGCGTTCACAAGGGTGGTGAGCGAGCTTATTCAAGGTTCCACGCTTCCAAAGTTGAAAGATCCGGGTAGTTTCTTGATCCCATGGACCATAGGCAATTACAAGATCGAGAGAGCGCTATGTGATTTGGGTGCGAGTGTGAGCATCATTCCTTATTCCATTTGTTGCCGACTCGGGATGAAGGAGCTAAAGCGCACTTCCGTTACAGTCCAAATGGCCGATAGTTCATTCAACCGACCATTGGGGATGCTAGAGGACGTGCCGGTGAGAATCGGGAAGTTCTTCATTCCGGTCGACTTCATTGTGCTTGACATGCCGGAGAATACTATCACTCCAATTATCCTTGGGCGCCCATTTCTACACACCGCCGGTGCTATGGTTGATGTGAAGAACGGTAGGATCACATTTGAGTTAGGCGAAGAAAAGATCGTGTTTGACCTCCAAGGCAACAATTCGCCGACTAACGATGAGTCTTGCAATATGATCCACGCCACGAAAGACATTGATCTAGGGGTTGAGTTAGGAGAAAGCTTGAAGAACAATTCATATGAGCTTGAAGATGATGACTCCAAGATTGGAGAAGAAGAGTGCCCATATCATGGGTTTGATGACAAGTTGAAAGGCAAGAAGCAAGATGAGCCTCCCTTGGGACCGCACGAGGACAATTGGATGTTCGGGTATATCCCGAAGGATCAAAAGTATAAGTTCAAGCCATTGAACTTACAATATCGGGACGCCCCGGGAACGTCGAGACAAGGACATGGAGAGCCTTGGTATTTGGATCCTTATATTACTAGCTTGATTGAAGACTTTGCTTGAGCCTTCAATTTGTTTCTCCGTGCCCTTGATGAAGATGGAATGGGTTGTAGTATTGTTGAAAAAGATTGAAGAATGCACCATCCTTGGTTTGAGGGAGTTCCAAAAGAACCGTCTCATTGTATATATCTCTTTCTCTTATAGTTCCTTTTAGTTTTTGGTGAATGTCTTGTTATTTGGATTATTGATGAGCGGTGTGAGGGAGGGAATTTGATGTTGTATTTGAGTTTATTGTGATAGGTGTAAAGTGAAGGTGTCTCCTAGGAAGGAAGGGTTAATGTTAGAGTTTGGATCGTGCGAAGGGGAGTCGGTTTTTGAAGCCCGGAACGAGCTTTTGGAGTTATAAAAGATAGGAGGACTCTTCCCGGCCGAGAAGAGTGCATCTCGACCGGGAAGGATGACCCATCCCGACCGGGAAGGATGTCATCCCGTCCGGGATGGGTGTGACAAAAGTTGGGGCTACTGATGTGTCATCCCGACCGGGACGAAGGCTTCCCGACCGGGACGGGCAGGTCATCCCGACCGGGACCATCCATCCCGATCGGGATGGACCCCCTGTTCCTCCTTTGGCCTTTTCTTCGTCATTTGAGCCCACCCTACCACTTTATACCCTCTCCCAACCTCCCTAATATTCTTGCTCTCATCATATGACCCCCACACCCCTTATACACATTTTACCTCATTTTTCTCTTCACTTTACACCGACTTTCACATCAAAACCCACCTCATTATACCTTTGTGCTCCAACCATGGAACCTTATCGCGATTGGAGAGGAATAGCAACGACGACGACTAGCTACGTGCCGATATTGACTTATGAGACGATGGAACGAGTGAGTTGCTAACCGCATGGTATGGCAACTATCCTTTCTTTTCCGTCTTTTATAGCCTGTCTTCTTTTGTTAGTTCCCCTTCCCCTTATACACTTTTGTGTCATGGTGGCCCTCGGGGCCTTGGTATTTGTTGCTCCCGACTCTCGATGACGTGACTACATCGAGAGTCATTTCAAAATCCAAATCTATAAGAGTTTCACCCTTTTTGGTAGAAGTTAGTCGGATTTGGGCGGAATCCGGGCTAGGTAACTTGATTCCACCTAGTCCTCCCCTCCCATTTTCCTTTTATTTCTTTCTTTTTATTTCTTCCCCCTTTCCATATCTTTTCTCGTTTCGGCCCACGGTGACTTGACTACACCCCGGCCGGACACTTTCTACCCTTTTCTTCACTTTTTGATTTTTAGCTTTATTTTCGTAGTTTCTTTTCTTTTGTGCTCCCATGCACTACGGTCGAGCATGAGGACATTGCTCGGCTTAAGTGTGGGGGAGCGATATTCTATCGTAGTTAGTTTTATTTTCGTAGTTTTTCGAAAAATCTTTAAAAATCCTAAAAAATTGAATTTTTTTCACAAAAATCAAAAAGATTTTCCTTTTGTGTGTTTTCCTTTTTATGTCGTTGTACCGTATATGTGTTTTGTTCTGCGTGTTTTGCCTCCCTTTTTCCTCTTAGGTCGCCTAATCGCCGCTAATTTTGGAAAGCTTTCAAGACATCCGGTACCATCTTTTATCCCTTTTTCCCCTTTGTCTCTTGAGGAGTTTGGAGGAGATTGTGATGTGGTGTGCTCGGGTGGAGCTTTGTGCATACTTGTGGTTGATTTGGTGAATTGTTCGGAAGCTCTGGGTAGTGTTTGTGTTGTTTATGTGTTCGTTTCGTTTTGTTTTTGTTTTGTTGCTTTTGCTTCTTTTTCTTTCGTTCTTCGTCGTGTCTTTGTTTTGTGTGTGTACTTGTGTCTAGTGTGTAAACGGTTTTCGAAAACCCGGTTTAGAGGCTAGTGTGCGAGTGTTTACTTTCCCTTCCTAGTGGTATAAATCAAGTCTTGGACTTTAGTCTAGTAGAATGACCCTAAATCAATGATTTCGTTGGTCCTTTACCTTGAGTCCACCTAGCTTACTAGGGATTTACTACGGGATTTGTATTTTGACCATTTTGACCACCCACGGTGTGAAAAGGCCTTCGTTGCCGAGTCCCGTCCCTTAGGTGACCTTGTTTGACATTGCTCGACTAGTCCAAGTTCTCACCTTTTTGTGGGTTTGAAGGGAAGGGCCCGTCCCGACTTACCCATTCACCTACCTCCTACACATATCCACCAAATAAATTTGCAAATTGTTGAAGTCTCTCTTTCTTAGTTGCAAAAAGAATTGCCTACAACAAAGAGGGCAAAGAAAAGAAAAAAAAGAAAGAAAATGAAAGAAAGAAAAGAAAGAAGAAAAAGAAAAGGCACAAAAAGCCAAAAAGAAAATAGAAAAGAAGAAAAAGAAATGGCATGGCAACACACAAAGCAAGTATGCAAAAGAAAAGAGAAAATGACAAAAGAAAAGCGTCTTACAAAAAGATCTTAACCCCACAAAAATAAGCCTTTTTTCCGAATTTTGCCGTGAAGAGCCTACCAAAGGACCGAGTCCCTAGGAAGGATGATAGCGCCAAAGGTCGGTCTTCCCTCATTTTGCAATTATGTCCACCTTTTTACTTGGACTAGTTAGGCGGTTTTGGACATGGGACGACCCTCTTGGCTCATTACTAAAGGAGGCGGGGTCTCACTTACCTACAGTGTCGACTAACACCGTGGTTCATCCTTTTTCCATCCCGCCGATCGTCCCGTAGTACGTTCTCAGAAGGTTAGGAGGAACCTAGGTAAGTTACCAATGTTTTTATTGCTTTGTCGTCATACTATTAGGGTTTAGTCCATTTTGGTTTGTATTGCTAGCTTGGGAACGTTGTCACTTGCCTTGAGTCCTAAACCGGTGCTTCTTTCACCGCTTTTTAGAGGGAGGCGGTATTTGTTTCTTTTTTTTGGGTGCAACCTTTTGTGTGTTTGTTTGTATGTTTGTTTGTTTATGTGCTTTTGTGTCCGGTTGCATCCACGGTTTTGTCGCAAGACTTCACTTGCCTTGCGGAGAGCACTTATCCTCTAGGTGTTCTCGCGTGAGTTGAAAGGGCGTAGGGTGCGCTAATACCCGCTCGGCTAGTATAGTAGTTAGTTTGTGCTTACTCGAGGGCGAGTAAGGGTTAAGTGTGGGGGAGTTGATAAGTGTAGTTTGTAGTGCCTAATTTGCTGTGTTTTGGTCCCATTTCCTTGCGGAATCACTCCTTCGGAGCGGTTCATGGGCTACTTATGCTTCCTCTAGCTCGTTTCAGGTTCCTGAGACCATTCATGAAGAGTTTGAGCGATTCCGACTCAATACATACACTTTTCGGAGCCAACGAAGCGGAGGAATGATCACTCGATGCCTTGGATTCAACCCCGAGACCTTGGGACCCGATCCCGAGCCCCTTAGACTCGATCCCGAGACCCGAGAGTCGATGAGAAGCCCATGTGAAGCAAGGAGGAACCTTTAAGATCATATTGGAGGCCTACAAGACTCATCCCCGACGGGAAGGAATTCATCCCGTCCGGGATGAAGTGCGCATTTAGCATAGGTTCTGTTCTGGGTCCGTCCCGGTCGGGACCATCCCTTCCCGGTCGGGACCATCCTTCCCGGTCGGGACCATCCTTCCCGGTCGGGACCGGTCCTTCCCGGTCAGGACCATGGAGCTGTAGCCGCATTGTTTCTTTCCTTCCTCCTTCATTCTTGTAACCCTATAAATACTCCTCCTTTGTAATGTTTAAGCACCATGCTTTACCCTAGATTATTTTAGGCCTCTCCTAAGAATTCAAAACTCTAATTAGCCTCTTTTAATCTCTAGTTAATCTTAGTTTAATCTAGTTTAGATAATCTTGTATTAACTGGGTTCATGAAGATTTCTCCAAGCTTGACATCCTTGGAGTTGATTTGGGTTCTTGTTTATGCAAGTTTACATCTTTTTCTTCATTTGGTCGTTGGTATAATCTTCTCTACTCTTATTCTTGTTTATTCAATCTAGTTTCAATCTTTTTATATTGTTCTTGTTATTGTTCTTATTGTTCATAATGGATGTTTGGTTTTTCATGTTGTCTTCTCTTATTATTGATAGTTTGTTCTTGATAATGAGTGAGTAGTCTCCTTGTGGGGTTATCAGAGGGATTAAGGGTAGATTATGGATGATTAGGGTTTGATTGGGGGTAAAGGTGACTCTTTTGTTGTTAGTCACATAATGGGCACTCTACGTGTTTGTTGATTTGCTTGTGTGAGTAGTAGTGGCCAATGCTCCCATACTTGTGCTCATCTTCTCATTGTTTGTCTATTTTGTGGTTGCGTTGAGATTAGTCTTAGACACGAGAGTGCGGACCTACCTCGACATCGGTCTACGTAGCGAGAGCCCGGACCGAGTCTAGCAATTAGGAGACACCTACACCCTTGATCACCCCAATTACCCTAGTACACTTATGAACCCGACCTACCCCACTTCCTTTCATATTTGATCTCAACTTATTAGTTAGTCTTCGTTTCTTTTAGTTTACTAGTTTGTTTGATCATTAGTTATTCCATCTTAGCATTGTTTTAGCCTAGTTCATCGTTAGCCTAGTCTCACCTCTTCCACCACCATAGTTTACCAATTATCGTTCTCTTTCCGTTTGTTTGTGTAACTTAGCCTTGTTTATGAGTGGACCTAGTCTAGACTTTACAATACCGTCTCCGTGGATATCGACCCTACTTGCCCCAGATATCCACTAGGAATAGTCGGTTATTTATAGATCGGTAGGATACGCGGCAAATCTGTCCATCAGCCAGCCTCCATTCGATCCCCGCCGGGAATTTCTTCGGATGAACCCGCGTCGTCTTAGGAGCCAAGCATGGGAAATAGGAGTAAATCCAAGCCTGTAAAATCCCAAAACAACCTTAGCAAAACCAAGCCAAAAGAACTTGAAATACGAAAGTGAGAATAGTAACTAACCTCCAGTATAAGGCCCGGACCCACGATGAGCACAGCTGAAGCCGACTCTATCGCCAATGGCCTCACCATGACTTGCAAGCAGCAAGTCATCTCCGCGAAAGCCGTGGACCAAATCATAACGTCCTAGCTGAGTTAGGTCGGCTAGGAAGGGCAAGATCCTGGCGCTGAACCTCTCGCCCTTGTCCGAGAAGTGAGTCGACCCTAGGAAATACCACAACCACAGTCGGGCGTCCTGCTCTGGCGTGTTGGATTCTCGACCCTCTAACACCGCCACCCGTTCGAAGTGATCGGTGATATACGAACTCACGAGAGCATGAGGCGCACTATATGCCTAACGCGGTAAACAATCCCCAATAAGGCCCCGCACCTCAAAACTATCTAGACTAGGGCCTTCGGCAGCCTACTTAATCCTATCCGGCCCCCAGGGCAAACCGAAAATCATGCCAAAATCCCCTAGGGTCATCCCGACCTCCCCAAAAGCCATGTGGAAGGTCGAGGTAGTATCATGAAAGCGATCTATCATTACCCTAATCACCATAAGATTGTACTTAGTCTTGCAACCCACCAACCTAACCCACTGCTCAACCACGGGACCTAGAGCGGTCCTCACGATAATCTCATTGGCCTCGGGAGATAACTTCTGAAAGTAAATATCAAGACACGTAGTAAAACCCAAGAATGTCCTCATCGGACCTAAGGGCTGCAAACCAAAACAAGACGAGGATAAACAAAACAAACCTAACCTAACCCGAGCCAAAAAAATAAAACCTGAGACATAACTAATAAGCACGAATAGGACACTCACGAGGCCCCGCACGATGCGGTTAGAAATGTGAAGGTCAAGATGAAACATCAGCTGATAGCCATCCCAGTCCCGAGCCCACTCAGGATCCTCGTAGATAATCTCCTCATCCTCCGGTACAGGACCCGGAACATGAGCCCTCCTAGCCACTGTCTTCAGAAGCTTAGGCTTCTTCACTCTACCGAATTCATCCTCATTAATAGTCTTGGGGTCGCGGCGCTGAGACGAGGTGCTCTGTTGCCTCCTACGAATCCCACGAGGAGTCAGCGAACTTGTCCCAACAACCTCGTCACTAGCACCAACCGAGGAAGTTCCCTCGGGACGCTCGGCATCATCTCTAGCTGTAGAACCAAACAAAATGAAAACAAACAACTTATCTCTAATCAGGCTAAAACAGCTTAAACAGGCCAAAATAGGGTCAAAATTTCGGATAAGGATATCAAATTTCCGGGAAAACCGTTTGCACCCATTTTCGATCCCGGTCACAATGGAAGTGGTTTCGGAAATCCCGGCATCGTTACGACACCTTTTGGTCCGTCTTAAGACACACAAAACCTCACGGAAAGCCCTAGGAGCCACCCTAGCCCATGAAAATTGACAAGAGAACTACCCACATTCTCGCAAACACTATTCAAACGAGAATACGCAAAATGAACACGGGCATAATCAAGAAACGGTCCTTAACCCTAACATCCCAAACACATTCCCATAACGAACCATTGTCACCGCTCGAAAGTCCTTATCAAGCTTATAACTACTTAACAAACTCTAATCGACCCTAATTCAACAATGGAACCAAGCACAAGCATCAAAAGTTAACGAATAATAAAACCCCCAAATCAATTTTCTAGGGTTTTAAACAAACAAATAATCAATCAAATCAAGCTAAATCGACATTAAATAAGTAAACAACACTAACCCGGAGTTGACATTGTCGTAAATAGCGGAAATCGAAACAAAACTTGTCAAGAAAAGTCGAGAAGTCGAGGTTGGGGCGAGGGGGACGACGTGTTTGAATGTTATCAAATAAAACGATCGCCCCAATTTTCCTTTACTTAAACAGACCCAGACCACAAAAACCCGACCGCCCCAGCTGATGCGCTTAAGTTCTAGCGCACTAGGGGCTAGGCACCTGAAGACTAGGGCGTAGACAGATGCGCGTCTAAACGGCCCAGTCCAGACTAAAACAAACTCAAAGCTCAGTACACATAAAAACGTGCACCCTTAAGACAAACAAAACAACAAAGACTAAGCAATTACTAATCAATATCGATGACGTACTCTCAATAACGAAACAAACACGAGAACCGCACTTAACCCAAACGCTGCACTCGAACGCATAATAAAGCGATTTGAACCAAATTAAACTAAACAAACTCTGAGCAGACTCAAATACATAACGAACCAAGACAAAGCAAAAACAAACCCGAACAAGATGACACATTCCTGCAAAACAAGATTTAACTAAACCAAATAAACGAACAACATATCTTGCCCAAGGGACGTTAGTATCCCGAAGGCACAGCAACAACAATCATGCCCGAGGGACGTTAGTATCCCGGAGGCACAACAATTTCGCCCTAGGGACGTTAATATCCCAAAAGGCAGCTACTCGCGTGGAGACCGACGCCCTCAAGAAGTATTCAACAACAATTTTCACCCGAGTGGAGACTGACGCCATCGGATGATTCATTTTGCCTTAGGGACGTTAGTATCCTGAAAGGCAGCTTTTCGAGTGGATACCAACGCCCTCGAAGGAGTTTGACACCTCCACAACAAATTTCAAGTGGATACCAACACCCTCGAAGGAGTCTGATACCTCCACAGCAATTTTCGAGTGGGTACCAACGCCCTCGAAGGAGTCTGATACCTCCACAGCAATTTTCGAGTGGATACCAACGCCCTCGAAGGAGTCTGATACCTCCACAGAAATTTGCGAGTGGATACCAACGACCTCGAAGGAGTCTGATACCTCCATAGCATTTTTCATTCGAGTGGAGACTGACGCCCTCGGATGGTTCATTTTGCCCAAGGGACGTTATTATCTCGAAAGGCATCTACTCGAGTGGAGACAGACACCCTCAATTAGTTTATATTATCATTTTGTTTTGTCCTAGGGGTCAAAGGCATCCCGAAAGACATCTATTCGAAGGAGACTAACGCCCTCGAACGTATTATCAAGGGTTCACAAGCATCCCGAAAGAAACATTTGTTTAAATAAAAGGCAAACACATAAGAGCGCTCTTTGCACGTACGCTTAACGCGTCACCTACACACTAAAAACATTTAAAAACTAAAATAAACCGTTTAAAACAAGCCGAAGAAGACAAAGCGCGCGCGCACAAAAGACGAGAACAAGATATCAAGCAACGGCCCGGGCCCAATCAAGCAACCACAAGCGAAGAGGTCAGGTATGATTTCTAAGCTATGGGTGGCGAGCCTCAATACGTAGTCTACTGGACTTAAAACGACCCGACCGGACGGCCAATCTTTGATTGACCTGGGCGGCTATACTTTGACTTTTGCCTTGTCCAAGCCTCAGTCAAAGTGGGGGCTTCTGTAGACACCCAGATTCGGACCTAGTAGCTGCATAAGTGCCCAACAAACACCCAATGACGATAGGACTGCAACACGACGCGGGTTCGCAATGTTGTAGATAGTTTTTCTATAGAACGGATCAAATAATTACTCGGAAAAAATAAAACTAACATGATCGCAGCCTTAGTCGTGTCGTTACGGTCGCATAGACACTAATTAGAGTCAATTCTGACACCGGGACCCCGAGTCGGTCCCGAAACCCAAACCGAGTCAGCACCGCGCCAAGCGAACCTCGGGATGCACACCCGAGTCCCACTAATGATCACGGCGCTAGGTCAAGCCACGGGAAACCTTAACACCCAAGAAATGTATTATACACCCGTCTCACGGTTTTGGAAAGTATCAAAACCGTATCCTCAAAATCCCAACCGCCCCGCCCTACGCGCCTTGGTCTCCTCACGCCTTAGCCCAGGCGCCTGAGTCCTGGTGCGCCCCAGCTCAGGCGTCCATATGGGCGAGGAGGGCCGAAAACACCTATAAATACCCCCTTTCACGCCCTCATTTCGACACACAATTCTCATTCTTCTCTTCCCCCTCTAAACTGTCGCTAAGTGCTCGCACTTCGACACCCGAGGCAAACAATCCACTCGATCGTAGTTCCGATAAAAAAAGCGACATCGACGCTACTCCTCACCTTCGAGCACCCCACTCGATACCGAGATGCCTGTGATCGACTAGCACAAAACTAGTAGCAGAGTTCTGCCGGATTAGCCGCAGAACTAGTCCTTAGCAACAAAGCTCTGCCGGAGTAGCCGCGGGAAGGTCAAACGGTAACAGAGTTCTGCCGGAGTCACCGGTCAAGCTAGGATGATCCGCCTGTTGATCGAGTCGTCACTAGGTTGCCATCAAAACAAAACTTTCCATATTTGTACTTTCTATTATTATGCACTATGACAACACTAGATGTGGGCGCTAGGCCCACAAGCATCTACTAAAATACGTAACGTCCCAACTTCAACCACAAATACTAAAACACAGTAAATAGACCCGAGTAATTCCGAGATCCGTTCTCAAAATTATCTATGCATCGAGTCCCGTTTAGTGTATACTCCGAGGGTGCAACTCCTCACATTGTGAATTACTTACATTCGCATTTACAGTTTTTTGTATGATTTATTGCTTTTATGACCTTATAATCGCATGCTAAATCACCTAACACGGAATTCAAAACGTAAAATAACTAAAACCGAACAAAGTGATCGTTGGGTTCCGTATTAGTCTCGGTGCTCGCCTTATTAAGTTCGATGCATCTCTATTAATACCGAACCGACGCATCTTAAGCAGAATACCAGGTAAGGTATACCACGAGAACAACTAATATCCGTATTATCACGTTAAAACTGATTTGCTAATACTTATAATATTAGTACTCTCTACTCTCCTACATGCATCTTTTCATGGCCTACTTGTCACGTGAAATCGCATGCAAAGAATGTAAACACAACTACTTCGACGATAAAACTTACCTGTCCTTAAAACAACCGACGTAGCAAGAAACATAAGGTTAAAATAACGGATGTTACAGTACTTCCACCACAACAAAAGAACTAGGATATCAGCCCACCGATTGATTAGTAGAGGCCGCTGTAATGCGGGCGGGATTGGGTGTTGACATCTATCGGATGTTGGCTTCCCAATACGTACCCTCAACCCTTACTCAGAATCGACGGTTTCTGGATGTCCGAAATCATTGGCAATGAGAGTCATTCCAGGCATGGAGTGCTTAAGGGTACAAGTCTTTATCTTTAGGTCCCGTGCCACTCAACTTTGAGCCGGCAAGGGACCAAAGTTGACTTGAACGGTTTCCGAGTCCCCATAATTGACTCGGTGGCGACTCCACAAATCGGCAACGAATTCAGTTCACTAAAAAGGTCGCCTTACCAAATGAATCGGCCTTTAAACATTTACAACCATGACTCGATCGATTCCCAAACGGAAACACGGGTGCCCGCACCCGTCTAATACAAGTCCGGATCGTCATCCAAATCGAGGTCCGACACTTCGCCCCGTATACGAGATCGGATCGGCCCCCGGCAGGGAGGGGGCCGCGTGGGTGGCCGCCGCCACACGATGAAAACCAGGTCGGTCCCGCACGGGCACACGCGGGTCGCCGGGCGGTGCGGACGGACGTCCACAATAGTCTCCTTTCGATTCTTCAAACGACCCGGGAAAGGTACTTGGGTTGTTGGACTAGCCGGAGTGGGAACGGGAGTAGTGGGTGGTGGAACTTGTTCATCAGTTGGAGTTTCCACAATAACACTCTCATCGACATCTTCCACTAAAACCTCCTCCTCGGCCGGTGTATCATCCTTAGGCATCGATGGACCCTCATAGTGTGTGCCACTACGAAGAGTGATCGCGTTAGTCGTATCATGTTGTTGATCACCTTGAGAAGGGAGTTTACCTTGTTGACGCGTTGCTAGTGACGTGGCAAGGTGTCCGACTTGATTCTCCAAATTTTTGATGGCATTATCTTTGCCTTGATCATTCTTTTGCATTTGAGCCATCATAGAGTCTTGGGTCTTAGCCATCACCTGCAACATATTACGAAGCTCAACCATTTCATTAGAACTCGAAGAGGAATTACCTTGAGTTTGCATGGAGGATTAGCCAAAATTCTGATAATTCCCAAAGTTCTGATTAGTGTTGCCGAAATTCTGTTGATGAACAGATTGAGGTCGCTGCTGATAATTTCCCTGATTTTGGAAATTCCTTTGATTGTCGAAATTTTGCTGATTTTAAAAATTCCCTTGATGTTGGATATTTTGCTTGTGTGGGGGTACATAAGCTGGTGTAATAGGCGGGTTCAAGACATTAGTACTCCAATAGGATAAGAGAGACGCATCATAGCCCGGTTGATTCATATAAGGATAATGCGGGCGCATGGACTGGAATGCATTCACTTATTCTATGGAGCCTAAAAAATCTTGAGCTTGGTGGTCCGCGACACCACAACAAACACATGCATAATCTTGCATGGCATGCACTTGATGCATGCCTCCTCCCCCTTGAGAATTTGACGCTTCAAAAGAATCAAACCTCTTATCTAAAGCAGCTAATTGAATAGCCACGGCATTAGAGGACCCACTATCACCGGAATTGGATCGCGTATTACCACATGGATTACCCCATCAATGGTTTGCCAAGCCTTATCGTCATCCACATTACATTGGAACCGCCCATTGCATGCCGAATCAAGCGTACTCCGGGAATCATCATATTACCCATTATAAAATTGGTTGCAAAGAAACCAAACCTCAAAACCATGGTTCGGGCATTCCTTCACAAGTTTTAACCGCTCCCATGATTCATAAATATTCTCGTTCGGAGTTTGACGAAAATTGGTGATTTGACTTCGGAGCATATTCGTCTTTTGTGGAGGGTAATAGTGCTTGTAGAAGGCAAGAACAAGAGAGTTTCAATCAGTGATCCCCTCGGTGACATTATCAAGATCAGTAATCCACTCTCTAGCAGAATCCCGTAGTGAGAACATGAAGAGCATCTCCATGACTTCTTCTTGAGTTACCCCGGCCGGAAGTGGAATCGTGGAGCAATAATCGGTAAAAATCCTCATATGCTTGTGAGGATCCTCCTTAGGGTCACCACCAAATTGATTCTTCTCCACCAAAGTAATAAAGGCTGGTCGAATCTCGAATGTACCTTGAGTGGCAGTTGGTCATTTAACCAACTTAGAAAGAGCAGTTTGCTCGGGCTCCGAGTGACTAGAAAGCTTCGGCATTTTTATTATCGGAGGTGGTAAAATGATCTCGGACTGAGATTGATTTCCCTCTTCAAGGTTTTGATTCTCAGCTACAAATTCAGTATGAATAGCTTCCAAAGTCTCGAGATCGGGAGCTGCGAAAATCTCTCTCCAAAATTGTCGTCGCCTACGAAAGGTTTTCTCGGGTTCAGGGTCAAATGGAGTAAGCTCTGATGACCGAAAAGACCTGGGCATAAGCAAAAACTACAAGAAAAGAGTGAGATCAATCTCAAGGAGTTTTAATTCCTTGAGATGAAATAGAGCAAAAAAGAAGCAAGTTTAAAAACAAGAAAAACCGACTCCCCGGCAACGGCGCCAAATTTGATATGGCTAAAGTCGTATCACCAAATCGAGTTATCCTAATACTACTAACAAAAAGCTAGTGGTAAGTAGGGACTCGTATCCACAGGGAAGCGGTTGAATTCGTCTAATAGCTATGGCGATTCTAAGTTGCTCTAAACGTTTAGTTTGATTGATTTAACTAAGACTAGAAATACGTAAACAAAATATGAATTAATCAATTAAAGGAAAATCTAGGGCTATGGGGTCACAATGAGTAGACAAATGATCATGCAAGAATAAACGATAAACACACAAACATGCTAGTTGGCTATAATACGTCCTCTCGGATCGAAATTCAACCTAGGAAGACACTAACGGGCTCTCGCTACGTATTAGGCTTCCTACCGATGCGGGTCTAATCTCAACTAGGCTCTTGCACATGAACTGAAATTTCCCTTATTCGATTAACAAGTTGTGGTCTTTAACAAATTAATCGTCTTTTAGAGCATGTAAACAAGGCACTAGCATATATATGAATTCATCAAATAATCAACCAGAACTTAAATTCTACCCATCAATCCCCCTTGACCCTAGTAACAGAATTAGCTACTCATAATTAAATTGACACAAAATTAACAATTGATAATGAAATGCATAATGATCGATATGGAAAAAGGAAAACTAATAAAATCAATACTAGAAATGAAAATAAACAATTAAGAACATAAAAGATGAATAAGTAATTTGAAATTAATTAAAATGATTACCGATTGGAAATTGTAGCAAGAACAAGAGTAGTTCTTCCAAAATAGAGAATGAAAAAGTATTGTTGTTCTAATACTAGGCTTAGGATTCTTACGAATGAAAAATGTACGTTTTTTTGAATTACAAAAGCATTTCTATATAGCCAAAGAAAGAGGAAGCTGAAAAGACACTACAGCTATGTTGTCCCGAATAGGGATGAAGGCCATCCCGATTCGGGATTAAAGTCGTCCCATGGGACGAAGGTCGTCCCTATTCGGGACAGCTAAAAAATCCACTTTTGCTCAATTTCTTCATTTTTGCCGTGAGTGAGGCAATATGGACAACATGTATCCCTAGAGACGGACCTCGGGACCAACAAAAAGGACTTCTCAAGTCTTCTAAACTTCATGATATGGTTCCAACTCGACTCGGGATCATTTCATGACATCCACGCAACCTCGATAGCAACACCTAGCTTGTGGATAAATAGTCACCGACCTCCATGTGAGCCACGATGAAAGGGAAAAGGCGCCCATATCGTCTATTTTCCTACGAAACCAACAAAACACTACAAAACACATTAGAGGAGAAGATTAGTTCCCAAAACCGCTCCTAAGAGCGCATTTAACACGATAAATACATGGGAAGACAAGGATAAAAGCATATAAAATATCAACACATCACTGTTCCCTCCAAGGTTTCAAGTCGACGTCTGATCTCGTCTATGGGAGTGGAGATTAACGAGATTAAACTAAGGATGCCATGAACTACGTTGATCAGTGCATTGAGTTGATCGATGTTGGTTGAAAACATGTTGAACCTGTGGATCACGACTAAGGATGAGATCGGACCCACCGGGCGATGTTAAAGAGACTTGAAAGTGAGTCGAGGAATGCTCGTTGGTGTGCGAGACGGAAATGAGACCCTTGATTCACGTATGTTTGCGGTCATCAAATTTTGGGACTCATGTGCTCTTAGACACTTGGTTTATTTGGCGAGACGCCTGATGGACTCGGATCTCTAAAGCGAGATGATTTGACGCAACCCTCGCGGTGATATTTAGAGAGGACTCTCAAGATGAGATGACCCAAAATGTAAAACCTCGGACGGAGGTGTTTTTAGCAATTAGCAAAGATAGTTAAGCACACGGTTGTACAACGTAAGAAGTTGATCTCGATCACAGCTCGGAATCAAAGAATTTTTATGTTTTTGAAAATGGATAGAGGATTTGAAAAGTAAGTTTTTCGAAAGTGGGAGTTTTGAAATCGACATTACGATATTTAAGCAATACCGTCTTGACATGTCCGAAAATGTTGCCATGTGGGTTTCAAGAGTTTATGAGTTGACAAATTGACGATAGTAACGGCGTGGAATCGTAATTTTTTGAAGTAATGGTGTAGAAAAACTGGTTTGTGAAAAGATACGGAAATTGTTGGGTTGCGTGGTTCTCGAGACTTCTAATAGTTAGAAGTTCAATGTTCACAATCTAAGAGGTGTTTTTAAGAAAACGTGATGGTCATAACGGCGTTTAAAAGGTTGTTACCGCATCATGTAGCTATATTCTCATTACTGGAATTTAGGTTTTAACACCCCGCGTTTTTTTACCACTTTAGTTATCTCAAATAATGATTAATATTAATAAATCGATTATCGACAAACTATTTTAAGTATTAATATTCAATTCTTGTGCTTTTGGAACATTTCTATTTCACTTCACCATTTGTAAAACTAAAAATTCTATCCCTTTCGTCATTTTGTGCGATCTCGTAAAACGGTCCGTATTTTCTCATACGGACTCCGATTGAGGTGTTTCAAAAGCCTAAATTTAATATTTTCCCAAGATATACACACTGGTAGTATCTAAAATTTTAGTTTCTAAGTGCATCTAAAGAATATTGTATTCCCTCTGGTTCTTTGGAATTGCAACATATTCCTTGCTTTTAGGGTAGTTTCACTAGAATTGCCACACTTCTATAATGGACATATTTTTGTTAGTGGGGATGTTTTAATTTATTAGTGAGACCCACCATTCACACTCACAACCTTATTCCATGTACAAAAAGCAAATGTTGCACTTCCGAAGAACTGGAGGGAGTACTAGACAGCTCCTTTGCAACGAAAATTGTCATCCGATTAATCGTTTCTCGATTCTCGATTTCCGTACTACTTTCTTAACCATTGTGTGACCAAATAAACTCATATATATCATTATAAGGCATGCCAAACCATCACATTGAAGTCTAAGCCTCAAAATATGCCTAACTAATCAAAAACACCATTTCTAGTAATGTACCTCTTAAAGTATGATTAGCTACTTTGAGTAATTGTCAAATTCTTGTACACCCTTTGCTCCCCCATCAGTTGCACGACATGAGTGCTTATAACCAACCTTATTCTCTTCATTTACTCATCCATTCACTCACTTAAACACTCCTTCAAAGATCCATCTAAAAACAAAAGAAAACCATACAAGTTTTCCTAAGTTTTTAAGGTGTTTATATCACCATATCTCAAGAGCACATACTCTTGATTTTCCTTACCTTATACCCTTTATTTTTAAGTTTTATTCCTAGTATTTTTACTAACTTACATTGTTTGTATGTCCTTCTAACTTATTCATGAAGAGGACCAAGAGGAAGGGGGCTTCGATCTTAGTAAATTTGATTTTATAGTTGATCCAGAGAATTGCTAATAGGTAACCTAACTTTTCTTCGCCCTCAAATCTCGTAATATAGTTTTTAGACTCTAATTAACATATAACATCATGTTTATGACTAAATCAGTAGATCACCAAATTTACTGTTAACTATTTGTTGATTTATCACTTAATAATACATGCTGTAAAATAGATTCTGTGATGTATGTTGTATGTTTACGATTTTTCTGTGAAACATTCGTTTATAGTTAATTTTTTGAAAATATATATTTAATAATGATTTATATTTTAAACTGGTAATGTATGATTTTATGTATTTTCTGGGTAAATAATTTGTTTCTTGATGTTAAACGTTTATTTTTGGACTTGAAAAAAAATTATTATGCTCTTGTTGATGTCTGTTATGTTCACGTCAAATTTCATATAAATACATCTTATATATTTTCATTTATAAAATTTGTACTAAAATGGGTCAGATAAGGAAAGATGGTCTTATTTAAGAATATTTATAAAGTATTTTAGTCTAAATTTCTGGGGTTAAGTTATGTACAAATATAGAAATCCAAAATAAAGATTTGGCCCACTTTTCTGATGTTTAAGTATTTTAAAAGATTTAAAAGCAAGTATTGAAAACTGTATTGTTTTTGTTTTCAATTTGTTAAAAATAATGAACTTTATTATTTTTGAAAAGTGACTTTATATATGGAAATCTAACTCAAGGTATGTTGTGTATGAAAATGGTGAGTTAAAAATAACATTTGAAAAATGACTCATTTAGTATCCTTAATAATATTGTCGATTTCGTTATTACTTAATTTTTTTTAAATCTAATTTTTTGAGAAATATGATATGTAATAGGGTTAAAAATAATTTTTATAATTATTATTAATTTCTTTGATTTTAAAAATATTTTACTAAGTACAAATAGGTTTTAAAAGATACGTATACCTGTACAAATACGAAACCGTATAAAAATACTAAATACGTACACTTGTAGAATAAATATAAAAAATACTTATGCCCAAAAAGTATAGAGTACTAAAAGACGAATAACCCAAAAGTACTAAGTTAAAACATACTTAAATGTGCTAAACAACACTTAAACTTTATAATAAGCACTTAAGGACTAATTAGCGACTAAGTCAAACTAAGGGTTGACTAGACCATCTTGGTCAAACCTTGACTTCTTTAGTCAACATAGACCAAGTCAACATAAAGAAACTCATCTCAAATAATGTACTTAGAAGTTATTGAATCTTAACTAAATCTCAAATACTGAACGTTCAAATAATATACATCAAATACAACGTTCCAAATCTCTAACATCAAATATACTAAAGATATTCGGTCAAGTAAAATACACTTAATATAATTGTGATGATCGTTTAGTAAATCGTCCTAAATTAGCTTAAGGAAGTGTTGTACCTTCTGGTAAGTCAGTGTTCTATATGAATCAGTGGACCTACCCAGTGTTCCATTTCTTGGAGCTTCCGTAGCTACGGGATAGTATGCATTCTTCTGGTTATTCAAACTAAGTTCCTATGGGAGTCTGACAGTTCGATACCAAATAAGTCATATGTAGCAACTATATCTTCGGGACGGTATGCGATCATTATGGTTGTCCGAACCAATGGTCCTGCGGGAGTCTAAGAGTTCAGCACCCTTATATGTCTCTTATAGACAATCTGTATCGTAGTATCATTACGTGCCAGGCAATGTTATGTCGAGGTTTAGAGATCAACGTGATGGGAGATTGCTCGGAGAGCTTTGCTATGAGAGTACGAACAACACATCCTGAAGCTACGTGTGGATGGATTGTCGTTAGAGTAATAGTCACCGGCTATCGGTGAGGACCTATGGGAGCCCAAGAGTTGCGGTAGGGGGTACATGCGCATGTATTTGACAAGGGCCTGATCAGCTCTACTCTCTTTCTGATATCTTGGCACTTTTATTCACGGTTGTGTACGTGATTCTTTTCCCTAAATTCTACGTGTAGTCAGTGGGCCTCACGGTGGTGTGGGCAGGCCTCTGCGAGTTATCGTTTACATCATCAGCAGTCTGTTCTCCCCTGCTATTAGAGTTCTAAATCAAATCATAGTTGTTGTTCGATCCTATTGAGCATTAGGGGTGAGATGTAAACCTCATAGTATCGATGTGATTAACGGGATTGCTGATCCAATCCGCATTTATGGTGAGATGTAAGCCTTAAGTACGCACGAGACATTATTAGTCACGTCCGGTGCATTGTTTGTAAAGAGAACTTTTGTTTTTTTTTTAAAAAAACTAAATGACAACAATTTTCTAAATTACGTGCTTCGATATGCCTCCTTTGAAACACCCCACATTGATTGAAGATGTCCTATTTATGAGCTTTGCTTAAAGGGATTGAAGTACTACTCATATCAACAAAGTGCACTTTCTTTTCTGGTTTGCCCTTGACAAGAACTCCACAGTTAAGCGTGCTTGAGTAAGAGCAATCTTAGGATGGGTGACCTCTTGGGAAGGTTTCCAGGATGCGCATGAGTGAGAAAAAATGCACTGGAAAGGACTCGTGTTGGTTTGTGAGACCAGCACAAAGCCTGGCGAGCTACCGCGACTAACATTTTCGGTCCTAGGATTGGGTCGGGGTGTTACAAATGGTATCAGAGCAACCCTGCGACCGTGCATTTGGCACCTAGCGGGGGTGGATTCTGGTTAGCGGTTATCCTGCCAGGCGCAATGAGGACGTTGCGCTCTTCAACTGTGAGTGATTGAAACACCCCACATTGATTGAAGATGTCCTATTTATGAGCTTTGCTTAAAGGGATTGAAGTATTACTCATATCAACAAGGTGCACTTTGTTTTCTGGTTTGCCCATGATAAGAACTCCACAGTTAAGCGTGCTTGAGTGAGAGCAATCTTAGGATGGGTGACCTCCTGGGAAGGTTTCCAGGATACTCATGAGTGAGGACAAAATGCGCTGGAAAGGACTCGTGTTGGTTTGTGAGACCAGTACAGAGCCTGACGAGCTACCGCGACTAACATTTCCGGTCCTAAGATTAGGCGGGGGTGTTACATCCTTATTGTTTTGTACTCACATGACAAATGATTGATTTATACTTCTGATAATGAAAAGTTGATTATGTCTTAAATGCCTAATATGATTACGTTACTATGGTTGATATTAGGTGTCGTATGATTTGAATGTAATGCTCTACCATTATTCATATCGCATGCTGGTTTCACATGTTGTTATGTTCACATGCTAAACTGAACTCACTTCGTGTGTATCTCACATTGTATACATGTCGACTTGTAATGCAAAATGCCTGCTTATCTGTTAATTAGATAACCTGAAAAGTATACTACATTGATTATTCGGGACCGTGTTGGAAGGACGGCTAGGTTATTTCCACTAAGTGGGATAGTTTTGTAATTTTTGCAGGATGACAAACTACTGGGCTTACAGGGGAAACGTGTGCAAGCGAGGAGTAGTCTTGCTTAATTTTGAGTTTTCAATTAACCTGTCCACATGTAACCCTAAACAATATTAAGCCCGTACTTAAATTTGTAATTTGTTTTATGATGTTGTAAGTGGCAATCGGTTCTTGTATTAATCAAAGACTCACTTGAGTCGACGGTTTTAATTTTTACCACTTTTTACGACTTAATCATTTTCCGCCTTGTTAACCAATGTCATTAGAAGAACCGGGTTGTTCCATAGGTGGTAGTAGTGGTGTTTGAAAGGGTTTTGAAGAGGGAGAATGTAACCGTGTTAAATGGCCTTGATTCAATTGATTGGAATTTTGGCGATGGCAACGGTATTGTGTAAGAAAATGCTCTGAGCGTAAAAAAATTGTAATCGTGTTAGATACCTTAATTCCGTTGATTGGAGTTCCGGCGATAGTAATGGTGTTATAATGTTTTGAAATAGGGAGTTTTTACTTGGCCAGCATAACAGTGCAAAATGGATTAATGGTGGGTGTGAATTAGGCCATAGTAACAGCGCTAAAATGGTTTTCTGAAAATCGCAGGTTTAATTTGACCGGAGTAACGAGGCTAAAACGGTTGATAAGTGTGTTTTGTAGTGTTTATTTCACTTGTTTGGTCCCGCTTTCTTTTGTGAAATCGCTCTTTAGAGCGGTTTCGAGGCTACTTACGCTTCTTCTAGCTTGTTTTAGGTTCCTAATGCTCATCATGGAGAAGTGGAACAATTCCGTCTCGTTTTCGATGCGTATGGAGCCAATGAAGAAAAGCGACGATGATTCGGTGACTTGGACTCGATCCCGAGTCCTTTAGAGCCCATTTGGGAATATCCCGAGCACCGAGCATCGATAAGAAGCCTTGGAAGAGAAAATAAGGACCCATCACGGCCGGGATGAAAAGACGAGAAGAAACGAGCCACTGTAGGGTCATCCCGACCGGGATCATCACGGCCGGAACGGTCCCAGCTCGCACTCCGCTTCATTCTTTCGTTTCCCTCATTTATGGAACCCTATATATACCTTCCTCTTGTAATTTTTGAGACAAAAAGAACCCTAGATAGAGATTAGTATGGCTTAGCTTAGTTTCTCCTTAATCTTTTCTTAATCTTAGCTTAATCTTAGTAGTTACTCTTGTATTATTGGATTTCTTGAAGAATCTATCAAGATTGACAACCTTGGTGGATGATTTTTGGGTTTCTTTTTATGCAGGTTTCAATCTTTTCATCTCTTTCCTAGTTTGGTATAATCTTTCTTCTCTCGTTTCTCTTAATCTTTCATAGTTAGTAAAGTTTACATCTTTATCTATTGTTTGTTTTTCATCCTTATTTGCTCTTCATAATAATGTGGTTGTCCTTGTGTTTGTTTCCCTAGTCTATGTTAGTTTTAGTTTAAACATGTGTGAGTAGTTCTCCCCTATGGTTAGTAGGGGGATTGGGTGTGATTAGGGATGATTAGAGTGAGATTGGTGATGCTAGTTGTTGTTTTTGTTGTTTCCTGTTGCCTTGCACTCAACATGTTCGATTAAATGCTTGTGAGACTTGAGACGATCACTCCTTGTTTTTCTTGCTTCTTCTCTTGCATGTCTTTGTTTGGTGATGGGTTTGGTTCCTCTACTAGGAGCGAGAGCGTGGTTAGGAGACCCCTAGGCCGTTTAAGTAGCGAGAGCCCGAATTTAACCTAGGCTACGAAACCATGCTAGCATCCTCGTTTCTCCTTAGAATCTCCTTGACATCCATGAACCCGAACTAGCCCTAGTTTCTCCTTATATTGATTTAACTCGCTTTCCATTATCACTAGTTGTTTGTTTTGCCCTTTTTATTTCGTGTTATAGACTTTAGTTTAGTCATTAATCAATCTTAGTCAATCACCATTGTTTCGCTAGAACTTAGTCTAGAATAATAGCACCCTCTAGTTTGGAACTCCCGTCCCTGAGGATCGGCTCGACTTACCCTAGCTACCTAGCTTAGGTTTGTTGATATTATTTTGATCGGTAGGATAGACGACAAACTCCTACCATCAAATTGGCGCCGCTGCCGGGGACGGCGTAGTTTAGACTCTTGTGTGCTTAGTTTTAGACTTGGTTATTGATTTTTGTGTTTTCTTCTCCTTGTGTATCTCTGTTCTTTCTTCTTGTGTACTTAACTCTCTCTTCCTAGTGCCTCAAAAGCACAAGGCTTCTAACGTTTGCTCAAGTGTTTCTAGTTCATCCGATGTATCAAGGCAACGTTATGACAATGGCGCATCCAAGCTACCATCAATCTTCATGGGACAATCATGGGACAATTTACCAAGACCCACAATTTTACCAACTATCTCACTCTCATCAACAATATTATGAACCCCCTTCATTTGGCTACCATGAAAGTTGTCAAGGATCATTTCAAAATCCTAACAATTACCAAATACCTTCACATAACTCACAACCAAAAATCCCCAACATTGAGCTTTGTCAAATGATTCTTCAAATGCAAAAGAGTCAACAAGAGATGCAAAAGAATCAACAAGAGATGATGATTCAAATTCAAAGGGACCAAGATGAGTTCATGGCCTAACATCAAAGAGAAAATGAGGTGCATGATGCTCGAATTAATGCACTTATGGCACGTTACATGATGTTGACTACTCGGGCTCCACAACTTGTTGAGGAAGGTTCATTTGGGCAAGAAGATCGGTTGTCTCCACAAGGTAATCAACACAATTATGAAGCCACGAATGAAGAAGAGAGGGTCAACGAAGGGATCATTGTTGAGAGGTTCTCGGATGGTGAAGCAATGGGAATAATGGAAGAAGTTGAAGCTTCAAAGGGTAATCTTGAGGAGAATATCATTTTCAACTCGCATGCCACCAATGCTTTAAGAAGCAAGCTTGAAGAAAGTCATGCAATTGGTAAAGTTGACAATGAGGAGGAAATTGAACATGATTCTCAAATTCACTCTTGGGAAGCCAATGTTGAGGCCATTAAATTGGATTTATATGATTTTCTTCGTGACGAACCGGATCTTATTTTTGGAGAGCTTGAAACCACTCCTTCAAGACAATCTCAAACCAAGATACATCAACCAACTTTGAAGCAGGTAGAAGGAGTGGAGGTGATAGATGAGGATATAGATGAAGATGACAATGTTTTGTCATCAAAGAATGTGTTTACATCTTTCATTCCTCAAAAGAAACCGGAAGTCCCAAAGATAGGTCTCAGGGAAGTTGAAATCATGAGTGAAAAGCGAAAACCAAGTGATGATAAGACTCCTCTAGGCCAAATTGACAAGGTAAGTAAAAATGAAGGCGATACTTGGGAGAAAGAGGTAGATGCCTTAGAACTTGCCTTGAATGGGAAGTTGGGGGAGCTTATTGAGGGATTTGGAGATGATATGCTAGACCAAACCGTCGAAAAAATTGAGGCCGCCCTCAAAAGCCGTGAATTTCTTCATAACGAGAATTCTAGTAAGAACAACGATGAGGTTTCCCCTAAAGCCTCCAAAGAAGAAAACTTGATGCCTTCACCTCCTTTATCGCACTTGATTTCAAGTCCCTTGTCTTGTAATATGGTTGATAAATTGGATCCTTGTCGGGCGGCGGAAAAGAATTTTATTCTTAATCCTGTAGAAGAAGCAACACCCTTAGGGTATGATCTCCCAAACCATAACGCCAAGCATGACCTTAGACCACTATACCTACCGGATGGTCATAAGCGTCGTTGCTTTGTTGGTTGGAAAGACCCGGTAAATCATGAGAAACTCGGGCATGATGAATTAAATGATCGCTTCTTGCCTTCGACTTGGAAGCTTTTGATGATAGCTTGGCTCAGCCACATGAGCCTTCATGAAGATGCTGCTAGAGCATTTGATTTACTCCTCCGAGCACTTGAGGGCTATGGGATCGTAGATGATGATAACCGTCATGTTGTATATATCTCTTTCCTCTTCTTTTGAGTTTTTGTTTTTGTTTTTGTGTGAATTGCTTGATTCTAGGATTTGTTTGTTTTGTGGAGTTCTTGTCATTTGTAATTTTTTTGAGTGGTATGAGGGAGGGATTTTGATTGTGGTTATTGAGTTTGGTTGATAGGTTTGAAGTGAAGATGAAGAATTAGAAAGGGTTATGGATGATAGAAGCTTTGAAGCTTGGTGGAGAAAGTCGGTTTTTGAGCTTTCTGTAAGCTTTTGGGGATGGGATTTTTATCCCGTGGTTGGTAATGTTCTTAGGGTGGAAGACTTGATAAAATCAAAGGGAATGAAGAACTAGAGAGGTGTCACACCCGTGATGAAGCCCTCACGACCGTGACGAGTTGTGCTCTAAAAGACAGCTCACTGTGAAGCCATCCCGCCCGTGATGAACTCCATCCCGCCTGTGATGAACTTGATCCCGCCCGTGATGGGTCTGTCACGATCGGGAAGGATTCCAGCAGCCCCCTTCGCCTTCTTTTCTTCATTTAAGCCCCACCCCACCACTTTACACCCCCACCCAACCTCCCTACTCACCTTTGCCTCTATCATTTCGTCCTTACACTTCACTTATACACCTTCATCTTATCTTCTCACCACTATACTCTGAGTTTCCCCATAAATCCCAACCTCATTACACCAATGCAAGCTAGATACTTGTACTTGAGACTACATTTAGGAAGAGGAGGAATATCGATGAGAAAGACGAGCAAAGTGCCAAAAATGATCATTGAAACAATGGAGATTGTTGAGTTGCTAACAGTTTGGTACGCACGACTCTCTTTTCTTTTCCGTCTATTATTTGCTTAGTCTTTCTTTGTTTATTCCCCTTCCTTTTATACTTTTAGTGTCATGGTGGCCCTTTGCTCATTGCTCCCGATTCTCGATAATGTGACCACATCGAGAATCCATTGAAAGTCCAAATTGACAAGTTCTTTTCACTTTTTCTTTATTTTTGTTCCTTTTTTTGGTAGAGTTTAGTCAGATTTGGACGGAATCGGGGCTAGGAGACTTGATTACACCTAGCCCTCCCCTCCCATTTCCTTTTATTTTCTTCTTTTTATTTCTTCCCCCATCCATATCTTTTCTCGTCTCGGCCCTAGGTGATTTGATTACACCTAGGTCCGACACATTCTACACTTTCTTCACTTTGATTTTGATTTTTAGCTTTATTTTCTCTTTTTCGCTTCTTTTTAGTGTCTTCCACACACTTCCGATCGAGCATGAGGACATTGGTCGGTGGAAGTGTGGGGGAGTGATATCTTAGTCTAGTTTAGTTTTATTTTCGTAGTTTTTTCGATTTTTTTTTAAAATTCCTAAAAATTTGAAAAATTTCATAAAAACCAAAAAGATTTTCTTTTGTGTCTTATTTTTCTTTGTGTTTTTGTGTCGTATATTTGTTGTGTTGTGTGTGTTTTGCCTCCCCATTTCCTTGTAGGTTGCTTATCGCCGTGAGTCTCGGAAAGCTCTCGTCATTCGGTAATATCCTCCTATCGCTTTCTCCTTTCCCATTTTGGTGTTTGGAGGAGATTTTGTGGTTGTGTATGCTCGGGTGGAGCTTTTTGGAGTTTGTGGATTGATGTGGTTGCTTGTTTGGAAAGTTTGGGGTGGTGTTTGTTTATTTTCTTTGTGTGCGTGTTTCGTTTTGTCTTGTTTCGTTTCGTTTTTGTCTTGTCTTTGTTTCATTTTGTTTTGTTTGAGTCTTGTGTAGAAAAGGTTTTTGAAAACCCGGTTTCGAGGCTAGTGCGCAAGTGTTTACTTTCCCTTTTTAGTGATATAAATCGATTCTTGGACTTTAGTCTAGTAGAATGACCTTAAATCAATAATTTCGTTAGTTCTTTACCTTGTGTCCACCTAGTCTACTAAGAATTTACTGCGGGGTTTGCATTTTGACCACCTTGACCACCCACGGAGTGAAAAGGCCTTGGTTTCCGAGTCCCGTCTCTTAGGTGACCATGATCGAAATTGTTTGATTAGTCTAAGTTTCCACCTTTTTGTGGGTTTGAAGGGAAAGCGCGCCCGACTCACCCATTTCCCTACCTTCTACACATATCTCACAAATAAGTTGCATTTTGTCGTGGTTTCTATACTTGGTTGTGATGATTGCCTACAATTCAAAATTTAGCCAAAAGGGTAAACCAAGAAAAAGAAAGAAAAGAAAGAAGAAAAGGCTCAACAAATCAAAAACAAAATAGAAAAGAAGAAAAAGAAATGGCATAACAAATCAAAAGCAAAATACAAAAGAAGAAAAATGGCAAGAGAATCATTTCACAAAAAAATCTTACCCCTAAAAAACTAAGCCTTTTACCGATTGTTATCGTGAAGAGCCTACCAAAGGACCGAGTCCCTAGGAAGGATTGTAGCGGTAATGGTTGGTATTTCCTCGCTTTGCAACCATATCCACCTTTTTACTTGGACTAGTTAGGCTATTTTTGAGCATGGGACAACACTCTTGGCTTATCGCTAAAGGAGGCGGGGTTTCACTTTACCTACAGTGTCGACTAACTCCGTGGTTCATCCTTTTTCCATCCCGCCTATCGTCCCGTAGTACGTTACTAGAAGGTTAGGAGGACCTACGTAAGTTACCAACGTTTTTTTTTATTACTTTGTTGTCATACTATTAGGATTTTTTCCATTTCGGTTTGTATTAATAGCTTGGGAACGTTGTCACTTGCCTTGAGTCCTTAACCTGTGTTTCTTTCACCGCTTTGTTGAGGGAAGCGGTATTTGTTTCGTCTTGGATGCAACCGATTGTTTGTTTGTTTATTTGTGTGTTTGTGTGTTCAGTTGTATCCATAGTTTTGTCACAAGACCTCACTGGCCTTGCGAAGAACACTTTTCCTCTAAGTGTTCTCGCGTGAGTTGAAAGGGCGTAGGGTGCGCTAATACCCGCTCGGCTAGTATTTTAGTTTTTATTAGTTAGTAGTTAGTTCGTGCTTACTCGAGGGCGAGTAAGGGTTAAGTGTGGGGGAGTTGATAAGTGTGTTTTGTAGTGTTTATTTCACGTGTTTGGTCCCGCTTTCTTTTGTGAAATCGCTCTTTAGAGCGGTTTCGAGGCTACTTACGCTTCTTCTAGCTTGTTTTAGGTTCCTAATGCTCATCATGGAGAAGTGGAACGATTCCGTCTCGTTTCCGATGCATATGGAGACAATGAACAGAAGCGACGATGATTGGGTGAGTTAAACTCGATCCCGAGTCCCTTGGAGCCCATTTGAGAATATCCTGAGCACCAAGCATCGATAATAAGCCTTGGAAGAGGAAATAAGGACCCATCACGGTCGGGAAGCACTCCATCACGGTTGGGATGAAAAGATGAGAAGAAACGAGCCACTGTAGGGTCATCCCGATCGGGACCATCACCATCCCGGCCGGGACGAGAATCATCCCGACCGGGACCATCACCATCACGACCGGGACGGCCCCAGCTCGCACTCCGCTTCATTCTTTCATTTTCCTCACTTAGGGAACCCTATATATGCCTTCCTCTTGTAATTTTTAAGACACAAAAAAAAACCTAGATAGAGATTAGTATCGCTTAGCTTAGTTTCTCCTTAATCTTTTCTTAATCTTCCCTTAATCTTAGCTTAATCTTAGTAGTTACTCTTGTATTATTGGATTTCTTGAAGAATCTATCAAGATTGACAACCTTGTTGGATATGGCTTTACAAGGCCATGAGGTTATTCCCGTAATGGTCTTAGGAAGGTTTGATTGTGCGGGATATTCGGATGACCTACTTGGAGTAAGCCCCTAGATGTTTGTTGTGTTCTAAATTTAGACCGTTTTTCCTCCCATTTAGACCCGTTTTCCCCTTGTTTTGTGAGATTAGAGTGCGATTATCTCCTTATTTTGAGTATTTCTCGCATTAGCGTCCCTCTTGTGCGTTTTACGTGTTTTTGTTAGTTTTTCTATCAATGTTGATAGGTTTTGGCACCAAAAGCATGATCGAGCTTCCACGAGCGCAAGAGAGGGGAATGTCGTCCGAAAAGCAAAGCACTCAACTTAAAGTTCAAAGCCATCCAATCATACGACAAAGAATGAGAAAAGAAAAGAGGCCAGGAAAATGACCGGGTAAAATTTCACCCGATGAAAAACCACCGGGTGAAGTTTGCCTCCCCAAAGATTTTCAGAAAGCTTCTCCACCGAGCGATATGACCGGGTGAAACTTTCACCCACCGGATGAAGTTTCGCGCGATGGTAAAAGTGTCCAAAAATGCAAAATTGGAAGAAGTTCACCGGGTGAAACTACCGGGTGAAGTTTCGCCCGGCGGTATTGATCCGTGTACGACGGGGAAAAGTTCCACCTCATGAAGATTTAAAGGGTAATTGTCTCACTAATGGAGCAAAAAGTTGGATTTTGGCTCTAGGTTAAGGATCCATTAAGGCTTTACTATATATATGTATACCATAGTTAGTTGCCTAAGCAATTATATTGCCATCATACTTACCATCCATTAGTAGATCATTCTTAGTAGTTCTCTAGATAATTCCCTTAGCTTAGTTAGTAAGCCTTCACAGTTTTCATCAATTTTCCTTTCTCTAGATCTTATTTTCAAGCTTTGTAGAAGATTATTTCAACTTTTTATTTTAAGATTTGTGGAGATTCTCAAGGGATTAGTGACAAATCCTTCATTCTCTTCATCAAACTTCATCTTTTATTTATGCAATCTTCTTCTTTATTGTTGATTTTTATAGTTGGTATATTTCTCTTCCACTCTCTAATCTCTAGTTAGATTTAATCTTGTTCTTTCAATATTGTTCCTTCTGTTGTTCTTTCATTATTGTAATCCCCTATAAATTCTAACGCAATACAGTGGCGGAAACACTGTAGATTTGGGATTAAAACACACTGATGTTCTAAAGTTTACAAAGAGAACGGTCAGTCAATACAAATGCCACTTTTCACAAAAGGGCTAAAAATAAAATTTTCCAAATGGGTTTAACAATCCAAAAATTAATATAAATGAAGTAGAGTAGGATCCATGCTACTCGCTAGCTCACACCTAAACCCAATAGCAAATTACCTGTCATGTTACAAACATAACAGCCACAATTCAGTGGGGAGTAACAACGACGTTCTCCCAGCCATATTACATGACATTAAAACATAATTACTATTATATCAAAGTAATTGAAAATGAAAATATTTAAAACGATATAGTAAAATAATTCAAAATGATTGCCAACTTCCAAGTCAATATCAATCAATAATAAAAACGGCGTTATGGATATGAATTAGTGCAACAGAATAGACTTTCACTAGGAAAATACTAAAAAACTAGCTTCGAGAACTTAGTTCAAACAAATCAAACCTCGATCTCTATCGAGGCTACTGAACCATAATAGGACGACGACTTATCAATGCGAGGTCCTAGCTTAAGTAAATATGCACATCCCTCCTAGAACACCAAATGTGCCCAGTTCAACCCAACAACGTCTTACATTCGACTACAAAAATAATATCACGTAATACCGAGTAACGTGTCAATGTTACCTTAACTGAGATCCGAATCAATTAAATAATCGCCTTCGTCAGATCTAGCATGATAGTGTGGACGTCCGTCCGCACCGCCCGGCGCCCTGCGCGTGCCCGCGCGGGACCGACCCGGTTTTCATTGTGTGGCGGCGACCACCCACGTGGCCCCCTCCCTGCTGGGGCTGGTCCGATCTCGCATACGGGGCGAAGTGTCGGACCTCGAATTGGATGACGATCCGAACTTGTAATAGACGAGTGCGAGCACCCGTGTTTCCGTTTGGGAATCGATCGAGTCGTGGTTGTAAATGTTTAAAGGCCGATTCATTTGGTAAGGCGACCTTTTTAGTGAACTGAATTCGTTGCCGATTTGTGGAGTCGCCACCGAGTCAATTATGGGGACTCGGAAACCGTTCAAGTCAACTTTGTTCCCCTGTCGGCTCAAAGTTGAGTGGCACGAGACCTAAAGATAAAGACTTGTACCCTTAAGCACTCCACGCTAAGAATGACTCTCATTGCCAATGGTTTCAGACATCCAAAAACTGTCGATTCTAAGTAAGGGGTGAGGGTACGTTTTGGGAAGCGAACATCCGATAGATGTCAATACCCAATCCCGCCCGCACTATAGCGGCCTCTACTAATCAATCGGTGGGCTGATATCCTAGTTCTTTTGTTGTGGTGGAAGTACTGTAACATCCGTTATTATAACCCAATGTTTCTTGCTACGTCGGTTGTTTTAAGGTCAGGTAAGTTTTATCGTCGAAGTAGTTGTGTTTACATTCTTTGCATGCGATTTCACTTGACAAGCAGGCCATGAAAAGATGCATATAGGAGAGTAGAGAGTACTAATATTATAAGTATTAGCTAATCAGTTTTAACGTGATAATACGGATATTAGTTGTTCTCGTGGTATACGTTACCTGGTATTCTGCTTAAGATGCATCGGTTCGGTATTAATAGAGATGCATCGAACTTAATAAGGCGAGCACCGGGACTAATACGGAACCCGACCATCACTTTGTTCGGTTTTAGTTATTTTATGTTTTGAATTCCGTGTTAGGTGATTTAGCATGGGATTATAAGGTCATAAAAGCAATAAATTATACAAAAAACCGTAAATGCAAATGTAAGTAAATCGCATTGTGAGGAGTTGCACCCTCGGAGTATACACTAAACGGGACTCGATGCATAGATAATTTTGAGAACGGATCTCGGAATTATTCGGGTCTATTTAGTGTGTTTTAGTATTTGTGGTTGAAGTTTGGACGTTACGTATTTTAGTACATGCTTGTGGGCCTAGCGCCCACATCTAGCGTTGACGTAGTGCATAATAATAGAAAGTATAAATATGGAAAGTTTTGTTTAGATGGCAACCTAGTGACGACTCGATCAACAGGCGGATCCTCCTAGCTTGACCAGGGACTCCGGCAGAACTCCGTTACCGTTTGACCTTCCCGCGGCTACTCCGGCAGAGCTTCGTTGCTAAGGACTAGTTATGCGGCTAATCCGGCAGAACTTTGTTACTAGTTTTGAGCTAGTCGATCACAGGCACCTCGGTATCGAGTGGGGTGCTCGAAGGTGAGTAGTAGCGTCAATGCCGCTTTTTATCGAAACTAGGATCAAGTGGATCGTTTGCCTTAGGTGTCGGAGTGCGAGCCCTTAGCGAGAGTTTTGAGGGGGAAGAGAAGAATGAGAATTGTGTGTCGAAATGAGGGCGTGAAGGGGGGTATTTATAGGTGTTTTCGGCCCTCGTCACCGGTATGGGAGCCTGAGCTGGGGCGCACCAGGACTCAGGCGCCTGGGCTAAGGCGTGGCGAGACCAAGGCGCGTAAGGCGGGGAGGTTGGGGTTTGGAGGATACGGTTTTGATACTTTATAAAACTGCGAGATGGGTGTATAATACATTTCTTGGGTGTTAAGGTTTCCCGCGGCTTGACCTAACGCCGTGGGTTTAGTGGGCCTCGAGTGTTCGTCGCGAGGTTCGCTTGACACGGTGTTGACTCGGTTCGAGTTTCGGGACCGACTCGGGGTCCCGGTGTCAGAATTAACTCTAATTAGTGTCTATGTGACCGTAACGACACGACTAAGGATGCCATCACGTTAGTTTTAATTTTTTCGAGTAATTACTTGATCCGTTCTATAGGAAAACTACCTACAACATCGCGAACCCGCGTCGCGTTGCAGTCCTATCGTCATCGACTGTTTGTTGGGCACTTCTGCAACCACTAGGTTCAAATCTGGGTGTCTACAGAAGCCTCCACTCTGACTGAGGCTTGGAAAAGGCGAAAGTCAAAGTATAGTCGCCCCGGTCAATCAAAGATTACGACCTGGTGGCTGTCCGGTCGGATCATTTTAAGTCCAGTGGACTACGTGTTGAGGCTCACCAGCCAAAGCTTAGAAATCATACCTGACGTCTTCGCTTGCGGTTGCTTGCTTGGGCCCGGGCCGTTGCTTGATATCTCGTTCCTGTTATTTTATGCGCGCGTGCTTTGTCTTCTTCGACTGGTTTTAAACGGTTTATTTTAGTTTTTAAATGTTTTTAGTGTGCAGGTGACGCGTTAAGCGCACGTGCAAAAAACGTTCTTATGTGTTGTCTTTTATTTAAATGAATGTTTTGTGGTGCTTTTGAACCCTTGATAAAACGTTCGAGGGCGTTAGTCTCCACTCGAGTAGCTGTCTTTCGGGATGCCTCTGACCCCTAAGACGAGATAAACCATTTGAGGGCGTCGGTCTCCTCTCGAATGAAAAAAATGCTGTGGAGGTATCAGACTCCTTCGAGGGCGTTGGTATCCAGTCAAAAATTGTTGTCGGAGGTGTTGGTATCCACTCAAAAATTGCTGTCGGGGGTATTGGTATCCACCCGACAAGTTGCTGTGGAGGTATCAGACTCCTTGGAGGGCGTTAGTATCCACTCGAAAATTGTTGTCGGGGGTGTTGGTATCCACCCGACAAGTTGCTGTGGAGGTATCAGACTCCTTCGAGGGCGTTAGTATCCACTCGAAAATTGCTGTCAAGGGTGTTGGTATCCACCCGACAAGTTGCTATGGAGGTATCAGACGCCTTCGAGGGCGTTAGTATCCACTCGAAAATTGTTGTTGTCGTGTCTTCGGGATACTAACGTCCCTAAGGCAAAATAAATCATCCGATGGCGTCAGTCTCCACTCAGATGAAAATTGCGGTTGTTCACTACTCGAGTGCGTCAGTCTCCACTCGAGTAGCTTCCTTTCGGGATACTAACGTCCCTTGGGAAAAATGAATCATCCGAGGGCGTCAGTCTCCACTCGGATGAAAATTGTTGTGCCTTCGGGATCTTAGATACCTCGGGCAAAATTGTTCTGCCTCCGGGATAACTCTGACCCTCGGGCAATTGCTGTGCCTCCTGGATAAATCTGACCCTCGGGCATGTTGTTGTGCCTCCGGGATCTTAGATCCCTCGGGCAAAATGCTGTTTGTTTATT
The DNA here is from genome assembly GCA_958450325.1 of Agrostemma githago. Taxonomy (NCBI): domain Eukaryota; kingdom Viridiplantae; phylum Streptophyta; class Magnoliopsida; order Caryophyllales; family Caryophyllaceae; genus Agrostemma; species Agrostemma githago. The sequence continues at coordinate 57,271,720 of OY288242.1, forward strand.
CGTTTTAGTTAAAAGTTTTTGTTTTGTGAGTTGGTCTTATTTTGTTTTACAGCTTGTCTCATTTGGTTTGGGTTTGTTATTGTTCTCGTTTCGGTTTGCTTATGTGGTTGAGTTTGTTTATTTTTGCTCGGATTGCTTTACCACGCGCTCGGGTGCAGCGTCTAGGTCAAGTGCGTTTCTCGTGTTTGTTTCGTTGTCGAGAGTGTATTATTGACATTGATTAGTGATTATTTCGCTCATTGTGATTTTGTTCGTTTTAAAGGTTGCATGTTTTATGTGTATCTAATTTTGAGTTTGTTTGTTTTGTTGTAGCCTGTACCGGGCCAGTTAGACGCGCACCTGTCTGCGCCCTAGTCTTCAGACGCCTAGCCCCCAGCGCGCTAGGACTCAGCCGCGTCAGCTGATGCGGTCGGGTTTTTGTGGTCCGGGTCTGTTTAAGTAATCGAAGATTGGGGCGATCGCTTTATTTCACAAAAATCGAATGCGTCGCCCCTTTCGCCTCAAGATTGATTCTTCAACTTTTCTCGCCAAATTTGTCTCGATTCTCGTTATTTTACGACAATGTCGACTCTGGGTTAGTGTTCTTTGCTTGTTTAATGTCGGTTTTGTTTGATTTGTTGATTATGAGTTGGTTTTGTTGAAAACCCTAGAAAATCAATTTGGGTGTTTTTTATTTACTAAGTTTCAATGCTTGTGCTTAATTTCATTGTTAAATTAAGGTTGATTAGAGCTTGTTAAAGTAGTTATAATCTTGATAAGGATGTTCGAGGTGCGACAATGGCCTCTTATGGGAATGTGTTTGGAATGCGAGGGTTTAAGGACCGTTTCCCGATTATTCCCGTGTTCTTATGGGCTAGGATGACTTTTAGGACCTTCCGTAAGGTTTTGTGTGTCTTAAGACGGACCAAAAGGTGTCCCAACGATGTCGTATTTTCCCTAAACCACTTCCATTGTGACAGGATTGAAAATGGGGGCTAACGGTTTTTGCGGAATTTTGATATCTTTATCCGAAATTTTGACCCTATTTTGACCTGTTTAAGGTGACTTAGCCTGACTAGGGTTATGTTTTTCTGTTTTTGGATTTCTTTACAACTAGAGATGATACCGAGCGTCCCGAGGGAACTTCCTCGGTTGGTGCTAGTGCTAGTATGGAGGTTGTCAGGGCAAGTTCGCAGACTCCCCGAGGGATTTCCAGGAGACACAGGAGTATCTCGTCCCAGCATCGCGATCCCGAGCCTATTAATGAGGCTGAGTTCGATAGAGTGAAGAAGCATAAGCTTCCGGAGACGGTTTCTAGGAGGGCTCATGGCCCGGCTTCGGCACCTGAGGACGAGGAGATTGTTTATGAAGATCCCGAGTGGGCTCGGGACTGGGATGGTCATCAGTTGATGTTTCATCCTGACCTTCACATTTCTAACCGCGTCGTGCGGGGTCTGGTGAGTGTCCTATTCGTGCTTATTAGTTGTGTGTCCGGTTTTATTATTGCAATTATATTTTGGGTTCGGGTTAGGTTAGGTTTGTTTTGTTTATCCTTGCATTGCTTGGTTGGCAGCCCCCAGGTCCGATGAGGACTTTCTCGGGTTTTACTACGTGTCTCGATATCTATTTTCAGAAATTGAACCCTACGGTAAAGAGGATTATCAAGAGGACCGCTCTAGGTCCCGTGGTCGGACAGTGGGTTAGGTTGGTGGGTTGCAAAACTAAATGCAACCTTATGGTTATTAGGGCGATGATAGATCGCTTTCATGATACTACCGTGACCTTCCACATGGCTTTTGGGGAGGTCGGGATGACCCTAGAGGATTTTGAGATGATTAGCGGTCTGCCCTAGGGTCCGGATAGGATTAGGTGGGCCGCCGAGGGCCCTAGTCTAGATAGCGATGAGGTGCGGGTCCTCATCGAGGATTGTTTACCGCGTGACGCATATAGTACGCCTCATGCTTTGGTGAGTTCTTATATCACCGACCACTTCGAGCGAGTGGCGGTGTTGGAGGGTCGGGAACCCAACACACCGGAGCAGGATGCCCGGTGGTGGTTGTGGGACTTCCTAGGGTCGACCCACTTCTCAGACAAGGGCGAGAGGTTCAGTACTAGGATTTTGCCCTTCCCGGCTGAGCTGACTCAGCTAGGGCGCTACGATTGGGTGACCGCGGCTTTCGCGGAGATGACTCGCTGCCTGCAAGTCATGGTGAGGCCGCTGGTGATAGAGTCGGCCTCGGCTGTGCCCATTATGGGTGTGGGCCTTATACTGGAGGTTAGCTACTATTCTCTCCTTTGTATTTTGAATTCCTATTTGGTCTTGGCCTAGTGTTGCTAAGTGTATTATGGGTTTGTTGTAGGCTTGGATCTACTCCTACTTCCCGTGTTTGGTACCTAAGACGGTGCGGGTGCACCCAAAGAGATTTCCGGCGGGGATCGAGTGGAGGCATGCTCAGCCTAAGAGCACAATCAGCCATTACCCGTCGGAGAATGCTTTAGTGAACAAGCTATACGTTGACGATGTAAGTTTTCCTTTTATGGTCTATTTTGTTCAGTAGCCCCCACAGTTCGGGATTTATTGGGATGTCGGTTTCATTTGTGTAGTTTGTGGCCCGCCCTTGGGCCGATTATGAAGGGGTGCCGGAGTATGTGGCCGCGGAGCTGAGGCCTCGGAGTTATAGGAGGATGCTCCATCCTGCGTTGTTTCGCCCAGTCTGGTATCTGGGCGAGCGGTTGGTGAGTCAGTCCCTATATGACGATTTCAGGGTGCCGGTTGATCCTCCCCGGACCATGTTCAGACCACCGACCGCCGCATAGGTCCTTGAGGACAGGGACGGAGAAGGAGGCGATACACTCTTGGTGCCTGGTACCTCCTATCTGTCTCATGTCACCCAACGGTTAGCTTGGTATCGCCTCGTGGTAATGTCCTAATTTTGGTTCTAAGATTTGCTTTGCGGTTTATTGTTTCTTTGCCGTCTGACCGACCAATCTGTTGTCTTCTCAGCTGGCCGATCCGGCTGATGAGATCCAGCCCCCAAATTTTCCCCTGACGCTGCTTAGGGTGGATGTGGCTTGGATACCCTTTACTGAGCCCCTCCCCCCGTGTTTTGCTGAGGAGATGGATGTCGGGATTGAGTGGCGTGACCGGGTGTACCGGGTGACGTTTTTTTGTTTTTCGTTTGGGCTCTATGAATTACGGTCAGTTTGCCAAACTTCTATGGTTGCACTCTCAGGTTTCCTCGGCTAGCTATCAACGGTTGTGGCAGGCTGCCAATTGCTTCCGGGCCTATGCCTCGAGGGTTTCCCGTGGCACTTCGGGGCCTCGCTCGGTGAGTTTATGTGACTAGGGTAGTTTTTTTTAGGCTGCTGGGGTGTTTTCTAAATGCTTAAGTGTTTTTGTAGGATGTCCCGGATGTGGTGGGACAATTGGAGACTCGGGTGACCGAGCTTGAGGCGAGAGAGGTTGAGGCGCAACGACTCCTGCAATCTCGGGTTGACGAGATCGCCTTCCTAAAAAGGAGCAGCAGGCTCGGTCTCAGGGTGAGACCTCCGCGCAGGGTGAGGCTAGGCAACGGGTGGAGATGGAGAATGAGGCTGTGGCTGAGGCTACGTGTGCTACGGGGGAGGTTGGAGGAATTTCCGAGACAGCTACCCTAGATATGCTGTCGGGGATGGACGGTAGTGAGTCTCCTCTTATAGACCTGGAGGACCTAGGTTTAGATGACCAGCTTTGTGAGATTGTGATTGCCGTTGGCGCGGCTTCAAGGGGTCCTTCCTAGCCTCGATTTGTATAAGGGTTCGTATACTTTGTATATTTGTTTTTGATTCTTAGTATTTGAATTGTTCGAGTTAGCCTTGTGTTTTTGGTTTGGCGAATTGTTTACCTAGATTGACAAGTAATCACTTTTGCGTTCATTCGTTTTGCGATGTGACTCGGTTTAGGGTGTGTTAGCGTTGCATGAGAGTACGAAAATGGTTTTTTGGATTTTTTGAAATCCATTAGTTTATGCCGCGAATCGGATCAGATAGTACGTCGATTAAAATGTTGACTCGAGACAGACGAGATGTAAAATGCTAACGTAAACATTGGTGTGTTTTGACCGAGTATATTAGGAGATGAGTGTGGGCATTCAGAACGAGACCGAAGTTTAAAATTCGGGCGACTTTTGGAAAAAAAGTTAGACCACTTTTATACATTCGTAAAATTGCCTTGTTAGGTTACAAACACGACTTGATGATACCCGTTAAAAGGCTACGACACCCCTAGGTAGGGTGGCTTATCCCTCTAAAAAAAAGAATGAAAAGACATATAAATCAGGTGGATCCGATGGACGAAATGTACCATCCGTGTGGACATATCACTCTTGCACGGGCATTTCGATTGTTTGAAAGGGGTTTAGCGACTTCGGGAGGTCGTTCCTGACATTTGGGGTTGTCGGGTGTGAGAGAAAGGTTAAGGATTGTGGAGATGACCGTACTACAGAATAAGGAAACTAATGCGGGCAAATGTTGCTAAGTGCTCGACCGAAGACGGCATTACCGATCCTAGTGTTTGTCAGTTCATCTACACGGGCCGAGACCGACAAGACTCGTATTGAAAATGTGAATGAGAAGGGGAAGTGGGATTGCTTGGGCTCGCTTGTGGCTAGGGCGGTGGAAGCTTGTGTTAGGAGGGGTCGACGGTGAAAGACCCGAGCAAGCATACCCGAATGGCAAGGGAAAGGAAAAGTTGGACCGGTAGAGCCCAACCGTTTAGTACTATGTTGTATTAATTGACATTATGTGGTGTATTAGCACTAGTTTTTGTGGGGTTTTACTTGACGCGTTGTCGTTTCTCGGGGTAACCGGACTTTGGATGTTTGATGTAAGGGGCCTTGACAAAGGCTTGATTTAAATTATTTTGCATTAATGAGAAGCACATTTATTTATTTATTTATTTATTTTCGTGGTGGCTCGCGACTAGATTCTTCATTTTGCCCGGAGTGCCCTTTCGGGTTTTCACTCCGTCCTTGGCTCACCTTTGTTTTGTCTTTTTTTTTGTTTTTTTTGTTCTCTTTAGTTTTTTTTAACGACGGCTAGCGACTCGTTTCTTCATTTTGCCCGGGGTTCCCTTCCGGATTTTCACCCCGTCCTCGGATCGTCGTTTGTGCTTCGTCATTTTAAAATCACTCATTGACGGGGTCGTGGGGAGAGTCCCGGTTTGTACATGAATCGACTAATCGATTTTGTTTGTTCGGTCGTTTGGTTGTACCCGAGGAACGGTTGCCTACGTATCCGCTTTTAGACGGAGTCAAACCATGTTCGTAGTTCTTTTTTTTAAAATGTGAGTGATTTTGCTTTAGACTCGTTATGCCAATTATCGATGTGAGATGTTTGGAGTGTACTCACATGGGTTTTCACCCTAGCTAAAATTAATATGAAATGGTCGGGTGTGACCCTTTGAAAGTGACAATTACCGAGATACAGTGTTTGGGTCAGGGTGACTGGCTTGGACGATTTTGGAATGTGGAGCTAGGTAGTGAGTGGCTCTGATGAACTAAGATCTGGAGCTTGATTTTTTTGGAGTAAAGGCTATGGGGTTGCGGTTTCGTAATGTGGTAGGAAAGAGGAAGCTGAGTGAAAATGACTCAGACTTCAATCGGGTGGGTTGTTAATTTCGTGGGATCTGATTTCCATGTCTGGCCCTAACGGTTGAGATTATCCTATTGAGCTTGAATCCTCAAATTTCCGGACTGTCTCCTAACAAGTGTCTCGGGAAGGTCTTAAGGGTCGTAATGTAGGGAGGCTAGTGTTTGGGTGCTAGTTGACCAGTCTGTTCATTTTCCTTTTTCTCTCTTTTTTTTGCTTTTTGTTCGGACTTTGCTTAAAGTCGAGTTGAATGATTGGGAGTTTCATTTTGACCGTTGAGTTTGGTCTTGATCATTGAATTGGGCCAATTTAGTTTGACCTTGGTTTCTTTGGCTCCTTGTGGCCATTTCAGACTTCTTTTCCTTTTTTTATGTCAGACTAGCACCTATGGTGGGAATTGGTCGGTCTTTACTTGAGGGGTATTTATTGTGGGGAAATGGATTTGCCTTCCGTCTTTGATCACAAGCCAAGGGATTATCTAGATTCGTCATAGGATTCGGGAATGCTCGTCCTAAGGGATAGTTTTTAGCTTTCTATACCAAACATGGAATAGGTAAAAGAAAAGAACACGGGATCTCAGTTCGTGTAATTCCTTGTTGTTTCAAGGTATGTTTGATTGTTATCGATAAATGGCATAGTAGCGAGTTGTAAGCAAGAAAGTGCATTATTAAATCAAGCGATTGTTGAGGGGTATCATAAAGGTAGAAAATTTTATTTCTTTTTATAGATAGTAATAAGCGGGCTATGTGCCCGTGATATTGTTTTTAGGGAGGTGGAAGACAAATCCGCTCACACCTCCTTACTCGATGCGAGAAACGGAAAGATATTTGTTATATTACTAGGTCTAGGCCCTAAGATGAACTAGACTCTGACTCAGACACAAATTTACTCGTCTCAGTGGATGCCCGTGAGTTGTCGGCATCTTCCTCAATAGTCAGAGCATTTTCCTCTATAGAGTCGCGGTGGGAACAACCGATGGTGTCGCCAGGGACAGTGTGAACGCTAAAAGGGTTTGTGGTATTGTTTGGTTTCTCAGGTGGAGGGAGATTAATGGTCCCATTTTCGATCATATCTTGTATGGCATGTTTGACCCGAAAGCAAGATTCGGTATCATGCTCGTTACCTTGGTGATATAGGCAATAAGCATTAGGGGTCCAACTTTTGCTTCGTCTGCCGACTGGTGGGTCCGGAGTGGGACCCAAAGGTGAGAGTAACCCTTGATCGACTAGGCACTTAAGAGTTTTGGCGTAAGATGGTTTGATTGGGGTAAATTTTCTCGGTGACCTTCCTACTTTGTTGGATGTGGTCTCGTATGGTCTTTGTGTTCCTTCCGCATCGATTTTAGGAAGCTTTGATCGAGCGGCGCATTGGCATAATCTATCCTGGGTAGGCTTTTGGGCATGGTAATCACTCAGGTTAGCGTTTGTATCGCTTTCGGTGCCTCTACTCTCAAGGAAATTGAGGCGGCTATCGTTGTAACGGACGGATAAAGTCAAACGGGTTACTGAAGTATGGATGTTGCGAACCAATTTGGCTAGGGCACTAACATCGTTGCGGATGCTTTTGATGGCGCTTGAATCTACCAACATGTCGGGGAGTTATTCTAATGGGAGAGGATTAAAAGGTCAGAACGGATCCACCGGACGACTTGGAGACTCGAGGAATGCTCGTGATCGAGCGACACGGAAATGAGACCCTTTACTCGTGTATGTGTGCGGTTATTGGCTTAGGGACTCAGGTGCTTTAGACTCTTGGTGTATTCGGCGAAACACCTAATGAATCGTAAGTCTCTGTAACGAGACGATTTGACACAAACCTCGGTGGTGAGGGTTAAAGAGGACTTCTCGAAATAAGACGACCCAAAATGTAAGACCTCCAGTAGAGATGATCCTAGTAACTAACACAGACAGTTAATCACACGGTTGTACGACGTAAGAGGTTGATCACGATCCCGGCTCAGGATCAAAGGATTTGATGCATGTTTTTTTTCGGAAACGACCGATTTTGCAATTTTTTTGAAAGGGACGGTTTATAGAAATAGCGTAACGATGGCGTGACGACATCGCTAGTGACGTGTAGGTGTGTTGTTATATGCGTGTGCATCGGAGATGATGACGAAATGTAAATATGTTTTTTTTAAAGGAGCACATTTCTTTTGGGGGAACCGGTTTTTTGAAAATAATTACGTGATGCTTCTATCAAAACTACTATTAATTAGCTAGTTCGGTACTCACGGTGTGTGTGACGCTCGTGGTAGAGCGCGAAGTCTGATGACAGTCTCCTTAAAGGTGTAACTAAATCCTCAGTGAGAGATTTAGGTGGTGAATAGTGTTTCTCAGAAAACTTTCGCTCTTTCGAAAAAACTTTTAAAATTAGTGACCCACGTTCGTCGGTTGTGCTAATTTACATGGAACACTCTTTGGGTTCCTTGACTTCATTAATTGAAGTTTCGGTTGTGCTAACGATATGTGTGTAAAGAGTCTTTTTTGAAATAAAATGTAACCACGTGGTGGCCTTAACTTCATTAATTGGGAGTTTCGGTTGCATTAACGGTAATTGTTGTTAATGGGTTTTAATTTGACCAAGGTGATGGCACTAAAAACTTTTTTTGAAAGCAGTGAGTGTAAATTTTGCCATGATAACGACATCTAAAAATGTTTTCCCTTTTTAGAAATCACGATTTGATCGGAGTATTGACGTTTAAAAGAGGTCGTTTTGAAAAGAGGAAGTATTTTTGAAAACGAAATTGGGTGCGGTTGAATACGTTGGAGTGGTTGAATCCAGATTTTTAGTGCTTTATTTGGGTTGTATTGTTCAAACACGCTACACATAACTAGGAATGCGTACACTCATGCAGGATGCAGACACAGCTAGGTGAGGGTAGGCTACCGCCCACGAATAGTCTTTACTTAGGTATTGACAATGATCTGGGGAGATGAGTGTCATACCGTCCGTTTGGACTATCCGCTTATTAATCCCGCGGGTTACGCGTTAGGCGGCCGGAGCGTCAACCGAGGATCTCTCCGCGTGTCCCTAAAGATCTTACCGCGAAGAGGTCGATTGGTCCTGATATCGGTTAGGGTGGGCTTTTTATGGGCGAAACCGGTAGTCACCACAACTAGGAACTAAGAAAAGAGCTTCACTGACCTCGTTCAAGTTACATCACAGCTAGAAACTAGTTTCCAAATCCCCAGCGGAGTCGCCAAACTGTGGACGCCCGTCCGCACCGCCCAGCGCCCCGCGCGGGACCAACCCGGTTTTCATCGTGTGGCGGCAGCCACCCACGTGGCCCCCTCCCTTCTGGGGGCCGGTACGATCTCGCATACGGGGCGAAGTGTCGGACCTCGATTTGGATGACGATCCGGACTTGTACTAGACGGGTGCGGGCACCCGTATTTCCGTTTGGGAATCGATCGAGTCGTGGTTGTAAATGTTTAAAGGTCGATTCATTTGGTAAGGCGACCTTTTTAGTGAACTTAATTCGTTGCCGATTTGTGAAGTCGCCACCGAGTCAATTATGGGGACTCGGAAACCGTTCAAGTCAACTTTGATCCATTACTTGCTTAAAGTTGAGTGGCACGGGACCTAAAGATAAAGACTTGTACCCTTAAGCACTCCATGCCTGGAATGACTCTCATTGCCAATGTTTTCGAACATCCGGAAATCGTCAATTCTGAGTAAGGGGTGAGGGTACGTATTGGGTAGCCAACATCCGATAGATGTCAACACCTAATCCCGCCCGCACTATAGCGGCCTCTACTAATCAATCGGTGGGCTGATATCCTAGTTCTTTTGTTGTGGTGGAAGTACTGTAACATCCGTTATTTTAACCCTATGTTTCTTGCTACGTCGGTTGTTTTAAGGACAGACAAGTTTTATCGTCGAAGTAGTTGTGTTTACATTCTTTGCATGCGATTTCACGTGACAAGGAGGCCATGAAAAGATGCATGTAGGAGAGTAGAGAGTACTAATATAATAAGTATTAGCAAATACGACGAGCACCGGGACTAATACGGAACCCGACCATCACTTTGTTCGGTTTTAGTTATTTTACGTTTTGAATTCTGTGTTAGGTGATTTAGGCTGCGATTATATGGTCATAAAAGCAATAAATCATACGAAAAACCGTAAATGCGAATGTAAGTAGATTACATTGTGAGGAGTTGCACCCTCGGAGTATACACTAAACGGGACTCGATGCATAGATAATTTTGAGAAGATCTCGGAATTATTCGGGTCGATTTAGTGTGTTTTAGTATTTGTGGTTGAAGTTTGGACGTTACGTATTTTAGTAGATGCTTGTGGGCCTAGCGCCCACATCTAGCCTTGACGTAGTGCATAATAATAGAAAGTACAAATATGGAAAGTTTTGTTTAGATGGCAACCTAGTGACGACTCGATCAACAGGCGGATCCTCCTAGCTTGACCAGTGACTCCGTCAGAACTCCGTTACTGTTTCACCTTCCCGCGGCTACTCTGGCAGAGCTTCGTTGCTAAGGACTAGTTATGAGGCTAATCCGGCAGAACTTTGTTACTAGTTTTGAGCTAGTCGATCACAGGCACCTCGGTATCGAGTGGGGTGCTCGAAGGTGAGGAGTAGCGTCAATGTCGCTTTTTATCAAAACTAGGATCGAGTGGATCGTTTGCCTTGGGTGTCGGAGTGCGAGCCCTTAGCGAGAGTTTTGAGGAGGAAGAGAAGAATGAGAATTGTGTGTCGAAATGAGGGCGTGAAGGGGGGTATTTATAGGTGTTTTCGGCCCTCGTCACCGGTATGGGAGCCTGAGCTGAGGCGCACCAGGACTCAGGCGCCTGGGCTAAGGCGTGGCGAGACCAAGGCGCGTAGGGCGGGGAGGTTAGTGTTTGGAGGATACAGTTTTGATACTTTCCAAAACCGTGAGATGGGTGTATAATACATTTCTTGGGTGTTAAGGTTTCTCGCGGCTTGACCTAACGCCTTGGGTTTAGTGGGCCTCGGGTGTTAAGGTTCGCTTGACACGGTGTTGACTCGGTTTGAGTTTCGGGACCGACTCGGGGTCCGGGTGTCGGAATTAACACTAATTAGTATCTATGTGACCGTAACGACACGACTAGGGCTGCCATCATGTTAGTTTTAATTTTTACGAGTAATTATTTGATTTGTTCTATAGGAAAATGACGCGAGGGATTTGCCGTGGATCCCACCGATCAAATAATAACCAACAAATCCTAACTGGGTAGATAGGGCAAGTCGGGTCGAGTCCACGGTGACGGTAAGAGGTGTCTAGACTAAGGTCACCCAAATACAAGACTAGGTCAACGAGCTAAACTAAGCTAAGATTAAGAAGGGGGAGAGACTAAGACTAAGAGTACACTAAGAATAAAGGAAACAATGACAAAAATGATGAAGAAAACCAATAGAAAAGGGACTAGAATTAGGTCGGGTTCAAGGGTGATGAAATGATGAAGGGGAAGCAAGAATGAAGGGGTAGTCAAGCTATCTAGGCATGGTCCGGGCTCTCGCTACTTAAATCGACCTAGAGGCTCCTCGCTTTCGCGCAAGAACCCATCCTAGCAACATACAAGACCGCAAGAAGAAGGCAAGAAAACATGCATTTGCAACTACAAGTCATTCAAGCATTTCATCAAACATGTTCTATGCATATAACTAGGAAGCAACCCAAATTTTCACCAACAATCTACACAAACCCTTAACCACCCATTAAAACACCCAATTCCCCTACTAATCCTAGAAAAAATCTACTCACACATATCTAAACTTAAACTAACACAAACATGAGAAACAAACACAAGAACAAGAACAAACACAATAGAAAACAACAAGGATGAACAATGGACAATACAATGAACAATGAACAAAGAATGAAACTTTAATGATAAAACAAGATTAAGAGAAGGGAAAAGAGAGATTATACCAAGACTAGAGAGGAGGAAAGAAGAAATCTTGCATATATAGAGAAAAAATGTAAACATCAACCAAGGTTGTCAATCTTGGTGGAGATCTTCAAGAATTCCATAATACAAGGATTAAACTAAGATTAAGGATTAACTAAGGACTAATCTTCACTAATCTAAGCTAATATAACCTAAAGTAGTCCAGGGTTTAGTGGGTAATGTAAAATAAAGCATATCATAATGAATGGTTACAAGAGGGGGGGTATATATAGGGTTACAATGAATAAGGGAGGCGGAAAAGCGAAACAACTCTGAACTGGGCCCATCCCGGTCGGGAAGAAGGTGATCCCGGTCGGGATGAGGTGTTTGTGGTCGGGATAGACCTGGTCCCGACCGGGATGGACCTCCAGTGGCTCGGTTTTGCTTGCTTCTTCATCCCGGTCGTGATGGATGTGTTCCCGAACGGGCTGGGTCTTGTAGGCTTCAAATAAGGTCTCATAGGTCCCCACTTGCTCTCCCTAGGCTTCTCATCGATTCTCGGTGCTCAGGAATGGGTCCCAAGGGCTAGGGATCGAGTCTAAGCTACCGGGTGATCGTCGCTTCTCTTCGGTGGCTCCAAATGTGTCTGAAACGAGTCAGAATCGTTCCATCTTTCCAATAATGGTCTTTGGAACCTAAAATGAACTAGAAGAAGTGTAAGTAGCCTAGAAACCGCTCCAAAGAGCGATTCCACAAGAGAAATCGGGACCAAACACAACAAATAAGCACTACAAAACACACTTATCAACTCCCCCACACTTAACCCTTACTCGCCCTCGAGTAAGCACGAACTATCTACTAAACTAATAAGAACTAAAATACTAGCCGAGCGGGTATTAGCGCAGCCTACGCCCTTTCAACTCACGCGAGAACACTTAGAGGACAAGTGCTCTCCGCTAGGCAAGTGGGGTCTTGCGACAAAACTGTGGATACAACCGAACACGAAAACACATAAACACACAAACACACAAACACACAAACACTAAACGGTTGCATCCAAGAAGAAACATATACCGCTTCCCTCTACAAAGTGGTAAAAGAAGCACCGGTTAAGAACTCAAGGCAAGTGACAACGTTCCCAAACTAATAACACAATCGAAACGGACAAAACCCTAATAGTATGACGGCAAATCAATAAAAACGTTGGTAACTTACCTAGGTTCCTCCAAACCTTCTAAGAACGTACCATGGGACGATAGGCGGGATGGAAAAAGGATGAACCACGGAGTAAGTCGACACTGTAGGTAAGTGAAGCCCCACCCTCTTTAGCGATGAGCCAAGAGGGTCGTCCCATGTTCAAAAATCTCCTAACTAGTCCAAGTAAAAAGGTGGATAATGGTTGCAAAATAAGGGAAAACCGACTAATTACCGCTATCATCCTTCCTAGGGACTCGGTCCTTGGTAGGCTCTTCACGGTAGTAGTCGGCAAAAGGCTTATTTTGAGGGGTAAGAATTCTTTTGGTGAGATGATTTTCTTTGGCATCTTTCTTTTGCATTTGGCTTTTGAGTTTCTATGCCACTTCTTTTTCTTCTTTTGTATTTTGTTTTTCTTTTGTTGTGCATTTTCTTTTTCTTCTTTCTTTTCTTTCTTTCTTTTTTTTTCTTTCTTTTTGCCTTGGTTTGCCCTTTTGACTAGCTTTTGTTTTGTGGGCATTCAATCACAACCAAGTAAGAGACTTCAACATATTTAAGAGACTTCAACATATTGCAACTTATCTGTGGAAAAATGTGTAGAAGGTAGGGAAATGGGTAAGTCGGAACGGGCCCTTCCCTTCAAACCCACAAAAAAGGGGGAAACTTGGACTAAATCAAAGTAATTTCAAATACGGTCACCTAAGGGACGGGACTCGGCAACCAAGGCCTTTTCACTCTGTGGGTGGTCATAATGGTCAAAATGCAAATCCCGTAGTAAATCCCTAGTAGACTAGGTGGACTCAAGGTAAGAAACCAACGAAATCAATGATTTAAAGTCATTCTACTAGACTAAAGTCCAATACTAGACTCATATTACTAGGAAGGCAAAGTAAACACTTGCGCACTAGCCTCAAAACTGGGTTTTTGAAAACCTTTTATTACACACTAGACACACTAAACGAGACAAAACAAAGACATAACAAAAACGAAAGGAAAAAAGACAAACGCAACAAAACAAAACAAAACAAACAAACAAGCAAACACACAAAATTAACAATCACCACCCCAAAATATCCAAACAAGCCACCATATCAACCACAAACTTCAAAAGCTCCACCCGAGCACACACCGTCACACAACATCCTCCAAACTCCACAAAGGGAAAAAGGAGAAAGAGATAGAAGGACATTACCGGATGTCAAGAGCTTTCCGAAACTCACGGCGATCAAGAAACCTACAAGGAAATGGGGATGCAAAACACACAAAATACAACAAAAATATGACACAATGACACAAAAGGAAAAGACACAAAGGAAAATCTTTTTGATTTTTTTATGAATTTTTCAATTTTTTAGGGATTTTTTAAAGATTTTTCGAAAACTACGAAAATAAAACTAAACTAGCCTAAGATATCGCTCCCCCACACTTAAACCGAGCAATGTCCTCATGCTCGATCATTAGTGTGTGGAAGACACTAAAAAAGAAAGGAAAAAGGGAAAGTAAAGAACTAAAAAACAAAAAGAAAGTGAAGAAAGGGTAGAATGTGTCCGGCCGAGGTGTAGTCAAGTCACCAAGGGCCGAGACAAGAAAAGATATGGATGGGGGAAGAAATAAAAAGAAGAAAATAAAAGGAAATGAGAGGGGAGGGCTAGATGTAATCAAGTCACCTATCCCGGATTCCGCCTAAATCCGACTAAATTCTACCAAAAGAAAATGAAAATAAAGAAAAGGTGGAAAGACTTGTAAATTTGAATTTTTCAAAGGACTCTCGATGTAATCACGTCATCGAGAATTGGGAGCAATGACTACCAAGGCCCCGAGGGCCACCTAGATACCAAAAGGTAAAAGGAAGGGGGAATAAGGGAAGACTAAGCAAATAAAAGACGGAGAAGAAGTGAGAGTCGCCTTACCAAAGGTTAGCAACTCAATAATCTCCATCGTCTCAATGGTCATTATCGGCACTTTGCTTGTCTTCATCATAGATGTTCCTCCTCTTCCTAGATGTAGCTCCAAGTACGAGTATCGGGCTTGCATAGGTGTAATGAGGTTGGGATTTTGGGAAAACTCGGTGTATAGTGATGAGAAGATGAGATGAAGGTGTATAATTTTGAGTGTAGGGATGAAGTGATAGTGGCAAAGGTGAGTAGGGAGGTTGGGAGGAGGTATAAAGAGGTGGGGTGGGGCTTAAATGAAGAAAGGAAAGCGAATGAGGCTTGCAGGGTTCCTTCCCGGCCGAGACGGCCCCATCTCGGTCGGGAAGAGATCATCCCGGGCGGGAACATGTAGAGGGATGAGCCAACAGAGAGCATCCTTTTCAGCACAGCTCGTCCCGGTTGGGAAGGCTTGCTTCCCGGTCGTGATGGCTTGCTTCTCGTGCCTTAGAGCCTTCATCTTGTGCCTTAAATCCTTCATTCACCAAAACCTTCCACCCTAAGAACATTACCAAAACACGGGATAGAAATCCCGTCCCCAAGAGCTTGCACTAAGCTCATAAACCGACTTCCTCCACCAATGCCTTGAAGCTTCTATCATCCAAAACTCTTTCTAATTCTTCATCTTTACTTCACACCTATCAATCAAGCTCAAAACATCCATCAAAGATCCCTCCCTCACATCGCTCATCAAAATACCAAATGACAAGAATTCCACAAGCACACAAAAATCCTAGAAACCAAATTCACAAAAACACAATTACAAACACAAAAACTAAAAAGAAGAGAGAAAAGGGAATATACAACATGACGGTTCTTAAGAAACTCCGTCAAACCTAGGATGGTGGACTCCTCATTCCTAGCCATAGCCATCAAGGGCTCGGAGGAGCAAGTCAAATCCTCGAGCCACATCGTAAAGAGGGCTCATGGAGTACCCGAGCCAAGCTATCCTCCAAAGCCTGCAAGTCGAAAGCAAGAAGTAGTCACCTAAAGACCCATTTTCATGTCTCATGTGATCTCCGGGGTCTTTCCATCCTACTAGCTTTATCGACCACTTCCTCCTTAAGCATCGCCTCCAAACACAAGCAAGCTTCATATACTTAACATGAGGCACAAAAAGCGGTTTTGGCCCCACTTCCTTGTTGCACATCTTCACATCTTCCTTAAGTTGTGGTTCCCCATCTTCAAGTCTCAAAACATCACTTGTCCTCACATCATCTTGGAGGAGAGAATTGAAACTTCTACCGGCGGTTTCAATCCCTTCCAAATCGTTGCTTTGCTTACTTGCAAGAGGCTCTTGATGTTTTTCAACATTTTTGCACAAGGGCAACTTGGACTCATCATTTTCACCCAACGACTTCACAACTTGTACCACCTCATTCAACTCACTAACCTCCTCCAATTCCTCACCAACAATGCCTTCATCAAGGGTCATTTCCTCATTCGTCTTGTCTTGGGTAGACAATTGAGGTTCTTCATTGCAAGTCTCGCTTCCCAAAGGGACTTCATCGGCGGCTTCATGATTGGGTTGCTCCCCTTACTCAAGTGAGCACCCTTCGTCGAGTTGTGACATTCGGGTTAAAAACATTATGGTTTTAACCGATAATGCATTTAATCGAGCATCCATCGCCTCATTTTCCCTTTGATATTGGGCCATGAATTCATCTCGATCTTTTTGCATTTGGATGGCCATTTCTTGTTGGTTCTTTTGCAATTGAAGAATCAATTGAAATAACTCCAAGATGGGCATTTGGTCATTGGGGTCTTGTAAAGCTCCTTGAAAAACTGAATGATGCCCATGGGGTGGGGCATCATATTGTTGGTAGTGAAGTTGAGGTGGTTGGTAATATGGTGGGTTTTGGGGAAATTGGCTTCCATAAGGAGAAATATGATGAGGCATGGTGGGTTCATGATGATAATTTGAGTAATAACCACCACGATCACAAGGTTGATAAGCACTCACTTGATGGAAGCCGTTTCCATATCCTTGAAGCTCATACCCACGGGTTTCTTGATTACCCAATGAAGCTTGATAGTAGTAGGGAGACATCATGTCATGTTCTTGATTCATAGAGGGAGAGGAGTAGCTCATGGTGGCTTCTATGGGTGGGAGGTTTAGATCAATCCTCGCGTTTTGCTCGAAAACTGGGCTTGTACCCGGTTGGAAACATCTCAATCTAGCAACCGTCCGTTTATGTGGCTCTGAGTCGTAAGGAAGAGGATGGTCACCACCTCTAGGCAAAAACTGTAGACTAGGAGCAAACGTGAGAAGTCTAGTGCTTTTTGGGCACTAGACAAGAAAGAAATAAACTTCACAACCACAAGAAGCAAAAGAAAACAAAAAACTACAAAAAACGAAGACAAAGTCAAGTAAAAAGGCAAACAAAGTCTAAACCAGCACCGTCCTCGGCAACGGCGTCAAATTGACGCGAGGGATTTGCCGTGGATCCCACCGATCAAATAATAACCAACTAATCCTAACTGGGTAGATAGGGCAAGTCGGGTCGAGTCCACGGGGACGGTAAGAGGTGTCTAGACTAAGGTCACCCAAATACAAGACTAGGTCAACGAGCTAAACTAAGCTATGATTAAGAAGGGGGAGAGACTAAGACTAAGAGTACACTAAGAATAAAGGAAACAGTGACAAAAATGATGAAGAATACTAATAGAAAAGGGAAGCAAGAATGAAGGGGAAGCAAGAATGAAGGGGTAGTCAAGCTATCTAGGCATGGTCCGGGCTCTCGCTACTTAAACCGACCTAGAGGCTCCTCGCTCTCACGCAAGAACCCATCCTAGCAACATACAAGACCGCAAGAAGAAGGCAAGAAAACATGCATTTGCAACTACAAGTCATTCAAGCATTTCATCAAACATGTTCTATGCATATAACTAGGAAGCAACCCAAATTTCCACCAACAATCTACACAAACCCTTAACCACCCATTAAAACTCCCAATTCCCCTACTTATCCTAGAAAGAATCTACTCACACATATCTAAACTTAAACTAACACAAACATGAGAAACAAACACAAGAACAAGAACAAACACAATAGAAAACAACAAGGATGAACAACGGACAATACAATGAACAGTGAACAAATAATGAAACTTTAATGATAAAACAAGATTAAGAGAAGGGAAAAGAGAGATTATACCAAGACTAGAGAGGAGGAAAGAAGAAATCTTGCATATATAGAGAAAAAACGCAAACATCAACCAAGGTTGTCAATCTTGGTGGAGATCTTCAAGAATTCCCATAATACAAGGATTAAACTAAGATTAAGGAACTAAGGACTAATAAACACTAATCTAAGCTAATCTAACCTAAACTATTCTAGAGTTTAGTGGGTAATGTAAAATAATGCATATCATAATGAATGGTTACAAGGGGGGGGGGGGTATATATATGGTTATAATGAATAAGGGACGCGGAAAAGCGGAACAGCTCTGAACTGGGCCCATCCCGGTCGGGAAGGAGGTGACCCCGGTCGGGATGAGGTGGTCCCGGTCGGGATGGACCGTCAGTGGTTCGGATTTGCTTGCTTCTTCATCCCGGTCGTGATGGATGTGTTCCCGACCGGGATGGGTCTTGTAGGCTTCAAATAAGGTCTCATAGGTCCCCACTTGCTCTCCCTAGTCTTCTCATCGATTCTCGGTGCTCGGGAATGGGTCCCAAGGGCTCGAGAATGGGTCCCAAGGGCTCGGGAATGGGTCCCAAGGGATCGGGATCGAGTCTAGGCTACCGGGTGATCGTCGCTTCTCTTCGGTGGCTCCAAATGTGTCTAAAACGAGTCGAAATCGTTCCATCTCTCCAATAATGGTCTTAGGAACCTAAAATGAACTTGAAGAAGCATAAATAGCCTAGAAACCGCTCCAAAGAGCGATTCCACAAGAGAAACCGGGACCAAACACAACAAATAAACACTACAAAACACACTTATCAGAAAACTACCTACAACAACGCGAACCCGCGTCGCGTTGCAGTCCTATCGTCATCGGGTGTTTGTTGGGCACTTCTGCAGCCACCAGGTCCAAATCTGGGTGTCTACAGATAACCTACGAAATAAATAAACATATGGTATTAAAACCACATTATAAGTGAATAGAAAGGAGAAAACGAGATGAATAACGAGTAAGAGTAATTAAATTACCCTCGAGATCGGAAAGAATTAGAGACGAATTAGGATCGAATTGATGAACAAAAAGGAGGAAGTTTAACGTAAAACATATAGAAGACAAGAAACTTGTATTGTGAATAAAATAGACTAGAATGAAAGAAAATATAAAAAGAAATTAGGAAGCTAAAAGATAGGAATAATCAAGTCACAAGGACTCTTAACTCAACTAGGAGACGAGATGGTTGAGATGGAAAGAACAAGCAACAAATCGATTTGATAAGTTTCCGATTAAAATAAATACAAGGATAAGAGTTAAAATAAATAGTATAAAAATAATATGTAGTGTTAATAAAAGATGTCCGAAAATATTTCTCAAGTCGATAAGGGAAGGTTCGTAAAATAAAATAAGCGTTTACGACGAAATCAGATTAAAACGAGTTAGAAAATAATTATTTATGAAATCGCGTAGTAAAATAATTAAACAGCCATTTTTCAAAATAAAATATTTTTGAGCCAGAAACAAATTATAAATATAATCGAGCATTTTTAGAAAAATAAATAGTTCAAACTCGATTTGAAAAAAAAAATTCATAGAAAATATGATTCCTCAAAAATAATTAAATATTAAATATTCTTGCGATGAAAAGAATTAAATGGGTTTTCGAATAAAAATAGAATAATTAAAATCCTTCTACGAAAATAAATAATTTTAAGCTCGATAATGAAAGAGACCTCGAAATGGGAAAAATGTAATCGGCGAAATATTACAGAGTTACGATATAATCGTAACGAAACAGATAGCAGAGCTAGGAAATTTGCGGGTGTTACAATCCTCCCCACTAAAAAAACGTTTCGTCCTCGAAACTGGAAAAAGGCATAAAGGAAATCGAGATTTCAAGTACGACTCTCACGAAATTCGGGTTCCTATTTCCATCAAACAATACTTAGTCCATTAATATCAGGCACTAGGTGGTCCTACGTGTTCTACAACCTCCAAAATACTCAATTGCTACAACCTCCAATATAAAGACTTGCATAAAGTCAAGCGACAAGGTAAGAATCCAACAAATGATTCAAAGTCACATAATCATACTAACGAAATTCCACAAATAGCCACAACATGACCGAACCAGTTAACCAACAAGGTTCTAAAGCAATTTAAATCTCACCAGATTGTACTCGAGTATATTCCATGGTACCGAGTATAAAACACTAATCAAAATCCACCAATTAACAAGCTCGAAAATGAAGCCCTCAAATTTAATAATACCAACATGTTTTCAAACACATCATTGGGATAAAGTTTCACCAAAGTCCAATAAAGTTCTAATCAAAAGGCTGCGATCATTATATGATTAATATCTCAACGAAGCCACAATCTCGTTGGTCTTAAGGTTCTTAATTTTAAATTCCATTAAGGTGGTTTGCACTAAAGTATTCCTCAAAAAAAGTTTAGATCAGTCAGCTCAAAAGTTCATAAGTTATGACGTTATCACACTCCACGATCTAATCCATAAAAACGAAGGCATAATCTATGTCAACAAAATTTACTAAAACATTAATGAGAACATGAAATGGTACTACCACACTCAGTCTAACGATCTAAACGATGTTCGATGACCTTAAACGTTCATGGCACATCCATTAAGTACGCATTAGGTAGAAATCCCAAAATAATATTATTATTTACACTTAGCTCGGTACTATGTATCCGTCAAATAAAATATAATCTTACCATCCAAAACTGATTCAACTCTATGTACTCCATATAATCAGGTAAACTATAACCCAAAGTAAACATTTAAGGTACAATCTTAATTCCATTAATTAACTAATACCGACATATCAATCCTCAAAAGCTCTTACCATCTTAGGAAACAGGTACAACTCAGAATCCTCAATCGTAGGTAATAAGAGTTACTAATCGTCAAATATCTTTAACTTCCAACAAGGTTTACTAAGACAAGAGTCAGTCTTACCAAAGAATCTAAAAAAGAAAGGTGGTAAAGTAGGAGAATCTAACGGAGATTTTACCACAAGAATTGGAGATGAAAATTTGTAACAGAAGAATTGCGAAGAAGCTGAGGCTGGAAGAAAATAAGCAACGATCCTAGACTACTAAGGTCTTGAACTATAAGAGAATCTTCGGGCTCCAGAGTTTACAAAGGAACTCGCTAGATCTCATCATCTTCTCGTAGAGATATGAGCACACTAGTCTTGGTCGTTCCATCTGGATCCAAAGTGAAGTGAAGTCGAATCTAAGTCTACTACACCATCATAGAACTTGATGGTGAGAGTGCTAAGTAGATATTGTCCCGATATAGAGCAGCATTAAATCCAAGTCTTGTCCACTCATCTTCTTCTTGGGCATATAGAACAAATATTCAATGATAATCATTGAGTTACAAGAACAGGTAAAACCTATCAGTTATGTCCATAATTAGGTTTCTTCCCATCTCTCACTAATCTTTTATTAAGATTCAAATCATTTACTGGTGTTTTACCTAAAATAAGGTGTAAGCGTCGGGAGCAACGATGCTCTGATACCAACTGTAATTCCCTCTAAATTCTAAAGTGGCGGAAACACTGTAGATTTGGGATTAAAACACACTGATGTTCTAAATTTTACAAAGAGAACGGTCAGTCAATACAAATGCCACTTTTCACAAAAGGGCTAAAAATAAAATTCTCCAAATAGGTTTAACAATTCAAAAATTAATATAAATGAAGTAGAGTAGGATCCATGCCACTCGCTAGCTCACACCCAAACCCAGCAGCAAATTACCTGTCATGTTATAAACATAACAGCCACAATTCAGTGGGGAGTAACGACGACGTTCTCCCAGCCATATTACATGACATTAAAGCATAATTACTATTATATCAAAATAATTGAAAATGAAAACATTTAAAACGATATAGTAAAATAATTCAATATGATTGCCAACTTCCAAGTCAATATCAATCAGTAATAATAACGGCGTTATGGATACGAATCAGTGCAACAGAATAGACTTCCACTAGGAGAATACTAAAAAACTAGCTTCGAGAACTTAGTTCAAACAAATCAAACCTTGATCTCTAACTAGGCTACTGAACCATAATAGGACAGCGACTTATCAATGCGAGGTCCTAGCTGAAGTAAATATGCACACCCCTCCTGGAACACCAAATGTGCCCAGTTCAACCCGACGGCGTATTACATGCGACTACAACAATAATATCACGTAATACCGAGTAACGTGTCAATGTTACCTTAACTGAGATCCGAATCAATTAAATAATCGTCTTCGTCAGATCTAGCATGATAGCCTACGAAATAATTAAACATATGGTATTAAAACCACATTATAAGTGAATAGAAAGGAGAAAAAAATATGAATAACGAGTAAGAGTAATTAAATTACTCACGAGATCGGAAAGAATTAGAGACCAATTAGGATCAAATTGATGAACAAAAAGGAGGAAGTTTAACGTAAAACATAGAGAAAAAAAGAAACTTGTATTGTGAATAAAATAGACTAGAATGAAAGAGAATATAAAGAGAAATTAGGAAGCTAAAAGATAGGAATAATCAAGTCACAAGGACTCTTAACTCAACTAGGAGACTAGATGGTTGAGATGGAAAGAACAAGCAACAAATCGATTTGATAAGTTTCCGATTAAAATAAATACGAGGATAAGAGTTAAAATAAATAGGATAAAAATAATATGTACTGTTAATAAAAGATGTCCGAAAATATTTCTCAAGTCGATAAGGGAACGTTCGTAAAATAAAATAAGCGTTTACGAAGAAATCAGATTAAAACGAGTTAGTAATTAATTATTTATGAAATCGCGTAGTAAAATAATTAAACAACCATTTTTCAAAACAAAAATATATTTTTGAGCCTGGAACCAATTATAAATATAATCGAGCATTTTTAGAAAAAAAAAAGTTCAAACTCGATTTTAAAAATATTGTTCATAGAAAATATGATTCCTCAAAAATAATCAAATATTAAATATTCTTGCGATGAAAAGAATTAAATGGGTTTTCGAATAAAAATAGAATAATTAAAATCGTTTTACGAAAATAAATAATTTTATGCTCGATAATGAAAGAGACCTCGAAATGGGAAAAATGTAAGCGACGAAATATTACAGAGTTACGATATAATCGCAACGGAACAAATAGCAGAGCTAGGAAATTTGCGGGTGTTACAATTATTGTCTTGTTTTGATCATCTTTATTTATGTTGTCTTAGATTGTTTTATGTTTTATTTTGTTGATTGTTATATTGATCATCTTTTTATTGTTAATTTCTCTATATTTAATTTATGTTGTTCTAGATTATTTTCTAGTCTATTTTGTTGATTGCATTTTCTTCCATAGTTTTGTGGTTAAATTGTTAGATTGCAATTTCCTTATTGTTTTGTTGTTATTTTCCTTTGATTTAGTTAATATGCATGTTGTAGTTATTTTCTCCTTTGTTAATGTTTTAATGTTTTGCATTATGAGTTGTGAGTAGATTTCTTGTTGGGGGGGGTTTAGGGATGAGGATATTGGATTATTTGAATTGAGGGATTTTGGTGGGTTGCTTGCTTGTTGGTTTATCTTGCTTGAGGTTGTGGTGTCATTGTCGATTTAGTCCGGCCAACTAGAACGACCTTGACTCATTTCTATCAATATGGGAAAACTTGGGGTAGAAATTACCTTAACTTGAGACTTACCCTTCTTCGCCGCGAAAGCGAGTTTTTAGGTGGGTTGGGTGAAAAAACCGAAAGGTGGCATTCTCCCTTTATCAATGTTGTGACCGACCCGATTCCGAGGCTCTTAGACCCCAATTTCCGAATCCCGACTTCCCCCTAACACCTTTTCCTAGATTGATCATCTCTTGTCATTTCTATTGTCATTTCTCTTGTCGTTTAATTTTTGTCTTTTACTGCATTTCTAGCATACACTCAACCCTTAAAACTCCCACTAGATCCCAAACACGTTGCCTTTAACCCAATATCGTTCCGTTCCCTGTGGACCGACCTCGACTTACCACGAATACACTAGTTTTTTTTGTGTTTTTGCGAGTCTATAAATATTGTTTGATCCCCCATACTTCGCTGAACGACCGATCCGATTTGGCGCGATCAAAATGGCGTCGTTGCCCGGGAACGACGAGTAATTGTGTTTTTAGTTATTGTGTTTGGTTATTTGTTTTAATTTTATTTTTCTCTCTTTTCCTTAGTATCGTTAGGTGCTAGGAGACTTACCGTTTAATTGAGTTTATGCCCAGGAATACATCATCGCCCTTGTTGTTCGATCCGGAGCTGGAAAGGACATTTAGAGCTTTGCGTTTTCGGGGTAATAACTCAACCACTATTATTCCACATCCTTCATTATCACCTCCTAACCTTAATCCCATTCTACCACCTACATCACATACACCCTCTACACGTTCTACACCAAATAATCCTTCCACATCATCTACTTCACAAAAATCACCACCAACCCCACCATCACCAAGAACTCCACCACAAAATCAAAACTTAACCCCTCCAAATCATCAAAATCCAAATCCACCAACACCACCAATCCAACCTATGGCAACCTTAGGTTCCCATTCCCAACTTACACATGATGAAACACCTTCACCAGTTGATTTCGGGGTGATTCCCGAGAATTATAAATTGAAAGCTTCTTTGGACAAATGCGGTTCAACAAGATACTT
The DNA here is from genome assembly GCA_958450325.1 of Agrostemma githago. Lineage (NCBI taxonomy): Eukaryota > Viridiplantae > Streptophyta > Magnoliopsida > Caryophyllales > Caryophyllaceae > Agrostemma > Agrostemma githago. The sequence goes on from OY288242.1 coordinate 57,296,148, forward strand.
TTCATGGTTTTTCCCAAGAAGATGCCCAAGAGCATATCACTTCATTTAAAGAAAAACTAGTAGGAGCCCGTCTTAATGGGTTAACTTCATGCCAATTGCACCGATTATTATTTCCAAAGACATTGAGAGATGGAGCTCGTAGATGGCTTCAAGGCCATCCCGCTAATACGTTCACATGGGCTCAATTATCTAATGCCTTCTTTGAGAAATATTATCCACCATCAAAGACTAACCAATATCGCATGGAAATAAAAACATTCAAGCAAGATGAATTTAAAAGCTTAAGTGAGGCTTGGAAAATATTTAGAGATTTATTAAACAAGTGCCCTCACCATGGAATACCTGATTGGCTAACAACCCAAACATTTTACAACACCCTGTCATCAAGAACCAAGAAAAACCTCAATTCGGCCGCCGGAGGAGACTTCTCTTCCCTTACCGATGAGGCATCTAAGAACCTTATTGAAAAGATGGCAAGGAGTGATTCTAGAGTGGGTCAATCGAGGGATTCTAGAAAGAAAGTTGAAGTGAACTCATCTAAAAGTTCTAACGAACTGAAACTTCAAGCACAAGTTGAAGAGTTAACAAAGAGAATGGATGCCATGAGTTCTAAGCCTACTCCTAGAGGCATGTACCGAATTCAAGGGAGTGTTCCAACAAGGCAATCATCACCTCCAAAACAAATAACATGAGAAGTTCATTGTGATCATTGCGGCAATTATGGCCATGATTCTAGCTCTTGCATTCCTAATGAAGAAACTTATTTTGAAGAGCCAAATGAAGTCCAAGCTATACAAGTGTATGGGCAAAGACCTCAATTTGATCCCTTTTCCAATACTTACAATGCCGGCACAAGGTTTCATCCCAACTTTTCTTATGGGAATCAAAATGTTCAAAATCCAATACCACGTGCCCAAGGGAGTCAACCGAGGCCATTTAATCAAAGTCAACAAAGGCCCTTTAATTAAGGTCCTCCAAAGATGCCCCCATATTTGCCTCCTCACCAAAGGAGCAACATCAATCAACAAGGTAGCCACTTCCATGTTCCCAACAATTACAACAATTACCAAAATCAACATGGTAACAATTTCAATCATGAATACAATCAAGGGTTCCAAGGCAATTTTCAAGGTAATCAAGGTTACAATCAACAACTATTTAATCAACCCTCTTAATCTTATGGCCAATCAAGCAATTTTCAATATGGTCAAGGAGGAGTTCCATGGGATAATATTAGTGACTTACAAAGAGCCATTTGGCACCTATGGAGTGAGCATCAAGATACGAAAGCAAGGCTAAAGGTTTGGGAATCACAAGAAGCAACAAAAGCCTTGGCCGCCCCAATTCATCCACCCCATGGTTTGACCGGGCAACCCCAAAACTCAAGAGACCATCCACACCAAGCAAATGCCGTCATTTTGAGAGGTGGCAAGGAACTTGGGGACTCGTACAAGAACTTGAACTTGAACATTAAAAGCACCCTAACCAATGTCAATGAACCAAGTGCATTACAAGCAACATCGCCCACTTCCTCCAAACAAAACCGGGGAATAAAAGCGGAGTTTGATATTCTTCAAAATGCGGAGATTGAACAAAGAGAACTCAAAAGAAAGAAGAAGGAGCAAATGAAAGCGGAAGAAGCAAAAAAGAAAAGAGGTGGAGCGATTAGCCGAAGAAGAAGAAGAATCTAATGTCCCACCGCCTCCCGCTTTTGTCCCACCATTGCCTTTCCCTGAACGAGCTAAGCGACATAAGGAGAATGCCCAATTTAGCCATTTTGTTGATATGTTGAAGAAAGTGGAGTTAGCTTTACCCTTCACCGAGGTAATTTCTCAAATGTCTCTTTATTCTAATTTTTTGAAAGAAGTCTTGACTAAGAAGATAACAATAGAAGATAAAGAATGTGTCTCTCTTACGGCACAATGTAGTGTCATTCTTATGAATCAAATGCCAAAGAAACTAGAGGATCCCGGTAGCTTTTCCATCCCTTGTCGAGTTGGAAATGTTGTTGTTAATCAAGCTTTGTGTGACCTAGGGGCTAGTGTTAGTTTGTTACCCTATTCAATAGCTAAGAGACTTAGTGTGGGGGAGATGAGACCCACTAGTATGTCAATTCAACTTGCGGATAGGTCGGTCAAGTACCCACTTGGGATACTTGAGGATGTACCCGTGCAAGTTGGTAAGTTTGTAATCCCCTAGAAAATCTAATGAAATACAGTGGCGTAAACACTGTAGAGTTGAGATTAAAACACACTGACAAACTATATCTTATTAAAAGAAATGGTAAGTCAATACAGAGGCCTCTTTTAACAAAAGGGCTAAAAGTAAAATCTCCAAACTGGTTTATACAAATCCATAAATTACAAGAATGAAGAAAGAGTAGGATCCACGCTACTCGCTAGCACACACCCAAAACCCAGCAGCAAATACCTATCATGTTATAAACATAACAGCCACGACAGTGGGGAGTAACTCGGACGTTCTCCCAGCCAAATTATATCATATGGAAAAATAATAGTATTATTATATCAAAATACTTAAAATGAGAAAACATTAAAAACGATATAATAAAATAAGTTGTCGGAGGAAACTTAAAACATTTGCCAACTTGCAAATCAAACCAATCGATAATAATAATATTCAAAACTGGCGTTATGGATAGGATTAATGTAGAATCTAGACTTTCACTAGGACAATACTAAACTAGCTTCGAGAACTTAGTCAAAACAAATCAGACTTCGGTCTCTAAGTAGGCAACTCAACCATAACAAGACTGCGTGCAGCGAGGTCCTGGTTTAAGTAGTGCACACCCCTCCTGGATACAAATTATATCCAGTTCAACCCGACGCGACTTACACGATGCGATATCTAAGTCGTTTAAGGTAAACATACACTCTCCTGAACACGAACCATGCTCAGTTCAACAACCAATGTGCCCCACAATGACACACCACCTTACAGTTGATGGCAAAAACGTACATCCCAGACTATATTACTCTAAACCCACACTTTTCTTTATTCCATAACTCCAAAACAATCCATTATCGATACATACAAAAGATATAATCATTATAAATTATATGAGGATAAAGGAATATACATTTATATAAAAAGGGAAACTTTCTATAAATGGAAACTTACTAATTTTAGAAACTTACTTAAAAGAGAAAGTTTTATAGAAAATACGTAATTTATTAAAATAAGTGAAATGTATTAAAAAAATAGCATTTCCAACGAAATTAACACTTTATTATTATCGTCGTTATCGTAACTTTAATATATTTCTAAATTCGTTACTCAAATATAAATAAAATGTAATAAGTCAAAGTATAGTACTTTATAAAAGAGAAAATCGAGTTAAAACTATAAATTTTAGAAAAGTGACGTTTTAAGAAAAACGATATCAAAATTAATTGAGTCCACGAGTTTTATAAATGAAAAGAATTTTATAAAGGTTTCAAATTATTTTTAAGAAATAGCTTTGATTTATAAATAATACAAATTTTAATAAAATTAGTCAATCGAAAACAAATAGGAAATTATTAGTGAAAATAGTCTCGACTAAAAATATATTTAAAACAAAATCGACTATTTTCTCGTTTATTAGAATAAATCGTAAACGAAAATTAATTTATTAACAAGTATACAAATTTCGATTAAAATATAAAAATACGATTTTTAAGTGAAAATTATAAATTAATGAAATATGACGAAATATGAAATCAACATTATTTAGTTACAAGTGTCACAATAACCAACAAAATATTATAACGATCGTAAATAGTTAAATTACTAACAATTTATAAAACGATATCGAAAACTGGTAAAATATTTATAAGGCATACGATTTAAAATGAATAATATAATTAGCAATAATAAATAGCTAAAAATAGAAAACCGAAGTTAAAATATTTACTACATACTACTACTCAAACATACGATATAAAATCGAGTAACGTCCTAAAGTTACCTTAAGATGACTTCGAAATGATCACGTTCTTGACCTTGATCAGTCCAAGCTCCAAATCGATAGTACCGTCTTTAAGCTCCCAATGGTAGAATCATGGGTCTTCTCAACAAGATTCATCGCGGGAATCGAGAAAATAAAACAAAAAGCATGAGACGAGCGTAATAGACAAAAGACGGAAATGGAAAAGATTGGATATGATCGGATTACTAGGACTAGAGGTGAAGGGACGATTAGTAAGAACAGAGAAGGGAAAGGATAAAGGTAAATGAAGACAAACACGGACTCAAAGGTACAAAACGGGTGTAGAAGATCACACAACAACGATGATAAAACGAAACAACAACAGCAAACCGTAGAGAACAACCGATAACAGCAACAGCATCAACATACGGCAGTCGAAGTATAAGAACAAAACGAAGAAGTAGAAGCATACGAACGGCATACGACAGTATGCGAACAGCAAAGACGACAACGCACGAATCCTATTTAACGATACGCGAACGGTACCGAACAAGATGAAAAGACTGAGAATAGAGCAGCGATAAAAGAAGAAGAACAGAGGAAGATTAAGGAGGAGAAGGAGAAGGGGAAAGAGGTCAATTAAGCATAACAATAGCAGCGTGAAACTGCGGACAGAACGCAGCAACACAAAACAACATCAACAATAACAACAACCCGTGACAGCGGTGGCGAACAGAACAGACAACATCAACACGCACATCCGCAGAAGGACAGAAAAGATGAAACAACAGCAGGACAGGAATAGCAGACACACAACACGCAGCAACAGGTCGCGAACAACAGCAATTACGACGCGGTAAAAACGAATGATAAAATGAAGAAGAAAAAGAAAAAGAAGGAGAAAAAGAAAAGAAGCAGCGGACTGCAAGGCAACAGCAACTACAACAACCAACGAACAGTACGACACAAGCAGTAACCGCATCGAAATGAAGAGAGAAAAAGGTCGGAAGAAGCAAGGGATTACCTTGACGGTCCGGGCTGAAGTACGACAATAACAGTAGTCGCAACGACAGCAAGAACGAATGAGTAACGACAGGTACTGCAGCAAGAAACAGAGGAGGTGCGAATAGGGGAATCAAAATGAAGAAGAACGAAAGAGGAGCAGCAAGAATAGCGAATTGAAATGGTGAAGATAGAGGCCGGAAACAGGGGACATCAACAACGGACAAGAAAAAGGAATCAAAGGAAGAAGAAAAGGACATACAGGCAGCACCACAAAGCAGCGGCACACGAGGAGATGCAACAGCCGAGGGATTGATGATGATGAAGGATGAGCGGTGTAAACATAAAGAAAATTAAAGGGGATGAAAGAAAGAATTGAATGTGAATGAGTGAGGTGAAGCGGTGGAATATGAAGAAGGGGTAGTGAACATTAAACAAATGAGAAGACAAAAGATGGTTAAGGGAAGTGAATCAGTCAAATAAAAAGTACGAATTAATTAAAAGAATCGGGTAGGAGACGAACTCCGAAACGATAAGCTGACTGACCCAAGAAATCGAATTAAAGTCGAGTTAATGAAATTTAATAAATAACCGGGCCGTCAAATAAAATGAGTAAATAAATTATTTGAGACGAAAACAAAACTTATAGAAATAAATAATTAGACGATGAAAATCTATTTCCCGATAAATAATAAATTTTCGATAAAGTGGATTAAATTGATTTTTCGAGGAAATGAAATAAATATTTTGACGAAACTTGAAATAAATGAGCTCCGAGCCGAAAAAAATAGAAAATTCGAGCTTAAATGTAAAGAAATAAAAAGAATTTAGAATTTAAATCGTCGAAATAGACTTTCAGTAAGAATTAAATTAAATGTATAAAGTAATTCGAAATAGAAATGAAAATATGGTTTAAATATAAGAGTTTCAGAGACAAATAGAATTTTAGGAGTTGACACGATTAAACGATAAATTTGTTTTATAATTATTTTGAGAATTACGAGTTAAATCGTAAACAAAATAAAAAAAACGAATAAAATTTTAAATTAATTTAACTTGTAAAATCAAGGGTGTTACAAAGTTTTTCATCCCCTTCGACTTTGTTGTCATGGATATGTATGCCTGAAGACACTATTACCCCCATTATTCTAGGTCGACCTTTTATGGCTACCGCTGGTACTATAGTTGTTGTAAAGAATGGAAAGTTGTCGTTTAACATAGGGAACGACTCAGTAGAGTTATCCCTTTCTCAAGCTTTTAAACAACCAATGATTGAACAAACATATTCCATTGAAGTTATTGATAGTTTGGTTGAGTATAGGTTGATAGATGACAAAAAAGAAGAGGAACCACTTGATTTCCTACCTCTTGAAGATGAATGCTTACATGAAGAAAAGGTAGAACCACTACCGGTGGGTAAGAGTATGGTATCTTCTCCTCCTAATCTTAAACTTAAGCCACTCCCCTCTTCCCTCAAATATTCTTTTCTTGAGGAACTAATTATCCCGTTATTGTCAATGCCACACTTGATGGACCACAATTGGAAAAACTTTTAATTGTTTTGAGAAAACACAAAAACGCCATCGAGTATAGCATTACCGACCTCCAAGGCATAAGCCCAAATGTTGGTATGCATAGGATCATCCTTGATGATGACCATCGCCCTTCGGTTTAGGGTCAACGTAGATTGAACCCCGCTATGAAAGAGGTTGTCATGAAGGAAGTCCTCAAATTGTATGAAGCTAACATTATATACCCAATAACCGGAAGTAACTGAGTTAGCCCCGTACAAGTTGTGCCGAAAAAAGGAGGAATGACGGTTGTGAAAGGAGAAAAGGGTGAGTTGATTTCTATTAGAACCATTACCGGTTTTGACGAATGTGTATATATTTTCGAAAATTAAACACGGCCACCATCAAAGACCATTTCCCCCTTCCTTTTATTGATCAAATGCTTGAACGATTGGCGCACCATTCTTATTTTTGTTTCCTCGATGGTCATTCGGGATTTCTTCAAATCACTATTCACCCCGATGACCAAGAGAAGACCACTTTTACATGTCCCTATGGCACCTATGTGTATTGAAGGATGACATTTGGATTGTGTAATGCGCCGGGAATGTTTCAAAGATGTATGATGGCTATTTTCTCCGATTTTATTAAACAATCTATGTAAGTTTTTATGGATGACTTTAGTGTCCATGGTACATCTTTTGATTCTTATCTTGAAAACCTTGATAAAGTGTTAGCTCATTGTGAAGAGTATAGACTTGCACTACTACAAATCCCTATGATTCTCGACGCTTTTTCCATTGATTTTCGACGCTTAAAAGCGTCGAGAATTATACTCCTGACGCTTCACAAAAGCGTCGGATTTTGGGCCGTCAGGAATCTCTGACGCTTTTAAGTATCATTATTCTCGACACTTTCTTGTGTCAACAATTCAAGCCGACACTTTATGGCATCTAGTTTTTTTACGCTTTTATGTGTCAAGATCTCAAAGGTTGACACTAATGTGCGTAAAGAAAAAAATGGTGGTAACTAGCCTTGACGCACAAAAGCGTCAAGAGTTACTTTAAAGAAAATAGTTCATAATTCTTTTTTTTACATATTGACAAAAGGATATATAATAAACCTTCAACATTTTTACCATAAATTAAATATAATACGGAATAAATAAAAAACAAAAAACCATGTATCTAACAAAGTTAATCAAATAAAATATTAAATAATAACCAATATACGTACAGTAGTGTACCGTTGTCAATCATGCAAATATAGTACCATGATTGATTCAATAATATCTCGTACAAAATGGAATGCTAAAAAAATTACGTGAAAATATCTGCTTTCAAACATAATTGAGTACGTACTAAATTAATAACCCAATCTAATATCGATCGAAAAGAAAAATATATGTAATGAAATAAAGTGCACTTGCACGTCGACAAATCCCGGTAGCCAGCTGGAGGTCACTATTATTTTCTCAATCCAGCAACAGTATTGATTCCAGGGAGATACTCTCACGTGCTTCTCGTTACTCTTTTAACCCTTAATCAAAAGGCTCAGACCCTGAGAAAAATCATCCCTCATCTTCAAAAAACATTAGTTTTCTTATTTGAGCATCCAAAAATTTCAGCAACATGTAACACTAATCAGGAAACAACCTCACTGTTCTTCGTACACCCAAATTGAAGTCACAACAAGTGACCCTCAATACAACATCATTTAACCAAATAAACATTAAGAAACACACATGAATATGATGAATGTAGGAGCTTATGCCATGTTTGGAGGGCCACACATCGGTTTCCATATATTAGAATTCATACAGGTTCTACAAAATGAAAGTAACACACACAAAACACGTTACCAGGTATCTTATTCTCTGGAGATGTGCTAGTCGGATTGTGTTGTTTTTTCTTGATGATGACACAGATTACTGCAGTAAAGCAGATTTGGTCAGAATTTAGGCTTATGTTCATGGAAAAAAAACGTCAGAAAACAAAATTTCAAATGCAATGAAAAGTATGTTGTTAGCCTTATATGAGTAATTGTTGTACTAGATACCTTGACTTCAGCAAACTCAACAACAATGTTTGTTTCAAATCCACGTAGAACTTGTAGAGCCAATTCAGAAGTTTCAAGCATCTCCATCTTCGCCTAGCAAAGCATGGAAACCAGAGTCAGGCTATATTATACTCCCTCCGAACATAAATTATTGTCCAATTTCATGATTATATGTGCGGTTTATTTTAATGAAATGGGGGAATAAATTGTGACCGGAGGGAGTATATAACAAAGAGGATTTAAAGGTAATAGTCATGTTCATTACCAACCAGCAAGGTGATTCCGGCACAAAGAACAATCCTAGTATCAATATTGCGCAAGGCAGAACTCCTGAAGTTCACAAGGATAGAAAGTATAATCAATCTTTACACTTATAATTTAGTGATAATAATCCTGCATGAGTGGATTAATGATGAGAAAAGTTGAAGATAACACACCAAATACTGCTAGCAGTCGTCAATCGACAAAAATCCCAAGCAGATAACAAGCATTATCCCAATGGAAGCTGCTAGCTGAAAGCATAATATTTAGATGAGGAAGTTTAGCTTAATCCCAATAACAGTAGCAACAAATTAATACTACCTCCGTTGCACTAAGAATGTCACATTTTATTAAAATACTCCTCACATATAATAGGGAAGTGGAACAATCTTTTAGGGACAGAGGGAGTATTTTTTATTTCCTTGTGATTAGATAAATAAGATGTAGTTACCTGGTTTACTGATCCAAGCGTGCCTCTCATGTTCTGAGGAGCTATTTTAGCAATATAAACAATCACCTAATTACATTTCAGATCATCAAAATTCTGCTTAACCTGGCCAATCACATAATTAAGCATTATCCTATAGAAATAATCGAGCTTACTGTGTAGAAGATAATGGCAACACCAAAGCCATCGAGCAGCCATCTCATGTACAGAAAAGAGATATCCTGCTACAAGTGCACAAACAAAAACGAGGCATAAAAACGTGAAGCATAAAAAAGGGTTTTTTTGGAGGATGGAATGAAATATTGAATGAATGTGTATGATACTATATCGTAGTCGTTTAATAGCTGCTCTAAAAATACCAGCCTTCAAAAAGCGGAAATGGGTATTTTCATGCGTGGAAGACAGATTTAGGCTGCAGCCTTCTCACGGAAGAACAGCCTACTCTACAGATCTACTCCAATGTGAAAAATGCAGATTGCATCGGCAAAGATAGTTGCTTGCAATCAATTAAAACATAGCTCAACAGTTCAGGTTTTCTAGTAATGCATAGCATCAAACCAGGTACCATGCTACACGATATAACGCACAAATTGCAACATTCTTTTTGCATTTATTTAGAGGAGCTTGGTATCACACTTGTCTTGAATTGAACCGGAAACCACAACCTCTGGAAGGCCTGTTCTGAGTGTAGAAGATTGTATGGTGCAGCCTGATAACTAGTAAAAACACATCATGAATTGTCATAACTAACATATAATAAAATATAAGACAGTTTGGAATATGATATTCATTGCATTGCTTTCAAGGCTTGTCATACTTTTAACTAAAGTTTTAGACTTTGAGAGCAAGAGCTGGTATATTCATCCAGACATGATTACTTGTCCATCATAGAGAAGTCATGACATACGATGGAAGGTCTCTAATAATTGGTGGCCAAAGGATACTCTGTTTTCGGTCTCCATTCATTATCCTCGTAATACTCCCCAGGTTGTGCATATTTTTAGTGACAATTTTTTAATAATGCGATATATAAACCCTTGACCAATAAAGAGTTGCATGTAGTCGTCCAACTTGACAAAGTCTTGTGGGTAGTTCTCTACATCCCAAATACGGGGTTCCCTGTTATGTGACTTATATGATCAAATTTCTTTTAAAAAAGGCCTATATGATTTGTTGCCCAAACCATAGCAACAGAAATGTAAAAAAAATGAATCGGAAAAGAAAGATAAATAAAAACATAACATATAATTAACAAAGAAAATAGCTTACATTTCTTACTACAGTATATATTAGTTAACAACCTTCATGAATCTCTGTAAAGCAGCCTCAGTGCTTATGATTATTGTCTACTATTGTTAAACAAAATATGGAGTAATGAATAATCATGCAAACACACAAACAAACCTGATCCGTCTTAGCATGACGTAGGACTTAATAACTTTGTCCATCCCTCGGACAAGGAGACATATTAGAAATTTGGCTTCATTAAGAAGAAAAAAAATCATCTTCCTATAGCACAACCAAAACAAGTTCACATATACAATGCAAAATAATCACACTAATCATTTGTATGATGCAAAAGCTCAAGTACTTAATTTCCCAGAAGTCAATATAGCAATGCTTTTAAGAGGAATGACAAGTGGAGTACAAGAGATTATATTTCTCATTACATTGTGGGTCACTTTTCTAAAAACTGAGCTCGTAACTCTAGCCTACAAAGAAAAGTCATGCTAATACTCTTATCATAGAGAATAATAAATGTGATAAGACATCTCTTATAGTATACTGTATGATGTTAATAAGGTCGTGCCAATTAGAACACATATAAATAATATTTTTGCTTCACTTCGGTAGGTGAAGAACCCGATTTATGTGACCCCGCCATTTCGACAGTATACAAGAAGTATCTATTCTTTACTCTGCATAGTAGTCATATAATTATAAGGACAGATGAAACAAATGCTAAGAAAGACTTTTAGAAACAACACCATGTATACTAGTTAACATCAACCTTGTAGCATACATCCTTCGATTATATCCGGTGACAGTACTAGAAAGATCAAGTTTCAAGTTTCAAAAAGATGTTGTCACTAAAGTACAAATTCTTCTTAAACAGTTGTGTATGAGCAATAACACACACGAGAATAAATAAACAAATAGAAGTTTCGTAAGAATACCTTAAAAGAGGTTGACGTTGATGAGGAGATTATAAAGATGAATAAGACGAGCATCAAGTTGATTATCGAGCTAATGAAGATCAATATTACCTAAAATGAAAACATCGAGCTTCATATCGATTAAACCAACTAGTTTTGTGGTACAACTCCTAAATGGGCCAGGATATATAAATTGATGAACAAGTGTTGTATTAGTTGTGCTGAAACTTTTTCTTATCAAGTAAAACTCCAGGGATTTAATTACACACTAGTTGATATCATGTTCATTCTAACACTTGTTTCCTTCTCACTTGAAATGTCATCACTTCGAAGTTAGAAGACAGACTCTGCTCAGATCAATAACTGTAAGATGATACTTTGTACTAAAGTGAAAGTATTCATGAAGAAGCAACCATATCAATTTTTTAATACCAATAATAGAGCAATGAAAAAACGAACCAATGAATTCAAATACTTAGTAGGAAACATCACTGTCGTCTCTTCACAACTTGTTTATCAGACAATTTCAAGAGTTCAACTTTACAAATTAAACTGCCTAATCAACACTCTTAATAATATTTTGGAGTTTATTATGAGTCATCTGTGCTCTGGTCAAATTCTATCTTTGTGAAAGTTCAATCCCTGTCAAACGCAATTCAACTACTAATTCAATATCAAAACGCAATTAAACAAACTAAATGTCATTCCATAATAAAAAAACACAACAGTAATGAAATTACAATCTCAATTGAATAAATTACGAACCACTAGAAATTAATTAGAAATCAACAAAATCAACAAACCTACCGTGCTTAGTTTATAAGAGGGAATCGACTGAAACAATTATGACGAGCAAGGATGATGATCGGTAAGCACACATGCATATGCAAGAAAAGAGGCAGGAAATTCAATTATTTGGATGGGTGATGGAACGCAGTCACATACTTAGGGTTTTCATCATAAGAAAGGCGGTTTTCTTTTAGGAAATTAAAGCTAGGTAGCGCGAGAATGAAACAATCAAATGGGGGCTCCAATTTAGATTTTGGCGAGATTAGCGGTGTATTTTTATAATTAAAAGGGGATATGTGTATTAACAGGCTCAACGATTTTAAAAGCGTTGACCTTAAAGTGTCCAGAAGACAAGGGATTTGTAGTAGTGTTGTTTTGAATTGGGAAAAATGTCATTTTATGGTTGAACATGGAGTTGTCTTAGGTCATATTACTTCTAATAGAAGAGTTGAAGTCGATAAGGCTAAAGTCTCCGTGATTGAGAACTTGCCACCACCAACTAATGTCAAAGGGGTGAGGAGTTTTCTAGGTCACGCCGGTTTTTATAGACGGTTTATTAAAGACTTTTCTAAGATTGCCAAGCCTTTAACTTCTTTGGTTGTGAAAGATGCACCTTTTGTTTTTGATGACTCGTGTCTTGAGGCCTTTTGTAGGATAAAGACCGCTCTCACCACTGCTCTAATTATCAAAGCACCCGATTGGAGTCTTCCATTTGAGATCATGTGCGATGCCTCCGATTTTGCCGTTGGAGCCGTTCTAGGTCAACGGATTGACAAGAAGCTACATGTGATATATTATGCAAACAAGACCTTAGATGAAGCCCAATCGAGGTATACCACGACCGAAAAAGAGATGCTTGTCGTTGTTTATGCCATGGAAAATTTTCGAACATATGTTACCAGTTCCAATATCATCATTCATACCGATGATGCGGACATTCGATATATGGTGTCCAAAAAGGAGACCAAGTCCCGACTCTTTTAGTGGGTGTAATCCCCTAGAAATTCTAACGCAATACAGTGGCGGAAACACTATAGAAGTGAGATTATAACACACTGTAGCTATGTCTTAATTAAATAAAAATGGTAAGTCAATAGATAAGCCATAAAATAAAAATGGCTACAAAATAAAAATAAAATGGAATCCATAAATAGGTCGTCTCTTCACAACGAGTTTATCAGACAATTTCAAGAGTTCAACTTTACAAATTAAACTGCCTAATCAACACTCTTAATAATATTTTGGGGTTTATTATAAGTCATCTGTGCTCTGGTCAAATTCTATCTTTGTGAAAGTTCAATCCCTGTCAAACGCAATTCTACTACTAATTCATTATCAAAACGCAATTAAACAAACTAAATGTCATTACATATTAAAAAAAACACAACAGTAATGAAATTACAATCTCAATTGAATAAATTACGAACCACTAGAAATTAATTAGAAACCAACAAAATCAACAAACCTACCGTGCTTAGTTTATAAGGGGGAATCGACTGAAACAATTATGACGAACAAGGATGATGATCGGTAAGCACACATGCATATGCAAGAAAAGAGGCAAGAAATTCAATTATTTGGATGGGTGATGGAACGCAGTCACATACTTAGGGTTTTCATCATAAGAAAGGCGGTTTTCTTTTAGGAAATTAAAGCTAGGTAGCGCGAGAATGAAACAATCAAATGGGGGCTCTAATTTAGATTTTGGCGAGATTAGCGGTGTATTTTTATAATTAAAAGGGGATATGTGTATTAACACGCTCGACGATTTTAAAAGCGTTGACCTTAAAGTGTCCAGAAGACAAGGGATTTGTAGTATTGTTGTTTTGAATTGGGAAAAATGTCATTTTATGGTCGAACACGGTGTTGTCTTAGGTAATATTACTTCTAATAGAAGAGTTGAAGTCGATAAGGCTAAAGTCTCCGTGATTGAGAACTTGCCACCACCAACTAATGTCAAAGGGGTGAGGAGTTTTCTAGGTCACGCCGGTTTTTATAGACGGTTTATTAAAGACTTTTCTAAGATTGCCAAGCCTTTAACTTCTTTGGTTATGAAAGATGCACCTTTTGTTTTTGATGACTCGTGTCTTGAGGCCTTTTGTAGGATAAAGACCGCTCTCACCACCGCTCCAATTATCAAAGCACCCGATTGGAGTCTTCCATTTGAGATCATGTGCGATGCCTCCGATTTTGCCGTTGGAGCCGTTCTAGGTCAACGGATTGACAAGAAGCTACATGTGATATATTATGAAAACAAGACCTTAGATGAAACCCAATCGAGGTATACCACGACCGAAAAAGAGATGCTTGTCGTTGTTTATGCCATGGAAAAATTTCGAACATATGTTACCAGTTCCAAAATCATCATTCATACCGATCATGCGGACATTCGATATATTGTGTCCAAAAAGGAGACCAAGTCCCGACTCTTTCAGTGGGTGTAATCCCCTAGAAATTCTAACGCAATACAGTGGCGGAAACACTATAGAAGTGGGATTATAACACACTGTAGCTATGTCTTAATTAAATAAAAATGGTAAGTCAATACATAAGCCATAAAATAAAAATGGCTACAAAATAAAAATAAAATGGAATCCATAAATAGGTCGTCTCTTCACAACTAGTTTATCGGACAATTTCAAGAGTTCAACTTTACAAATTAAATTGCCCAATCAACACTCTTAATAATATTTTGGGGTTTATTACGAGTCATCTGTGCTCTGGTCAAATTCTATCTTTGTGAAAGTTCAATCCCTGTCAAACGCAATTCAACTACTAATTCAATATCAAAACGCAATTAAACAATTTAAATGTCATTCCATAATAAAAAAAACACAACAGTAATGAAATTACAATCTCAATTGAATAAATTACAAACCACTAGAAATTAATAAGAAATCAACAAAATCAACAAACCTACCGTGCTTAGTTTATAAGGGGGAATCGACTGAAACAATTATGACGAACAAGGATGATGATCGGTAAGCACACATGCATATGCAAGAAAAGAGGCAAGAAATTCAATTATTTGGATGGGTGATGGAACGCAGTCACATACTTAGGGTTTTCATCATAAGAAAGGCGGTTTTCTTTTAGGAAATTAAAGCTAGGTAGCGCGAGAATGAAACAATCAAATGGGGGCTCTAATTTAGATTTTGGCGAGATTAGCGGTGTATTTTTATAATTAAAAGGGGATATGTGTATTAACAGGCTCGACGATTTTAAAAGCGTTGACCTTAAAGTGTCCAGAAGACAAGGGATTTGTAGTAGTGTTGTTTTGAATTGGGAAAAATGTCATTTTATGGTCGAACACGGTGTTGTCTTAGGTCATATTACTTCAAATAGAAGAGTTGAAGTCGATAAGGCTAAAGTCTCCGTGATTGAGAACTTGCCACCACCAACTAATGTCAAAGGGGTGAGGAGTTTTCTAGGTCACGCCGGTTTTTATAGACGGTTTATTAAAGACTTTTCTAAGATTGCCAAGCCTTTAACTTCTTTGGTTATGAAAGATGCACCTTTTGTTTTTGATTACTCGTGTCTTGAGGCCTTTTGTAGGATAAAGACCGCTCTCACCACCGCTCCAATTATCAAAGCACCCGATTGGAGTCTTCCATTTGAGATCATGTGCGATTCCTCCGATTTTGCCGTTGGAGCCGTTCTAGGTCAACGGATTGACAAGAAGCTACATGTGAGATATTATGCAAACAAGACCTTAGATGAAGCCCAATCGAGGTATACCAAGACCGAAAAAGAGATGCTTGTCGTTGTTTATGCCATGGAAAATTTTCGAACATATGTTACCAGTTCCAAAATCATCATGCATACCGATCATGCGGACATTCGATATATGGTGTCCAAAAAGGAGACCAAGTCCCGACTCTTTCAGTGGGTGTAATCCCCTAGAAATTCTAACGCAATACAGTGGCGGAAACACTATGGAAGTGGGATTATAACACACAGTAGCTACGTCTTAATTAAATAAAAATGGTAAGTCAATAGATAAGCCATAAAATAAAAATGGCTACAAAATAAAAATAAAATGGAATCCATAAATAGGTCTTCTCTTCACAACTAGTTTATCAGACAATTTCAAGAGTTCAACTTTACAAATCAAACTACCTAATCAACACTCTTAATAATATTTTGGGGTTTATTATGAGTCATCTGTGCTCTGGTCAAATTCTATCTTTGTGAAAGTTCAATCCCTGTCAAACGCAATTCAACTACTAATTCAATATCAACACGCAATTAAACAATTTAAATGTCATTCCATAATAAAAAAACACAACAGTAATGAAATTACAATCTCAATTGAATAAATTACAAACCACTAGAAATTAATAAGAAATCAACAAAATCAACAAACCTACCGTGCTTAGTTTATAAGGGGGAATCGACTGAAACAATTATGACGAACAAGGATGATGATCGGTAAGCACACATGCATATGCAAGAAAAGAGGCAAGAAATTCAATTATTTGGATGGGTGATGGAACGCAGTCACATACTTAGGGTTTTCATCATAAGAAAGGCGGTTTTCTTTTAGGAAATTAAAGCTAGGTAGCGCGAGAATGAAACAATCAAATGGGGGCTCTAATTTAGATTTTGGCGAGATTAGCGGTGTATTTTTATAATTAAAAGGGGATATGTGTATTAACAGACTCGACGATTTTAAAAGCGTTGACCTTAAAGTGTCCAGAAGACAAGGGATTTGTAGTAGTGTTGTTTTGAATTGGGAAAAATGTCATTTTATTGTCGAACACGGTGTTGTCTTAGGTCATATTACTTCAAATAGAAGAGTTGAAGTCGATAAGGCTAAAGTCTCCGTGATTGAGAACTTGCCACCACCAACTAATGTCAAAGGGGTGAGGAGTTTTCTAGGTCACGCCGGTTTTTATAGACGGTTTATTAAAGACTTTTCTAAGATTGCCAAGCCTTTAACTTCTTTGGTTATGAAAGATGCACCTTTTGTTTTTGATGACTCGTGTCTTGAGGCCTTTTGTAGGATAAAGACCGCTCTCACCACCGCTCCAATTATCAAAGCACCCGATTGGAGTCTTCCATTTGAGATCATGTGCGATGCCTCCGATTTTGCCGTTGGAGCCGTTCTAGGTCAACGGATTGACAAGAAGCTACATGTGAGATATTATGCAAACAAGACCTTAGATGAAGCCCAATCGAGGTATACCACGACCGAAAAAGAGATGCTTGTCGTTGTTTATGCCATGGAAAATTTTCGAACATATGTTACCAGTTCCAAAATAATCATTCATACCGATCATGCGGACATTCGATATATGGTGTCCAAAAAGGAGACCAAGTCCCGACTCTTTCAGTGGGTGTAATCCCCTAGAAATTCTAACGCAATACAGTGGCGGAAACACTATGGAAGTGGGATTATAACAAACAGTAGCTATGTCTTAATTAAATAAAGATGGTAAGTCAATAGATAAGCCATAAAATAAAAATGGCTGCAAAATAAAAATAAAATGGAATCCATAAATAGGTCTTCTCTTCACAACTAGTTTATCAGACAATTTCAAGAGTTCAACTTTACAAATCAAACTGCCTAATCAACACTCTTAATAATATTTTGGGGTTTATTATGAGTCATCTGTGCTCTGGTCAAATTCTATCTTTGTGAAAGTTCAATCCCTGTCAAACGCAATTCAACTACTAATTCAATATCAAAACGCAATTAAACAATTTAAATGTCATTCCATAATAAAAAAAACACAACAGTAATGAAATTACAATCTCAATTGAATAAATTACGAACCACTAGAAATTAATAAGAAATCAACAAAATCAACAAACCTACAGTGCTTAGTTTATAAGGGGGAATCGACTGAAACAATTATGACGAACAAGGATGATGATCGGTAAGCACACATGCATATGCAAGAAAAGAGGCAAGAAATTCAATTATTTGGATGGGTGATGGAACGCAGTCACATACTTAGGGTTTTCATCATAAGAAAGGCGGTTTTCTTTTAGGAAATTAAAGCTAGGTAGCGCGAGAATGAAACAATCAAATGGGGGCTCTAATTTAGATTTTGGCGAGATTAGCGGTGTATTTTTATAATTAAAAGGGGATATGTGTATTAACAGGCTCGACGATTTTAAAAGCGTTGACCTTAAAGTGTCCAGAAGACAAGGGATTTGTAGTAGTGTTGTTTTGAATTGGGAAAAATGTCATTTTATGGTCGAACACGGTGTTGTCTTAGGTCATATTACTTCAAATAGAAGAGTTGAAGTCGATAAGGCTAAAGTCTCCGTGATTGAGAACTTGCCACCACCAACTAATGTCAAAGGGGTGAGGAGTTTTCTAGGTCACGCCGGTTTTTATAGACGGTTTATTAAAGACTTTTCTAAGATTGCCAAGCCTTTAACTTCTTTGGTTATGAAAGATGCACCTTTTGTTTTTGATGACTCGTGTCTTGAGGCCTTTTGTAGGATAAAGACCGCTCTCACCACCGCTCCAATTATCAAAGCACCCGATTGGAGTCTTCCATTTGAGATCATGTGCGATTCCTCCGATTTTGCCGTTGGAGCCGTTCTAGGTCAACGGATTGACAAGAAGCTACATGTGAGATATTATGCAAACAAGACCTTAGATGAAGCCCAATCGAGGTATACCAAGACCGAAAAAGAGATGCTTGTCGTTGTTTATGCCATGGAAAATTTTCGAACATATGTTACCAGTTCCAAAATCATCATGCATACCGATCATGCGGACATTCGATATATGGTGTCCAAAAAGGAGACCAAGTCCCGACTCTTTCAGTGGGTGTAATCCCCTAGAAATTCTAACGCAATACAGTGGCGGAAACACTATGGAAGTGGGATTATAACACACAGTAGCTACGTCTTAATTAAATAAAAATGGTAAGTCAATAGATAAGCCATAAAATAAAAATGGCTACAAAATAAAAATAAAATGGAATCCATAAATAGGTCTTCTCTTCACAACTAGTTTATCAGACAATTTCAAGAGTTCAACTTTACAAATCAAACTACCTAATCAACACTCTTAATAATATTTTGGGGTTTATTATGAGTCATCTGTGCTCTGGTCAAATTCTATCTTTGTGAAAGTTCAATCCCTGTCAAACGCAATTCAACTACTAATTCAATATCAACACGCAATTAAACAATTTAAATGTCATTCCATAATAAAAAAACACAACAGTAATGAAATTACAATCTCAATTGAATAAATTACAAACCACTAGAAATTAATAAGAAATCAACAAAATCAACAAACCTACCGTGCTTAGTTTATAAGGGGGAATCGACTGAAACAATTATGACGAACAAGGATGATGATCGGTAAGCACACATGCATATGCAAGAAAAGAGGCAAGAAATTCAATTATTTGGATGGGTGATGGAACGCAGTCACATACTTAGGGTTTTCATCATAAGAAAGGCGGTTTTCTTTTAGGAAATTAAAGCTAGGTAGCGCGAGAATGAAACAATCAAATGGGGGCTCTAATTTAGATTTTGGCGAGATTAGCGGTGTATTTTTATAATTAAAAGGGGATATGTGTATTAACAGACTCGACGATTTTAAAAGCGTTGACCTTAAAGTGTCCAGAAGACAAGGGATTTGTAGTAGTGTTGTTTTGAATTGGGAAAAATGTCATTTTATTGTCGAACACGGTGTTGTCTTAGGTCATATTACTTCAAATAGAAGAGTTGAAGTCGATAAGGCTAAAGTCTCCGTGATTGAGAACTTGCCACCACCAACTAATGTCAAAGGGGTGAGGAGTTTTCTAGGTCACGCCGGTTTTTATAGACGGTTTATTAAAGACTTTTCTAAGATTGCCAAGCCTTTAACTTCTTTGGTTATGAAAGATGCACCTTTTGTTTTTGATGACTCGTGTCTTGAGGCCTTTTGTAGGATAAAGACCGCTCTCACCACCGCTCCAATTATCAAAGCACCCGATTGGAGTCTTCCATTTGAGATCATGTGCGATGCCTCCGATTTTGCCGTTGGAGCCGTTCTAGGTCAACGGATTGACAAGAAGCTACATGTGAGATATTATGCAAACAAGACCTTAGATGAAGCCCAATCGAGGTATACCACGACCGAAAAAGAGATGCTTGTCGTTGTTTATGCCATGGAAAATTTTCGAACATATGTTACCAGTTCCAAAATAATCATTCATACCGATCATGCGGACATTCGATATATGGTGTCCAAAAAGGAGACCAAGTCCCGACTCTTTCAGTGGGTGTAATCCCCTAGAAATTCTAACGCAATACAGTGGCGGAAACACTATGGAAGTGGGATTATAACAAACAGTAGCTATGTCTTAATTAAATAAAGATGGTAAGTCAATAGATAAGCCATAAAATAAAAATGGCTGCAAAATAAAAATAAAATGGAATCCATAAATAGGTCTTCTCTTCACAACTAGTTTATCAGACAATTTCAAGAGTTCAACTTTACAAATCAAACTGCCTAATCAACACTCTTAATAATATTTTGGGGTTTATTATGAGTCATCTGTGCTCTGGTCAAATTCTATCTTTGTGAAAGTTCAATCCCTGTCAAACGCAATTCAACTACTAATTCAATATCAAAACGCAATTAAACAATTTAAATGTCATTCCATAATAAAAAAAACACAACAGTAATGAAATTACAATCTCAATTGAATAAATTACGAACCACTAGAAATTAATAAGAAATCAACAAAATCAACAAACCTACAGTGCTTAGTTTATAAGGGGGAATCGACTGAAACAATTATGACGAACAAGGATGATGATCGGTAAGCACACATGCATATGCAAGAAAAGAGGCAAGAAATTCAATTATTTGGATGGGTGATGGAACGCAGTCACATACTTAGGGTTTTCATCATAAGAAAGGCGGTTTTCTTTTAGGAAATTAAAGCTAGGTAGCGCGAGAATGAAACAATCAAATGGGGGCTCTAATTTAGATTTTGGCGAGATTAGCGGTGTATTTTTATAATTAAAAGGGGATATGTGTATTAACAGGCTCGACGATTTTAAAAGCGTTGACCTTAAAGTGTCCAGAAGACAAGGGATTTGTAGTAGTGTTGTTTTGAATTGGGAAAAATGTCATTTTATGGTCGAACACGGTGTTGTCTTAGGTCATATTACTTCAAATAGAAGAGTTGAAGTCGATAAGGCTAAAGTCTCCGTGATTGAGAACTTGCCACCACCAACTAATGTCAAAGGGGTGAGGAGTTTTCTAGGTCACGCCGGTTTTTATAGACGGTTTATTAAAGACTTTTCTAAGATTGCCAAGCCTTTAACTTCTTTGGTTATGAAAGATGCACCTTTTGTTTTTGATGACTCGTGTCTTGAGGCCTTTTGTAGGATAAAGACCGCTCTCACCACCGCTCCAATTATCAAAGCACCCGATTGGAGTCTTCCATTTGAGATCATGTGCGATTCCTCCGATTTTGCCGTTGGAGCCGTTCTAGGTCAACGGATTAACAAGATGCTACATGTGATATATTATGCAAAAAAGACCTTAGATGAAGCCCAATCGAGGTATACCACGACCGAAAAAGAGATGCTTGTCGTTGTTTATGCCATGGAAAAATTTCGAACATATGTTACCAGTTCCAAAATCATCATTCATATCGATCATGTGGACATTCGATATATTGTGTCCAAAAAGAAGACCAAGTCCCGACTCTTTCAGTTGGTGTAATCCCCTAGAAATTCTAACGCAATACAGTGGCGGAAACACTATAGAAGTGGGATTATATCACACTGTAGCTATGTCTTAATTAAATAAAAATGGTAAGTCAATACATAAGCCATAAAATAAAAATGGCTACAAAATAAAAATAAAATGGAATCCATAAATAGGTCGTCTCTTCACAACTAGTTTATCGAACAATTTCAAGAGTTCAACTTTACAAATTAAATTTCCCAATCAACACTCATAATAATATTTTGGGGTTTATTACGAGTCATCTGTGCTCTGGTCAAATTCTATCTTTGTGAAAGTTCAATCCCTGTCAAACGCAATTCAACTACTAATTCAATATCAACACGCAATTAAACAATTTAAATGTCATTCCATAATAAAAAAACACAACAGTAATGAAATTACAATCTCAATTGAATAAATTACAAACCACTAGAAATTAATAAGAAATCAACAAAATCAACAAACCTACCGTGCTTAGTTTATAAGGGGGAATCGACTGAAACAATTATGACGAACAAGGATGATGATCGGTAAGCACACATGCATATGCAAGAAAAGAGGCAAGAAATTCAATTATTTGGATGGGTGATGGAACGCAGTCACATACTTAGGGTTTTCATCATAAGAAAGGCGGTTTTCTTTTAGGAAATTAAAGCTAGGTAGCGCGAGAATGAAACAATCAAATGGGGGCTCTAATTTAGATTTTGGCGAGATTAGCGGTGTATTTTTATAATTAAAAGGGGATATGTGTATTAACAGACTCGACGATTTTAAAAGCGTTGACCTTAAAGTGTCCAGAAGACAAGGGATTTGTAGTAGTGTTGTTTTGAATTGGGAAAAATGTCATTTTATTGTCGAACACGGTGTTGTCTTAGGTCATATTACTTCAAATAGAAGAGTTGAAGTCGATAAGGCTAAAGTCTCCGTGATTGAGAACTTGCCACCACCAACTAATGTCAAAGGGGTGAGGAGTTTTCTAGGTCACGCCGGTTTTTATAGCCGGTTTATTAAAGACTTTTCTAAGATTGCCAAGCCTTTAACTTCTTTGGTTATGAAAGATGCACCTTTTGTTTTTGATGACTCGTGTCTTGAGGCCTTTTGTAGGATAAAGACCGCTCTCACCACCGCTCCAATTATCAAAGCACCCGATTGGAGTCTTCCATTTGAGATCATGTGCGATGCCTCCGATTTTGCCGTTGGAGCCGTTCTAGGTCAACGGATTGACAAGAAGCTACATGTGAGATATTATGCAAACAAGACCTTAGATGAAGCCCAATCGAGGTATACCACGACCGAAAAAGAGATGCTTGTCGTTGTTTATGCCATGGAAAATTTTCGAACATATGTTACCAGTTCCAAAATAATCATTCATACCGATCATGCGGACATTCGATATATGGTGTCCAAAAAGGAGACCAAGTCCCGACTCTTTCAGTGGGTGTAATCCCCTAGAAATTCTAACGCAATACAGTGGCGGAAACACTATGGAAGTGGGATTATAACAAACAGTAGCTACGTCTTAATTAAATAAAGATGGTAAGTCAATAGATAAGCCATAAAATAAAAATGGCTACAAAATAAAAATAAAATGGAATCCATAAATAGGTCTTCTCTTCACAACAAGTTTATTAGACAATTTCAAGAGTTCAACTTTACAAATCAAACTGCCTAATCAACACTCTTAATAATATTTTGGGGTTTATTATGAGTCATCTGTGCTCTGGTCAAATTCTATCTTTGTGAAAGTTCAATCCCTGTCAAACGCAATTCAACTACTAATTCAATATCAAAACGCAATTAAACAAACTAAATGTCATTCCATAATAAAAAAAACACAACAGTAATGAAATTACAATCTCAATTGAATAAATTACGAACCACTAGAAATTAATAAGAAATCAACAAAATCAACAAACCTACCGTGCTTAGTTTATAAGGGGGAATCGACTGAAACAATTATGACGAACAAGGATGATGATCGGTAAGCACACATGCATATGCAAGAAAAGAGGCAAGAAATTCAATTATTTGGATGGGTGATGGAACGCAGTCACATACTTAGGGTTTTCATCATAAGAAAGGCGGTTTTCTTTTAGGAAATTAAAGCTAGATAGCGCGAGAATGAAACAATCAAATGGGGGCTCTAATTTAGATTTTGGCGAGATTAGCGGTGTATTTTTATAATTAAAAGGGGATATGTGTATTAACAGGCTCGACGATTTTAAAAGCGTTGACCTTAAAGTGTCCAGAAGACAAGGGATTTGTAGTAGTGTTGTTTTGAATTGGGAAAAATGTCATTTTATTGTCGAACACGGTGTTGTCTTAGGTCATATTACTTCAAATAGAAGAGTTGAAGTCGATAAGGCTAAAGTCTCCGTGATTGAGAACTTGCCACCACCAACTAATGTCAAAGGGGTGAGGAGTTTTCTAGGTCACGCCGGTTTTTATAGACGGTTTATTAAAGACTTTTCTAAGATTGCCAAGCCTTTAACTTCTTTGGTTATGAAAGATGCACCTTTTGTTTTTGATGACTCGTGTCTTGAGGCCTTTTGTAGGATAAAGACCGCTCTCACCACCGCTCCAATTATCAAAGCACCCGATTGGAGTCTTCCATTTGAGATCATGTGCGATGCCTCCGATTTTGCCGTTGGAGCCGTTCTAGGTCAACGGATTGACAAGAAGCTACATGTGAGATATTATGCAAACAAGACCTTAGATGAAGCCCAATCGAGGTATACCACGACCGAAAAAGAGATGCTTGTCGTTGTTTATGCCATGGAAAATTTTCGAACATATGTTACCAGTTCCAAAATAATCATTCATACCGATCATGCGGACATTCGATATATGGTGTCCAAAAAGGAGACCAAGTCCCGACTCTTTCAGTGGGTGTAATCCCCTAGAAATTCTAACGCAATACAGTGGCGGAAACACTATGGAAGTGGGATTATAACAAACAGTAGCTATGTCTTAATTAAATAAAGATGGTAAGTCAATAGATAAGCCATAAAATAAAAATGGCTGCAAAATAAAAATAAAATGGAATCCATAAATAGGTCTTCTCTTCACAACTAGTTTATCAGACAATTTCAAGAGTTCAACTTTACAAATCAAACTGCCTAATCAACACTCTTAATAATATTTTGGGGTTTATTATGAGTCATCTGTGCTCTGGTCAAATTCTATCTTTGTGAAAGTTCAATCCCTGTCAAACGCAATTCAACTACTAATTCAATATCAAAACGCAATTAAACAATTTAAATGTCATTCCATAATAAAAAAAACACAACAGTAATGAAATTACAATCTCAATTGAATAAATTACGAACCACTAGAAATTAATAAGAAATCAACAAAATCAACAAACCTACAGTGCTTAGTTTATAAGGGGGAATCGACTGAAACAATTATGACGAACAAGGATGATGATCGGTAAGCACACATGCATATGCAAGAAAAGAGGCAAGAAATTCAATTATTTGGATGGGTGATGGAACGCAGTCACATACTTAGGGTTTTCATCATAAGAAAGGCGGTTTTCTTTTAGGAAATTAAAGCTAGGTAGCGCGAGAATGAAACAATCAAATGGGGGCTCTAATTTAGATTTTGGCGAGATTAGCGGTGTATTTTTATAATTAAAAGGGGAAATGTGTATTAACAGGCTCGACGATTTTAAAAGCGTTGACCTTAAAGTGTCCAGAAGACAAGGGATTTGTAGTAGTGTTGTTTTGAATTGGGAAAAATGTCATTTTATGGTCGAACACGGTGTTGTCTTAGGTCATATTACTTCAAATAGAAGAGTTGAAGTCGATAAGGCTAAAGTCTCCGTGATTGAGAACTTGCCACCACCAACTAATGTCAAAGGGGTGAGGAGTTTTCTAGGTCACGCCGGTTTTTATAGACGGTTTATTAAAGACTTTTCTAAGATTGCCAAGCCTTTAACTTCTTTGGTTATGAAAGATGCACCTTTTGTTTTTGATGACTCGTGTCTTGAGGCCTTTTGTAGGATAAAGACCGCTCTCACCACCGCTCCAATTATCAAAGCACCCGATTGGAGTCTTCCATTTGAGATCATGTGCGATTCCTCCGATTTTGCCGTTGGAGCCGTTCTAGGTCAACGGATTAACAAGATGCTACATGTGATATATTATGCAAAAAAGACCTTAGATGAAGCCCAATCGAGGTATACCACGACCGAAAAAGAGATGCTTGTCGTTGTTTATGCCATGGAAAAATTTCGAACATATGTTACCAGTTCCAAAATCATCATTCATATCGATCATGCGGACATTCGATATATTGTGTCCAAAAAGAAGACCAAGTCCCGACTCTTTCAGTTGGTGTAATCCCCTAGAAATTCTAACGCAATACAGTGGCGGAAACACTATAGAAGTGGGATTATAACACACTGTAGCTATGTCTTAATTAAATAAAAATGGTAAGTCAATACATAAGCCATAAAATAAAAATGGCTACAAAATAAAAATAAAATGGAATCCATAAATAGGTCGTCTCTTCACAACTAGTTTATCGAACAATTTCAAGAGTTCAACTTTACAAATTAAATTTCCCAATCAACACTCATAATAATATTTTGGGGTTTATTACGAGTCATCTGTGCTCTGGTCAAATTCTATCTTTGTGAAAGTTCAATCCCTGTCAAACGCAATTCAACTACTAATTCAATATCAAAACGCAATTAAACAAACTAAATGTCATTCCATAATAAAAAAACACAACAGTAATGAAATTACAATCTCAATTGAATAAATTACGAACCACTAGAAATTAATTGGAAATCAACAAAATCAACAAACCTACCGTGCTTAGTTTATAAGGGGGAATCGACTGAAACAATTATGACAAACAAGGATGATGATCGGTAAGCACACATGCATATGCAAGAAAAGAGGCAGGAAATTCAATTATTTGAATGGGTGATGGAACGCAGTCACATACTTAGGGTTTTCATCATAAGAAAGGCGGTTTTCTTTTAGGAAATTAAAGCTAGGTAGCGCGAGAATGAAACAATCAAATGGGGGCTCTAATTTAGATTTTGGCGAGATTAGCGGTGTATTTTTATAATTAAAAGGGGATATGTGTATTAACAGGCTCGACGATTTTAAAAACGTTGACCTTAAAGTGTCCAGAAGACAAGGGATTTGTAGTAGTGTTGTTTTGAATTGGGAAAAATGTCATTTTATGGTCGAACACGGTGTTGTCTTAGGTCGTATTACTTCTAATAGAAGAGTTGATGTCGATAAGGCTAAAGTCTCCGTGATTGAGAACTTGCCACCACCAACTAATGTCAAAGGGGTGAGGAGTTTTCTAGGTCACGCCGGTTTTTATAGACGGTTTAATAAAGACTTTTCTAAGATTGTCAAGCCTTTAACTTCTTTGCTTATGAAAGATGAACCTTTTGTTTTTGATGACTCGTGTCTTGAGGCCTTTTGTAGGATAAAGACCGCTCTCACCACCGCTCCAATTATCAAAGCACGCGATTGGAGTCTTCCATTTGAGATCATGTGTGATGCCTCCGATTTTGCCATTGGAGCCGTTCTAGGTCAACGGATTGACAAGAAGCTACATGTGATATATTATGCAAACAAGACCTTAGATGAAGCCTAATCGAGGTATACCACGACCGAAAAAGAGATGCTTGTCGTTGTTTATGCCATTAAAAAATTTCGAACATATGTTACCAGTTCCAAAATCATCATTCATACCGATCATGCGGACATTCGATATATTGTGTCCAAAAAGGAGACCAAGTCCCGACTCTTTCAGTGGGTGTAATCCCCTAGAATTTATAACGCAATACAGTGGCGGAAACATTATAGAAGTGGGATTATAACACACTGTAGCTATGTCTTAATTAAATAAAAATGGTAAGTCAATACATAAGCCATAAAATAAAAATGGCTACAAAATAAAAATAAAATGGAATCCATAAATAGGTCGTCTCTTCACAACTAGTTTATCAGACAATTTCAAGAGTTCAACTTTACAAATCAAACTGCCTAATCAACACTCTTAATAATATTTTGGGGTTTATTATGAGTCATCTGTGCTCTGGTCAAATTCTATCTTTGTGAAAGTTCAATCCCTGTCAAACGCAATTCAACTACTAATTCAATATCAAAACGCAATTAAACAATTTAAATGTCATTCCATAATAAAAAAAACACAACAGTAATGAAATTACAATCTCAATTGAATAAATTACGAACCACTAGAAATTAATAAGAAATCAACAAAATCAACAAACCTACAGTGCTTAGTTTATAAGGGGGAATCGACTGAAACAATTATGACGAACAAGGATGATGATCGGTAAGCACACATGCATATGCAAGAAAAGAGGCAAGAAATTCAATTATTTGGATGGGTGATGGAACGCAGTCACATACTTAGGGTTTTCATCATAAGAAAGGCGGTTTTCTTTTAGGAAATTAAAGCTAGGTAGCGCGAGAATGAAACAATCAAATGGGGGCTCTAATTTAGATTTTGGCGAGATTAGCGGTGTATTTTTATAATTAAAAGGGGAAATGTGTATTAACAGGCTCGACGATTTTAAAAGCATTGACCTTAAAGTGTCCAGAAGACAAGGGATTTGTAGTAGTGTTGTTTTGAATTGGGAAAAATGTCATTTTATGGTCGAACACGGTGTTGTCTTAGGTCATATTACTTCAAATAGAAGAGTTGAAGTCAATAAGGCTAAAGTCTCCGTGATTGAGAACTTGCCACCACCAACTAATGTCAAAGGGGTGAGGAGTTTTCTAGGTCACGCCGGTTTTTATAGACGGTTTATTAAAGACTTTTCTAAGATTGCCAAGCCTTTAACTTCTTTGGTTATGAAAGATGCACCTTTTGTTTTTGATGACTCGTGTCTTGAGGCCTTTTGTAGGATAAAGACCGCTCTCACCACCGCTCCAATTATCAAAGCAGCCGATTGGAGTCTTCCATTTGAGATCATGTGCGATTCCTCCGATTTTGCCGTTGGAGCCGTTCTAGGTCAACGGATTGACAAGATGCTACATGTGAGATATTATGCAAAAAAGACCTTAGATGAAGCCCAATCAAGGTATACCACGACCGAAAAAGAGATGCTTGTCGTTGTTTATGCCATGGAAAAATTTCGAACATATGTTACCAGTTCCAAAATCATCATTCATATCGATCATGCGGACATTCGATATATTGTGTCCAAAAAGAAGACCAAGTCCCGACTCTTTCAGTTGGTGTAATCCCCTAGAAATTCTAACGCAATACAGTGGAGGAAACACTATAGAAGTGGGATTATAACACACTGTAGCTATGTCTTAATTAAATAAAAATGGTAAGTCAATACATAAGCCATAAAATAAAAATGGCTACAAAATAAAAATAAAATGGAATCCATAAATAGGTCGTCTCTTCACAACTAGTTTATCGGACAATTTCAAGAGTTCAACTTTACAAATTAAATTTCCCAATCAACACTCATAATAATATTTTGGGGTTTATTACGAGTCATCTGTGCTCTGGTCAAATTCTATCTTTGTGAAAGTTCAATCCCTGTCAAACGCAATTCAACTACTAATTCAATATCAAAACGCAATTAAACAAACTAAATGTCATTCCATAATAAAAAAAACACAACAGTAATGAAATTACAATCTCAATTGAATAAATTACGAACCACTAGAAATTAATAAGAAATCAACAAAATCAACAAACCTACCGTGCTTAGTTTATAAGGGGGAATCGACTGAAACAATTATGACGAACAAGGATGATGATCGGTAAGCACACATGCATATGCAAGAAAAGAGGCAAGAAATTCAATTATTTGGATGGGTGATGGAACGCAGTCACATACTTAGGGTTTTCATCATAAGAAAGGCGGTTTTCTTTTAGGAAATTAAAGCTAGGTAGCGCGAGAATGAAACAATCAAATGGGGGCTCTAATTTAGATTTTGGCGAGATTAGCGGTGTATTTTTATAATTAAAAGGGGATATGTGTATTAACAGGCTCGACGATTTTAAAAGCGTTGACCTTAAAGTGTCCAGAAGACAAGGGATTTGTAGTAGTGTTGTTTTGAATTGGGAAAAATGTCATTTTATGGTCGAACACGGTGTTGTCTTAGGTCATATTACTTCAAATAGAAGAGTTGAAGTCGATAAGGCTAAAGTCTCCGTGATTGAGAACTTGCCACCACCAACTAATGTCAAAGGGGTGAGGAGTTTTCTAGGTCACGCCGGTTTTTATAGACGGTTTATTAAAGACTTTTCTAAGATTGCCAAGCCTTTAACTTCTTTGGTTATGAAAGATGCACCTTTTGTTTTTGATGACTCGTGTCTTGAGGCCTTTTGTAGGATAAAGACCGCTCTCACCACCGCTCCAATTATCAAAGCACCCGATTGGAGTCTTCCATTTGAGATCATGTGCGATTCCTCCGATTTTGCCGTTGGAGCCGTTCTAGGTCAACGGATTGACAAGAAGCTACATGTGAGATATTATGCAAACAAGACCTTAGATGAAGCCCAATCGAGGTATACCACGACCGAAAAAGAGATGCTTGTCGTTGTTTATGCCATGGAAAATTTTCGAACATATGTTACCAGTTCCAAAATCATCATTCATACCGATCATGCGGACATTCGATATATTGTGTCCAAAAAGGAGACCAAGTCCCGACTCTTTCAGTGGGTGTAATCCCCTAGAATTTATAACGCAATACAGTGGCGGAAACATTATAGAAGTGGGATTATAACACACTGTAGCTATGTCTTAATTAAATAAAAATGGTAAGTCAATACATAAGCCATAAAATAAAAATGGCTACAAAATAAAAATAAAATGGAATCCATAAATAGGTCGTCTCTTCACAACTAGTTTATCGGACAATTTCAAGAGTTCAACTTTACAAATTAAATTGCCCAATCAACACTCTTAATAATATTTTGGGGTTTATTACGAGTCATCTGTGCTCTGGTCAAAGTCTATCTTTGTGAAAGTTCAATCCCTGTCAAACGCAATTCAACTACTAATTCAATATCAAAACGCAATTAAACAAACTAAATGTCATTCCATAATAAAAAAAACACAACAGTAATGAAATTACAATCTCAATTGAATAAATTACGAACCACTAGAAATTAATTGGAAATCAACAAAATCAACAAACCTACCGTGCTTAGTTTATAAGGGGGAATCGACTGAAACAATTATGACGAACAAGGATGATTTATCGGTAAGCACACATGCATATGCAAGAAAAGAGGCAGGAAATTCAATTATTTGAATGGGTGATGGAACGCAGTCACATACTTAGGGTTTTCATCATAAGAAAGGCGGTTTTCTTTTAGGAAATTAAAGCTAGGTAGCGCGAGAATGAAACAATCAAATGGGGGCTCTAATTTAGATTTTGGCGAGATTAGCGGTGTATTTTTATAATTAAAAGGGGATATGTGTATTAACAGGCTCGACGATTTTAAAAGCGTTGACCTTAAAGTGTCCAGAAGACAAGGGATTTGTCGTAGTGTTGTTTTGAATTGGGAAAATTGTCATTTTATGGTCGAACACGGTGTTGTCTTAGGTCATATTACTTCAAATAGAAGAGTTGAAGTCGATAAGGCTAAAGTCTCCGTGATTGAGAACTTGCCACCACCAACTAATGTCAAAGGGGTGAGGAGTTTTCTAGGTCACGCCGGTTTTTATAGACGGTTTATTAAAGACTTTTCTAAGATTGCCAAGCCTTTAACTTCTTTGGTTATGAAAGATGCACCTTTTGTTTTTGATGACTCGTGTCTTGAGGCCTTTTGTAGGATAAAGACCGCTCTCACCACCGCTCCAATTATCAAAGCACCCGATTGGAGTCTTCCATTTGAGATCATGTGCGATGCCTCCGATTTTGCCGTTGGAGCCGTTCTAGGTCAACGGATTGACAAGAAGCTAAATGTGATATATTATGCAAACAAGACCTTAGATGAAGCCCAATCGAGGTATACCACGACCGAAAAAGAGATGCTTGTCGTTGTTTATGCCATGGAAAAATTTCGAACATATGTTACCAGTTCCAAAATCATCATTCATACCGATCATGCGGACATTCGATATATTGTGTCCAAAAAGGAGACCAAGTCCCGACTCTTTCAGTGCGTGTAATCCCCTAGAAATTCTAACGCAATACAGTGGCGGAAACACTATAGAAGTGGGATTATAACACACTGTAGCTATGTCTTAATTAAATAAAAATGGTAAGTCAATACATAAGCCATAAAATAAAAATGGCTACAAAATAAAAATAAAATGGAATCCATAAATAGGTCGTCTCTTCACAACTAGTTTATCGGACAATTTCAAGAGTTCAACTTTACAAATTAAATTGCCCAATCAACACTCTTAATAATATTTTGGGGTTTATTACGAGTCATCTGTGCTCTGGTCAAATTCTATCTTTGTGAAAGTTCAATCCCTGTCAAACGCAATTCAACTACTAATTCAATATCAAAACGCAATTAAACAAACTAAATGTCATTCCATAATAAAAAAACACAAAAGTAATGAAATTACAATCTCAATTGAATAAATTACGAACCACTAGAAATTAATTGGAAATCAACAAAATCAACAAACCTACCGTGCTTAGTTTATAAGGGGGAATCGACTGAAACAATTATGACAAACAAGGATGATGATCGGTAAGCACACATGCATATGCAAGAAAAGAGGCAGGAAATTCAATTATTTGAATGGGTGATGGAACGCAGTCACATACTTAGGGTTTTCATCATAAGAAAGGCGGTTTTCTTTTAGGAAATTAAAGCTAGGTAGCGCGAGAATGAAACAATCAAATGGGGGCTCTAATTTAGATTTTGGCGAGATTAGCGGTGTATTTTTATAATTAAAAGGGGATATGTGTATTAACAGGCTCGACGATTTTAAAAACGTTGACCTTAAAGTGTCCAGAAGACAAGGGATTTGTAGTAGTGTTGTTTTGAATTGGGAAAAATGTCATTTTATGGTCGAACACGGTGTTGTCTTAGGTCGTATTACTTCTAATAGAAGAGTTGAAGTCGATAAGGCTAAAGTCTCCGTGATTGAGAATTTGCCACCACCAACTAATGTCAAAGGGGTGAGGAGTTTTCTAGGTCACGCCGGTTTTTATAGACGGTTTATTAAAGACTTTTCTAA
This sequence comes from Agrostemma githago, assembly GCA_958450325.1. NCBI lineage: Eukaryota > Viridiplantae > Streptophyta > Magnoliopsida > Caryophyllales > Caryophyllaceae > Agrostemma > Agrostemma githago. Next base: position 57,329,186 of record OY288242.1, read on the forward strand.
GATTGTCAAGCCTTTAACTTCTTTGCTTATGAAAGATGAACCTTTTGTTTTTGATGACTCGTGTCTTGAGGCCTTTTGTAGGATAAAGACCGCTCTCACCACCGCTCCAATTATCAAAGCACCCGATTGGAGTCTTCCATTTGAGATCATGTGTGATGCCTCCGATTTTGCCATTGGAGCCGTTCTAGGTCAACGGATTGACTAGAAGCTACATGTGATATTGTAGACACCCACATTTTGACCGCTAGGTGTCTATAGTAGTTCCCGCCAAACACCCGATGATGATAGGACGTAAACGTGCTTTGACAGACTCGGATATGGGCTTGTAATCATGGACACTTGGTTTAGACATTTTAAGGAGTACAAATCTCACAAAACGGACCTCAAATCCAGGCCCAGTGGGTCGTTTCGAGTCAAATAACACTAATTTGGGTCGAAACTGTCACCAGGGGTAAAACCGTCTTTTAGCGACCGAGTCAAACCCGGTCAAAGATATTTTTTCCCGAGTCACACGAGCTGGCCGTGACACTACACGGTTTGATTCGGACTCAAACACCAAAAAATCAGCCATACAAAAATAATAAACAATTCCGTTTAAGGTAGAATTCGATCGCAAGTAGGAATTCTATCCGGAAACCGAAACAAAATACCACCCGAGCTCAGATACTCGGCTGAAACAGCCGAGATATCACCCCAGCCAGCCAAGTCTTTGGCTTCTTCTCTAAGAAACGAGAAGTTTATTCCCTCACGAACTCTCGTATTTCCTATCCAAACCGGTGTTTCTTGTCACACAAGTAAGATCACCTCGGTTCCTATAAATAGGACCCTCCCTTCAACCTCAAAACACACAGAAAATTAACCGGAAATCAGACTGAAAAATACCGAGAAAGTCAGCCAAAAAGCAACATACAAAATCCCGACGTAATCCCGAAGTAATTCCAAAAAACCGACGAAACCGATCCTGTCCAAACCGGCCAATTCCCTACGCCACACACATACTCCAAACTGACACCTTAACTCACCCACATCATCTCGACGCTCCCGTGTCTAAGCCACCGTCCGACGAGCTCTATACCGAGAACACAAAGCATGTAGGTTGAGGGTGCAAATCAAACCCGTCTCTTCCCTTTTCTCTCTTCTTCGTCTCGTTTTTGTTTTTTATTACGGGTCTTTCGTCGGTCTTTTTCTATTTTTTTCTCTAATATCGATATTACTAAAACTATTTTCCTATATCGAAAATTCTTAAAATACGATATCGATTCTATATAATCGAATATTGTATCGAAAAGAATTATATTAAGTTTTCGACGAAATCATTACATCTTTTTACAATCTTTTCGTTCAAAATCTTTTTTTTAACTTTTCGTTCAAAAACAAAACTTTTTTCAAAACCTTTTCTAAAGTCATTCCGACTATTCGATATCGATTTCATAATCGAGTATCGAATACGACGAATATCGAAAATATAAACCGGGTATAAATTAATCCATATTTGTACGCGATTTATAACGATTTTCGACAAAAAAATAAAAAACGGACAGACTCGCGTGCGAGTCGCGCCCGAGTCTGACCCGAGTCTATTTTTTTTTAGTTTTCGTTCGTTTATTTTTATTACTTTACGAGACGATTTCTAAATTTACATCTTTTCCAAAACTATTCTAAATATTTGATAATCAACTATCGAATATAACGAATATCGAGAATATTAAGTCGAGTACGAGTTATGCAATATTCGTACGCGATTTAATCAAAATTTTCCGAAAACCGTTTTCGAAATCAGGCCGCCACGCGACCCGCATGAGTCTCGGGCGAGTCGCGCGGCTCTCGGCCCAAACGCGTCTTTTTTCGTTCTTTTTTTATTCTTTCTCGAACATCGTTTTTTTATACAAAACAACGTTTTAGTAATATTTTCCAGATTTCGATTAATTCTTATTTTCTCGATTTCAATTTCATATATTATTATTTCAATCGTTACTAACTCGTTTTCTCGTGTTTGTAGCAACTTTTTCTCTCATATTCTTTTTATCGTTTTATTAGACTAAAACGAACTCACATGCTAAATAACTTTGACGTTAGTAGTTTAACGTGCATTAAACGACTTAGCAACCCATTTATTTATTTTTCCTCACATGTCTTAGGAAAATAATCTCTGCATATCATTTCATCGTCGAACTAACGCGTGTACACAAAATCGAACGATATCTTAGTAAAGGCTGCTAAGTGCGGGCGGGGTTGGGTGTTCTCGCTGAACTTCCCAACACGTACCCTCACCCCTTACTCAGAACCATGGTTTCCGGATGTCCGAATCCATTGGCAACGAGAGTCATTCAATATACGATTAACCGCCCAGTCGGCATCGGTATCGATATGCTAAGGGACGAACCCGATAAACTCTGACATCGGAAATGGGCCAGGCTTTAAGTATGGCCCACTACGACATAGAGTGGGTTCGAATGGTTTCGAATAACCATAAAATTCGGTGGCGACTCCTACTTCGATTTAAAATTCTATTCGATCCATCTCATATGGAAATTCTATCGCCTCCCCAAAACCCGCGCTTCGCCGCGTCGGGGTGGACCTATGTCATGTCCACAGATATATTATGCAAACAAGACCTTAGATGAAGCCCAATCGAGGTATACCACGACCGAAAAAGAGATGCTTGTCGTTGTTTATGCCATTAAAAAATTTCGAACATATGTTACCAGTTCCAAAATCATCATTCATACCGATCATGCGGACATTCGATATATTGTGTCCAAAAAGGAGACCAAGTCCCGACTCTTTCAGTGGGTGTAATCCCCTAGAATTTATAACGCAATACAGTGGCGGAAACATTATAGAAGTGGGATTATAACACACTGTAGCTATGTCTTAATTAAATAAAAATGGTAAGTCAATACATAAGCCATAAAATAAAAATGGCTACAAAATAAAAATAAAATGGAATCCATAAATAGGTCGTCTCTTCACAACTAGTTTATCGGACAATTTCAAGAGTTCAACTTTACAAATTAAATTGCCCAATCAACACTCTTAATAATATTTTGGGGTTTATTACGAGTCATCTGTGCTCTGGTCAAATTCTATCTTTGTGAAAGTTCAATCCCTGTCAAACGCAATTCAACTACTAATTCAATATCAAAACGCAATTAAACAAACTAAATGTCATTCCATAATAAAAAAAACACAACAGTAATGAAATTACAATCTCAATTGAATAAATTACGAACCACTAGAAATTAATTGGAAATCAACAAAATCAACAAACCTACCGTGCTTAGTTTATAAGGGGGAATCGACTGAAACAATTATGACGAACAAGGATGATGATCGGTAAGCACACATGCATATGCAAGAAAAGAGGCAGGAAATTCAATTATTTGAATGGGTGATGGAACGCAGTCACATACTTAGGGTTTTCATCATAAGAAAGGCGGTTTTCTTTTAGGAAATTAAAGCTAGGTAGCGCGAGAATGAAACAATCAAATGGGGGCTCTAATTTAGATTTTGGCGAGATTAGCGGTGTATTTTTATAATTAAAAGGGGATATGTGTATTAACAGGCTCGACGATTTTAAAAGCGTTGACCTTAAAGTGTCCAGAAGACAAGGGATTTGAAGTAGTGTTGTTTTGAATTGGGAAAATTGTCATTTTATGGTCGAACACGGTGTTGTCTTAGGTCATATTACTTCAAATAGAAGAGTTGAAGTCGATAAGGCTAAAGTCTCCGTGATTGAGAACTTGCCACCACCAACTAATGTCAAAGGGGTGAGGAGTTTTCTAGGTCACGCCGGTTTTTATAGACGGTTTATTAAAGACTTTTCTAAGATTGCCAAGCCTTTAACTTCTTTGGTTATGAAAGATGCACCTTTTGTTTTTGATGACTCGTGTCTTGAGGCCTTTTGTAGGATAAAGACCGCTCTCACCACCGCTCCAATTATCAAAGCACCCGATTGGAGTCTTCCATTTGAGATCATGTGCGATGCCTCCGATTTTGCCGTTGGAGCCGTTCTAGGTCAACGGATTGACAAGAAGCTACATGTGATATATTATGCAAACAAGACCTTAGATGAAGCCCAATCGAGGTATACCACGACCGAAAAAGAGATGCTTGTCGTTGTTTATGCCATGGAAAAATTTCGAACATATGTTACCAGTTCCAAAATCATCATTCATACCGATCATGCGGACATTCGATATATTGTGTCCAAAAAGGAGACCAAGTCCCGACTCTTTCAGTGCGTGTAATCCCCTAGAAATTCTAACGCAATACAGTGGCGGAAACACTATAGAAGTGGGATTATAACACACTGTAGCTATGTCTTAATTAAATAAAAATGGTAAGTCAATACATAAGCCATAAAATAAAAATGGCTACAAAATAAAAATAAAATGGAATCCATAAATAGGTCGTCTCTTCACAACTAGTTTATCGGACAATTTCAAGAGGTCAACTTTACAAATTAAATTGCCCAATCAACACTCTTAATAATATTTTGGGGTTTATTACGAGTCATCTGTGCTCTGGTCAAATTCTATCTTTGTGAAAGTTCAATCCCTGTCAAACGCAATTCAACTACTAATTCAATATCAAAACGCAATTAAACAAACTAAATGTCATTCCATAATAAAAAAACACAACAGTAATGAAATTACAATCTCAATTGAATAAATTCCGAACCACTAGAAATTAATTGGAAATCAACAAAATCAACAAACCTACCGTGCTTAGTTTATAAGGGGGAATCGACTGAAACAATTATGACAAACAAGGATGATGATCGGTAAGCACACATGCATATGCAAGAAAAGAGGCAGGAAATTCAATTATTTGAATGGGTGATGGAACGCAGTCACATACTTAGGGTTGTCATCATAAGAAAGGCGGTTTTCTTTTAGGAAATTAAAGCTAGGTAGCGCGAGAATGAAACAATCAAATGGGGGCTCTAATTTAGATTTTGGCGAGATTAGCGGTGTATTTTTATAATTAAAAGGGGATATGTGTATTAACAGGCTCGACGATTTTAAAAACGTTGACCTTAAAGTGTCCAGAAGACAAGGGATTTGTAGTAGTGTTGTTTTGAATTGGGAAAAATGTCATTTTATGGTCGAACACGGTGTTGTCTTAGGTCGTATTACTTCTAATAGAAGAGTTGAAGTCGATAAGGCTAAAGTCTCCGTGATTGAGAATTTTCCACCACCAACTAATGTCAAAGGGGTGAGGAGTTTTCTAGGTCACGCCGGTTTTTATAGACGGTTTATTAAAGACTTTTCTAAGATTGTCAAGCCTTTAACTTCTTTGCTTATGAAAGATGAACCTTTTGTTTTTGATGACTAGTGTCTTGAGGCCTTTTGTAGGATAAAGACCGCTCTCACCACCGCTCCAATTATCAAAGCACCCGATTGGAGTCTTCCATTTGAGATCATGTGTGATGCCTCCGATTTTGCCATTGGAGCCGTTCTAGGTCAACGGATTGACAAGAAGCTACATGTGATATTGTAGACACCCACATTTTGACCGCTAGGTGTCTATAGTAGTTCCCGCCAAACACCCGATGATGATAGGACGTAAACGTGCTTTGACAGACTCGGATATGGGCTTGTAATCATGGACACTTGGTTTAGACATTTTAAGGAGTACAAATCTCACAAAACGGACCTCAAATCCAGGCCCAGTGGGTCGTTTCGAGTCAAATAACACTAATTTGGGTCGAAACCGTCACCAGGGGTAAAACCGTCTTTTAGCGACCGAGTCAAACCCGGTCAAAGATATTTTTTCCCGAGTCACACGAGCTGGCCGTGACACTACACGGTTTGATTCGGACTCAAACACCAAAAAATCAGCCATACAAAAATAATAAACAATTCCGTTTAAGGTAGAATTCGATCGCAAGTAGGAATTCTATCCGGAAACCGAAACAAAATACCACCCGAGCTCAGATACTCGGCTGAAACAGCCGAGATATCACCCCAGCCAGCCAAGTCTTTGGCTTCTTCTCTAAGAAACGAGAAGTTTATTCCCTCACGAACACTCGTATTTCCTATCCAAACCGGTGTTTCTTGTCACACAAGTAAGATCACCTCGGTTCCTATAAATAGGACCCTCCCTTCAACCTCAAAACACACAGAAAATTAACCGGAAATCAGACTGAAAAATACCGAGAAAGTCAGCCAAAAAGCAACATACAAAATCCCGACGTAATCCCGAAGTAATTCCAAAAAACCGACGAAACCGATCCTGTCCAAACCGGCCAATTCCCCACGCCACACACATACTCCAAACTGACACCTTAACTCACCCACATCATCTCGACGCTCCCGTGTCTAAGCCACCGTCCGACGAGCTCTATACCGAGAACACAAAGCATGTAGGTTGAGGGTGCAAATCAAACCCGTCTCTTCCCTTTTCTCTCTTCTTCGTCTCGTTTTTGTTTTTTATTACGGGTCTTTCGTCGGTCTTTTTCTATTTTTTTCTCTAATATCGATATTACTAAAACTATTTTCCTATATCGAAAATTCTTAAAATACGATATCGATTCTATATAATCGAATATCGTATCGAAAAGAATTATATTAAGTTTTCGACGAAATCATTACATCTTTTTACAATCTTTTCGTTCAAAATCTTTTTTTTAACTTTTCGTTCAAAAACAAAACTTTTTTCAAAACCTTTTCTAAAGTCATTCCGACTATTCGATATCGATTTCATAATCGAGTATCGAATACGACGAATATCGAAAATATAAACCGGGTATAAATTAATCCATATTTGTACGCGATTTATAACGATTTTCGACAAAAAAATAAAAAACGGACAGACTCGCGTGCGAGTCGCGCCCGGTCCAGGCGACTCGCGCCCGAGTCTGACCCGAGTCTATTTTTTTTTAGTTTTCGTTCGTTTATTTTTATTACTTTACGAGACGATTTCTAAATTTACATCTTTTCCAAAACTATTCTAAATATTTGATAATCAACTATCGAATATAACGAATATCGAGAATATTAAGTCGAGTACGAGTTATGCAATATTCGTACGCGATTTAATCAAAATTTTCCGAAAACCGTTTTCGAAATCAGGCCGCCACGCGACCCGCATGAGTCTCGGGCGAGTCGCGCGGCTCTCGGCCCAAACGCGTCTTTTTTCGTTCTTTTTTTATTCTTTCTCGAACATCGTTTTTTTATACAAAACAACGTTTTAGTAATATTTTCCAGATTTCGATTAATTCTTATTTTCTCGATTTCAATTTCATATATTATTATTTCAATCGTTACTAACTCGTTTTCTCGTGTTTGTAGCAACTTTTTCTCTCATATTCTTTTTATCGTTTTATTAGACTAAAACGAACTCACATGCTAAATAACTTTGACGTTAGTAGTTTAACGTGCATTAAACGACTTAGCAACCCATTTATTTATTTTTCCTCACATGTCTTAGGAAAATAATCTCTGCATATCATTTCATCGTCGAACTAACGCGTGTACACAAAATCGAACGATATCTTAGTAAAGGCCGCTAAGTGCGGGCGGGGTTGGGTGTTCTCGCTGAACTTCCCAACACGTACCCTCACCCCTTACTCAGAACCATGGTTTCCGGATGTCCGAATCCATTGGCAACGAGAGTCATTCAATATACGATTAACCGCCCAGTCGGCATCGGTATCGATATGCTAAGGGACGAACCCGATAAACTCTGACATCGGAAATGGGCCAGGCTTTAAGTATGGCCCACTACGACATAGAGTGGGTTCGAATGGTTCCGAATAACCATAAAATTCGGTGGCGACTCCTACTTCGATTTAAAATTCTATTCGATCCATCTCATATGGAAATTCTATCGCCTCCCCAAAACCCGCGCTTCGCCGCGTCGGGGTGGACCTATGTCATGTCCACAGATATATTATGCAAACAAGACCTTAGATGAAGCCCAATCGAGGTATACCACGACCGAAAAAGAGATGCTTGTCGTTGTTTATGCCATTAAAAAATTTCGAACATATGTTACCAGTTCCAAAATCATCATTCATACCGATCATGCGGACATTCGATATATTGTGTCCAAAAAGGAGACCAAGTCCCGACTCTTTCAGTGGGTGTAATCCCCTAGAATTTATAACGCAATACAGTGGCGGAAACATTATAGAAGTGGGATTATAACACACTGTAGCTATGTCTTAATTAAATAAAAATGGTAAGTCAATACATAAGCCATAAAATAAAAATGGCTACAAAATAAAAATAAAATGGAATCCATAAATAGGTCGTCTCTTCACAACTAGTTTATCGGACAATTTCAAGAGTTCAACTTTACAAATTAAATTGCCCAATCAACACTCTTAATAATATTTTGGGGTTTATTACGAGTCATCTGTGCTCTGGTCAAATTCTATCTTTGTGAAAGTTCAATCCCTGTCAAACGCAATTCAACTACTAATTCAATATCAAAACGCAATTAAACAAACTAAATGAAAAAACACAACAGTAATGAAATTACAATCTCAATTGAATAAATTACGAACCACTAGAAATTAATTGGAAATCAACAAAATCAACAAACCTACCGTGCTTAGTTTATAAGGGGGAATCGACTGAAACAATTATGACGAACAAGGATGATGATCGGTAAGCACACATGCATATGCAAGAAAAGAGGCAGGAAATTCAATAATTTGAATGGGTGATGGAACGCAGTCACATACTTAGGGTTTTCATCATAAGAAAGGCGGTTTTCTTTTAGGAAATTAAAGCTAGGTAGCGCGAGAATGAAACAATCAAATGGGGGCTCTAATTTAGATTTTGGCGAGATTAGCGGTGTATTTTTATAATTAAAAGGGGATATGTGTATTAACAGGCTCGACGATTTTAAAAGCGTTGACCTTAAAGTGTCCAGAAGACAAGGGATTTGAAGTAGTGTTGTTTTGAATTGGGAAAATTATCATTTTATGGTCGAACACGGTGTTGTCTTAGGTCATATTACTTCAAATAGAAGAGTTGAAGTCGATAAGGCTAAAGTCTCCGTGATTGAGAACTTGCCACCACCAACTAATGTCAAAGGGGTGAGGAGTTTTCTAGGTCACGCCGGTTTTTATAGACGGTTTATTAAGGACTTTTCTAAGATTGCCAAGCCTTTAACTTCTTTGGTTATGAAAGATGCACCTTTTGTTTTTGATGACTCGTGTCTTGAGGCCTTTTGTAGGATAAAGACCGCTCTCACCACCGCTCCAATTATCAAAGCACCCGATTGGAGTCTTCCATTTGAGATCATGTGCGATGCCTCCGATTTTGCCGTTGGAGCCGTTCTAGGTCAACGGATTGACAAGAAGCTACATGTGATATATTATGCAAACAAGACCTTAGATGAAGCCCAATCGAGGTATACCACGACCGAAAAAGAGATGCTTGTCGTTGTTTATGCCATGGAAAAATTTCGAACATATGTTACCAGTTCCAAAATCATCATTCATACCGATCATGCGGACATTCGATATATTGTGTCCAAAAAGGAGACCAAGTCCCGACTCTTTCAGTGCGTGTAATCCCCTAGAAATTCTAACGCAATACAGTGGCGGAAACACTATAGAAGTGGGATTATAACACACTGTAGCTATGTCTTAATTAAATAAAAATGGTAAGTCAATACATAAGCCATAAAATAAAAATGGCTACAAAATAAAAATAAAATGGAATCCATAAATAGGTCGTCTCTTCACAACTAGTTTATCGGACAATTTCAAGAGGTCAACTTTACAAATTAAATTGCCCAATCAACACTCTTAATAATATTTTGGGGTTTATTACGAGTCATCTGTGCTCTGGTCAAATTCTATCTTTGTGAAAGTTCAATCCCTGTCAAACGCAATTCAACTACTAATTCAATATCAAAACGCAATTAAACAAACTAAATGTCATTCCATAATAAAAAAACACAACAGTAATGAAATTACAATCTCAATTGAATAAATTCCGAACCACTAGAAATTAATTGGAAATCAACAAAATCAACAAACCTACCGTGCTTAGTTTATAAGGGGGAATCGACTGAAACAATTATGACAAACAAGGATGATGATCGGTAAGCACACATGCATATGCAAGAAAAGAGGCAGGAAATTCAATTATTTGAATGGGTGATGGAACGCAGTCACATACTTAGGGTTTTCATCATAAGAAAGGCGGTTTTCTTTTAGGAAATTAAAGCTAGGTAGCGCGAGAATGAAACAATCAAATGGGGGCTCTAATTTAGATTTTGGCAAGATTAGCGGTGTATTTTTATAATTAAAAGGGGATATGTGTATTAACAGGCTCGACGATTTTAAAAACGTTGACCTTAAAGTGTCCAGAAGACAAGGGATTTGTAGTAGTGTTGTTTTTAATTGGGAAAAATGTCATTTTATGGTCGAACACGGTGTTGTCTTAGGTCGTATTACTTCTAATAGAAGAGTTGAAGTCGATAAGGCTAAAGTCTCCGTGATTGAGAATTTGCCACCACCAACTAATGTCAAAGGGGTGAGGAGTTTTCTAGGTCACGCCGGTTTTTATAGACGGTTTATTAAAGACTTTTCTAAGATTGTCAAGCCTTTAACTTCTTTGCTTATGAAAGATGAACCTTTTGTTTTTGATGACTCGTGTCTTGAGGCCTTTTGTAGGATAAAGACCGCTCTCACCACCGCTCCAATTATCAAAGCACCCGATTGGAGTCTTCCATTTGAGATCATGTGTGATGCCTCCGATTTTGCCATTGGAGCCGTTCTAGGTCAACGGATTGACAAGAAGCTACATGTGATATTGTAGACACCCACATTTTGACCGCTAGGTGTCTATAGTAGTTCCCGCCAAACACCCGATGATGATAGGACGTAAACGTGCTTTGACAGACTCGGATATGGGCTTGTAATCATGGACACTTGGTTTAGACATTTTAAGGAGTACAAATCTCACAAAACGGACCTCAAATCCAGGCCCAGTGGGTCGTTTCGAGTCAAATAACACTAATTTGGGTCGAAACCGTCACCAGGGGTAAAACCGTCTTTTAGCGACCGAGTCAAACCCGGTCAAAGATATTTTTTCCCGAGTCACACGAGCTGGCCGTGACACTACACGGTTTGATTCGGAATCAAACACCAAAAAATCAGCCATACAAAAATAATAAACAATTCCGTTTAAGGTAGAATTCGATCGCAAGTAGGAATTCTATCCGGAAACCGAAACAAAATACCACCCGAGCTCAGATACTCGGCTGAAACAGCCGAGATATCACCCCAGCCAGCCAAGTCTTTGGCTTCTTCTCTAAGAAACGAGAAGTTTATTCCCTCACGAACTCTCGTATTTCCTATCCAAACCGGTGTTTCTTGTCACACAAGTAAGATCACCTCGGTTCCTATAAATAGGACCCTCCCTTCAACCTCAAAACACACAGAAAATTAACAGGAAATCAGACTGAAAAATACCGAGAAAGTCAGCCAAAAAGCAACATACAAAATCCCGACGTAATCCCGAAGTAATTCCAAAAAACCGACGAAACCGATCCTGTCCAAACCGGCCAATTCCCCACGCCACACACATACTCCAAACTGACACCTTAACTCACCCACATCATCTCGACGCTCCCGTGTCTAAGCCACCGTCCGACGAGCTCTATACCGAGAACACAAAGCATGTAGGTTGAGGGTGCAAATCAAACCCGTCTCTTCCCTTTTCTCTCTTCTTCGTCTCGTTTTTGTTTTTTATTACGGGTCTTTCGTCGGTCTTTTTCTATTTTTTTCTCTAATATCGATATTACTAAAACTATTTTCCTATATCGAAAATTCTTAAAATACGATATCGATTCTATATAATCGAATATCGTATCGAAAAGAATTATATTAAGTTTTCGACGAAATCATTACATCTTTTTACAATCTTTTCGTTCAAAATCTTTTTTTTAACTTTTCGTTCAAAAACAAAACTTTTTTCAAAACCTTTTCTAAAGTCATTCCGACTATTCGATATCGATTTCATAATCGAGTATCGAATACGACGAATATCGAAAATATAAACCGGGTATAAATTAATCCATATTTGTACGCGATTTATAACGATTTTCGACAAAAAAATAAAAAACGGACAGACTCGCGTGCGAGTCGCGCCCGGTCCAGGCGACTCGCGCCCGAGTCTGACCCGAGTCTATTTTTTTTTAGTTTTCGTTCGTTTATTTTTATTACTTTACGAGACGATTTCTAAATTTACATCTTTTCCAAAACTATTCTAAATATTTGATAATCAACTATCGAATATAACGAATATCGAGAATATTAAGTCGAGTACGAGTTATGCAATATTCGTACGCGATTTAATCAAAATTTTCCGAAAACCGTTTTCGAAATCAGGCCGCCACGCGACCCGCATGAGTCTCGGGCGAGTCGCGCGGCTCTCGGCCCAAACGCGTCTTTTTTCGTTCTTTTTTTATTCTTTCTCGAACATCGTTTTTTTATACAAAACAACGTTTTAGTAATATTTTCCAGATTTCGATTAATTCTTATTTTCTCGATTTCAATTTCATATATTATTATTTCAATCGTTACTAACTCGTTTTCTCGTGTTTGTAGCAACTTTTTCTCTCATATTCTTTTTATCGTTTTATTAGACTAAAACGAACTCACATGCTAAATAACTTTGACGTTAGTAGTTTAACGTGCATTAAACGACTTAGCAACCCATTTATTTATTTTTCCTCACATGTCTTAGGAAAATAATCTCTGCATATCATTTCATCGTCGAACTAACGCGTGTACACAAAATCGAACGATATCTTAGTAAAGGCCGCTAAGTGCGGGCGGGGTTGGGTGTTCTCGCTGAACTTCCCAACACGTACCCTCACCCCTTACTCAGAACCATGGTTTCCGGATGTCCGAATCCATTGGCAACGAGAGTCATTCAATATACGATTAACCGCCCAGTCGGCATCGGTATCGATATGCTAAGGGACGAACCCGATAAACTCTGACATCAGAAATGGGCCAGGCTTTAAGTATGGCCCACTACGACATAGAGTGGGTTCGAATGGTTCCGAATAACCATAAAATTCGGTGGCGACTCCTACTTCGATTTAAAATTCTATTCGATCCATCTCATATGGAAATTCTATCGACTCCCCAAAACCCGCGCTTCGCCGCGTCGGGGTGGACCTATGTCATGTCCACAATTTGGCGACTCCGCTGGGGATTAACTGATGTGTCACTTACCATCGGCATCCTCAGGGTGAGACTCGAAAAGAAATCGTTCGATTAGTAATGTTCACGTTTTAGTTCAATGGTTCATGCATAACCCCGTTCTATCCCGGGCCGGTTACTTGTGACCGACGTCCCACTATACCACGGTGCATTCCCACTAGGGTGCACTAAAGACTTCGATGGCGGAACTCGTTTAGACTTTGCGGCATGTCCTAAGACCAACTCGGCTTAGGGAGTCCGTCCTCAGTACGAGAAAGCGATCGTTGTTGGTATAGACCCTCTTAGACCGACCGAGACTTAGACTAAGAGCATGCATGGCGTCGTTATACTGATTCTATGACTACATGCTACTTGATCCTCTTCGGTCTTTTCTAAAACCGTCATTTTCAAAAATTACATCTTTTCAAACCCATTTTTTCAAAAACCCGGAAAGCTGCCGAATTTAGGACTTATGATTTTGACTCAAAATAGCCTATTTTTAGCCGGTATGCTGTCCAAACCTTTTCAAAAAAAAAGCCCGAAATCTCGGCCCGATACCCTTTTCTCGGTTTTCAAAAAAAATCGGGCCTTCCAATCCGACTTTGCTCGGTTTTCAAATTCAAATTCCCTTTTCAAAATCCTCTTCTTCTTAGGACTTCCCGTATTTAGCAGTGTCGGGTCCTGTCATAAGTTAGAGTCTATAGCGTCGAAACTCCGTCGATCTTATATCACGGGTTTCCACCCCATCCCAGTCCGCCTTACTTGTCAAGGCACGGCCCACCTTCGTAGGACTAACTCCTACAAAGGAAAGCCCGTTTACACACTCGAATCCAAAGTCTGGGGAATTCTCACGTAGACCTTCCTTCGAACAGGACTAGGCCCACTCTGCCAAATCCTAAGGAAGGCCCACCACTCACGTGTCATCCATTTAGAAGTCAGTCTCCGGTCTTCTTTCTAATCTAGTCTTTTTCTTGCTCGGGATGTACTTTTGATTCTAAGATCTGGGTCAGTTACTGATTACGCGGTGCCCTTACAGACAGGTCACCCCACACTCGAGCCATGACGCAAAAGGCCATAGATGAATTGACCACCTCGTTGGCCCAAATCCAAGACCAACTAAGGAAAGTACGGGAAGACCAGATCGCCATCATTACTCGGGTTAGTGCCGTAGAACAGGGAACCCCCAATGCTTCGATCGACGATGACGGGCCTTTAGCCGCATTGGCCAGTGCAGTCCTCAAACTGCAAGAACAGGTCCACTTAACAACCCAAAGCTCCATCCATACGGAGAATGCTAGGATTTACACCCCATTAACCGATGAACTACCCACCAATCTCAATCTGACGGGTTTGCCGATGTTCGAGGGTACCGAAGATCCGGTCCACCATATCCGGGCTTTCAAGGAATTCATGGCCCTTAAAGGGGTTAAGTCCAACATGTTCAAGCACCTATTTGCTTCTTCTCTCAAGAAGCACCCAAGAGCCTGGTACTACAGACTCGATCCCAAGAAATACAAAACTTGGGATGACGTGGCAACGGAATTCGCTCGGAATTACGCCGACAATACGGAAATCCAGACCACTATGCGCACCCCGGAATTAATGGCCCAGGAACCTAAGGAGGGATTCACAAAATACCTTCAACGCTGGAGGGCTGAAAGCGTCAAAATGGTCGATAAGCCCAGTGAAAAGGTGCTGGTTGAAGCCTTTGTCAAGAACCTACTTCCAGCTTACCGAGTCCATCTTCAGTACGCCATCATACCTAGTTTCGCGGTCCTGACTGAAATGGGAACAAGAATCGAGGATGATCTAAGATTGGAAAGCCTCACTAAGGCCTCCACTAAGGGATACCAAGGGGCTAGTTCATCAACGAGCAAGCCCGCTACTACTGCTGCCACTCGTAGCATTTTCGACGAGGTAAACGCACTCGATACCTCATCCCAGAAGACTACTACTCCCTGGGTATTCACTGACATAGGTACTACCTATGAAAACGCCCTTCAAAGACTATCATCAAAAGGCCTGATCACTCCGATAGGCCCAACACCTGATATCCCGGTCGAACGTCGCTCTAAGGCCTACAACCTTCAGGCCTACTGTCACTATCATCGTGGTAAGGGGCACGATACCGAGAAATGCTGGAAACTGAAGCACCTTATCCAAGATCTCATTGAAAGCGGGAAAATCCCTTTACCCGGGGGTAAGCCCAACAACAAAGACAACCCATTGGCCACTCATGCCATCTTTTCCGGAGAAGTAGTGGATTGCTCACACCTCATTTCTCCATTTATCCCACAAATAAACGGGATCTGGTGCGATGACGAAGATGATGTCTACCTCACCAAAGGGGAAGCTGTCCCCATCACTCCTGAGGAGATTCAGAAGGTTAAGTCCAAGGCCTTAGCCACTAGTCAAGCCCTCATCATTGCTGAACCACTTAAAGTAGAGTCCGCTCCGGAAGAACCAACTCCTGAAAAGGCTCTTATAAAACAGCTAAACAAGACCCGAGTTGACCTCTCTATATGGCAACTCCTAGTTAGCTCCCAAGAACATCGAGAGGCACTCACTAAGGCCCTCGATCAGGTCAAAATCGACTCTATGGCTACTCCAGCCGAAATGGTAGCCACAGTCCTACCCCACCTAAAAGGCAGATCCATAGAGGAAGGCCCACTGATCACCTTCTCCAATGCTGATCTACCACCATTCGGGCCGGCCCACAACATGGCCCTTTACATCACAGTTATCTGCCGTGGAAAGTACCTACCCATGACCCTAATTGACGACGGGTCAGCAGTCAATGTCCTTCCCTTAAGGACCGCCAAAGCCCTCGGCATCACCGAGGCCGACTATATTCCAACAGCTCAAACCATTCAGGCTTTTGACGGAAGCCCAAAGTCAGTAGCCGGGGCCACGAAACTCACTATCATAACAGGCCCGATAGAGAAAGAGCTGGAATTTCAAGTGATTGACGTGACTTCTTCCTTCAACCTTCTTTTAGGAAGACCTTGGATCCATGCAACCAGGGCCGTGTCCTCCCCTTTGCATCGGAAAATCAAGCTGCCTTTGCGTGACACCGTCATCACTATAGAAGCTACACCTATGACTGTGGCTAATTGCAACACCTCGGGCCACACCGATCTATGGGGATTCGATTTCATAGGGGCCATCGAAGAAGATCATCTCTTCCGCCCTTATTTCACCGTCCCCCTAGACCGGATGTTACAGAATCTGGGCTTTCTACCAGGGGTTACCTCAAGGCCCGATCTCCCGGCAGGGAAAATTCTTGAAGTTCTGGACAATGGGAGGACTCAAGCAGGCTTAGGCTACACCCTAACTCCGGAAAACACGGGTCTTACTGAAACCGGAAAGGTTACCTTCGTCACTCCAGTATTCGAGACTGCTCAGACCGGCCTATATCGGCCCACACGCCCTGGGACCCACTTGGCCCAGGACTGCAACTATATACCGGACGACATCTTCGCTCTCATCCAATCCGAAGATGCTAAGAATGCTGAGCCCGCGCTAGGGTTACTTTTTGGAGAAGAACTCGCAATTCCAACGCCGAAGGAAGAGCTAGTCAGCCTCATACTCCGCAGTCGCACCTTTGACCCGTCTAAGCTAATCTCGGAAGTCGGGTCCGGAACCAGAGCTTGGAGGAAAACTGTCAAATGGACTGACAGTCAAGGAAGAACTTACAAGCTGATCACAGGGGAAGGAGAGATGCCAGAATCTGAGTCTGAGTCCGAGTCGGAGTCCGAGTCAGAGTCTAAGATTGAGTCTAGTGAGTCTGGTGCTAGGGTCAATCCTGTAACTCCCCCTCTTCCTTTAGCCATTCCAGGTGCCTCGGGGTCTGTCCCGGGCACCCTACCTATCCCGCCACTGACTAGTGATCAGATGGCCGCTCTTTTCGAGCTCTTTTCTCAATTTATGATCAATAATAACAACCGTTCTGCTTACGACTTGTCTCATTTTCAAAATTTCAAAAATTTTATGTGCAATGACATTGAGAAGCCCGACGAACAGGTATCTTTACCCCCACATCTGATCGAGCAACTAGAGCAAAGGGAATCCCGCAATCCGGTAATCGAAGACACCGAATCCATCAACGTGGGAACAACCTTAGAACCTCAGATGCTTAAGATAGGGTTATCCTTAGATCCCGAGGAGAAACAACAATTCATAGTTCTCCTTCAAGAATTCAAAGACGTCTTCGCATGGTCCTACAAGGACATGCCGGGGATTGATCGCGAAATAGCCGAGCACCATATACCGATCAAGGAAGGGTTCAAGCCGGTTAAACAAAAACTCCGACGCATGAGACCCGAATGGTCCCTCAAAGTCAAGGAGGAAGTCGAGATACCCGATCCCGAGCCGTGGTATCAAGCTGTACTGACATACCTAGCAACCGGGAAATATCCACCCGGAGCTGACAACCGAGCCAAAAAGGCCATGCGAAGACTGGCAACCCAGTTCATCGGCACCGACGATGGGCAACTCTACAAAAAGACAGCACAGGGGGCTCTCCTTCGATGTGTCGACAAGACCAACGCCGAAAAAGTTATGGCTGAAGTCCATGATGGCGAATGCGGTCCACACATGAACGCCCAGATGCTGGTCCGGAAGATCATGAGGCTCGGTTACTACTGGAATAGCATGGAAACCGATTGTCAACAATATGTTAGACATTGCCATAACTGTCAGATTTTTGCCAATGTACAACATATGCCACCATCCTTGCTATACACCATGACGTCACCATGGCCATTTTCAACATGGGGAATCGATATAATTGGAAAGATAAACCCCTCGGGAACCGGAGGACACTGCTTCATTTTGGTAGCAATCGACTATTTCACCAAATGGGTCGAAGCTGAATCCTATCGTATTCTCAACGCTAGCCATGTTGCCAAGTTCATTCAAAATAAGATAATATGCCGGTATGGGATCCCTCATGAATTCATTAGTGACCACGGGACCCATTTCCAAGCCGAAACAGCAGCCTTGCTGACCAAATACAAAATTCAAAGGCATACATCTTCACCATACCGACCCCAAACCAATGGAGCGGGAGAAGCGGCTAATAAAACAATTGTCACCATACTCAAAAAGATGGCTGATAATTACCGAGACTGGCCCGACAAAATACCATTTGCTCTTTGGGGATATCGAACCTCGATTCGTACTGCGACCGGGACAATACCGTATTACCTTACATACGGCATGGAAGCAGTCCAACCTGTTGAGTTAGAAGTACCATCACTCAGAATCATACTTGAAAGCCAAGTACCAGAAGCTGATTGGGTTCGAGCACGATATGACTCGCTAGTCCTTTTAGATGAACGACGATCTCGCGCCCTCAATAATATCCAAATCTATCAAAAGAGAATCCAACGGGCTTTCAACAAAAGGGTGAGGCTCAGAAACATCAAAGAAGGAGATCTGGTCCTCAAGTCAGTTCGAGCCTTATTACCAGTGGACCCAAGAGGAAAATTCAAACCTAACTGGGCTGGGCCATATCTGGTAAAGAAGATTCTATCAGGTGGAGCGGTAATGCTAACGGATCTGGACGGGAACGAGTTTGTCAACCCAACTAACCTGGACCAGCTGAAGCGCTATTACCCTTAACCCACCTTTCTCAATGTCATTCGCAAGAGTTTATTTTTCCAAACTTTTAAAGACAAGTCAAAAGCTAGAATTATTTATTCTACTGTTTCAAACATCTTGAACCAATAGTCTTGATGTATTTCGAAATTGCAAATTAATTCAGCCTGAACTACGTTTGGGTTGATTCCATTTATTGTGGATACGTAGGCAGCCCCTCAAAAGGGCACAACCACTGCAATCGAAAAAAGCAGGAACGGTTCTTTAATAAACCTTTCTTTACTTAAAATAATAAAATTACAAAAAAATCAAAAAAAAATCACAAAAAAAATAATATTAATACTTAAATAATATAAACTAGGGCATTTTTCCCTTTCCTTTGCCCTTAGCCTCTTTTTCGGTCCATCGGCGTCGAGGTGGAGGTGAACGCTCCCTGATCACCAAGGGAACCTCTTTAGCCCGGGCTCGTTTCTTCAAACTCGACTCCCCGGTCACCTCGTTGTCACGCGGGCCTAGCCTATCTCGGACCGCCGTCCTCGGTCCGAGTCTCCCCTCCAAATCACTAGCACCAGTCTCATTAGTCTGAGTTTTAGGTTTTGACTTGGAATCCAACCCAGATTCAGCAAAGGTAATGGGAGTCTCCTCGAAGAACCGCCTGTTATTTTTGGCCGATTCCCGGCGGGCCAAATCTAGAGCTTCTTCGGTCTTCAAAGCTTTACGGGCCTCCTCGGATTCTTCAGAAGTCCATTTGCGATATGATTCAGAAACCCAAGTGGTTTGACAAGGGCGAGGTATAGTCCATATGACACGGGTGAACCAGCGTTGTAGCCACGTGTCACACATAGCATCCGTCAATTGGATCGAAACGCTAATTATTGCCTCAGTCTCAGGGATCTCCTGAAACGAACCGAACTGTCTTAAGATACGGTCCGGATAAATATGGACAGTCCAGTCCAAAGACAAAATCACCAGGTAACGAGCTTTGTCTCTCCTAGCTAATCCCGTCAGCCTTGAGAGGAACCACCAAATGACGTTCCACCGGATCAAAGGCCCACCATGAAATATTAGCTCTTCATCCCAAAATTTTTGAGTTACGGGATGACTTGGTCTTATTCGGCGAGACCTTGAACCAATCTGATTGCTCCGATATTTGAGTGTATTCACCGGGGGCTCCATGATCGATAGACGCTCGAATAACCAGGTCTGCAAAATTTTCGAAAAGTCAAAAACTTTCGAAAAATCAAAAAATTCGAAAAATCGGAAAAAATTAAGAATTTTCGTAAAAATTCAAAAAATCCGGCAAAATCAAAAATTCGAAAAAAAAAAACGAAAAATTGAAGATTTCGGGAAAAAACCGGGAAATTCCGGATTACCGTAAAAAAAAAATCAGGAAAGTCGGGCGATTATTCGAGGAAAAATATTAAATACCTGCAAAAGACGGATGCTCCCTGTCAATTGTTGATTTGGTTCAAGCCTCCTAGCATCAAGACCCATAATAATCTCCCCAGTTATCAGCCAAGCTGGGCTGTGACCTGTCTCCATTTGATCAACTATGCTGATCAGCCTGATCTCACCTAAGCATGAGTCAGCATCCATCCGACCTTCGAAGGCGTACCTATGCAGCATACAAAAGGCAAAGGCCCTACGCCTGTGGGTAGAGGTAATTCTTTCACCCACTGGGTTCATAAATTTATCAGCCAGGTCAAATAGGGAAACTGAATTTCCCTTCACCATACGGGCTGTCTCAGCATGTGACAACCCAAGAAAATCCCTCAACCTCCTCCTTGGATCGGGATAAAATGGGGGAATAGCAGGACGGGCATTAGGGCACCACCCTCCAATAGCTGCTATCTCTTCAGGAAGAGGACATATTTCTCATCGAGGAAATGCAAAAATATGAAAGGTAGTATCCCAAAAGGCTAAACAAGCATCAAGAAAGTGCGAATCTACCCTAAGCCGCTGAAGTGGGAATAAAGCCACAATTCCCATTTGAGTTAATTGGACTCTATCTTCATCTCGGAAGTCCTGGGCCCGCGCGTGAAGCATTGCGGTCAAATGGTCAATACCCATCGCAAGAATAGTTTCTTTTATTTTATCCTAAAAAGTCTAAGGGATTTTGAGATAAAAGAAAGGATTTGGGTGGGAATATAAAAAAAAAGAAACCAAAGCTCTCTATTTATAATAGAGGATATCCCTCTTCCTAGTCATCACAGGAATAGGATTCTACCAGTTTCCCTCCTTCGCCTAGGCATACAAGGAAATCCTAGGAATCCGTGTCAGAATCCGATTAGGAATCAAAGTCATCCCAAGCATCCTTATTTCCCAAAAAAAAATTCAGCCTTTTTATTTTTAAAATTTTCGGAAAATCGTCTTTTTCCCCAGCACGAGTCAGTGTTTCGCCTAAATGTTACATACAAATTATGTCAGCATACAGGTACACTCAAGACTCCCAAAAATTCTAAGTTCCCCAGTGGAAAAGCTCATGCAAGCTTCTGCGCAATTCTAAGACAGGATATATCTGCAAACGGGTATACCCATAGCTTCTTAGGCAAGCTCCCGCGACATTATCAGCATCAATTCAGGTATCATTTCTATTCCATGGCTGGCGAGCCCTTTACGCAGGTCTAATGGACCCTAAACGACCCGATCGGAAGGCTGCCAGGTTTTAATCCTTGATTGACCCGATAGCTACTCTGACTTTTGCCTTGTCCAAGCCTCAGTCAGAGTGGGGGCTCTGTAGACACACAGATTTTGACCGCTAGGTGTCTATAGTAGTTCCCGCCAAACACCCGATGATGATAGGACGTAAACGTGCTTTGACAGACTCGGATATGGGCTTGTAATCATGGACACTTGGTTTAGACATTTTAAGGAGTACAAATCTCACAAAATGGACCTCAAATCCAGGCCCAGTGGGTCGTTTCGAGTCAAATAACACTAATTTGGGTCGAAACCGTCACCAGGGGTAAAACCGTCTTTTAGCGACCGAGTCAAACCCGGTCAAAGATATTTTTTCCCGAGTCACACGAGCTGGCCGTGACACTACACGTTTTGATTCGGACTCAAACACCAAAAAATCAGCCATACAAAAATAATAAACAATTCCGTTTAAGGTAGAATTCGATCGCAAGTAGGAATTCTATCCGGAAACCGAAACAAAATACCACCCGAGCTCAGATACTCGGCTGAAACAGCCGAGATATCACCCCAGCCAGCCAAGTCTTTGGCTTCTTCTCTAAGAAACGAGAAGTTTATTCCCTCACGAACTCTCGTATTTCCTATCCAAACCGGTGTTTCTTGTCACACAAGTAAGATCACCTCGGTTCCTATAAATAGGACCCTCCCTTCAACCTCAAAACACACAGAAAATTAACCGGAAATCAGACTGAAAAATACCGAGAAAGTCAGCCAAAAAGCAACATACAAAATCCCGACGTAATCCCGAAGTAATTCCAAAAAACCGACGAAACCGATCCTGTCCAAACCGGCCAATTCCCCACGCCACACACATACTCCAAACTGACACCTTAACTCACCCACATCATCTCGACGCTCCCGTGTCTAAGCCACCGTCCGACGAGCTCTATACCGAGAACACAAAGCATGTAGGTTGAGGGTGCAAATCAAACCCGTCTCTTCCCTTTTCTCTCTTCTTCGTCTCGTTTTTGTTTTTTATTACGGGTCTTTCGTCGGTCTTTTTCTATTTTTTTCTCTAATATCGATATTACTAAAACTATTTTCCTATATCGAAAATTCTTAAAATACGATATCGATTCTATATAATCGAATATCGTATCGAAAAGAATTATATTAAGTTTTCGACGAAATCATTACATCTTTTTACAATCTTTTCGTTCAAAATCTTTTTTTTAACTTTTCGTTCAAAAACAAAACTTTTTTCAAAACCTTTTCTAAAGTCATTCCGACTATTCGATATCGATTTCATAATCGAGTATCGAATACGACGAATATCGAAAATATAAACCGGGTATAAATTAATCCATATTTGTACGCGATTTGTAACGATTTTCGACAAAAAAATAAAAAACGGACAGACTCGCGTGCGAGTCGCGCCCGGTCCAGGCGACTCGCGCCCGAGTCTGACCCGAGTCTATTTTTTTTTAGTTTTCGTTCGTTTATTTTTATTACTTTACGAGACGATTTCTAAATTTACATCTTTTCCAAAACTATTCTAAATATTTGATAATCAACTATCGAATATAACGAATATCGAGAATATTAAGTCGAGTACGAGTTATGCAATATTCGTACGCGATTTAATCAAAATTTTCCGAAAACCGTTTTCGAAATCAGGCCGCCACGCGACCCGCATGAGTCTCGGGCGAGTCGCGCGGCTCTCGGCCCAAACGCGTCTTTTTTCGTTCTTTTTTTATTCTTTCTCGAACATCGTTTTTTTATACAAAACAACGTTTTAGTAATATTTTCCAGATTTCGATTAATTCTTATTTTCTCGATTTCAATTTCATATATTATTATTTCAATCGTTACTAACTCGTTTTCTCGTGTTTGTAGCAACTTTTTCTCTCATATTCTTTTTATCGTTTTATTAGACTAAAACGAACTCACATGCTAAATAACTTTGACGTTAGTAGTTTAACGTGCATTAAACGACTTAGCAACCCATTTATTTATTTTTCCTCACATGTCTTAGGAAAATAATCTCTGCATATCATTTCATCGTCGAACTAACGCGTGTACACAAAATCGAACGATATCTTAGTAAAGGCCGCTAAGTGCGGGCGGGGTTGGGTGTTCTCGCTGAACTTCCCAACACGTACCCTCACCCCTTACTCAGAACCATGGTTTCCGGATGTCCGAATCCATTGGCAACGAGAGTCATTCAATATACGATTAACCGCCCAGTCGGCATCGGTATCGATATGCTAAGGGACGAACCCGATAAACTCTGACATCGGAAATGGGCCAGGCTTTAAGTATGGCCCACTACGACATAGAGTGGGTTCGAATGGTTCCGAATAACCATAAAATTCGGTGGCGACTCCTACTTCGATTTAAAATTCTATTCGATCCATCTCATATGGAAATTCTATCGCCTCCCCAAAACCCGCGCTTCGCCGCGTCGGGGTGGACCTATGTCATGTCCACAGATATATTATGCAAACAAGACCTTAGATGAAGCCCAATCGAGGTATACCACGATCGAAAAAGAGATGCTTGTCGTTGTTTATGCCATTAAAAAATTTCGAACATATGTTACCAGTTCCAAAATCATCATTCATACCGATCATGCGGACATTCGATATATTGTGTCCAAAAAGGAGACCAAGTCCCGACTCTTTCAGTGGGTGTAATCCCCTAGAATTTATAACGCAATACAGTGGCGGAAACATTATAGAAGTGGGATTATAACACACTGTAGCTATGTCTTAATTAAATAAAAATGGTAAGTCAATACATAAGCCATAAAATAAAAATGGCTACAAAATAAAAATAAAATGGAATCCATAAATAGGTCGTCTCTTCACAACTAGTTTATCGGACAATTTCAAGAGTTCAACTTTACAAATTAAATTGCCCAATCAACACTCTTAATAATATTTTGGGGTTTATTACGAGTCATCTGTGCTCTGGTCAAATTCTATCTTTGTGAAAGTTCAATCCCTGTCAAACGCAATTCAACTACTAATTCAATATCAAAACGCAATTAAACAAACTAAATGTCATTCCATAATAAAAAAAAACACAACAATAATGAAATTACAATCTCAATTGAATAAATTAAGAACCACTAGAAATTAATTAGAAATCAACAAAATCAACAAACCTACCGTGCTTAGTTTATAAGGGGGAATCAACTGAAACAATTATGACGAACAAGGATGATGATCGGTAAGCACACATGCATATGCAAGAAAAGAGGCAGGAAATTCAATTATTTGGATGGGTGATGGAACGCAGTCACATACTTATTAGGGTTTTCATTATAAGAAAGGCGGTTTTCTTTTAGGAAATTAAAGCTAGGTAGCGCGAGAATGAAACAATCAAATGGGGGCTCTAATTTAGATTTTGGCGAGATTAGCGGTGTATTTTTATAATTAAAAGGGGATATGTGTATTAACAGGCTCGACGGTTTTAAAAGCGTTGACCTTAAAGTGTCCAGAAGACAAGGGATTTGTAGTAGTGTTGTTTTGAATTGGGAAAAATGTCATTTTATGGTTGAACACGGTGTTGTCTTAGGTCATATTACTTCTAATAGAAGAGTTGAAGTCAATAAGGCTAAAGTCTCCGTGATTGAGAACTTGCCACCACCAACTAATGTCAAAGGGGTGAGGAGTTTTCTAGGTCACGCCGGTTTTTCTAGACGGTTTATTAAAGACTTTTCTAAGATTGTCAAGCCTTTAACTTCTTTGCTTATGAAAGATGAACCTTTTGTTTTTGATGACTCGTGTCTTGAGGCCTTTTGTAGGATAAAGACCGCTCTCACCACCGCTCCAATTATCAAAGCACCTGATTGGAGTCTTCCATTTGAGATCATGTGTGATGCCTCCGATTTTGCCGTTGGAGCTGTTCTAGGTCAACGGATTGACAAGAAGCTACATGTGATATATTATGCAAACAAGACCTTAGATGAAGCCCAATCGAGGTACACCACGACCGAAAAAGAGATGCTTGTCGTTGTTTATGCCATTAAAAAATTTCGAAGATATGTTACCAGTTCCAAAATCATCATTCATACCGATCATGCGAACATTCGATATATTGTGTCCAAAAAGGAGACCAAGTCCCGACTCTTTCAGTAGGTGTAATCCCCTAGAAATTCTAACGCAATACAGTGGCGGAAACACTATGGAAGTGGGATTATAACACACTGTAGCTATGTCTTAATTAAATAAAAATGGTAAGTCAATACATAAGCCATAAAATAAAAATGGCTACAAAATAAAAATAAAATGGAATCCATAAATAGGTCGTCTCTTCACAACTAGTTTATCGGACAATTTCAAGAGTTCAACTTTACAAATTAAATTGCCCAATCAACACTCTTAATAATATTTTGGGGTTTATTACGAGTCATCTGTGCTCTGGTCAAATTCTATCTTTGTGAAAGTTCAATCCCTGTCAAACGCAATTCAACTACTAATTCAATATCAAAACACAATTAAACAAACTAAATGTCATTCCATAATAAAAAAAACACAAAAGTAATGAAATTACAATCTCAATTGAATAAATTACGAACCACTAGAAATTAATTGGAAATCAACAAAATCAACAAACCTACTGTGCTTAGTTTATAAGAGGGAATCGAATGAAACAATTACAACGAACAAGGATGATGATCGGTAAGCACAAATGCATATGCAAGAAAAGAGGCAGAAAATTCAATTATTTGGATGGGTGATGGAACGCAGTCACATACTTAGGGTTTTCATCATAAGAAAGGTTGTTTTCTTTTAGGAAATTAAAGCTAGGTAGCGCGAGAATGAAACAATCAAATGGGGGCTCTAATTTAGATTTTGGCGAGATTAGCGGTGTATTTTTATAATTAAAAGGGGATATGTGTATTAACAGGCTCAACGATTTTAAAAGCGTTGACCTTAAAGTGTCCAGAAGACAAGGGATTTGTAGTAGTGTTGTTTTGAATTGGGAAAAATGTCATTTTATGGTTGAACACGGAGTTGTCTTAGGTCATATTACTTCTAATAGAAGAGTTGAAGTCGATAAGGCTAAAGTCTCCGTGATTGAGAACTTGCCACCACCAACTAATGTCAAAGGGGTGAGGAGTTTTCTAGGTCACGCCGGTTTTTCTAGACGGTTTATTAAAGACTTTTCTAAGATTGCCAAGCCTTTAACTTCTTTGGTTATGAAGATGCACCTTTTGTTTTTGATGACTCGTGTCTTGAGGCCTTTTGTAGGCTAAAGACCGCTCTCACCACCGCTCCAATTATCAAAGCACCCGATTGGAGTCTTCCATTTTAGATCATGTGCGATGCCTCCGATTTTGCCGTTGGAGCCGTTCTAGGTCAACGGATTGACAAGAAGCTACATGTGATATATTATGAAAACAAGACCTTAGATGAAGCCCAATCGAGGTATACCACGACCGAAAAAGAGATGCTTGTCGTTGTTTATGCCATGGAAAAATTTCGAACATATCTTACCAGTTCCAAAATCATCATTCATACCGATCATGCGGCCATTCGATATATTGTGTCCAAAAAGGAGACCAAGTCCCGACACTTTCAATGGATGTAATCCCCTAGAAATTCTAACGCAATAAAGTGGCGGAAACACTATAGAAGTGGGATTATAACACACTGTAGCTATGTCTTAATTAAATAAAAATGGTAAGTCAATACATAAGCCATAAAATAAAAATGGCTACAAGATAAAAATAAAATGGAATCCATAAATAGGTCGTCTCTTCACAACTAGTTTATCAGACAATTTCAAGAGTTCAACTTTACAAATGAAACTGCCTAATCAACACTCTTAATAATATGTTGGGGTTTATTATGAGTCATCTGTGCTCTGGTCAAATTCTATCTTTGTGAAAGTTCAATCCCTGTCAAACGCAATTCAACTACTAATTCAATATCAAAACGCAATTAAACAAACTAAATGTCATTCCATAATAAAAAAAACACAACAGTAATGAAATTACAATCTCAATTGAATAAATTACGAACCACTAGAAATTAATTAGAAATCAACAAAATCAACAAACCT
Organism: Agrostemma githago; assembly: GCA_958450325.1. NCBI lineage: Eukaryota > Viridiplantae > Streptophyta > Magnoliopsida > Caryophyllales > Caryophyllaceae > Agrostemma > Agrostemma githago. The sequence goes on from OY288242.1 coordinate 57,356,685, forward strand.
ACCGTGCTTAGTTTATAAGGGGGAATCGACTGAAACAATTATGACGAACAAGGATGATGATCGGTAAGCACACATGCATATGCAAGAAAAGAGGCAGAAAATTCAATTATTTGGATGGGTGATGGAACGCAGTCACATACTTAGGGTTTTCATCATAAGAAAGGTTGTTTTCTTTTAGGAAATTAAAGCTAGGTAGCGCGAGAATGAAACAATCAAATGGGGGCTCTAATTTAGATTTTGGCGAGATTAGCGGTGTATTTTTATAATTAAAAGGGGATATGTGTATTAACAGGCTCAACGATTTTAAAAGCGTTGACCTTAAAGTGTCCAGAAGACAAGGGATTTGTAGTAGTGTTGTTTTGAATTGGGAAAAATGTCATTTTATGGTTGAACACGGAGTTGTCTTAGGTCATATTACTTCTAATAGAAGAGTTGAAGTCGATAAGGCTAAAGTCTCCGTGATTGAGAACTTGCCACCACCAACTAATGTCAAAGGGGTGAGGAGTTTTCTAGGTCACGCCGGTTTTTCTAGACGGTTTATTAAAGACTTTTCTAAGATTGCCAAGCCTTTAACTTCTTTGGTTATGAAGATGCACCTTTTGTTTTTGATGACTCGTGTCTTGAGGCCTTTTGTAGGCTAAAGACCGCTCTCACCACCGCTCCAATTATCAAAGCACCCGATTGGAGTCTTCCATTTGAGATCATGTACGATGCCTCCGATTTTGCCGTTGGAGCCGTTCTAGGTCAACGGATTGACAAGAAGCTACATGTGATATATTATGAAAACAAGACCTTAGATGAAGCCCAATCGAGGTATACCACGACCGAAAAAGAGATGCTTGTCGTTGTTTATGCCATGGAAAAATTTCGAACATATCTTACCAGTTCCAAAATCATCATTCATACCGATCATGCGGCCATTCGATATATTGTGTCCAAAAAGGAGACCAAGTCCCGACACTTTCAATGGATGTAATCCCCTAGAAATTCTAACGCAATAAAGTGGCGGAAACACTATAGAAGTGGGATTATAACACACTGTAGCTATGTCTTAATTAAATAAAAATGGTAAGTCAATACATAAGCCATAAAATAAAAATGGCTACAAGATAAAAATAAAATGGAATCCATAAATAGGTCGTCTCTTCACAACTAGTTTATCAGACAATTTCAAGAGTTCAACTTTACAAATGAAACTGCCTAATCAACACTCTTAATAATATTTTGGGGTTTATTATGAGTCATCTGTGCTCTGGTCAAATTCTATCTTTGTGAAAGTTCAATCCCTGTCAAACGCAATTCAACTACTAATTCAATATCAAAACGCAATTAAACAAACTAAATGTCATTCCATAATAAAAAAAACACAACCGTAATGAAATTACAATCTCAATTGAATAAATTACGAACCACTAGAAATTAATTAGAAATCAACTAAATCAACAAACCTACCGTGCTTAGTTTATAAGGGGGAATCGACTGAAACAATTATGACGAACAAGGATGATGATCGGTAAGCACACATGCATATGCAAGAAAAGAGGCAGAAAATTCAATTATTTGGATGGGTGATGGAACGCAGTCACATACTTAGGGTTTTCATCATAAGAAAGGCGGTTTTCTTTTAGGAAATTAAAGCTAGGTAGCGCGAGAATGAAACAATCAAATGGGGGCTCTAATTTAGATTTTGGCGAGATTAGCGGTGTATTTTTATAATTAAAAGGGGATATGTGTATTAACAGGCTCGACGATTTTAAAAGCGTTGACCTTAAAGTGTCCAGAAGACAAGGGATTTGTAGTAGTGTTGTTTTGAATTGGAAAAAATGTCATTTTATGGTTGAACACGGTGTTCTCTTAGGTCATATTACTTCTAATAGAAGAGTTGAAGTCGATAAGGCTAAAGTCTCCGTGATTGAGAACTTGCCACCACCAACTAATGTCAAAGGGGTGAGGAGTTTTCTAGGTCACGCCGGTTTTTATAGACGGTTTATTAAAGACTTTTCTAAGATTGCCAAGCCTTTAACTTCTTTGGTTATGAAAGATGCACCTTTTGTTTTTGATGACTAGTGTCTTGAGGCCTTTTGTAGGATAAAGACCGCTCTCACCACCGCTCCAATTATCAAAGCACCCGATTGGAGTCTTCCATTTGAGATCATGTGGGATGCCTCCGATTTTGCCGTTGGAGCCGTTCTAGGTCAACGGATTGACAAGAAGCTACATGTGATATATTATGCAAACAAGACCTTAGATGAAGCCCAATCGAGGTATACCACGACCGAAAAAGAGATGCTTGTCGTTGTTTATGCCATTAAAAAATTTCGAACATATGTTACCAGTTCCAAAATCATCATTCATACCGATCATGCGGACATTCGATATATTGTGTCCAAAAAGGAGACCAAGTCCCGACTCTTTCAGTGGGTGTAATCCCCTAGAAATTCTAACGCAATACAGTGGCGGAAACACTATGGAAGTGGGATTATAACACACTGTAGCTATGTCTTAATTAAATAAAAATGGTAAGTCAATACATAAGCCATAAAATAAAAATGCCTACAAAATAAAAATAAAATGGAATCCATAAATAGGTCGTCTCTTCACAACTAGTTTATCGGACAATTTCAAGAGTTCAACTTTACAAATTAAATTGCCCAATCAACACTCTTAATAATATTTTGGGGTTTATTACGAGTCATCTGTGCTCTGGTCAAATTCTATCTTTGTGAAAGTTCAATCCCTGTCAAACGCAATTCAACTACTAATTCAATATCAAAACGCAATTAAACAAACTAAATGTCATTCCATAATAAAAAAAAACACAACAATAATGAAATTACAATCTCAATTGAATAAATTAAGAACCACTAGAAATTAATTAGAAATCAACAAAATCAACAAACCTACCGTGCTTAGTTTATAAGGGGGAATCAACTGAAACAATTATGACGAACAAGGATGATGATCGGTAAGCACACATGCATATGCAAGAAAAGAGGCAGGAAATTCAATTATTTGGATGGGTGATGGAACGCAGTCACATACTTATTAGGGTTTTCATTATAAGAAAGGCGGTTTTCTTTTAGGAAATTAAAGCTAGGTAGCGCGAGAATGAAACAATCAAATGGGGGCTCTAATTTAGATTTTGGCGAGATTAGCGGTGTATTTTTATAATTAAAAGGGGATATGTGTATTAACAGGCTCGACGATTTTAAAAGTGTTGACCTTAAAGTGTCCAGAAGACAAGGGATTTGTAGTAGTGTTGTTTTGAATTGGGAAAAATGTCATTTTATGGTTGAACACGGTGTTCTCTTAGGTCATATTACTTCTAATAGAAGAGTTGAAGTCGATAAGGCTAAAGTCTCCGTGATTGAGAACTTGCCACCACCAACTAATGTCAAAGGGGTGAGGAGTTTTCTAGGTCACGCCGGTTTTTATAGACGGTTTATTAAAGACTTTTCTAAGATTGCCAAGCCTTTAACTTCTTTGGTTATGAAAGATGCACCTTTTGTTTTTGATGACTAGTGTCTTGAGGCCTTTTGTAGGATAAAGACCGCTCTCACCACCGCTCCAATTATTAAAGCACCCGATTGGAGTCTTCCATTTGAGATCATGTGCGATGCCTCCGATTTTGCCGTTGGAGCCGTTCTAGGTCAACGGATTGACAAGAAGCTACATGTGAGATATTATGCAAACAAGACCTTAGATGAAGCCCAATCGAGGTATACCACGACCGAAAAAGAGATGCTTGTCGTTGTTTATGCCATGGAAAATTTTCGAACATATGTTACCAGTTCCAAAATCATCATTCATACCGATCATGCGGACATTCGATATATGGTGTCCAAAAAGGAGACCAAGTCCCGACTCTTTCAGTGGGTGTAATCTCCTAGAAATTCTAACGCAATAAAGTGGCGGAAACACTATAGAAGTGGGATTATAACACACTGTAGCTATGTCTTAATTAAATAAAAATGATAAGTCAATACATAAGCCATAAATTAAAAATGTTTACAAGATAAAAATAAAATGAAATCCATAAATAGGTCGTCTCTTCACAACTAGTTTATCAGACAATTTCAAGAGTTCAACTTTACAAATTAAATTGCCTAATCAACACTCTTAATAATTTTTTGGGGTTTATTATGAGTCATCTGTGCTCTGGTCAAATTCTGTCTTTGTGAAAGTTCAATCCCTGTCAAACGCAATTCAACTACTAATTCAATATCAAAACGCAATTAAACAAACTAAATGTCATTCCATAATAAAAAAAACACAACAATAATGAAATTACAATCTCAATTGAATAAATTAAGAACCACTAGAAATTAATTAGAAATCAACAAAATCAACAAACCTACCGTGCTTAGTTTATAAGGGGGAATCAACTGAAACAATTATGACGAACAAGGATGATGATCGGTAAGCACACATGCATATGCAAGAAAAGAGGCAGGAAATTCAATTATTTGGATGGGTGATGGAACGCAGTCACATACTTAGGGTTTTCATCATAAGAAATTAAAGGCGGTTTTCTTTTAGGAAATTAAAGCTAAGTAGCGCGAGAATGAAACAATCAAATGGGGGCTCTAATTTAGATTTTGGCGAGATTAACGGTGCATTTTTATAATTAAAAGGGGATATGTGTATTAACAGGCTCGACGATTTTAAAATCGTTGACCTTAAAGTGTCCAGAAGACAAGGGATTTGTAGTAGTGTTGTTTTGAATTGGGAAAAATGTCATTTTTTGGTTGAACACGGTGTTGTCTTAGGTCATATTACTTCTAATAGAAGAGTTGAAGTCGATAAGGCTAAAGTCTCCGTGATTGAGAACTTGCCACCACCAACTAATGTCAAAGGGGTGAGGAGTTTTCTAGGTCACGCCGGTTTTTATAGACGGTTTATTAAAGACTTTTCTAAGATTGCCAAGCCTTTAACTTCTTTGGTTATGAAAGATGCACCTTTTGTTTTTGATGACTCATGTCTTGAGGCCTTTTGTAGGATAAAGACCGCTCTCACCACCGCTCCAATTATCAAAGCACCCGATTGGAGTCTTCCATTTGAGATCATGTGTGATGCCTCCGATTTTGCCATTGGAGCCATTCTAGGTCAACGGATTGACAAGAAGCTACATGTAATATATTATGCAAACAAGACCTTAGATGAAGCCCAATCGAGGTATACCACGACCGAAAAAGAGATGCTTGTCGTTGTTTATGCCATGGAAAAATTTCAAACATATCTTACCAGTTCCAAAATCATCATTCATACCGATCATGCGACCATTCGATATATTGTTTCCAAAAAGCAGATCAATCCCCTAGAAATTCTAACGCAATACAGTGGCGGAAACACTATAGAAGTGGGATTATAACACACTGTAGCTATGTCTTAATTAAATAAAAATGATAAGTCAATACATAAGCCATAAAATAAAAATGTCTACAAGATAAAAATAAAATGGAATCCATAAATAGGTCGTCTCTTCACAACTAGTTTATCAGACAATTTCAAGAGTTCAACTTTACAAATTAAATTGCCCAATCAACACTCTTAATAATATATTGGGGTTTATTATGAGTCATCTGTGCTTGGTCAAATTCTATCTTTGTGAAAGTTCAATCCCTGTCAAACGTAATTCAACTACTAATTCAATATCAAAACGCAATTAAACAAACTAAATGTCATTCCATAATAAAAAAAACACAACAATAATGAAAATGGAAAAACATTAAAACGATATAATGAAAATAAGCTTTCGGAGAAAAATTAAAGTATTGGAATAATAAAATCAAAAAAAGTTTTCAGAAGAAAACTTCAAATATTTGCCAACCTGCAAACCAAAATGTATCGATAATAATAAAAATATTCAAAACGGCGTTATGGATAGGATTAGTGATGAAGGCTAGACTTTCACTAGGAGAATACTAAAACTAGCTTCGAGAACTTAGTTCAAACAAATCAAACCTCGATGTCTAACTAGGCTACTCAACCATAATAGGACGGCGACTTATAAATGCGTGGCCCTAGTTTAAGATAATATGCACACCCCTCCCGAGCACCATAAATACTCAGTTCAACCCGACGGCGTCTTACACTGCGAGGCACGAGTTTAAGGTCAAAATGTACACACACTCCCGAACACCATATATGCTCGGTTCAACAACCAATGTGCCCCATAAAGACACACCAGCCTTATAGTTGATGGCAAAAATGTAAACCCCAGATTATATTACTCTAACCTCACACTTGTTCTTATTCCATAACTCCAAAACAGCCATTATCGATATATACAAGAGATATAATCATTATGAATAATATGAAGATAAAAGAAATAAACATTTATATAAAAAGGGAAACTTTCTATAAATGGAAACTTACTAACTTTAGAAACTTACTTAAAATAGAAATAATCTTATAGAAAATACGTAAGTTGTTAAAATTAGTGAAATGTATTAAAAATAGCATTTCTAACGAAATTAACATATTATTATCGTCGTTATCGTAACTTTAATATATTTCTAAATTCATTACTGAAAATATAAATAAAATATAATAAGTCATTATATAGTATTTTATAAATAATTTAGGAAGTCGAGTTAAAACAATAAATCTTAGAAAAGAGATATTTTAAGAAAAATGATTTCAAAATTAATTGAGTCAACGATTTTATAAATGAAATGAATTTTTTAAAGGTTCCAAATTATTTTTAAGAAATAGTTTTGATTTATAAATAGTACAAATTTTAATAAAAATATTCAATCGGAAACAAATAGGAAATTATTAGTGAAAATAGTCTCGACTAAAATGTATTTAAAACTAAATCGACTATTTTCTCATTTATTAGTATAAATCGTAAAACAAAAATTAATTTATTAAACAAGTATACAAATCTCGATTATAATATGAAAATACGATTTTGAGTTAAAAATTAGAAATTAACTAAATATGACGAAAATATGAAATCGATATTATTTAGTTACTAGTATGACGAAAACCGACAAAATATTATAACGATCATAAATAATAAAATTACTAACGATGTATAAAACGATATTGAGAATCGCAAAGTATTTAAAAAGCATACAATTTATTAAATAATATTTTTAGCAAATAATAAATAGCTAAAATTAGAAATCCGAAGTTAAAAAGTATTTACTACATACTACTACTCAAACATAAGATATAAAATCGAGTAACGTCCTAGTAGGGATGGCAACGGACCGGATCAGGACCGGATCCGCATGGATCCAGATCCGGATCCGCACTCCTAGTAGCGGATCCGGATCTGGTCCGGATCCGACGGATCTCAAAAATGTAGATCCAGATCCGGACCGGATCCGGATTGGATCCGCGGATCCAATTTCTTACTTAAATTCTACAAATTTTTTAATTAATACGTATTTACGACCATATTAATTTTCATAATTTTACAAATAAAATTGAATATAAAATTCATAATCAAAGATTAATAAACTAAAAAAAAGAGTCTTAGAAATAACCAAAAAAACACAAATTAAAGTTCTAAATTTTTTATTATTGTTAATTTTTTAATAAAACGGATTTGCGGATCCGGATCCGGATTTATTTATTAAGATCCAGATCCGGATCCGTTTAAAGATAGCGGATCCGGATCCGGATCCGGATCCATATCCAACGGATCTCAAAAGTTAGGATCCATATCCGATCCGTGCGGACCGGATCTTGCGGATCCGGATCGGATCCCGGATCAGTTGCCATCCCTACGTCCTAGAGTTACCTTAAGTCGAAATCCGAAACAAACTCGTACTCGTCCTTCTTGATCAATCCAAGCTTCAAATTAGTAGAAATGTCATCTTTAAGCTCCAAGTAGAAGAATCGCTAGACTTTAGTAGCATGATTCACCTCGGCAATCGCGAAGACAAAATAAAAGAATGAGACAAGGGCAATCGACACAAGACGAAAAGAAGAAAGATCAGAAGAAGGATATAAAATGAGTTGGAGGAAAGAATAGGGTCCAAAGTCGAGCAGAAACCGACTAGATTGCGACACGGCAACATTGACAACGAAATAGAAGAAGGACAATGAGCTGAACACAAATCGACCCGAAAAGTAATAGCAGTAATCGAGTCCCAAACGGAACAAAGGACGAAGTTAAGAGTCCTAAACTCCGGCAACAGTAGCGTGACGCCAGCAGTAATATCGATCGTAACATACAGCAACATCACGACACCAAAAGCAACTGTGTCGGATTCAAAAAGTCGAAAACAGTACCGCAAGACGCAAAAGAAGAAAGGGAAGAGAAGCAGGTGAACGGAAAGGAAGAAGAAGCAGCGCACAACACGAACGACAGCAACCAGCAGAAATCGACCCGAACAAAGACAACAACATAACAGGAACGACGAAAAACAACAGACAAAGAAGAGAAATAAGAGCGAAGGGCAAGTCTCGAAACACGATAAAAACGAGAGTAAAAGCAGGGCACGAACAACATAACCAAGGTACGAAAATCGAGCAGCGAGGAAACGAAGAAAGAAAAGAAGATAAGAAGAGAAGGAAGAAAAAATAGAGCAGCAGCACACCAGCGCATAAACAACCGTAGACAGCAGCGGCAACCGAAAAAAAAAACAGCAGCATCAACATTAACACGAGGACGAAGAAAGAAACAAAAAGGAATGACAGTCCGACCTCAGAAATATAAACAACATAGCAGCGGCAGCGGACAACAACAGACAACAGCAGCAGCAAAAATAGCATCACAGCAGCAGCCGGAAAAAATGACAGGAGCAGTAGAAATAGCATCACAGCAGCAGCAGAAATAGCATCACAGCAGCAGCAGAAATAGCATCACAGAACAACCCGAAAGCGAAAACCAAAACTAGAGAAACTAGGGAGAAGAAGAACGAAGAAAGCAACCAGACGCACCAAACAATATCAGCAGCAACAGCGAACTAAAAAGATGATCAACGACGAAAAAAACCCAGCAGACGAACAGAAGATTCGACCACAACAATACGTAACAAAAAGAGGAATGAGAAAGAAGAAGGAGGAGAAGAAGAAGGGGAGATTACCTCGACCAAAAGACGACAGGCGCGACGCAGAGAGCGAACCAAGGAGAAGAAAAATGCAACAAAACGTAGCATCAGCAGCAATGGCGGCGTACAACAGCAGCAGAGGCGTCTAGCCCAGAAACAGCACAGGACAACAACAAAACGCAGCCGAAGAAGGGACGGAGGATGAAGAAACACGCAAGAAATGGTGAAGATTGAAGAAGGCGGTGAAGGTGAGATGAAACGGATGAAGGGAAAAATAGAATAAGGAGGGTGAAGCGGTGGGGAGTTAAGAAAAGAAGACAAAGGGGGAGTGTATAAGTCAAGTGGGATGCAATGAATGTAAGTGGGGGTGAATGAATCAATCAATCAAAATAATTAAGAAAATACGGATTAATCAAATGAATCGGGTAGGAGACGAATTCCGTAACGATATGTTATTGACCCACAAAAACAAATTAAAAATCGAATTAATAAAAATAATAAATAATCGAGCCATCAAATAAAATGAGTAAATAAAGTACTCGAGATGAAAACGAAGCTTGTAAAATTAAATAATTAGACGATGAAATAGTATTTACGATAAGTAATAAAACTTCGATGAAGTGAATTAAATTGATTTCTCGAGGAAATGAAATAAATGCTTTGACGAAACTTAATATAAATTAGCTTCGAGCTGAAAATAGAAACTCGAGCTTAAATAAAAACAAAAATAAATAAACGAATTTAGAATTTAAGTCATCGAAATAGACTTTCGGAAGAATTAAATTAAATGTATAAAGTGAATCGAAACAGAAATAAAATATGTTTTAAATATAAGAAGAGTTTCCGAGTTAAATAGAATTTTAGGAGTTTGAAACGATTAAAAGATAAATTCATTTTATAATAATTTTAAGAATTACGAGTTAAATCGTAAATAAAATAATAATACGAATATAACTTTAATTTAATTAAATTTATAAAATCAGGGGTGTTACAAGGGATGTCGGGATTTGAATTACACCCTCAACCTACATGCTTTAGTCTCGGAATACGGCTCGTCTAGTAGCGGCAAAGGCGCGGGAGCGTCGAGTTATGTAGGCAAGTTAGGGTGTGTATGATTGGGGAGGGGATTTGACGAGTTTTGATCTCGGTCTTTGACGAGTTTTGATCTCGGGATGTGCTTGTATGTGTATGTGTATGAGTGCCTAGAACTCAAAGTGTAAAGGAGGAGGTAGAAATGAGATGAAAGGTTGATAATGTATGGAATGTGTGAAATGTATAGGATTGTGTCAAGTTGTGAAGTTGTGGTGAAAGTTGTAAATGTGATGGGAGAAAAAGTGGTAGTGAATGATTGAATATGGGGGAGTATATATAGAACTCACCCCGGTTCAGGGTCACTCGATCGAGTGGGTCAAACCGGGTGTGAAAGGACCGGATTTGTTATGGTAAGTTGGGATTTGATTTGCTTTGATGATTTGCTTTGACTTGGCTGATTTGACTTTGTATTTAGACACATGCATCGCTGGTTTCGTCTTGAGATTCGACTTTGACCGGGTTTTGACTCGGTCGCTAAAAGACGTTTTTATTTCCGGTGATGGTTTCGACTCAAATTAGTCTTATTTTATTGGAAACGGCCCACTGGGCCTGAATTTGAGGTCGGTTTTGTGATATTTATACTCCGCTAAAAGCCCATGCCAGATACTATTGATTTTGAGCCCATATTCGAGCGCATTAAAGCACGTTTACGTCCGATCATCATCGGGTGTTTTGTTGGAGATTGCTATAGACACTAAGCTAGCAGGCAAACTGCTGGTGTCCACAGAGGCTCAAGAAAATGATGATGGTCCAATTGTTACTGACAGTGGAATTGATAAAGCTAATAATAATTCTAATGAAATTTTTGCGATTGATATATTTGATCCTAAAAATTGGGATGCTCCTATTTCTAAGATGATTGATGTTTTAGCTCAGAAGGGTCCTAAAAGGGTTATGAATATTGAAAAAGGTCCGCAAGATAAGGATAATAAATGCTTTTCAAGAAAAATGTGATCGAGAATGGCTGGTATATTCAAAAGAACTTGATAGGGTCTTTTGCTTTTGTTGTAAAGTGTTTAACAAAGCAAGAAGGGGTATGTTAGCAACTGAAGATTTTAGTGCTTGGGTACATTTGAGTCAAAGGCTTAAAGAACATGAAAGTGGTTCGGAAGACATTAAAAATATGGCTACTTGGCATGAGTTACAATTGAGGCTCCAAAGTAATCAAACCATTGATGAGGTTAATCAAAAACAAATTAGGAAAGAGAGGGATCATTGGAACCAAGTCTTGATGAGAATTATTTCAATAGTCAAGTTTCTTGCAAAAAATAATCTAGCTTTTCGAGGTAGTAATGGACGTTTTTATCAAAAGAACAATGGAAACCTTTTTCAGTTAATTGAAATGTTGGGTGAATTTGATCCTATTGTCCAAGAACATATTCACACTATCTTGGTCATAGTATTCAAAATGAATTGATACATTTGCTTTCTTCTAATATTAAAAGTTAAATTATAAAAAAAAACCAAAGATGCCAAGTATTTCTCGATCATACTAGATTGTACTTCTGACATTTCACACCAAGAACAAATGTCAATGATATTAAGGTATGTGGATGTGTCTTCGAAGTCAGTTAGCATTGAAGTATCATATGTTGGTTTTTTTAATGTTAATGATACTAGGGATCAAGGGCTTTTTAATGTTATGCAAAATGAGCTAAAGAAACTAGATCTTGATGTAGATGATGTAAGAGGACAAGGTTATGATAATGGATCAAACATGAAGGGGAAAAACCAAGGAGTTCAAAAAAAGAGGTTATACATAAATCCTCGAGCTTTTCACATGCCTTGTGGTTGTCATAGTCTTAACTTGACGATTTGTGAGATGACTAATACATATACAAGAGCTAAGGATTTCTTTGGAATTAGTCAACGAATTTACACAATATTTTCAAATTCAAATAAAAGATGGAAAATTTTGAGTGATAATATTGAATGGTTAACTCGTAAACCTTTATCAGCTACTCGTTTGGAGAGTCATGTTGAGAGTGTAAAAGCTATAAGATTCTGATGAGGGTCGGCAGCCTGCACCGGGTCGTCCACCAGGCAAACCCCCAGGGGACAACTTCAGACAGTCGCCTGCCCGGCAGGGCGATGCAGCCTGCTCAACCCGGCCTTCACATAGCCCTTACCCGCCTGTCCTCTGGGGAAATCCCCGCAGGCAGGACAGGGACCACCAAGGGGCCCCTCCGTCATTTCGCCTAAGGTAAATGAGAATGAGTGGATGAGGATAAGCCACTTGTCACCCCCTCATCCACCCATCCTCCTTCTACTTCCCTCTCTTGTAGGAAGGTATATATACACATATATTTCCCACTTGAGAGGGGTTGGATTTTCTCTCTCTAGACTTTCACTCCAAAACCGCCGCCTAGCTCCTCACGAACTAGGTTTCGTAAGGCATTTTCACGGACTGACTTAGGCATCGGAGAGGGTTCTCTCGGACACCTCCGAGGCCCTGTGCGTTCACTGTGCAGGGAGCAGGTCACTCTCGCCGGGGAGGTCCGATCACCGGAGTGGAAAGAAGGGGAGACCGAAGGAAATTGAGCGATCGTCACATTAGAAGCATTACATCTTAGAGACCCGAATTCGTTGTCGGGTTAATTGTTTCCGATACCGGAACAATTTGGCGCCGTCTGTGGGGACATATTTGGTTGTATCCACGAATTACCCACAAAAAATCAACCATTCCCAAATACAAAACTAACCAATTGAGGCAATCATGCCTGAGATTGTTGACGCTAGTGTAGGGGTAGGTCCGACGGTCCACCGGTGACCCCTCTATACGGCATGCCGCAGCCAGAAAGAGCCCCTGCCGCCGCGATCCTGGGGGTGGGGGGAACCAGTCTCCTGGGCATGCCAAATACAGTTGTGGCATCAGGGCAGGGGGCACATCCAGGGCACACCCTGAACCTAACCCCAGCTCAGATGGTACAGACAGCTGCCTTCTTCTCCGCAATGCTCAACCAGGAATTCACCCCTGAGGACCTGGTAGGCAGGGTCACAACGACCCCCAGGCAGCCCCGCTCAGTAAGCAGAGAGGGGGCTGGGGGTACGAAGCGAACCGCCGCCAGAAACGCCCAGAGGAAAGCAAGGAGAACAGCTCAAGTATACGCACAGGTACAGAGGCGTATCACAGCAGGCAGCCAGGAACCGCCTGCTCAACAACAGGCGTTCTCTATACACACTACGGAGTCCACGTCTAGGGAGAAGAGGGGTTTGTCTCAGGGACTGCAGGATCGAATGAGGCATAGGGAGCCTGCGTCTAAGCGCCTGGGAGAAAAGCAGGGCGGAGTCTTCTCCAGGTTAACGCCAGCAGTAAAAGGACAGCCAGCTCCAGGGCTGTCCCAGAGCCTGCAGTCTCGGCTTAACCGGGGGCAGCCGCTCGAATCAAGGTATCACCAGGATGACAACCTCGGTCAGTCCCGGAGAAAGCGGTCCAGGCAACCCTCCCCTGACACGGAGGACGAGGCAACGAGCAGGCGACCACCAAAGCACCGCTCCCCCAGTGCTAGGAAACCGGCCCCTAGACAGTGGGATGTTCACGGTAACCAGTTTGGGGAAAGCAGGTCACGGGTGGTAGGCTGGCCCACGAAGACTCCTCTCCATCCTGACGTACAAGAGTACCCCATCCCGAAGATCAAGATGCCCACCGTCAATTTTGACGGGACTACAGATCCAGAGGACCATCTGGCGGCATTTGAGAGTCACATGGGCATGTATGATGTGGATGATGCAATCTGGTGCAAAATCTTCCCAACCACCCTTGTAGGACTTGCACAGGGATGGTTCAGGGACCTTCGCCAGGGGTCGATCAGCTTCTTTATAGAGTTAGCCGAGGCTTTCCTTGAACAATACGCAGGGAACAAGATGAGACGACTCACTCGGTTTGACCTTATGACCCTGAAGCAGAAAAAGAGCGAGAGCGTCAGGGAGTACCTAAAGAGGTTCGACTTGTCCTACCAGCAAGTCAGGGAGATTGACGACTCAACTGCTGCCTACGCCCTGACAATCTCCCTGCTCCCAGGTGAGATGAAGAACCAGATGATCAGGGCCCAGCCTGAAACCTTGGCCAAGGCCAGAAAAATTGCCGAAGGGTTCATTCTGCAGGAAGAGTTCCACTGCCTGCCGGATACCCCTGCAGGTCAAGCGAGGCCGCAAGGGGGACCGTAGAGTGGACGTGGCAGGAACGAACCGGGCAAACAGAAAGAGGAAGGGGATACCCCCAAGAAAGAGCGCACAACTTACCAACCAAGATTTGATAGCTACACGGCCCTCAACAGGCCGAGGGCAGAGATCTTTGAGCTGGAGAAGGAAACAGCAAAGTGGAATCGCCCGAATAAGCCGCGCAGCCCGAAGGGGGATCCTAAAAAATTATGCACGTTCCATGATTGCATAGGCCACACCACTGAGGAGTGCCGACACTTAAAAGACGAGATAGAGAAGCTCATAAGAAACGGCTGGCTGAGTAACTATGCAACAAGGAACAAATCCCAAAAGGAGGCGACAGACAAGCCTGAGGGTTCGGCCCAAAATCGCATGATAATTCATGTAGTGTCAGGGGATGCAGAGGGACGAACAAGCAGGCGAAGCCAGAAAAGACAGATCCGTGAATTACGGAATCAGATTTGCTATGCCGAGAAGGCAGGAAGCCCGAGGGGCACGACCCTGAGCATCACCCCTGAAGACGCAGGAAGGGTAATATACCCACACAGTGATCCTTTGGTCCTAACTCTTGAGATTAGCAATCACATTGTCAAGAGATGCATGGTGGACACTGGCGCCTACACAAACCTCTTATACAAGGACACCTTTGAGAGAATGAACTTAGAAAAGAGACACCTTAAGCCGGCCCCTGGATCTCTGTATGGGTTCAGTGGGGCAGGCGTGCTTCCCATGGGGATTATCGACTTACCAGTAACGTTCGGGGAAGGGGCCTCTGCCAGGAATGTCAGGGCGTCATTCGTCGTGGTGGATGCAAAGTCTGCATACAATGCCCTGATAGGGCGGGCCACCTTGGACGAGATCGAAGCCGCCATATCAATCAGGGCCCTCACCATAGCCTATGTGACAGACTTTGGCATGGAAGGAAAAGTTCACGGGGATCAGGAGTCAGCCAGACATTGCTATTTTGTGGCCCTGCAAGCCCATGAGAGAGAAAGAAAGGGAAAACGAAAAGCCGATAGTTCCCCCAGCAGGGAGGGTGAAATCCCGGCTGCTCAGCAAACAACAGCCCACCTGGAGCCTGAAGGGTAAAGCATGCTGGTGGACTTAGAACCAGGGAGGCAGGTCCTCATAGGGGCCGACCTAGAGGAGTCCTACCAGAAAGAGTTGGTCGCAGTCTTGAGAGAAAACAGGGACGTGTTCGCCTACTCGGCAGATGAGATGCCAGGGGTCGACCCGGCTTTTATTGTTCACAAACTGAACGTTAATCCGGAGGCCCGTCCTGTAAAGCAGAAGAAAAGAAATATCTCCGCAGAAAAAGACATGGCGATAAAAGAGGAGATAGAAAAACTCTTGAAAGCGGATTTCATCGAAGTCTGCGATTACCCCGAGTGGTTGGCAAATGTTGTGATGGTGAAGAAGTCGTCAAGCGCATGGAGAATGTGCGTAGACTTAACCAATCTTAACAAAGCCTGCCCAAAGGACTGCTACCCCCTGCCCAGAATAGACCAACTGGTAGATGCCACTAGTGGATACACCACGTTGAGTTTTCTAGATGCATTCTCAGGGTACCATCAAGTGTACCTCTGGCAGCCTGACAGGGTGAGGTGCGCCTTCATAACTAGCCATGGAACGTACATGTATAAGATGATGCCATTTGGACTAAAGAATGCAGACGCCACCTATTAGCGGTTGGTGGACAAGGTCTTCGAAAATCAAAAGGGGAGGAACTTAGAAGCCTATGTCGATGATGCAATTGTCAAAAGCAAAGGAGACAAGGAGCACCTGGCGGATTTGCAAGAAACCTTCTCCTCCCTGCGCTCCTACAAAATGAAGTTGAATCCAAAAAAGTGCACGTTCGAAGTCCGATCTGGCAAATTCTTAGGATTCTTAGTCAGCTCAAGAGGAATAGACGCCAATCCCGAGAAGATTCAGGCAATCTTGGACCTCCCAGAGCCTAAGACTATAAGGGACATACAACGGCTGACAGGCAGGATGGCCGCCCTGGCTCGCTTCATCGCCAGATCAGTAGACAAATCGACCCCTTTCTTCAAAGTATTAAAAGGCAATAAACAGTTCAAATGGGAAGACGAGCAAAAGAAAGCCTTCGAACAACTGAAGGAACATCTGAAAAGACTCCCTACCTTGGCAAGGCCAGTAGCCGGAGAAAAACTATACCTGTACATTGCTGTCACCAATTCAACGGTAAGCGCAGTCATTCTGAAAGAGGAAGCAGGCTCACAGCAGCCCATCTACTTTGTAAGCCACGCCCTGGGGGCAGCTGAAAGAAACTATCCCTTGGTAGAAAAAGCCGCCTACGCAGTCATCATAGCAGCTAGAAAACTCAGGCCTTACTTCGACGCGCACCCTGTTGTGGTCCTCACCAACCAGCCACTAGGAAAGATATTGGAAAAATTCAAAAAGTCAGGGAGGCTGCTAAAATGGGCAATTGAGTTGAGCGGACTGGGGATATCATACCAACCCAGGACAGCCATCAAGGCACACGCCTTGGCAGACTTCCTGGCTGAATGTTCTCATTCAGGGGAAGAGGAGCCCTCTGTCGGAGAATGGATAGTATACACTGACGGGTCCTCAACGGTCAATGGTGCAGGAGCAGGTGTCGTACTGACCAGCCCTGAAGGAGTGGATTTTGAGCATGCGCTCAGATTCACCTTCCTTGCATCGAACAACGAGGCAGAATATGAAGCCGTTCTTGCAGGGATAAATCTAGCCAAGGCAGCAGGCGCAGAGCGGATGATATTAGCGACTGACTCTCAGCTCATTGCCAATCAAATCAACGGAGAGTATGAAGCTAGGGACCAGGCCATGGCCGCCTACCTAGAAAAGGTGAAGCAGGAACTATCAAACCTGAAATCCTACGAAGTCAGGCAAATACCCCGATCACAGAATAATCGGGCGGATGCCCTATCAATACTGGCCAGTCTAGCCTACAGGACAAAAGGAGATCAGTTTGGGTAGATGTTGTACAGGGGAAATCCACTGCTACCTGTCAGGCAGTCAACATCATCGAAGAGGAGCAGGAGAGCTGGATGACCCCCCTCATTCAGTTCAAAAAATATGGCACCCTACCGTCTGATCTAGTGCAAAAAAGGAAAGTGCAGACCAGAGCAGCGTCGTTCATAATAATTGACGAAGAGCTGTACAAAAAATCCTTCACTTTCCCCCTGCTCAGATGCCTGAGGGCAGAGCAGGCCGCTGAAGTTTTGGATGACATCCACTTAGGGATCTGCGGGCATCACATTGGAGGAAGATCGTTGGCCCACAAAACCCTAAGGGCAGGCTACTATTGGCGTACCATGTTAGCAAATGCAAAGAACTTAACCCGAAAATGCAAAAAATGCCAACTCTTCGCCCCATCGATCCATGCCCCAGCCCAAGAGCTCAGGCCAATTCTGTCTCCCATTCCTTTCGCTCAATGGGGGATGGACATACTAGGCCCCTTTACTGCGGCCACGGGAGGACGGAAGTTTCTTATCGTAGGAATTGACTACTTTACAAAGTGGGTTGAGGCCGAGGCAGTCCCTAACATCACTGAGCCTGCAGTCAGAAAGGTCATCTGGAGAAACATCATAACCAGATTCGGCCTGCCAAAAATGCTAGTATTTGATCATGGGAGACAGTTTGATAACGACCCCCTAAGAGCCTGGCTGGAGGGGCATGGAATAACAGTCGCCTACTCTGCCGTCTGCCACCCACAAACCAATGGGCAGGCCGAGGCCGCCAACAAGCAGATCCTAAATGGGCTCAAAAAGATGGTGGATGATCTCAAAGGTAGGTGGGCAGACGAGCTACCAAGTATACTTTGGTCAATAAGGACCACCAGAAAGGAATCAACAGGTCAGACGCCATTTGGCCTGGTGTATGGAGCAGAAGCTTTATTACCCATTGAAGTACGAGTTCCTACCCTACGGTCTCAGCAGTACAACAGAGCTGACAATGATGCAGCAATGGCCGAAGCCCTAGACCTGGTCCATGAAGTCAGGGAAGAGGCCAGCATCAACATAGCCGCCTATCAGCAAAGAATGAGAAAGGCATACAACAAAAGGGTTCATGAGAGAAGGTTCCAAATAGGCGACCTAGTACTGAGGAAAACGCAGGCTGTAGGAAGATCCAGGGAGCATGGCAAGCTAAGTGCCAACTGGGAAGGCCCATATCAGGTGACCCAGATTTTGGGACCAGGCACATACAGAATCGCCAACCCAGAAGGCCAAGAGCTGGGCGCGCACTGGAACGCCGACACCCTGAAAAGATACTATGTTTAGCCGAGTTAAGAAAATCTCGTCTTTAGAAAAATACTGCGGAGAACGATCAGAATGGAATGTCGACGGCTCCGACCACCCTTATGTTTAATCAAGTTTTTTTATATAAAACTCAAGAGTTCATACTCGTTGTCTGTTTAAACTTGCGCTCTCACACACAAACGAGCAGGGGGCAATAGGGGGAGGCCCTCCTGTTGCCAGAACCAAGGAAAATGGACCCCCCAACAAAATTCTAAACCCCTCCACCTACCTCTGGGCAGGAAGGGAGCAGGCCCCACGCGCCGGAATAACAAGGACTGGGGGCAATTCCCCCAACCTTGTATAAAAAACGCTAAAAAAGCCCTCCCTGCCTACCTCTGGGCAGGCAGGGGGCAGGCCCCCTGAACTTCGAGCAGAAGCCATGGACAGGCCAGGCAACGCACAAATAACAAGGACTGGAGGCAATTCCCCCAACCTTGTATAAAAAACGCAAAAGCCCTCCCTGCCTACCACCGGACAGGCAGGGGGCGGGCCCCCTGGACTTCGAGCAGAAGCCCGGGACAGGCCAGGCTACGCACAAATAACAAGGACTGGGGGCAATTCCCCCAACCTTGTATAAAAAACGCAAAAACCCTCCCTACCTACCTCTGGGCAGGCAGGGGGCAGGCCCCCTGGATTTCGAGCAGAAGCCAGGGACAGGCCAGGCTACGCACAAATAACAAGGACTGGGGGCAATTCCCCCAACCTTGTATAAAAAACGCAAAAACCCTCTCTACCTACCTCTGGGCAGGCAGGGTGCAGGCCCCCTGGATTTCGAGCAGAAGCCAGGGACAGGCCAGGCTACGCACAAATAACAAGGACTGGGGGCAATTCCTCCAACCTTGTATAAAAAACGCAAAAACCCTCCCTACCTACCTCTGGGCAGGCAGGGGGCAGGCCCCCTGGATTTCGAGCAGAAGCCAGGGACAGGCTAGGCTACGCACAACTAACAAGGACTGGGGGCAACTCCCCTAAACTTGCATAAAAAACACAAAAACCCTACCCTGCCTGCCTCTGGGCAGGCAGGGGGCATGCCCCCTGAACTTCAAACAGAAGCCAGGGACAGGACAAGCCGCACCCAACCAACAGGGACTGGGGGCAGGCCTCCCAGCCTTGTATAAAAAAACGTAGATTCCCCTCCCTGCCCCCAGACGGGCAGGGGGCAAGCCCCTGGACTTCAACCAGAAGCCAAGATCAGGCCATACCCTAAGGAAGGAAAATAGCAGACTGATACAAGAAAAAACATTTCATAGCAGATCCATAGAGAATAAAATGTTTTCACAAAAAAAACACAGGGCAAAGATCCAAAGAAACTAAATATTACAGACGACTGGCCATAGCAAGGCTCAGCACAAAAAACAGAGTTATTTCAAGAAAATCTAAATATTATGAGCATCCTGGCTAGGACCAGCAGCCGCCTCAGGGGGTTTGGCTGCCCGAGCCTCGTTTTAGCAGAGTAAAGATTTCGGAAGGCCTCTTCGACAAAAACAAGGAACATCTCCCCAATCACCTCCATCACCAGCTCCAGGGAAGAGTTGGCCCCGCTCTCAAAAATTGTGTCCACCGCAGCTTCAGTCTCCTCCAAGAGGGCATCCTTTTCCTTCTTCCATTCACTCCTGGCCTGCTCAAGGATTGAATCAGCTTTAGACAAACGTTCCTCCAAATCAGCTGTTCTCCTTTTAAAGTGCTCCATCTCAGCCAGGGAAAGGGTAGCTCGCTCCATCGCCAGGCGACTCTCCTTCAGCTCAGCCTCAAACTTGGATGCTTCCCTCACAGCCTTCTCCCCTTGAAGCTTCCACCGGCCTGCCTGATTCTTCGCCTCCTCTAGCTCGCTCTCCTGCTTCGCCAGCTTATCTTTCAAATTATTTATCAAGGTTATATCCCTTTCAACCATAGCCAAACGGTCAGGAGGGGGAGCCCCGGGTGTAACAGTCAGCTCTTCATCGCTCAGGCGGCTGAGAGCCGCCAGCTCAGCAGATGCCAGCAACACCCTGGAGGTACGCTGGATATATTGAATTACTTGGTGGGAAGTCGAAGTCACAGACTTAGTAAGACGGTCGGCCAAAACAGCGCCAGAATCAGAGAGCAGGCCCGGCACGTCAACACTGCCGCCGGCAGTATAGTGAAACTCCGTGTTTTCCTCCGGAAAAAGGGTGCTCGTAATGTCACGAGAAGGGCGTTTTGTCTCAGAAGTATCAACATCAGCCTCCAAGTCCACCACAGAAGCAGTCCCTGAGGGCTCCCTATCCCTTTTCCTTCTCAGCTCCAAGGGGACACTCTCCCCAATCCCCTCGGAATTCGCGGGACGCGATCCCCGGGAAATACGAGTCCCAGCTGAAGAGTCACCCTGCCTACATCCAGGGGAAGGAGTGGCCCCTGAGGTAACCTCAGCCTCCCCATCCTGGATACTAGGGGAAGGAGTCGCCGGTATTGCTGACGGCAATCGTGGAGGAAGAGGGAGCCTCCGGCCAGCAGAGAGATCTTTTACGAGCCTCATTAAACTTTTTTCCCCTTTCTTGAAACTTGAAGGAAGGGAAGGACGCTTCGAAACAACGACAAACTCTTCGCTCAAGCCTAGCCTCTTAACCTGCTTTGTCCAACGACGAGAAGCGGAATCTGCAAGAAAAAAGGGCAGTCAGCTAAAAAAGCAGAGAGATGAAAGTCTCAGGGAAATTGCACCGGTGAAAGCCCCCCAAAACTACCTTGGAGGCTAGGGATCAGGCCCAATGGGAGCAGATATTCGTCTGTGGCTATGAGCTCCGCGTGGGGGAGCCAGAAAGCAGGGCCACAAACGCCAGACTTATCCACAACAATCTCGAACTTCTTGACTAGTTTCTCTTCTTTCTCACTCAGTTTTACCTCCAAGGCCTTCCCTCCGACGCTTGGATGATACTCTTCACGAGTCTCCATGCGGGTATGAACGTGATTCCTAAAGTGCCTAAGAATCCGCCACCCGGAAGCACTATGTACATACAAAAAATTGTTCTTCCAGTCTTTCAGGCTACTTAAAGCCGGCCAGACTAGAGCATATTTTTTCTGCCTCTGGAGGGACCAGTATCCAGGGGAACCATCTCCCCCTGATGAAGACACCATTTGCAGGCCAACCATAAAACGAAGGGCGTCAATATAAGGCCCTTCACCATGAAAAAGGCAGGTCCAAGTATAGGCTATCAGGGACCTAATGGCTGAAGCAGTCAGTTAGGCTATGGCCACATTCATCCTCCTGAAGGTCTCCTCCAGGAAGGGGTGAAGAGGGAATCGCAGGCCGAATTCCAGGCTTTTATGATAAACAGCCACACAACCATCAGGGGGCAGCACACTGTGCCCTTCTCCCCTAGAACTATGACCGTATATCCCTCCCCGAATTTATAAAACTCCTCAATCTCCCCAGCAGCATTACTTTCTAAAATTAAGTCTCGGTTCTTGGCTTCGGGGTAGGTTTTCAGAGGGATCAAGTACTTTTTCTTGTCCAGATAATAAGTTCTCCTTTTCTCCCTGGGAATAAGGGGGCCGGCAATCGTGGAGGGGTCCACCTCCAGTGCCTCATCGTCAGAATCAACGACGATGAAGGGAGCAGGTTCGGGGGATTCAGCACCATCCCCCCTTTCAAAGCGGTCCTCCTCACTGGGCCTAACCCCAGAAGAGGAAGCTAGGTCACGTCTACTCCCATCTCTACCCTCAATCCTCTCAAGCGATGGACTAAAAGAGAGAGCACGAACGCGAGACATGTTGGTTTATGAAGAAAAAGTATTGAGGAAAAGGAAAAAAGGCGAGGATTTAAGGAAAGATTCTAACCTAGAACGATGGTCGTCGCCAGGAAATGTGATAGTGGGCACTCCTCGGTCTTATGAAGTTCTCAGCAGCAAGGAGAGTTTAGAAGTATGAAAAGGGATTCAAATTTCGAAAAGATGCGAAAGAAGGAAATAAAGGGGGAGAAGGGTTTATATAAGCCCAGGCAGTTGAAGGGTTGCCCCTCCTGCACAGGCCTCCCCACAAACTGCCCCACGTGTCACGCCGCAAACTACCCACCGCTTCCCAAGAAAGGTCTCGGGAATACCAAAAAAGGTATCAAAGGGATTAAACTCCCAGTGACGTCATCCCCTTTCAAAAAAAACAACAAACAAACAACAAATAACAAACCCGCTCGGATTTTTCATTAACTTTGAAGAAAACCCGAAAAAAAGGGACAAGTTACATTCCGTACTTGGCAAAAAAAGAAAATACAAAAGGAGCCTGGATTTCCGGCTCAACGCGCCTGCACCCTGCAAGCAGGCCTAGTCATTATCTAAGTCCAAGGAATAGCCCCCAGGACTGCTCTTATCTCCTATGTCAGACCCCCAATCCCAGTCAGTGGAATTCTTGAAGAGATCGTCAGAAAGTTCGTCCTCGTCTCTGTCACACGAGCGGTCCAGACCCTCACTATCTCCAGAGTTCCGGCTGCTGACGTCCCAGTCCCTGCCAAAGGGAACTGTCTGGGAATCGTCACAAGTACCACAACCCGTTTTCTTCACTGGAGAGGAAGGGCCTGACCCCGGAGAAGAGTTTGTATCAGAACAGTCAGGGTCGAACTGTCTAGGGTGTAGCCA
Source organism: Agrostemma githago (assembly GCA_958450325.1). Classification (NCBI taxonomy): domain Eukaryota; kingdom Viridiplantae; phylum Streptophyta; class Magnoliopsida; order Caryophyllales; family Caryophyllaceae; genus Agrostemma; species Agrostemma githago. Next base: position 57,379,830 of record OY288242.1, read on the forward strand.
TGGAAAACACTCATGGCAACCCCTATCAAAACACCCTCCTCCTTGAGGGCAGCGCTTGAACCTGGGAACAGCAGGGGGCGAGGATCTTCTAAGGCGCTTGCCTGCCCTAATAGAAGCCTTCTGGACGTTCCGGCGAGGATAGGGTCGTGGATGTCGGCTGCGGCGAAGGGCCCGAAAAGCCGCTCGGGCATACCTTGGCCTCCAGAACCCCTTGAAGAGGAAGGTAACAGTGCGAACTCCATGACGAACAACAGATTTCCTGATCCAAGGCATGATTTAACTAAGAAAAGTGGAGGAATTGAGGATGTATTGTCAAAATGGCAAAGAGAGCCAGAATTTATACAAAGAGGATGAAGCATTAAATGGCATCCCAACCATCCTGGCAGGGAATGCCACCAATCGTGAAGCCATCACACTACCCGAAGATCCACCAAGCATGAGAAGTAATCATTGCTAAAAGACATCCCAACTCTTTGCATGCCCGATGCAATTAACGCTTCCTTCCTCGGGAAAGTACAAACGCATTAAATGCAATAGTAAAACCAATAAGTCAACCTCCCCTCCATCTGAGCAAAAATTGCCAGCCGGAGGGAAGCCTTGCTCCCCCCCGGCTTGCGAGGGCCAATTGATGAGGGTCGGCAGCCTGCACCGGGTCGTCCACCAGGCAAACCCCCAGGGGACAACTTCAGACAGTTGCCTGCCCGGCAGGGCGATGCGGCCTGCTCAACCCGGCCTTCACATAGCCCTTACCCGTCTGTCCTCTGGAGAAATCCCCGCAGGCAGGGCAGGGACCACCAAGGGGCCCCTCCGTCATTTCGCCTAAGGTAAATGAGAATGAGTGGATGAGGAGAAACCACTTGTCACCCCCTCATCCACCCATCGTCCTTCTACTTCCCTCTCTTGTAGGAAGGTATATATACACATATATTTCCCACTTGAGAGAGGTTGGATTTTCTCTCTCTAGACTTTCACTCCAAAACCGCCGCCTAGCTCCTCACGAACTAGGTTTCTTAAGGCATTTTCACGGACTGACTTAGGCATCGGAGAGGGTTTCTTCGGACACCTCCGAGGCCCTGTGCATTCACTGTGCAGGGAGAAGGTCACTCTCGCCGAGGAGGTCCGATCACCGGAGTGGAAAGTAGGGGAGACCGAAGGAAATTGAGCGATCGTCACATTAGAAGCATTACATCTTAGAGACCCGAATTCGTTGTCGGGTTAATTGTTTCCGATACCGGAACAGATTCCAAGTTGGGGATTTACGAGAGGCAATACTTGAGGTAGCGGAAAAAGATAATGATTCTAAAATAAGGAGTGAAGCTAAATCTCTTGTATTGAATGAGCTTGGTGACTTTGAGTTTCTACTTGCAATGGTTATCTGGTTTGAAATTCTGTATCATGTTAATTTGGTTAGCAAAGATTTACAATCAAAAGACATGGTCATTGATATTGCTATTGTAAAGATCAAAGGTTTAATAACTTTTTTTTGAACAGTTTCGTGAAAGTCGTTTTGTTAGTGCGATAGAAGAAGACAAAAAGATTGCTCTTGAAATAAATATTGATCCAGTATTTTCACAAAGACGAGAAATTCGAAGAAATAGACATTTTGATGAGAGTCGAGATGATTCCTCAGTGATTGTTAATCAGTCTTCCGAAGAACCCTTTAGATTTAATTTTTTTTGTACATTGTTGATCAAGCAATTTCTTCGTTAAAATCTAGGTTTTAACAATATAATGATTTTGAAAATATTTTTGGTTTTTTATTTTCCTCTGGTAGGCTATGTTCATTAAAAGATGACGAGTTAAAATTACAATGTACTCATCTCGAAGGTGCATTGAAGAAGGATGGGCATTCTGATGTTGATGGAATTGAACTATACATTGAACTAAACTTTTTGAGATGAGTTTTACCTTTGGAGAATATGGGACCAGTTAATCTTTTGATTTTTTTGAAGCGCTTTGGTTATTTTCCAAATGCAGTTGTTGCCTATAAAATAATTGATGGTAGGGATTTGCCGTGGGTCCCCACCAACAAGTGGATTCCAACTAAACCTAACGGGTAGCTAGGGTAAGTCGGGTCGAGTCCACGGGAACGGTAATGAGTGTCTAGACTATGGTCTGCCTAAATACAAGGCTAGGTTACCAAAACCACACAAAGAGAAATAGAAATGACAAGAATTTATTAACTAAGATGATTAGAGGGGATGAAAGCGGACTAACAATGAACTATGTATAACAAGAACTAATTGGAACACTAGAGCTAAATGAAACAAGTAAACTAGAGAAACAATAGCTAGCATGATGGAGAAAATCAAATTGGGAAAAGGTAGGGTTAGTTGGGTTCATAAGTATAGTAGGATAGTTAGGAAATCGAGGGTGCAAGCTTCACCTAGTTACTAAGGTCGGTTCGCGCTCTCGCGTCAAAGCCAAAGTCCACACTCTCGTGTCAAAGACTAAACCCGAATACACAAGAATTCAATCACAAATCAACCACACAATGAGAAGAAGAAAACTAGCATGAGAAGGATGGTCAATTCTACTCAAACAAGCAATTCAACAAACACATAGAGTGCTCAACATGTGACTAGTAACAAAGAATCCACCTTTACCCTCAATCAAGCCCTAATCATCCATAATCCACACTTAATCCCCCTACAAACCCCACAAGAGTCTACTCAACCATAATCAAACTAACAATACTACAAACAAGAGAAATCAACACAAATAACCAAACATTCATTATGAACTAACAAGAGCAATGAACAATAATCAAAGATTGAAACTTGAGTAACTAAACAAAGAACAAGAGAAAAGAGAGTACGAATATTATACCAACTACAAGAGGATGGAAAGATGAGAACTTGTATTAAAAGAACACCCAAAAATCTTCACCCAATGTTGTCAAGATTGAATGAATTCTTCAAGAGATCCTTAATACAAGATTAACTATCTAGATTAAGCTAGGATTAACAAAGATTAAGAAAAGATTAATCTAAACTAAGCTAGGGATGAATAGAGTCTAATTAAGGTTTAGAATAATGTAGAGGAGTCTAAGCTGCTTAAACAATACAAAGGAAGAGTATTTATAAGGGTTCAAGAGCAAAGGAATTGAAAAGAAGTGACGCGGGTCTTCAGGTGGCCAATCTCGGTCGAGATGAGATGATCTCGGTCGAGATGGGACCCATCTTGGTCGAGCTTGGATGATCTCGGTCGAGATCACTGGTCAGTGGCCTGTCTTCGCTTGTACTCTTCATCCCGGTCGAGATGGCCCTCATCCCGACCGGGATGGGTCTTGTAGGCCTCAAATATGATCTCATAGGTCCCTACTTGCTTCTCATGGGCTTCTCATTGATTCTCGGTTCTCGGGATCGAGTCTAAGGGGCTCGGGAATGGGTCCCAAGGGCTCGGGATCGAGTCTAAGCTACCGAGTGATCGTTGCTTCTCTTCGTTGGTTTCAAATGTGCCGGAAACGAGTCGGAATCGTTCCACCTCTCCCAGATTAGTCTTAGGAACCTAAAACAAACTAGAAGAAGCATAAGTAGCCTCAAAACCGCTCGAAAGAGCGATTTCACAAGAGAAACCGGGACCAAAACACAAGGAATAAGCACTACAAGACACACTTATCAACTCCCCCACACTTAACCCTTACTCGCCCTCGAGTAAGCACAAACTAACTACTAAACTAAAAGAAACTAGTCTACTAATCGAGCGGGTCTTAGCGCACCCTACGCCCTTTCAACTCACGCGAGAACACTTAAAGGAAAAGTGCTCTCCGCAAGGCAAGTGAGGTCTTGCGACAAAACTGTGGATACAACCGAACAAGAAAACACATAAACACACAAACAAACAAACACCAAACGGTTGCATCCAAGAAGAAACAAATACCCTTCCCTCCACAAAGCGGTGAAATAGAAACCGGTTAAGGACTCAAGGCAAGTGACAACGTTCCCAAACTAATAACACAAATCGAAGTGGACGAAACCCTAATAGTATGACGACAAAGCAACAAAAACGTTGGTAACTTACCTAGGTTCCTCCTAACCTTCTAAGAACGTACCACGGGACGATAGACGGGATGGAAAAAGGATGAACCACGGAGTTAGTCGACACTGTAGGTAAGTGAAGCCTCGCCCTCTTTAGCAATGAGCCAAGAGGGTCGTCCCATGCCCAAAATCGCTCAACTAGTCCAAGTAAAAAGGTGGATAAGGTTGCAAAATGAGGGAAGTCCGACTATTTACCGCTATCATCCTTCCTAGGGACTCGGTCCTTTGGTAGGCTCTTCACGGTAATAGCTGGAAAAAGGCTTATTTTTTTAGGGGTGAGTATTCTTTTTGTGAGGGGATTTTCTTTGGCATCCTTTTCTTTTGCATTTGGCTTTTGAGTTTCTATGCCACTTCTTTTTTTTCTTTTGTATTTTGTTTTTCCTTTGTTGTGCCTTTTCTTTTTCTTCTTTCTTTTCTTTTCTTTCTTTCTTTTTTTCTTTCTTTTTCTTTCTTTCTTTTCCTTTCTTTCTTTTTTTTCTTTTTTTCTTTCTTGCAACTTATTTGTGGAAATGTGTAGGAGGTAGGAGAAATGGGTGAGTCGGGGAGCGTCCTTCCCATCAGACCCACAAAAAGAGGGAAAAACTTGGACAAATCAAACAACTTCGAACATGGTCACCTAAGGGATGGGACTCGGCAACCAAGGCCTTTTCACTCCATGGGTGGTCATAATGGTCAAAATGCAAATCCCGTAGTAAATCCCTAGTAGACTAGGTGGACTCAAGGTAAGAAACCAACGAAATCATTGATTTAAAGTCATTCTACTAGACTAAAGTCCAAAACTCGATTCACATTACTAGAAAGGGAAAGTAAACACTCGCGCATTAGCCTCAAAACCGGGTTTTCGAAAACCTTTTATTACACACTAGACACAACTAGACAAGACAACACAAGGACACAACAAAACGGAAGGAAAAGAGACAAACACAACAAAAAAAACAAAACAAGGGAAAAGAGAACAAGCACATAAAGAAAACAATCACCACCCCAAAACTTCCAAACAAGTCACCACATCAACCTCAAACTTTACAAAGCTCCACCCGAGCACACCATCACAAATCTTCTCCTAACTCCACATAAAAGGGAAAAAGGAGAAAGAATTTAAGGGGTATTACAGGATGTCTTGAGCCTTTCGAAACTCGCGGTGATCAAGGAACCTACAAGGAGATGGGGAGGTGAAACATACAATACAACAAAAATACGACACAACGACACAAAAAGACACAAAGGAAAATCTTTTTGGTTTTTTTATGAAATTTTTCAAATTTGTAGGGGTTTTTAAGATTTTTTCGAAAAAATTACGAAAATAAAACTAAACTAGTCCTAAGATATCGCTCCCCCACACTTAAACCGAGCAATGTCCTCATGCTCGATCTGTAGTGTGTGCGGAGACACTAAAAAGAAAAGAAAAAGGGAAAATAAAGCTAAAAAAGAAACAAATGAAAGTGAAGAAAGGGTAGAATGCGTCCGGCCAGGGTGTAGTCAAGTCACTAATGGTCGAGACAAGAAAAGATATGGATGGGGGAAGAAATAAAAAGAAGAAAATAAAAGGAAATAGGAGGGGAGGGCTAGGTGTAATCAAGTCATCTAGCCCGGATTCCGCCTAAATCCGACTAAATCCTACCAAAAAGAAAATAAAATAAGGAAAAAGTGAAATTACTTGCCAATTTGGATTTTTTGAAATGACTCTCGATGTAGTCATGTCATCGAGAGTCGGGAGCAATGACTACCAAGGCCCCGAGGGCCACTAAGACACCAAATACATAAAGGGAAGGGAAACAAACGAATAAAGACTAGCAATAAAAGACGGAAAAGAAGAAAAGTCGCCTACCAACCGGTTAGCAACTCACTAACTCCATCGTCTCAATGATCAATAACGGCACAATGCTTGTCTTCATCATCGATACTCCTCTTCATGCTCAATGTAATCGCGCGGTAGAAGCTCTAGGCTTGCATTGGTGTAATGAGGGTGGGTTTTGAGGTTAAACTCGGTGTATAGTGAAGAGAATATGAGATGAAGGTGTATATATGAAGTATAGGGGTCACATGATAGTTGCATGGGTAGGTAGGGAGGTTGAGAGGGGGTATAAAGTGGTTGGGTGGGCTCAAGTGACGAAGAGAAGGCAAAAAGAGGAGGCTAAAACCCATCCCGGTCAAGATGGTCCCATCTCGGTCGGGATGGTCCCTTCCCGGCCGAGATGGTCCTCTTCTCGGTCGGGATGGGCAGTCAATAGCTCCAGGTTCCACGCACACTTCATCTCGGCCGAGATGAAACCCTTCCCGGCCGGGATGACTCTTCTAGGCCTTCAATCCTCTTGATAGCTCCACCAACAAGTCAACTAATACCTCGGGATCTCGAATCCCGTCCCCAAAAGCTCACGAAAAGCTCAAAAACCGACTTCCTTGCCCAAGATCCGAGCTTCTATCATCAACCACTCCTCTCTAATCTTCATCTTCACTAAAAACCTATCAAATAAACTCAGTAAACACTATCAAATATCCCTCTCTCACATCGCTTATCAAAATATCAAATTACCAAAATTCCACAAACACACAAAAGAATACGAAAAAGGAGATATATACAACGAGACGGTTCTTTTGGAACTCCGTCAAACCAAGGATGGTGGGTTCTTCAATCATTTTTCAACAACATTGTAGACAACTCCATCGCCATCAAGAGCACGGAGTAACAAATCAAAGGCTCGGGAGAAATCTTCAATCAAGCTCGTGGAGTACCAATCCATACTCCAAGGATCTTCGCAACCTTGCCTTGACGTTCCCGGGGTATCCCGATCTACTAAGTTCAACGGCTTGAACTTGTACTTGCGATCCTTCGGTATATACCCAAACGTCCACTCATCTTCACAAGGCCTCAAGGGAGGCTCAACTTTCTTCTTACCAACCGGCTTATCTTCACTCACACCATACGGGCATTCATCCGCCCCAAGCTCGGAATCATCATCTTCAATTCCACCCAAGTTGTCTTTCAAGCTTTCACCCGACTCATTCCCTAGATCGATGTCTTTCATGGCGTGGATCATATTACACGATTCTTCATTTGTAGGCGAGGTGTTGCCTTGGAGGTCAAACACGAGTTTCTCGTCACCTAGCTCAAAGGTGATCCTACCATTCTTTACATCAATCATTGCACCGGCGGTATGTAGAAACGGGCGCCCTAGGATAATAGGAGTGATAGCATCCTCCGGCATATCAAGCACGAGAAAGTCAACCAGAATGAAGAATTTCCCTATTCTTAATGGCACATCCTCTAACATTCCTAATGGTCGATTTAGCGAACGATCGGCCATTTGGAGTGTAATAGAGGTACACTTGAGCTCTTTCATCCCAAGTCACTCACAAATAGAATAAGGGAGAATGCTCACACTCGCCCCCAAATCACATAACGCCCTTTCAATCTTCAAGTTCTCTATGGTGCACGGAATTGAGAAACTACCCGGATCCTTCAATTTAGGAAGTGTAGAGCCTTGAATGAGCTCGCTCACCTCTCTTGTGAATGCATGGTCTCTTCCTTGTCCACGGATCTCTTCCTAGCCAAGATTTCTCTCGTAAACTTTCCATAGGCCGGGACTTGGGTAATTAACTCGGTGAAAAGGATGCTCACATCCAACTTCTTCACAATATCAAGGAACTTGTCATATTGAACATCCACCTTTGTCTTCATTTGCCTTGTTGGAAAAGGCAACTTGATATGTATCTTGTCTTGCTCATTAGGTTTGGACTTTTCAATTGACATTTTCTTTTTTCCCCTGTCTTCTTTTTGAGGTGAAGGAAGTATGTCTTCAATAGGTTTTTCAACCTCCCACAAGACTTGCTCCTCCATGAGATTTCCCCAACCTTCATTGTCTTGAGATGGAGATACAACTTCTTTCATGGCTTGTTGCTCACTAGGAAACAAGGGAAATCATAGGATGCACCGCTCCTCAAGGTGATGGCATTCACATGTTCAAACTTCGTCGGTACACCTTAGCTTGAGGAGGTAGTTGACCCTTTTGTCTTGAAGAACTACCCGAAACTACTTGAGCTAGTTGGGTTTCAAGCATTTTCACATGCGTATCTCTTGCCTTGTTTTCCATTTGAAGGTTAGTATAGAATTCATGTTGAGCTTTTTGCATCTCCAATTGGCTTCTTTGAATATCCAAAATTACCTTTTGCATCTCCGGATCTCGAGGTGGGGATTGTTGATTGTGTGGGGTATTGGTAATGGCTAGGGGAATGCCATAATCATGAATTGGAGACCGGCTTCTTTCCTTGTTTTCTTGTTGAGTATTTTGGGACCCTTGTTGTTGTTGAAAGTTCCCTTGGAACCCTTGAGAGTTGCCTTGATTATGATTGTGGTAACCTTGGTTGTTACTTTGATATCCTTGAGAATGTTGGTTTCCTTGGAAACCACCTTGATGATTGAAGTTCCCTTGATTATGGAACCCTTGATTGTTGTTGAAGGCACCTTGGTTATGTTGTTGGAAGTTGTTAAAAGGCCTTTGATTGCCTTGATAACCTTGGAAACCTTGATTGTTGTCCCTTAAGGGAGGAGGAACATAGGGTACACGGTATTGTTGTTGAGCTTGTTGTTGGGAAGCTTGGAACATGTTAGAATTTGGGACATTTTGAGCCTTGAAGTTAGAGTATGTGGCACCTTGCTTGTATGCTTGAAAAACATTTACTTGCTCTATGCTACTTCGACAATGTAAAGGCTCATGTCCATATATTCCACAAATCTCGCATATCCCATAATAAGATGTAGAAAGAATCACTCTCATAGCATTAATTTGATGGATCGATTGTTGATTGGAGGAACTTGGGCTTTGACCTTGATTAAAATGATTTTGGAGCTTCTTGTCAATATTATCCATGTGTGTCTTCAATTGTGCTCCAAGGTCGGCACTTAATTGTGTAATGGCATCAATCTCATGCCTTCCCCCTCTACTTTCCTTCCTTGGCCTTGAGTATTGAGAGTTATGGACCACCATTTCTTCGATCCTTGACCAAGTTTGGTCATCATCTACCTCCGTGAACCTTCCATTGGAGCCCATATTGAGTATGGCTCTTGAGGCCTCATATAGACCGTTCCAAAATTGTTGGACTAAGAACCATTGTGAAAGTCCATGGTGGGGGCACGATCTAACCAAAGCCTTGAACCGTTCCCATGCTTCATAAAGGCTCTCTTCATCCCGTTGTTGGAAACCGGTGATAGAGGCCCTTAACAAATTCGTCTTTTCCGGAGGGTAAAACTTTTGGTAGAACGCCAATGCAAGTTTCTTCCAAGTATCAATCCCCATGGTTGCCCTATCGAGACTCTTGATCCATTGCTTCGCTTTTCTAATGAGAGAGAACGGGAAAAGTACCCAACGAATTTGATCTTGAGTAACCCCGGGTTGAGATATAGCGTCACAATAATCGGAGAAGGTCTTCATGTGTTGATGCGGGTCTTCGGTGGGCAAACCACTAAATTGATTTCTTTCTACAAGTTGGATGAATTGTGTCTTTGCCACAAAATTTCCGGCATAAGCGGCTGGTAAAGTGCTCGGTCCGGGCAAGACAACCTCCGTGAATGTAGAATGAGATGAGAATTTGGCATTGTTGGATGTAAGGGAGATGATGGTGTAGATGGTGTTGATGTTGATGTTGATGGAGAACTAGCTTGAGAAGAGTGGTTAGAAGAAGTACCAAAGGGATTGATGAAGGTCCCTTCGGTATTGCCTTGAGGTTGCTCGTTCAAGTCAAATCCTTGAGCTTGCTCTTCAATGGTATTGCTAGTACCCGGTTGAGAATTTCTAACCCGATCAATCGTCCATTGGCGAAAGGCTCTAAAGAGTCTCTCCGGCTCTGAATTGAAGAGAAAGAAGTCGTCTCTCCTCCTAGGCATGCACTACACACTTGGAACAAACGTGAGAACACCTAGTGCTTTATGGGCACTAGGCAAAGACAATAAACAAACATAACCCAAGACAAAGAGAAGAGAAAGCTATAAAAACTAAGAAAAATACTACAAAATATGCACAAGGGATAGAAAAAGAACACAAGAGGGGTAACTAAGTCAAGTTAATAAGCAAACTAAGTCTAAACATGCACCGTCCCCGGCAACGGTGTCAAATTAGAAGTTAATAAGCAAACTAAGCAAATTAATTTATTAAATGAATATATAAATCTCGATTATTATACTAAAATACGATTTTAAGTTAAAAATTAGAAATTAACGAAATATGACGAAAATATGAAATTGATATTATTTAGTTACTAGTGTCACGATAACCAACAAAATATTATAACGATCGTAAATAATAAAATTACTAACGATTTATAAAACGATATCGAAAACTTGTAAAATATTTTCAGGGCATACGATTTAAAATTAATATAATTAGCAATAACATATAGCTAAAATTAGAAAATCGAAGTTAAAATATTTACTACATACTACTACTCAAACATACGATATAAAATCGAGTAACGTCCTAAAGTTACCTTGAGTCGATATCCAAAACGAACACGTACTCGTCCTTGATTAGTCCGAGCTCCAAATCGTTAGTAATGTCTTTAAGCTCCGAGTTGTAGAATCGATAGTCTTCTCTATCAGGCCTCAGCACGAAAATCGAGTAGACAAAATAAAAGAATGAGATAAGGGTATTCGACACAAGACAGAAGGGAATTGACGTGACAAATAGAGACCCTAAGGCTGAACTTGATAAGACAATAACGGACTGAAATATTCAACAAAACGGAAATGTCGTAGCAGCAGCAAAATCCAGACGGGAGAAGTGTCAGTGACATAAAACCGGGAAGACGAAGGAGACACGGAGTCATTAATCGGAGGATGATAAGAGAAATAAGAACACAAAGGGGACCGAAAAAATGCCAAGACAGGTCTCAAGACACAAAACAAACGAGAATAAAAGTAGAACGAAGAAGAAGAAAAGAAAGACACGAAGGACATAACATACAGTACAGCAGCAGTACGGAACGAGGAAGAAAAAGAAAAGAAGACGGAGAGGAAAACGATAATTGTACAGCAGCAATACCGACACGAACAGCAGCAGGGAAACAAAATGAAATAAGAAAGAGAAGAGGACGAGAAAAAGAAACGAAAACAGCGGTATCGAGCCAAGAAAAGAAGACAGAGTTGAAGGAATCCGAGAATAAGAACCAACAACAAGGACAATAATCAAATAAAAATTAGTAGCAGACAGTCACGCATCAACACCAACGAACGTGACCGCAACTAAACGAGACAGCAGCGGCAAAAATGAATAGCAACAAGAGTGGACAACAAATATGAAAAGCAACGGGGAACAGAATAGACAGTAACATCAGCATAAACGCAACAGCAACAGCGAACTGAACAAAGATAGCATCCGCAAAAACGCAACAGCAACAGCGAACTGAACAGACATAGCATCAGCAGAAATGCAACAGCAACAGCAAACTGAACAGACATAGCATCAGCAGAAACGCAACAGCAGCAGAAGCACGCAAGAACAGTTGCATTAGAACGCAGGAACAGCAGTAAAATGCAGCGAAGAGGAAGAAGAAAAGGGAGGAGAAGAAAAGGGTGCTACCTCGACAAACAGCAGCAACAAAGGCAACAGAACAGCATACAACAATGGTAGCAACAGCGAGCATAGCAGCGGCAGCGGCAGAGGGGGGTCAATTGTTCGAAAAGAAACAAGAAAACGAAGGGAACATGTGAAGGATGAAGGCAGAATGATGGAGAAGCGAACCAAGAAGAAGAAGGGAACTAAAGAAAGGGGATATGCCGAGAAAAACAAAGAAAGCAGCGAGAACAAAACAAAAAGAAGAGGGGTAGTATACGTTGAACAAAGTGGGAAGACAAGAAGGTGAAAACAAGAGAAAAAAAAAGAATAAGGGGAGGTGAACTGGAAGTAAGGGGAAGCGGTGGATGCTGAGGGGTTGAAAGATCATTAAACAAGTGGGCTAAATGTTGAAAGGATTAATTAAATGAATCAGTTCGGAAATACGAATTAAACGAATTCCGTAACGATAAGTTGACTGACCCACGAATCGGGTTAAAACGAGTTAATAAAATTAAAAATAATCAGACTGTCAAATAAAATGAGTAGATAAAATACTCAAGACGAAAACAAAGCTGATAGAAATAAATAATTAGACGATCAAATAGTATTTCCCGAAAAAAAATAATAAATTTTCGATAAAGTGAATTAATTTGGTTTCTCGAGGAAATGTAATAAATGTTTTGACGAAACTTAATATAAATGAACTTCGAGTCGAAAATAAAAATTCGGGCTTAAATATAAATAAATAAATAAGAATTAGAATTTAAATCGTCGAAATGGATTTTCGATAAGAATTAAATTAATTGTATAAAATAAATCAAAACAGAAATAAAAATACGTTTTAAATATAAGAGAGTTTCCGAGACAAATAGAATTTTAGGAGTTTGAAAAGATTAAACGATAAATTCGTTTTATAATAAAATTAAGAATTACGAGTTAAATCGTAAACATAAAAATATGAACAAAATTTTAATTTAATTTAATTTATAAAATCAGGGGTGTTACAATCTTCCCCACTAAAAAGAAGTTTCGTCCTCGAAACTAACAAAAACATAATAATAGAATGAAAACAAGGTTACATCACCTGAACAAAAGGAGAATGCTTAACTCGTATCACAATCTCGGTTTTAAAGTGTTTACAATTTCAAAAGTGATATGAAATCGAAATCGAAGACAAAATTTATTTCAAGAAAATTTGGGCTCGGTTCCCAAAGTTTAAAATCATTAAAACAATAGAATTGCAATTTTAAAAAAAAATTATTTTATAAAATAATGACAATAAATAATATTTGTAAACAACCTCGAGGGGAGAGTACCCAATTATTTTCAAAGCAACAGTAAAACGTTTTGATTAAGAAATTCGACATTTGTTTTACAACCAAACAAAAATTTGAGAAATCAAGTTTTATAGTTAGTAAAAATCGAACCACTTGTCAAACATTTTCGATAACAGATTTAAAGTCTATCGACAATAAAACAAAAACTTTGACATACGAAGTTTTTCGAACATGTTAAATCGTTTTACATAATAATCTTATAAAAGCCAAAATATTTGCAATTATGAAAGTTTTCGTAAAATTTAAACACGCTTGAAAGTTGAAATTGGAAACAATTTCGAAATACTTTAAAATAAATCATTAAGGCATTTTGAAACATGACTAAATATATGTTATCAACCAAAACGAAAACGAGAACGAAATTTTGAAATTTATAACTCAAATGTTAAAACTTTACGATGGCCCAAAATTTTAAGATAGTTAAACTTTTCATAACATAGGTTCGGGGAAAAGGTAAACGGATGAATAGAGTCAGAGTCAACGACAAATCGAAACAGAAATTTTCAAACCCGATAAGGAAGTCAAAGGGATTAGCCGAAGAAGGAGTAGCTGAATTTAAGAAAAGCTAAGGGGAGGAACGAAGTTGAGAGTCAATAGAGCTCTCAAGGATTATAGAATAAATTAATCATCTCGAGATTCCCGGCACGACTCCCACAACACGGGTTCCTAATTTCCCTCAAATACCTTAAGTCCAATATTAGGCGCTAGGTGGTACTACTCAGTCACACTCTTCAAAAAATGTCTTACGTGATTATCCCATCTTTCGACGACACGATACTAATCCACAAATGCTTTAGAATCTAATTTCATTAGTTAAGATTCCACGGTCAACAAAACATACCCAAACTCGTAATCGCTAAGGCTCATAAATCCAAAGCTCATAAGGTTTGAACTCGAGGTATACTCCAAATTTCTCGAGTAAGGAACACTAAATAAAATCCACCAATTAACAATGCTCGGGTACGAAAACCTCAAAAATGGTCACCAACCTGTTTATAATAGCACAAGTACAGAGGTTGGGAAAGTACAATAAATCCTCAGACACGCTCAAACCTATAGATACTCACATCTTCAAAACACGTCTTTCGACTAAGGTTTCTGAGAATTCCACCAAGGTTCATATCGTACCATCAAATCCAATTTTTTCTTTTTATTAACTCGACGAAACCACAATCTCGTTGGTCTAAGGGTTCTGAACTATAAATCCATCAAGATGATTCGCATTAAGTATTCCTCAAAACAACGCGATAAATCCAACCTTTAATTGTACAATGTGTTTCTCTTCTTCAAGGTTAACAACACTTTATCCAAGTTAGATCACTCAACTCCAAAGTTCATAGGTTACAACTTCACACAACGATCAACGATCTAATCCTTAAGAAATACGGGTAATCTATGTCAACCAAAATTTCTAACAACATTAATGAAACCTTCAATGGTACCACAACACTCAGGCTAACACTTTAAACAATACTCTATGATCCCAAATATTCACGATGCATCCATCAAATAAGCATTAGGTAAGAATCCCAAAGTGATATTATCAGTTGCACTCAATTCGGTTCAAGGCTAGGTGCTAAGTATCCATCAAATATAATATACTCTTACTACTCCAAAAGATTATTCAACTTTAAGTACTCCAAACTAATCAAAGTAACCTATAACCCAATGTTCAGTGCCTAAGGTATCATCCTAATTCCCATAATCAACAATTTGCCATTCAAAACAATCCTCAAGAATTTATTACTTGCTTAGAAGGTAGGGTAGACTCACAATCCTCAAACAAGGTAACAAGGGTTTACTAAACCTCAAACATCTATAACACGGGGTTCAGTAAGACAGAAACCGGTCTAACCAAAAAATCTCAAGAGAAGGATGGTAAAATAGAAGAATAAATCAAAGATTGATCACAAGAATGAAGACGAGGATATATAAGAGAAGAATTATAAGAAGCAGAAGCAGAAGCAGGAAGAAAAGAATCAATGATTCTAGAAGATAAAGACCTAAAACGAGAAGGAAAAGTTCGGACCTCTAAGGTTCACGAGGGAACTAAAAGGATTACTTCATCTTCTTGCAGAGGAACGAGCACGGAAGTCTCGGGTCGCTCGATCTGGATCTACGGCAACATCATGGAACAGGAATCCACTCTTGATCGTCTGGCCTGTAGCTGGAGCAAACTAAATCGGAACTGCAAAGTCACCAATGACATCTTTCTTGGAGCACCAAGTTGTCCACTCGAGCCAGCAGGCGTTTAAGAGTTCTAAGTAGGTCTTGTCCCGATCAGGAGCAGCATCTCGTCAGCATCTTGCTCATTCACACTCTTCCAAACAAAAGCAACAAATATTCAATGCTAATCATTGAGTTACAAGAATATATAAACCTAACAGTTAAGTCCATATTTTGTTTCTACCCATCTCTCACTAATATTTCTTTAATGTTCAAACCATTTAATGGTATTTTTCCTAGAATCAGGTGTAAGCGTCGGGAGCAACAATGCTCTGATACCAACTGTAATCCCCTAGAAATTCTAACGCGATACAGTGGCGGAAACACTGTAGAGTCGGGATTAAAAACACACTGACAAATTATATCTTATTAAAAGAAATGGTAAGTCAATACAAATGCCTCTTTTTACAAAAGGGCTAAAAGGAAATTCTCCAAATAGGGTTATACAAATCCATAAATCGTGAATGAAGAAAGAGTAGGACCCACGCTACTCGCTAGCTCACACCCAAAACCCAGCAGCAAATACCTATCATGTTATAAACATAACAGTCACGTCAGTGGGGAGTAACTCGGACGTTCTCCCAGCCATAATATATCATATGGAAAAATAATAGTATTATTATATCAAAATATTTAAAAAGAGAAAACATTAAAACGATATAATAAAAATAAGTTTTCACGGAAAACTTAAAATATTGGAACAATAAAATCAGAACAAGCTTTCAGAAGAAAACTCAAATATTTGTCAACCTGCAAATCAAAAATGTATTGATAATAATAAAAATATTCAAAATGGCGTTATGGATAGGATTAGTGTCGACGGCTAGACTTTCACTAGGAGAATACTGATACTAGCTTCGAGAACTTAGTTCAAACAAATCAAACCTCGATCTCTAACTAGGCTACTCAACCATAATAGGACAGCGACTTATAAATGCGTGGCCCTAGTTTAAGATAATATGCACACCCCTCCCGAGCACCATAAATACTCAGTTCAACCCGACGGCGTCTTACACTGCGAGGCACGAGTTTAAGGTCAAAATGTACACACACTCCCGAACACCATATATGCTCGGTTCAACAACCAGGGTGCCCCATAAAGACACACTAGCCTTATAGTTGATGGCAGAAACGTAACCCCCAGAATATATTACTCTAACCCCACACTTGTCTTTATTCCATAACTCCAAAACAGCCATTATCGATAAATACAAGAGATATAATCAATATAAATAATACGAGGACAAAGGGAATAAACATTTTATATTAAAAAGGAAAACTTTCTATAAATAGAAACTTACTATTTTTAAAAACTTACTTAAAATAGAAATTGTGTTATAGAAAATACGTAAGTTATTAAAAATACGTGAAACGTATAAAAATAGCATTTCTACCGAAATTAACATTTTATTATTATCGTCGTTATCGTAACTTTAATATATTTCTAAATTCGTTGCTCAGAATATATATAATAAGTCAATATATATTATTTTATAAATAATTAGGAAATCGAGTTAAAATTATAAATTTTAGAAAAGAGATGTTTTAAGAAAATCGATATTAAAATTAATTGAGTCAACGAGTTTTACAAATGAAATGAGATTTATAAAGATTTCGAATTAATTTTTAACAGATAGCTTTTATTAATAAATAATACGGATTTTACTAAAAATAGACAGTTGGAAACAAATGAGAAATTATTAGTGAAAATAGTCTCGACTAAAAATATATTTCAAACAAAACGACTATCTTCTAATTTATTAGTATAAATCGAAAAATGAAAATTAATTTATTAAATGAATATATAAATCTCGATTATTATACTAAAATACGATTTTAAGTTAAAAATTAGAAATTAACGAAATATGACGAAAATATGAAATTGATATTATTTAGTTACTAGTGTCACGATAACCAACAAAATATTATAACGATCGTAAATAATAAAATTACTAACGATTTATAAAACGATATCGAAAACTTGTAAAATATTTTCAAGGCATACGATTTAAAATTAATATAATTAGCAATAACATATAGCTAAAATTAGAAAACCGAAGTTATAATATTTACTACATACTACTACTCAAACATACGATATAAAATCGAGTAACGTCCTAAAGTTACCTTGAGTCGATATCCAAAACGAACACGTACTCGTCCTTGATTAGTCCGAGCTCCAAATCGTTAGTAATGTCTTTAAGCTCCGAGTTGTAGAATCGATAGTCTTCTCTATCAGGCCTCAGCACGAAAATCGAGTAGACAAAATAAAAGAATGAGATAAGGGTATTCGACACAAGACAGAAGGGAATTGACGTGACAAATAGAGACCCTAAGGCTGAACTTGATAAGACAATAACGGACTGAAATATTCAACAAAACGGAAATGTCGTAGCAGCAGATAAATCCAGACGGGAGAAGTGTCAGTGACATAAAACCGGGAAGACGAAGGAGACACGGAGTCATTAATCGGAGGATGATAAGAGCAATAAGAACACAAAGGGGACCGAAAAAATGCCAGGACAGGTCTCAAGACACAAAACAAACGAGAATAAAAGTAGAACGAAGAAGAAGAAAAGAAAGACACGAAGGACATAACATACAGTACAGCAGCAGTACGGAACGAGGAAGAAAATGAAAAGAAGACGGAGAGGAAAACGATAATTGTACAGCAGCAATACCGACACGAACAGCAGCAGGGAAACAAAATGAAATAAGAAAGAGAAGAGGACGAGAAAAAGAAACGAAAACAGCGGTATCGAGCCAAGTAAAGAAGACAGAGTTGAAGAAATCCGAGAATAAGAACCAACAACAAGGACAATAATCAAATAAAAATTAGTAGCAGACAGTCACGCATCAACAGCAACGAACGTGACCGCAACTAAACGAGACAGCAGCGGCAAAAATGAATAGCAACAAGAGTGGACAACAAATATGAAAAGCAACGGGGAACAGAATAGACAGTAACATCAGCATAAACGCAACAGCAACAGCGAACTGAACAAAGATAGCATCCGCAGAAACGCAACAGCAACAGCGAACTGAACAGACATAGCATCAGCAGAAATGCAACAGCAACAGCAAACTGAACAGACATAGCATCATCAGAAACGCAACAGCAGCAGAAGCACGCAAGAACAGCTGCATTAGAACGCAGGAACAGCAGTAAAATGCAGCGAAGAGGAAGAAGAAGAGGGAGGAGAAGAACAGGGTGCTACCTCGACAAACAGCAGCAACAAAGGCAACAGAACATCATACAACAATGGTAGCAACAGCGAGCATAGCAGCGGCAGCGGCAGAGGGGGGTCAATTGTTCGAAAAGAAACAAGAAAACGAAGGGAAGATGTGAAGGATGAAGGCAGAATGATGGAGAAGCGAACCAAGAAGAAGAAGGGAACTAAAGGAAGGGGATATGCCGAGAAAATCAAAGAAAGCAGCGAGAACAAAACAAAAAGAAGAGGGGTAGTATACGTTGAACAAAGTGGGAAGACAAGAAGGTGAAAACAAGAGAAAAAAAAAATGAATAAGGGGAGGTGAACTGGAAGTAAGGAGAAGCGGTGGATGCTGAGGGGTTGAAAGATCATTAAACAAGTGGGCTAAATGTTGAAAGGATTAATTAAATGAATCAGTTCGGAAATACGAATTAAACGAATTCCGTAACGATAAGTTGACTGACCCACGAATCGGGTTAAAACGAGTTAATAAAATTAAAAATAATCGGACCGTCAAATAAAATGAGTAGATAAAATACTCAAGACGAAAACAAAGCTGATGGAAATAAATAATTAGACGATCAAATAGTATTTCCCGAAAAAAAATAATAAATTTTCGATAAAGTGAATTAATTTGGTTTCTCGAGGAAATGTAATAAATGTTTTGACGAAACTTAATATAAATGAACTTCGAGTCGAAAATAAAAATTCGGGCTTAAATATAAATAAATAAATAAGAATTAGAATTTAAATCGTCGAAATGGATTTTCGATAAGAATTAAATTAATTGTATAAAATAAATCAAAACAGAAATAAAAATACGTTTTAAATATAAGAGAGTTTCCGAGACAAATAGAATTTTAGGAGTTTGAAAAGACTAAACGATAAATTCGTTTTATAATAAAATTAAGAATTACGAGTTAAATCGTAAACATAAAAATATGAACAAAATTTTAATTTAATTTAATTTATAAAATCTGGGGTGTTACACCAAGGATCTTCGCAACCTTGCCTTGACGTTCCCGGGGTATCCCGATCTACTAAGTTCAACGGCTTGAACTTGTACTTGCGATCCTTCGGTATATACCCAAACGTCCACTCATCTTCACAAGGCCTCAAGGGAGGCTCAACTTTCTTCTTACCAACCGGCTTATCTTCACTCACACCATACGGGCATTCATCCGCCCCAAGCTCGGAATCATCATCTTCAATTCCACCCAAGTTGTCTTTCAAGCTTTCACCTGACTCATTCCCTAGATCGATGTCTTTCATGGCGTGGATCATATTACATGATTCTTCATTTGTAGGCGAGGTGTTGCCTTGGAGGTCAAACACGGTTTCTCGTCACCTAGCTCAAAGGTGATCCTACCATTCTTTACATCAATCATTGCACCGGCGGTATGTAGAAACGGGCGCCCTAGGATAATAGGAGTGATACCATCCTCCGGCATATCAAGCACGAGAAAGTCAACCAGAATGAAGAATTTCCCTATTCTTAATGGCACATCCTCTAACATTCCTAATGGTCGATTTAGCGAACGATCGGCCATTTGGAGTGTAATAGAGGTACACTTGAGCTCTTTCATCCCAAGTCGCTCACAAATAGAATAAGGGAGAATGCTCACACTCGCCCCCAAATCACATAACGCCCTTTCAATCTTCAAGTTCCCTATGGTGCACGGGATTGAGAAACTACCCGGATCCTTCAATTTAGGAAGTGTAGAGCCTTGAATGAGCTCGCTCACCTCTCTTGTGAATGCATGGTCTCTTCCTTGTCCACGGATCTCTTCCTAGCCAAGATTTCTCTCGTAAACTTTCCATAGGCCGGGACTTGGGTAATTAACTCGGTGAAAAGGATGCTCACATCCAACTTCTTCACAATATCAAGGAACTTGTCATATTGAACATCCACCTTTGTCTTCATTTGCCTTGTTGGGAAAGGCAACTTGATATGTATCTTGTCTTGCTCATTAGGTTTGGACTTTTCAATTGACATTTTCTTTTTTCCCCTGTCTTCTTTTTGAGGTGAAGGAAATTTGTCTTCAATAGGTTTTTCAACCTCCCACAAGACTTGCTCCTCCATGAGATTTCCCCAACCTTCATTGTCTTGAGATGGAGATACAACTTCTTTCATGGCTTGTTGCTCACTAGGAAACAAGGGAGAATCATAGGATGCACCGCTCCTCAAGGTGATGGCATTCACATGTTCAAACTTCGTCGGTACACCTTAGCTTGAGGAGGTAGTTGACCCTTTTGTCTTGAAGAACTACCCGAAACTACTTGAGCTAGTTGGGTTTCAAGCATTTTCACATGCGTATCTCTTGCCTTGTTTTCCATTTGAAGGTTAGTATAGAATTCATGTTGAGCTTTTTGCATCTCCAATTGGCTTCTTTGAATATCCAAAATTACCTTTTGCATCTTCGGATCTCGAGGTGGGGATTGTTGATTGTGTGGGGTATTGGTAATGGCTAGGGGAATGCCATAATCATGAATTGGAGACCGGCTTCTTTCCTTGTTTTCTTGTTGAGTATTTTGGGACCCTTGTTGTTGTTGAAAGTTCCCTTGGAACCCTTGAGAGTTGCCTTGATTATGATTGTGGTAACCTTGGTTGTTGCTTTGATATCCTTGAGAATGTTGGTTTCCTTGGAAACCACCTTGATGATTGAAGTTCCCTTGATTATGGAACCCTTGATTGTTGTTGAAGGCACCTTGGTTATGTTGTTGGAAGTTGTTAAAAGACCTTTGATTGCCTTGATAACCTTGGAAACCTTGATTGTTGTCCCTTAAGGGAGGAGGAACATAGGGTACACGGTATTGTTGTTGAGCTTGTTGTTGGGAAGCTTGGAACATGTTAGAATTTGGGACATTTTGAGCCTTGAAGTTAGAGTATGTGGCACCTTGCTTGTATGCTTGAAAAACATTTACTTGCTCTATGCTACTTCGACAATGTAAAGGCTCATGTCCATATATTCCACAAATCTCGCATATCCCATAATAAGATGTAGAAAGAATCACTCTCATAGCATTAATTTGATGGATCGATTGTTGATTGGAGGAACTTGGGCTTTGACCTTGATTAAAATGATTTTGGAGCTTCTTGTCAATATTATCCATGTGTGTCTTCAATTGTGTTCCAAGGTCGGCACTTAATTGTGTAATGGCATCAATCTCATGCCTTCCCCCTCTACTTTCCTTCCTTGGCCTTGAGTATTGAGAGTTATGGACCACCATTTCTTCGATCCTTGACCAAGTTTGGTCATCATCTACCTCCGTGAACCTTCCATTGGAGCCCATATTGAGTATGGCTCTTGAGGCCTCATATAGACCGTTCCAAAATTGTTGGACTTAGAACCATTGTGAAAGTCCATGGTGGGGGCACGATCTAACCAAAGCCTTGAACCGTTCCCATGCTTCATAAAGGCTCTCTTCATCCCGTTGTTGGAAACCAGTGATAGAGGCCCTTAACAAATTCGTCTTTTCCGGAGGGTAAAACTTTTGGTAGAACGCCAATGCAAGTTTCTTCCAAGTATCAATCCCCATGGTTGCCCTATCGAGACTCTTGATCCATTGCTTCGCTTTTCTAATGAGAGAGAACGCGAAAAGTACCCAACGAATTTGATCTTGAGTAACCCCGGGTTGAGATATAGCGTCACAATAATCGGAGAAGGTCTTCATGTGTTGATGCGGGTCTTCGATGGGCAAACCACTAAATTGATTTCTTTCTACAAGTTGGATGAATTGTGTCTTTGCCACAAAATTTCCGGCATAAGCGGCCGGTAAAGTGCTCGGTCCGGGCAAGACAACCTCCGTGAATGTAGAATGAGATGAGAACTTTGGCATTGTTGGATGTAAGGGAGATGATGGTGTAGATGGTGTTGATGTTGATGTTGATGGAGAACTAGCTTGAGAAGAGTGGTTAGAAGAAGTACCAAAGGGATTGATGAAGGTCCCTTCGGTATTGCCTTGAGGTTGCTCGTTCAAGTCAAATCCTTGAGCTTGCTCTTCAATGGTATTGCTAGTACCCGGTTGAGAATTTCTAACCCGATCAATCGTCCATTGGCGAAAGGCTCTAAAGAGTCTCTCCGGCTCTCGATTGAAGAGAAAGAAGTCGTCTCTCCTCCTAGGCATGCACTACACACTTGGAACAAACGTGAGAACACCTAGTGCTTTATGGGCACTAGGCAAAGACAATAAACAAACATAACCCACGACAAAGAGAAGAGAAAGCTATAAAACTAAGAAAAATACTACAAAATATGCACAAGGGATAGAAAAAGAACACAAGAGGGGTAACTAAGTCAAGTTAATAAGCAAACTAAGTCTAAACATGCACCGTCCCCGGCAACGGTGCCAAATTGATGGTAGGGATTTGCCGTGGGTCCCCACCAACAAGTAGAGTCCAACTAAACCTAACGGGTAGCTAGGGTAAGTCGGGTCGAGTCCACGGGGACGGTAATGGGTGTCTAGACTATGGTCTACCTAAATACAAGGCTAGGTTACCAAAACAACACAAAGAGAAATAGAAATGACAAGAATTGATTAACTAAGATGATTAGAGGGGATGAAAGCGGACTAACAATGAATTATGTATAACAAGAACTAATTGGAACACTGGAGCTAAATGAAACAAGTAAACTAGAGAAACAATAGCTAGCAAGATGGAGAAAATCAAATTGGGAAAAGGTAGGGTTAGTTGGGTTCGTAAGTATAGTAGGATAGTTAGGAAATCGAGGGTGCAAGCTTTACCTAGTTACTAAGGTCGGTCCGCGCTCTCGAGTCAAAGCCAAAGTCCGCACTCTCGTATCAAAGACTAAACCCGAATACACAAGAATTCAATCACAAATCAACCACACAATGAGAAGAAGAAAACTAGCATGAGAAGGATGGCCAATTCTACTCAAACAAGCAATTCAACAAACACATAGAGTGCTCAATATGTGACTAGTAACAAAGAATCCACCTTTACCCTCAATCAAGCCCTAATCATCCATAATCCACACTTAATCCCCCTAATAACCCCACAAGAGTCTACTCAACCATAATCAAACTAACAATACTACAAACAAGAGAAATCAACACAAACAACCAAACATTCATTATGAACTAACAAGAGCAATGAACAATAATCAAAGATTGAAACTTGAGTAACTAAACAAAGAACAAGAGAAAAGAGAGTACGAAGATTATACCAACTACAAGAGGATGGAAAGATGAGAACTTGTATTAAAAGAACACCCAAAAATCTTCACCCAATGTTGTCAAGATTGAATGAATTCTTCAAGAGATCCTTAATACAAGATTAACTATCTAGATTAAGCTAGGATTAATAAAGATTAAGAAAAGATTAATCTAAACTAAGCTAGAGATGAAGAGAGTCTAATTAGGGTTTAGAATAATGTAGAGGAGTCTAAGGTGCTTAAACAATACAAAGGAAGAGTATTTATAAGGGTTCACGAGCAAAGGAATTGAAAAGAAGTGACGCGGGTCTTCAGGTGGCCAATCTCGGTTGAGATGAGATGAACTCGGTCGAGATGGGACCCATCTCGGTCGAGATGAGATGATCTTGGTCGAGATCACTGGTCAGTGGTCTGTCTTCGCTTGTACTCTTCATCCCGGTCGAGATGGCCCTCATCCCGACCGGGATGGGTCTTGTAAGCCTCAAATATGATCTCATAGGTCCCTACTTGCTTCTCATGGGCTTCTCATCGATTCTCGGTGCTCGGGATCGAGTCTAAGAGGCTCGGGAATGGGTCCCAAGGGCTCGGGATCGAGTCTAAGCTACCGAGTGATCGTTGCTTCTCTTCGTTGGCTCCAAATGTGCCGGAAACGAGTCGGAATCATTCCACCTCTCCAAGATTAGTCTTAGGAACCTAAAACAAACTAGAAGAAACATAAGTAGCCTCGAAACCGCTCCAAAGAGCGATTTCACAAGAGAAACCGGGACCAAAACACAAGGAATAAGCACTACAAGATACACTTATCAATAATGTTGACTACTCCAGTGATGGTTTCAAGTGCCAAAAGAAGTTTCTCCTAACTCAAGTTATTGAAATCTTATTTGCGTTCGACAATGTCACAAGAAAGACTCAATAGTTTGGCAATTATATCAATTGAGAATGAAGTAATGGAGCAAATGGATTGCAAAGATTTGATGGATGAATTTGCTTCAGTGAACTCAAGGAGGACAAATTTATTTGGCAAGGACAATTTGGTTTACAAAAAATTTTTTGACAAATAATTTTCTATTTTATTTCATATGTAATGTTTCTTTAAGAAAAAAAGGGTCCCATTTTGAAATTTGAACCGGGCCACCTAAATTCATTTAACGGCCTTGGTTACTATTATTTAAAAACAATGCAATCACATGTGATCTATACTAAGCTGGTTTAATGTAATAAAATACATACATGCATGCGCTAAAATTTTCTCGTATATTTCATAATTTTCTTTAATATAATTATTGATTGATCGGTTCAAATTCTAACTAGTTATTAGATCGCTTTTAGTCGGGTTCATGTCTGAACAATAATGAACATGCATTGTAGAGTCAAATAACGGTCCTTGAAATACTCAGGGGAGAGGGGGTGTTAATAGAGTATGTTCCCTTTTTAAAATTTTGAATATCGTATAAACTTGTGCTTATTATGAAAGTTTTAGTTTCACTACGTATTCGATTAAGCAATTTAAACGGAAGCGACAATTTAATTGCTATTAAGTATAGCAAATAGCAAAGAGAAATAATAGCATGAAAGTAAATGACTCGAGAATTTAATGTGGTTCGGCCCAATTGAAAATCCTACGTCCACCGGTGTTTTTATTTAATTGTAAGGGTACCTACTCCAAATTACCTTACAGTTAAATACATTCACAACTAATTCTAGTCGTGATTCTGTGAGTGATGTTAAGCAATCGGTGTTTGAGAGATGCTAAGCTCTTTGGGTGTCAGTTGTTAAGCCCACGATAATGAAGGACGTTAAGCCTTCGGTGTGAGGTCAATTGTTCGTTTGAGTATAAACCACTGCTCGACTCGTGTACTTTACTGATACTAGTTTACAATATTTCTCAAGAGCAGAATACGATTCAATTGATTCTAGAGAAGATAAAGAAACGATGTGTCTTCCAAAAATTAAATCAATATAACACGATTTTATATGATACGTATGAGTGAATATATCTTGATTGATAAGATTTGATTCACAAAAATAAAGGGCTTGGGCCTTATATTATGGCTCGAAAAGCCCATGGGTCGGTCCTAAAAGTCCCAAAGTATTTTTGGGTTGGGTTTGGGCCACAGATTTGGCCCGGCCTGACCAGTACATATTAAAAATATACTCGTATGATTTTTTTATGATTTTTTAAACTTAGTGATAATATTATAACATTCTTTAGCATATATAGTCATTCGTATTATGATTAATATCTCCGTGATGTATACGTATTTACTCAAAATAAAACCTAATACAAGTATATTTTCTATTCATGTATACATGATGAAACATTTTAAATTTATTACGTTATTCATTATTATCATATTTAGAGTGATATATGTATGTTGATATTGTCGTTTGTTGTCAATCCTCTTAATACTAAGAGAATAACACACGATGAGATGTCAAGCTCTCATGAAAAACTTTCCCTCCAAAACATTGTTACTCCAATGAGGAAACAAATAAACATTTAACTCAAATAATTAGAATATCCAAATTCAATAGAAAGTAATGTTTATGTAAAATAATAAGACAAATTCTACAATAAATAAAATTATTACGTATTCCCTCCGAGTTCCTATTTTTGTTCCATTTTTTCTTTTTGAACTGAGTTTGATATTGGTCCCACGTTTCATTTATGGAATAACTTTTTCACATAACTCTACCATCTTACTTTCTCATTAATTAATATAATATTCTTCTCTCATACTTTTTCAATCAAATTTTTCTCATTTAATTAATACAATATTCATGTCTCTTACTCCCTCCTTATTTTCCACCCAAAAGCTTTTGGGACAAAAATAGGAACTCGGAGGGAGCACGTATGTGCTATTAAAAAAATAGATATTTATGATATGTTTTTTTAACAAAATATAAGTGTTACAAACTATCGAGCTCAAATGTTGAGGTAAATAAATATTAAATATTTGATGATGGAAAAACCATATAAAATAGTTTCAATTTTTTTTCCTTAATTTACAAATAAAATACTTTTTTTAGTCTAATAATATTTGGATTATTATGTTACGGGTATCTTCTAATTTGTTAACATAATTTCTAACCAATCTAAATACGTAAGAGAATGTATTTTTGATTTGAGACGGTTGGTTTGGTGATAAGAAAAAAAAAAATTAATTAATCAGGTAAAAATTATAAAATACTATTATTAGCTTTGTAATCACGAAAATATATTTATTCAAATATACATTAAATGAGATTACTCCACTATCTTGATTATCTTTGAAATTTTAAATTATTTTTCTCAAATCAATATGTAAACTTAATAATATGAAAAGTTAATATGTTTCCAATTAGATATTTATAAGTAATAACTAAATATAAAATTCTAAATATACAATGCATTAATGCGCGGGATCTATACCAGCTTTTAACAAACTAAAAATTTATGGTTATTTAACGACAATAATATCAACTATGGGGCATCTTTCCAAATTAATATCAATTTTAATAAATCTGAGAATAATACGTATTATTGAAATAGTTAAACCATAGTAGTATAGGTGACCGGTTACCGGTAGAACCCTTCTACCTTCCTTTTTCACCTTTAATTTTATTTAACGACAATAATACCAACTATAAGGCGTCTTCTCAAAATAATATCAATTTTAATAAATATGAGAATAATACATATTATTGTAGTAGTTAAACCAGAGTAGTATAAGTGACAAGTTACCGGTAGAACCCATTCACCTTCCTTTTTTGCCTTTAATTTATTTTATATTACTTCACCCATTTTCACTTACTCAGTGTACGGAACACTAAACGTCATTAATATCCTCCGCCTTCCTCTTCCTATCTCACCAAATCTAGCTAACAACACAATCCTACACCAAAATCAACAAGTTAATGTAAGCGAAATGTATAGAAAAAAAGTAAAAGAAGGATGAAGGGTGATGGAGAGAAAGGATGAAGGAGAACTATGGAGGAGTAGACCTAGCAAAACTGACCCTACCCGAATAAATCAAACTGAATCCAATACGACAGCCAAATTGTCTTGAGCTAACTCGAAACAAACCCAACTATTATTATAGAAAACGAGTCGATGCCCCTAAAAAAGTTGAAAATAACAAACCCAAAAATGACCCGAACCCAAAATGATCTCACCCGACCCGAAGCCAACTCGATTATTATAACCCGTTATCCAGGTCTAAGGAGGAGGATGGAGTATAAGAGCATGTACAATAGAGAGGATTTGCTCTCCTTTTAGCACACTCTCTCCTCTAAGAGGAGTTTCTCTCTATTGTAGGTTGTACATTATGCATCCTCTTAGTAAGAGGAACATGAGTTCTTCCTCTAATAATTTTAGAGGAAAACTCCTATTTACTTACTAATAACATTCTTGTTTTTTTATCTTTTATAAAATTGGAAATGTTTTTTTGCTTTCATTTTGTAATGTAAGAGGATTCTCTCTATTGTGGGAGAAAAATCGAAGAAGAGAAGAGAAAGAGGATGTAGATAGTGGAAAATATAGTAGAGAAAATAGAATATGAGGTGTCAAAAAAATATGGAGGGGAAAAAAGAAATAAGAGGATCAAAACAATTAGAGGATTATACAACCAGTTGTACATAGCTCTATGTACAACTGGTTTTAAGATTTTGAGCTTTATCACAAAGATTTTGAGTTTTGCAGTAAACTTTCTGAGCTTTAGTGTAAAGTTGTCGATTTAAATCACATAAATGTTTAAGCTCAAAAACTTATAACTCAGTTCAGAAGCTTTTATAAGATCAACAAATATACACAAAAGCTCAAAAACTTTGCCTTGGTTGTACAATAGCATTGTACAACCAGGTGTATAATTGAAAATGTCCTTTCTAAAATATACATGGTCTAATAGTATGTACAATAAAGAGGATTTATTCTCTTATTAGCACTCTCTCTCATCTAAGAGAAGGTCTTCTCTATTGTAGCTTAGGCATTGTTCATCCTCTTAGTAAGAGAATCATGTTTTTTTCCTTTAATTTTAGAGGAAAATGATCATTGGCCCTTGTGCAAAATTATATGTCCAGGTCTAAGGAGTAGGACCCTTGTGAAGTTGACCCGACCCAAACCCGATTCGTTTCACCCGTTATCCAGATCTAAGGAGAAGGATGAATGATAAGTAACAGGTTAAATATTAATTAGGTGACCTGATGTAGCATTTTATAAAGTCACTTATACTACTCTGGTTCAACTACTCTAATAATACGTATTATTCTCAGATTTATTTAAATTGATATTATTTTGGGAAGACGCCCTATAGTTGATATTATTGTCGTTAAATAACCCTTTTTAAATATATCATGTTTTTTTATCTTTTATAAAAAATTGGAAAAAATTATATTTGCTTTCGTTTGATATGTTTTCATTTTTTTTTTCTTTTATTATATCATGTTGTTTCATAGTTGGACTTATTTTTTCAAAAGAATTAATGTTGTTGACTTAAGTATGTTTATTAATTCGTATAATTGGTGAGAAATGAATGTCTCGATATATTTGATATTACATGTATTTTATTTCGTTAAACGTTGGTGAGTGTAGATGAGATATTGTAATTTGTAGTGAACTTCTAATATGCTAAAAACTACTTGAAAATGAGGTTGACTCATGTACCTCTTTTCCCGAGTCATTTGTTGTTATTCTTGGAATGTACGCGGAAAGAAATTTACACAACTTTATGACTAGGAGGGAAGAACTACATGACGAACAAATACACATGTCTTTAAAGAACGATTTGGTCGAGCATGTGGACTATGTTCCAAGGCTCGAACATAAATTAAAAATATGTATCAAAATTTTTCTGTTATGTTTCATGTATTTTGATTTAATGTATTTTATTATGATTTTTATGTTACTAGATTTAAATTTAATTAACACATTTGTTTTTAAAAAAAAATTAGTTATAGTAGGAGTAATTTGTAAATTATGAAAACAATATAAAATAAGTCAATATTAATTATACAAATATAAAAATAATAAGAAAAGTAATCTAAGATGATACTCTCTATTGTGTGGGAGAAAAATTGAAGAAGAGAAAGAGAAAGATGATGTAGATAGTGAATGAAAAATATAGTAGAAGAAAGAAAGTGTCAGGTGTCAACAAAATTAGAGGGGAAAGAAGAAATATGAAGATGACAATGTCCTCTCTGTTGTACATGGTCTAAGTAGCAGGTTAAATATTAATTTGTTGACCTGATGTAGCAGGTTAAATATAAATTTGTTGACATGATGTAACAGGTTATAAAGTCACTTATACTACTCTAGTTTAACTATTCCAATAATAGGTATTATTCTCAGATTTATTGAAATTGATACTTTTTCATTTTTAATATATCTTCCCATGGACTTTGGGCACAAGATTTTTTGTATTTAATATAAAATGATAAATTTAAGAAATATTGGGGTAGAATGGTAAGTGTGTGTAAATAGAAAATAATAAAGGTGTTAATGTGTTGTAAATAGTAAGGATAGTATGGTACGGAGTAAAAATTATGACCAAAATGGAAAGAAATGAAATGAGAAGATAAAAAAAATGAACCAAAAAAGAAATTGGGAAGATATAAAAAAAATGGAGGACAGGAGGAAGTATTATTTTGGAAAGACGCCCTATAATTGGTATTATTGTCATTAAATAACCATAAAATTTATAAATAAAATACATAGATTTAAATTATTGAACGATGATACCTCCTCCGATTTTCTTTTATCTTCCCACTTTTTAATAACTAAGTGGTGTGTTATATTCAAATGATAAGATAAATTAAAACCGAGAAAGTAGTAAAAAAATTATTTCCTATGGTAGCATTAAATTTTAGGATCCGAAAAGCTCGTTCTAACTTGCTATGGCCGGGCTTGAACTTAAAAAATACTCAGTAGCTCCACTATTTTGGCCCAAACTGTTCATATGAGCCATTTTTATTGTTTAGGTTTGGCTCGAACCCACACCGACCCGATCCCATGATCACCTATAACTATTAGAGAAGAGAGAGAATTTGTGTTTTGACAATGGATGATAAAAATGATTAACAACTTGAACACTAACTCCAAAGACTTTGATAATGACAACAATGGACCCCGTGCAAAGACCCCCCCAGTATATATCCCTCATCATTCATCTCCAGTTATAATCAAAACACTCCCAAAAGACAAGTTGACGAAATTGTCAACAACCATCATCTCATCTCCCATCTCTTCCCGGCCACATTATTAGACTGTCACACACTCACACTCACACCCCATTTTCTACCCAGCGCAATTAAAAATGGAAACTGAAGGTTCATTGTAAGTGCATTAAATTCCCCTGTTTTTACTTCCCTCATTATTATATTGGAATCACAGACTCATAGTTATGCTCTTAAGTCTTAACATATGAGTAATGAGAAAATTTCACAATACGATTATTTAGCAACTTGTTCGAGAGGTCTCACAATAAATGTATTGGAACATACACCGTCTCACATCCATCAATTTGTATTTGTGATTGAACTAATACGGAGCATTATCAAATAAAATATTGTTTGTATTCTGATTAAGGAAATTGATTGACAGGTTTGAAACAAGTGAAATGGTGGCAAACATGGTGGCTTCAACAAGTATATTAGTGGAGTCATGGAAGGCGTGCATGAGCGCGAACTCCAAATCCAATATGAGTGAGGGATTTGTGATTAATGAAAATGGAGGAGGAATAGGAATAGGGGTAGGGATGGTGGGATTTTGTGGGCTTAAGGATTTCAGAAATGGGGGGTCGGATTTATTAGTGCCCCTTCAACAAGCTGCTAATAATGGTCTCTTTTCCGGGCTCAGCAGCCATGCCCATGCCCATGGGGAAGATGATGATGAAGAGCCGCCTGTTATGGTTCATGCCGGACTTTTGCAGCTCTTCTTGGATGTATACGCTACCTCATCTTTTCAAACCCAGGTCCTTAGATTTCCTCTTCTATATTGATTGTTTTCTTTGATTAATGACTTATTATCCATCCTACTACAAGTTTATTTCATCGCCACATACTCGGTATATATTTTAGTGTACTTCATTTATTACTGTCTCGAAATACTCCCCCACAGTCCACATCCTTTAATATGTTTGTCTATAGTGTGACTGGTTAAATATTATCTACGTGGATAGATAACACAAAACATATTATCATTTCTTAGATATTTTGTTTTTGTCTTTATCTCCTTACATGAATAGTATTTGAATTGTCGCATATTTACGACAGATATGACCGTCGTAAGTAAGAATTTGTGTATCATCTCCAATTATTGATAATCCGTATATGCATTTACTACTAAGGGGTCGTTTGGTTCAAACAATAGGAACGGAATGGAATGGATTCTAAAACTATAGAGGTATGGAGTTAGAATCTAAAACTTATTCATACTTGTTTTGGTTTGATTTGGAATGGATTGTAAAATGTTTTTAATGAAGATGAGGGGGATGAGAATTAGAATCATGGGTAGAAGTTTAGGATTGAGATTCCAAGGGGTTGGAGGCCTGGACGGGTATTAGAACCCCTTAGGTTTCCAACTTCAATCCAAAACCCATCAACCAAACACTAGGATGGGTTCATCCCAATCCATTCCAAAACTTCCCAAACCAACCCCCCTAAATTGAATTGAAAATACTTCATTTGAATTCTTACGATTGACCCATTTACATTTGGGTAAAAAATAACGAAAGAAAAATGAGTGAACACATATTGATGGTCTAAAAAGAAAAAAAAAATGAAAAAAAAAAGATCAAATTCAACTTAAAAAAGGTAAAAAAAAAAAAAAAAAAAAAAATAGAAACTCAGGAGGAGGGAGTATAAGTGTAAGGTGAATAAGAGAAAGGATCTTTATAAATGCGGATACCCATCCATTCACCTTTAGCTATATGTGTCAATATCATTATATCGATTCGTACACTTTAGTTACGTATTTATCAATTCACCTTTAGCCAACTCAATAACATAATAACAATGGGTTCCAACTTGCAAGCAATTCAATCAAGAGTCACTTTCTCCCGCAGTTCATATAGAGTCACTTTCTCCCTCAGTTCATATCCAAGAATACGTATTCTTTTTTCAGTAATTCAAATCCAATTGATTAATTTCTTTTTTAGTCCATTTTTATACTATTCACTCTCATCCATTTAAGATATTTCACCACTTTTAAGAAAAGTAAAAATGATATTATTGGTAAATCAAATAATTTTATGGGTCCACCAAACTTAAAGTAATGAAAAAATTAATGACATTTTGTGAAGGAGTTATGTCCACTGTCCTACGGATTAAACCGCTTAAGTCTATGTATCCGATATGCCTTGCTAGAGGTCGATATTGAATTGACATGTAAATAAGTTACGTGTCTGGTAGTCTTAGGTGGACACATTGGGTCACACACAATGTGTATGAGATATTATTAATATAACGATATTAATTATATCGGGTCAGTAGTAATACGGACTCAACTGCGTTGTTGGGTTATGGTAATGAGAGTTATACTAATATTCTAATTATGGTAATTAGATTTATGGAGATAACCTAATTCTACCTTCTCATCTCTTATACAAGGAGATTCATATGATGAACCAAGATATGGAATTAAGAGTATTGACTCATAATATAATATTCTTCCTTTGTATAAAAAGCTATAAGAGAAATCTAGAGAGAAGTTGTGAGACGGTCTCACAAACCCTTTTACTAGCATATACGTCGCAGTTCCGTACCCGTGAGGATACCAAAGGAGGCATCATGTTTGGGGTGCTTTATTCTGTTCGTGGAGATTATATATATTTCTAGGTTTATTATACTTCTTATTAATACGTTGTTCCGCTGCAAATGAGGTATAATTGTATCATTCTACTTTTGTCTTTTCGGTTAATACTCGTAACAGGTCATTGGGTTTACGGGTTGTAACCCTACATTTTGACAAACGAGAAATGTAAAGAATTAATGTAAAGAATTGTTTAGATGAGAGGGAGTAACATACTTATACAATATGCCTATGTGATACTCTCATTACGTAGATTTTGAATAAACTAAGTACTAATTTATCCCCTAATTATTGTATTTTTAATTTCGTCTTAATTCTTGTGCAAATAGAAACGTATCCCCTTTGTATACGAAACAAAAGGAATGCTTTGCATAGTAATCGGGGATGATCCCTTGGAAAAAGGCAAAGTTTTACTCCCTCCATTTATTAATATTATACTCATTTACCACGATTCTTTAAGAAAATGAATAAAAAATGAAAATGAGAGAGAAGTTGATATAAGTAGGCAATAATAGAAAATATTAAAAAATAAAAATGTGAGAAACTAATATGGAAATAATAGAAATGAGTAAGACATTAAAAAACTAAAAGTAGAAAACGGGTAGAACATTAATAAATGGAGGGAGTATTTTATTTTTCCGAGTTAGTCCACCTTTTCATATCATGATGAATTGAGTCTATTAGAGCATGTACAATGGAGTGAACAACTTCATCCTCTTATTTTTTTTTTCTCTTTCATTCTATTTTTGACACATCATCATCTCTTTCATCCATCTCATTTTCCACTATCTTCATCTTCTTCATTTTCACTTTTCTAATTTTATCCCACAACAGAGAGTATCCTCTTATACTACTTTTCTAATTATTTACTTTAATTATTTTATGGTTAATATTATTTTTATTTAACTTGTTTATTTAGGTGATCAATGATATTTCATTGTATGCATGCACAAGGGGCCTAGGCTCAAATTCCTCGAAAATTAGAGGAAGTACTCAACTTCCTCTTAATAAGAGGACCTTCCATAGGTCCATGTTCATTCCACAATGGAGAGGACATCTTCTTAGAGGAGGATAAATCATCTCCATTGTACATGCTCTTATCACAAAATTTTCATAATTATATTCTAAAATTCATTCATATACAATAAGAGGATTGTTACTTTCGAAGGGCGATAGAGAGGTGTTGATAAAGGCGGTAGCCCAATCAATCTATACTTATGCTATTAGTGTCTTCAAACTCCCGATAAATTTTAACGATGAATTACGGTCACTTGTGTCGAAATTTTGCTAAGGCTCGGAGAATGGTAAGAGGAAGATACCTTGGGTTGCTTGGAAGCATCTATGCAAGCATAAGCATCTTGGGAGTTTAGGCTTGAAGGACTACCATAAGTTCAATTTGGCCTTACTCGGAAACAAGCTTAGAGATTGATGACGAATGAGAATACTCTTTTGGGCAGGGTCATGAAGGCCAAGTATTACCGGAATCGAGCTTTGAGGAAGCGGAGATAGGACGAAATCTGAGTTACACTTGGAGAGGCATTTGGGAGGCAAGAAGTGTGGTCTTTTTGAGGACCGCGATTGAGGATTGGGGACGGTGTCGTGACAAAGGATGGCGAGATCCTTGGGCTTGTGGGGGAGTAGTAGGCAGGTTCCATCCGCGGCGGGGGGGGGGGGGGGGGAGCTAACCGTGATATGACGGTGAGGGAGTTGGTGGACCCAAGTGGGACTAGGTGGGAGTTGGATACGTTGTTCATGTCCGAGATACTTTTTTTAAGATGTGGGTGTACGGGAGGAATGGCCCTGACGAATTGTATTGAGATCTAGAGCGGTATAACATCTACTCAGTGAGGACGGCGTATAGAGAGATGATGGATGGGTGGGTTGAGGAGTCCGGACTAGATGAGTATGAGAAGGAGAAATGCTCTGGAAACACATTTGGAGTGCTCGTGTCCTTCCCGTGTAAAGATATTTTTTTGGCAGCTATGTCAAGATGCGATCCCCACAAATGGTATGTGAGCTAAACGCTTTAATTCATTCGATGCTCTTTGTCCTATTTGTGTTAGTGAGGTGGAGTCTTGTCTCCACCTTACTAAGGGGTGTTGGTGGTTGAAAGGGTTGTAGGATGGGATGTGGGTGGAGACAAAGAACGAAGATGGGCACGTGTGGGTGAGGGAGTAGGTGAAACATCTTTGGTGAGATATGGAGGGACTGGAGATGGACAAGTTTATGATGGTATGTTGGGCTATTTGGGAGGAGCATAACAAATGGGTCTTTGACCAACGGAGGGTGAGAAGTGAGAGGGTGCATACGAGAGTGGAAGAGCTTATGAGGGAGGTGGCGGTTGAGGGGCATGACGGGAGGGGGCGAGCGGAGGTGGATGGCGAAGGGCGTAAAGGCTATGAGATTGGTTGTTCAATCACCGAGTTGGGTTAAACTCAATTGCATGTGACGTTGGGATGAAAGAGAGGTATGGCACGGGCATCAGAGTAGTGTGTAGAAATGAGTTGGGGGTGGTCGAGTGGGTGCTAGTACAGAGGGTTTGGGAGGAGGTTGATATGGGCGAGGTGGAAGCGGATGCAATCCTCGAGGCGGTACGTGAGGCGAGACGACGAGGCTATAGGCTGGTCGAAGTGGAAAGTGACGTCAAATCTCTCATTGACACGATCCGGGAAAGGACGACCGCAGTGAGATTTACGCAACTTGCAAGGAGATCCGAGAGTGTAGCGAGACTTTTGATGGCGCTTGATGGTCTTTTGTTAAGCATAATGTTAATTGCTTTGCTCATGGTGTAGTTCATTTTGGTTTTACTTCACTTCCTTGTAGGAAAGTTTGGGAAACTCAACTCCCTTCGAACTTTGAACTATTTGCTGAATGATAGTATTATTGATTAGTCCTGGTTGGGATATCAAAAAGAAAAAAAAGTCGATTTATAGAAAAGGAAATTTCATTATTCACTCAAATGAGAGAATACTTGATGAACATTTTTGAGACATGAATTTATTACAAACTTATGCCTTTATACATACATAAGGACACCTACCTTCTTTATTTGTTTTCCAAACAAGAGACTTACACATTTTTAAAAGAGTAAATCACTAATAACCCCCTTTTATGTTACGTTTTTTCGAGATTACCCCCAAAAAAGTTTTTCACGAAATTTTACCCCATTAAATGTAATCCCCTAGAAAATCTAACGCGATACAGTGGTGGAAATACTGTAGAGTCAGGATCAAAACACACTGTAACTATGTCTTAGTAAAATTAAAATGGTAAAGTCAAACAATAGGCCTTAAATAAAATGACCAAAATTAAAAACAATCCACAAAAGGGGTTTGAACATTCCATAAGACATAATTATAAAAATAAATAAGCAGGATCCACACTGCTCGCTAGCCCACACCCGGAACACGTATACCTGTCATGTTAAAACATAACAGCCACAATCAGTGGGGAGCAACGTCAACGTTTTCCCAACCGTATAACAGGATTTTAAAACAGCAATTACTAATATAGGAAAAATAGTAAAGACGGAAAACAGTAAAACATTATAATGAAAATAAGTTTTCAGTGAAAAAAATTCACGCAACGAAACAATATAATAAAAATGAGTTTTCCGGAGAAAACATAAAACACATGCCAACCTGCAAATCAAAATTATATCGATAATAATAAAAATATTCAAAATGGCGTTATGGATAGGATTAATGTAGAATCTAGACTTTCACTAGAACAATACTAAACTAGCTTCGAGAACTTAGTCAAAACAAATCAGACTTCGGTCTCTAACTAGGCAACTCAACTATAACATGACTGCGTGCAGCGGGGTCCTGGCTTAAGTAATGTACACCCCTCCTGGACACCAACCGTAATCCAGCTCAACCCGACGGCGACTTACACGATGCGATATCTAAGTTTAAGGTCAAAATATACACACTCCTGAACACAAACCATGCTCAGTTCAACGACCAATGTGTCTCAACATAGACACACCAGCTTTATAGTTGATGACAAAACGTACATCTCAGACTATATTACTCTAAACCCACACTTGTCCTTATTCCATAACTGCAAAACAAGCCATTATCGATATTTAAAAGGTGTATTCAATATAAACAATAGGAGAACAAAAGAAAAAAGAATCACTTTCCAAAAGAGAAAACTTTTTATTTTAGGAAACTTCTATTTTTAGAAACTTTACCAAAAAAATAGCATCATATCAAAATAGCAAAAATATTAGTTTATACTAACATCACATTTTTAGTAAACGATGTAGATTTATAAAACTAATACTTTCGGCCTTAACGATATTAATTACCAAAGTGAACATTTAATTTTATGAAATTATTAAAATATCGTATAAGCGTTATAAAATGATTAAAAATGTCTTAAATATTTTAATATTACTAATTAGGGTGTTTTCAAAAGTTATAAAGCTAAAATTCTCTAATTATTATTAGTTTCGACAATAAAATTAAAAATCGAATTTTACGGCAAACATCAAATTAAATATTTGAACGTCTTTATTTAATTAAACCAACAAATATATTTAGAGTATGTTAAGGGATGATTTAACTCTTAAAGTTTCAGATTTAAATACTTTCAAAATTGCTGGAAAAATAATTCTTTTAGGTAAGACGAAACATTTTAACAATAAATCACAATTTGTCCAAAAATCAATACTTATTAATTAAGGACTTTAATAAATAGTACAAAAATTACGTAATATAGTTAAAATATATTTATAGACATTCTGTCCAAAAAAGAAAATTTTCCAGAATCCTAAAACTCGGTTTTTAAAGCGTTTTCTCGTTAATCATCCAATCTCGACAATAACGATTAATAAAAATAGTAATTACAAAATGATTTAAGTATTAATGTCTAGAAATTATTATTAAACATAAAAATAATCATTTTCCAGAATATACCAATTTTCCAGATTTTCCAAAGTTCAAGATTTACCAACTTCCGTCAAAACCGTCTTTAAAACCCGTTTTCACAATTAACGATTCCATTAATAAAACCTATCGTTCCTAACATTTTATTAAGGCACTAAAAATCATAAAATTACAATTTAATATGAATCATCAGAATCAAAAATTTTCCAGATTTAAACCAAAGATCAGAAATCGAGAATTTAAACGACAAACACGGTTTTAACGATAAACGATGATTTAAAGTGATTAATTAGTTCACCCACTTAACAATTCCGAAAAATTATGAAAAAATTCAGAAAATTTTATTTTACCAGAAAGTTTCACCACGTCAAAAATCAGATTAAAATAAAATGTTTAAGTACTAGAACTAAAAATCGGCTTTTAATCGTTTTTGTCCGTAAACGGTAATAATTCAATAATCGATATCAAAAATATCAGAAAAATACCAAATTATTAAAAGTCATCAAAAATGTCATTTTACAGAATAAAATCATATATTACAAGTTTAGGCCGAATATTACGATTTTACAAATTAATATGACGATTTAATCGTTAATCTCGTAAAAGCGATAAAAATACCGAAACATACAAATTTTCAACTTTTAAAATTTTTCCAGATTTTATGACATACATATATTGCCAAAATAAAATATAAAAAAAATATATACATGCAAATGCTCAATTAAAATCATGAAATACCGAGTAACATCGACGTTACCTCTACTCCAAGTCTGAATCGATTATATATTCGTCGGTTTCGGAATCGTCCAAAAATCCTACCAAACACAAAAATCATGGCAGAAAAATACCATGAGAAAACTAATAAAAATCAAGGTAAATATTGATCGAAAACGACGTCGATTATTACCTTAACGAAGGAAACGAAAAGAGGATTAATTGACGATGAATTTGAGTCAATTAAGACTAGAATTGAAGCAAAAATAATCCTAGAGGATGAAGGAGTGCTACGGCCAAAATGAGGATGAAGGTAGAATTTTTTTTAACTTTTGATGAATGAATAAAATGATGTAAGGAAATGGATGGTTTCCTAATTATAAATGTGATTAAAGATTGATGAAAACTATGTGTAATGTGCAATAGTGGCCGGCCAAAATGAAAGGAAAAAGGAGTATGAAGAGTTTTGATAATAATGCATCAATGAATGAAAAGAAATAATCTTATTAACGTGATAAAATGAAATGTTTAAATAAAACGTAGTAAAATTTGTGACCAAGAGCTTAGTCGGTCCAAAATGTGAGGAAATGTTCTCAAATAATTTATAAGTTGATAAAAAGTATAATCGTAAAATAGTTAAAGGCATTTCAAAGTAATTCGAGTAAACCTCGCGTAAGAAAATAATTATTCGCGAAGCTTCGTAATAAAATCATTAACGACTAAATTTTTGTAAATAAAAATATTTACTAGTTGAAAATATTATATAAACGTATTCAAACATTTTTAGGAAAAGGAATAACTTAATCCTAGCTTAAAAACGTTAATTCGTAGAGAAATAAAATTCGTTGCGGAAAAATAAATAATTTACGAAGAAAATCAAATAAATAGATTTAAAAGAATTAAAATCTTTTAAAATAAAAATAACTATCATTAAACTCAAAATTGAAAATAAGCTTGGAAAAAGATGAAATGCAAGGCCGAAATGTGACAGAGTTATGACAAAGTCATAACGGAAAGGATAAAACGCTAGGAAAAATAGCGGGTGTTACATTAAACTTGTCAAAAAAAAATAGATTTTGTCCCTCTTTTCTTTCCAGTGACTTGTGGATTTTTTATTCCAGTTTTGTCCTTTGTCCTTCCCCTGTTAACAGTCTCTCTCCTCACTTTAACATGCATACATTATCTAAACCCTAAAAATCCCCCAAAAAATCCCCAAAAATCCAGAAAACCATTCTCTTCATCCTCTCCTTGTCTCTCTCCACCGTAACAACCACCCTCACCACGAACCCCGTTTCCCTATCAGCCTACGACATCCTCCAAAGCTACGATTTCCCAGTCTGTCTCCTACCCAAAGGCGTAACCGGGTACGAATTCAACCCGCAAACCGCCGGCGAATTCAAACTTTATCTACCCAAAACCTGCAAATTCTACATCGTATCGTATGAACTCGAGTACAAAACCACAATTTCTGGTAAATTGATTAAAAATCGATTTCACAGCTTGAAGGGTGTTAGTCTAGGTTGCACAGACACCGACACGGACACGGACACGGAGACGGAGACGTATCGTACACGGGACACGGCGTTCGAAAATTTATAGGACACGGACACGACAGAAAAAAAAAAATCAATATACATATTTAAACAAAGAAAATTTGAAGATTTTTATATACCTAAAATATAGGTTTGGTTACTTAAACTATCGCAATTATCGTAAAATAAGAAAACAAAAATTAAAGTCTTATAAACTCAAAGTTAAAATCAAATCTTAAAAAGCTCAAACAGTTGTACTACTGTATCAAATCTTAAAAAGCTCAAACAGTTATACTACTGTAATATAATAATTAATTAATTATTTAGTCTTAAGTAGAACGTTTATAGTATCAAGTAACCCCTATAAACATATAATATTGTTGTTTTATTAAAGTCCACAAATTCATAAACAACGCTAAGTGTGTCGATGAGTCTCCAAATAGTATGAATCGTGGCTGACACATCTCAAAATAACATGAAACATGTCTGACACGTCTCTAAATAAGTTAAAAAAACCGGACACGGTTTTTTAGGTGTCCGAGACGTATTGTCGTATGTCCGACGCGTGTCGGTGTCCGACACGGGTGTCCGACACGACACGACGGCTTAGAGGAGTGTCCGTGCAACCTAGGTGTTAGTGTGAAGGTGTTGATTTTATGGCTGAAGATCGTTGTGGTTGTTCATAATGATGATGAACTTGAGTTTTCTGTTGGCGTTGCTTCGGCTAATTTTCCGGTTGATGGGTTTTTTTAGTCTCCTCAGTGTGGTTGTGGGTCCGATTGTCCTACTATTTCTCCTCCTAATCGAGTTAACGATTCCTTGTTTCCGACTCGTAATAATCGTGTTTTAGATTTTCAGTCGCCATTTGTTTACCTTTGGTTAAAATCGAGTTGGTAAGTTGTAGGGAAGGTAATGATGGTGTTGATCAGAGGAGATTAGTTTTGCTCCTTTTGTGATTAATTTTAGATTGTAGTAACAAGTCCAGACTTCAGACTTTGATTTGTATGGAATTTCTCATAAACACTGTGTTTTCAACCCAAAAACACTACCACTAATACTACCCAGAAATGCACCCCGACATTTGATATACCCAGAAATTAGAAACATTACAATTGACAACAACAATCGTGGGCTAATATAAACCTAGAAATTGGGAATCGTCTTTAATGAACCCAGAAATTCGAAATTTGTAAGATTAAAACCCTAATTGTGAAGAGAAATTGATATAACAAGAGCAAAGAAGAGTAATTAGCTGAGTAATTGGGTCGAATATGGGTCAACTGCGTACCTTGTCTTCGCTTTAAGTCGATTAGGGTTAGGGTCTTCAGGATTTTTGGTGATTTTTGGGGTTTAATGATAATGTATGCATGTTAGAGTGAGGAAGAGTGAGGAGAAAGTCCCTTAATAGAGGGAAGGGCAAAACTGGAATAAAAAATCCATAAGTCGCTAAAAAGAAGAGAGAGGGGCGTGGGGGGCAAAATCTAATTTTTTGACAAGTTTAAGGAAGTAAAATTTCGCGAAAAACTTTTTGGGTAATCTCGAAAAAACGCAACATAAAAGGGGTTATTAGTGAGTTCATCTTTTTAAAATACTTGTATTGTGGAGTATGTAAACAAATCTTGTATAGTATAAACTCGATGTCATAAGTCATAACTCATACGTAGTACTCCTCCGCCTCGTTCATTTCTTTGTCTTTTATATTCATTGTGAAGAATATTTTAATCAAAGGGAAACAAATGAATGAAATAGAGGGAAAAGGGAGTATATTATACGCGTAGTATTATATTTGTCAACTCATACTGTAACCGAGTGTGAAAAAGTAATGAACCCCCTAGATAATAAATAGCATTGCGTTTTAAGAGTATAGCTAGGTATGTGCCCGTGGAATTCATGGGTTTATCCGTTTAATTTTTTATCGTAATGTTAATATATCTTCGACCAAATATCGCGTTAATTTATACTCCAATATATACAAAAATTCATTGCATCGGACAATAGAAAGTGGAGATGAAATTATACTGTTATTGTAGATGTTGCATCTCATTTCTGTTGGTTGTAACCGCGGAATGGTGGTAAAGTATCATTGGTCTAATGTATTTAGCTGCGATTAAAAAGGGTAACGAAGTGAGTTGTTTACTAATAAATTGAGAACATAAAAATGCTAACAACTATGCAAATACTTGAAGTGTGTTGACAGTGTTGTTGGTTAAATTAATTCTGATAAATGAGGACAACTATTATTTGTAAATAATCATGTAATTATAATGAGTAAGGAATTTTTTAAAGTTGTTGGTTACCAATTTATTAATATATTTATTTATGACATCTAATTTTTTTAATGAAGGCAAGTGAAAAGATTTTTTTAAAGAAACAATTAGTAATTAATTAATAATGCTTATGTTTTTTTAAAAAGGTAAATGATTTTTTTGATGAAACAATTAATAATTTAATTAATATAAAATTTAATAATAAAGGTAAATAAGTAGTTATGGATAAAATAGTTAATAAGAAGTTTAACAAACCGTTTAGTACTCCGTAATATATTTTTTAATACGGGCAAATGAAAAGATTTGTAGATGAAAAAATTAATAATTTAATTAATAATGCATATTTGTTTAAAAAATACAAATGAAAACTTTTTTATGAAAAAATTATTAATTTAATTAATAAAAAATTAATAATTTAATTAATTAATTTATAAATAACAAAAGCAATTGAAAAGCTTTTGATGTATCTATTAATAATCTAATTAATAAAAAATTTAATTTGTTCTTGGGTTTTATTTAAGTTCTTTTTTTTAAGAAAGTTATCTTCAGTTTGTATTAACCACAGTGACAAATACATTAGAGTGTCTTACAAAACACTGAAGCCTCAAACAAAATACCACTCAACCACTAAGCGTATCAATAATAGATTGTTTATGGAGAGTTTTGAGTAATTTATTTAAGTTACTTATATAAAATTTTAAAACTTGTAGTATTGTTTATTTCAAGATATACGAAAATATTTTTCTCATTTTAATTATAATATTCATACTCAGTTTTTGGGTAAAATTTCAAAATTTAAACCGTTAAATTTAGTGTAAATATAAATAAGATGCTAAAAAAAAAATTACATCTCATAAATAATAAATTGGATTAATATTTTCAAAATTATATGTAAATAGTAGAAGTTATGTTTGAAGATCATCGCAGTTGAAAGATAAGATGTAGTAATCTTTTTAAAAAAAATATGCAAACCGAAATATTAGTAATTTAATTATTAAAAAATATAATAAACCATGTAGTGATGTCCTCACGTAGCCAAAAAAATTAATAAGGAAGGAAACTCTTTAGTTAGATATTATATTGTTTTGATAATTGAAATATTGAATAATGCCGATTAGTTTAGACTCAACTGTTAAATGCATTACTCTAAGAATTTATATTATGTTACTTAAAATTAACACTGGAAATATTATTTTTGTAAATAATTTTTTGGAAAATTCATTGATTCTTATACCATAGAATTTCAAAAGA
Organism: Agrostemma githago; assembly: GCA_958450325.1. NCBI lineage: Eukaryota > Viridiplantae > Streptophyta > Magnoliopsida > Caryophyllales > Caryophyllaceae > Agrostemma > Agrostemma githago. Next base: position 57,423,812 of record OY288242.1, read on the forward strand.
AGGCATGCAAGCATTATTTTTGTAAAAAATTATTTCCCTTTGAACATCAAAAAAAGTTTACTCTTATAAATAAAAAATCATGAGATTTAAAGTCAACAAAAAATTTCGTATAAACGTAACCGTCATAAAGAACAATAAAGATATAACATTATACCTGAATCATTAGAAATTGAGAACTTGACGATTGGCTTCGCATAAAGTCCCTAGAAAAAAACGTAAAAGATAAAATTAGTCTTAAACTTAAAGTTGACAAACAACAAATTCATTTTATAAAAAAACCGAAAGAATTATTTAAAAATAAAGTCAATGAAATGTGGATACAAACTCCCAGATATTTTTCGTACTTTTTTCATTACTTTATATTTTTTTCCCATGCATGTAATGAATAATGTAATTAATAAAAAAAAATTAATTGTAAGGGCAAATGAAAAGTCTTTGTTGAAAAAAGTAATAATCTAATTAATATAAAATTTAATAAGAATAAAATTTGATAAACCATTTAATAATATGTTTTTGATAAAGACAAATGAAAAGAGTTTTCATTAAACAATTAATAAAAAAATGTAATAATTTAATTAGAAAATTTTAATAACAAAGACAAATGATTTTTTCTTACGAAATAATTAATAAAAAAAAAATTAATTATAAAGGCAAATGAAAATTTTGATGAAATAATTAATAATTCAATTAATAAAAATGTTTAAACAATAATATTTGATAAACCATTTAATGTTATTTTTTCTAAAGAATGAAAAATGATTTTTTTTAATAAGCAATTATTAATGTAATTAATGAAAATTTAAATAAAAAAAATAAATTTAATGATGAAGACAAATGAAAATTTGATGAACGATTAATAATTTAATTACAAAAAAATTTAAAATAAAGACAAATGAAAAGTTTTTGATGAAAATAGTTAATCATATAATTAACAAAAATATTAATAAGAATAAATTTTAGTAAACCAATTAATAAAATGTTACTCCTCCGTCCCAAAATGATTGTCCCATTTACTTTTGCACAATAATTAAGAAAATTGTGTTATGACTACTTTATAGGGTGATGTGTGAGGTGGGGTGGGTTAATGGAATGACAAAATGGTAAATACTTTGTCTTAGTAGGGACAAAGTTGTAAAAAAGAATAGACAAAAAAGAAAAGTTGAAAAATGAGACAATCTTTAAGAACCTACCAAAAATGAATACGGGACAATGTTAGTGGGACGGAGGGAGTATTAAATAGAGTCAAATGAAAAGTTTTGGATGAAATAATTAGTAATTCAATTAATAAAAAATTAAATATATTAAAATTTTTATAATTTAATTTAATTGAAATATTAATAACATTGTAATAAATATGCCACGTGGCAAAATATTTAATTGGGAGAAAGCCTTTTAACTAGATATATAGATTTCTATACAAGCATTTAGTAATCTACTACGTATATAACTGTTCGCGTCAACTTATATACTCCCTCCGATTACCTATGTTCTTCCCTATTTCCTTTTTGGGCTGAGTTTGATTTTCTTCCCTCTTTCCATTTAAGGAAAGTTTTATCATCTTCATTAATCAATATAATATTCCTCTCTTCTACTTTTCCACCACACTTTTTCTCATTTAATTAATATAATATTCTTCTCTCCTACTTTTTCATTCTACTTTTTCTCATTTAATTAATATAATATTTATCTCTCTTACTTTTTCATTTCACCCTCCATATTCTATTAATATAATTACTCCCTCCTTATTTTCTTCCCAAAAAAGAAAGTGGAAGAACACAGGTAATCGGAGGGAGTAGAATATAGAGAAGATGGTCTTTAGTACTCGGAGGGAGTAGAATATAGAGAAGATGGTCTTTAGTACTCCCTTCGTCTCGTTCATTTGTTTGTCTTTATTTTTATTGTAAGAATTATTTTAATCAAAAGTAAACAAATGAAGGAGACGGAGGGAAGGACCGAAGGAGTGGCTTGTAGAAAATACCCGACTTACATTATGCTGTATGTAATTGTTTTCTTATAATGCAGATGAAAAGCTTACTGGAGAAAAACAATAAGTCAATCATAATAACAGGGCATTCAGTAGGAGGAGCATTAGCATCACTTACCGCACTATGGATACTCTCTTGCCTCCAAACCATCCCTACACCTTCACAAGTTCAAGTTCTCTGCATCACCTTTGGCTCACCCCTTCTCGGTAACAAATCTCTCTCGAAATCCCTCCGACAAAGATGGGCTGGAAACTTCTGCCATGTCGTTCTCAAACACGACATCATTCCCAGGCTTCTCTTTGCCCACTTACACTCCATCGACAACCAACTTTTTTCCTTTCTTCACCATATTCAGTCGTCGATGAACTCACAGCTTACTACTACTAAATCACCCCTCCATGTATCCCAAGAAATGAAGACTCGGTTGTTCTGTTTTGCATTAGCCTACACTGAGGCTGTTACAAAGGGTACAAATGGGGATGACTTCGATGGGCCAGGCGTGTTCTGGCCTTTTGGTCATTATTTGCTCTGCTCAAATGATGGCGCGATTTGTGTCGATAATTCAGTGTCTGTGATTAAGTTGCTGCATTTAATGATGGCTACAAGTGACATGGGTTCGTGTCTTGAGGATCATCTTAGGTATGGGAGTTGTGTGGAGAAATTATCTTTCCATGTTTTAATGAACAAAGGACTTATGCAAGGGAATAATATTCTTCCTAAGCCGCCCTCTAGTTATGAAGCAGGATTGGCACTTGCATTGGAGTCTTCAGGATTAGCAGCAACCCAGGTACCTTCTTCCTTTTCATTTATCTTTCCTATATTCTAACCGAACTTAAAAGAAGCTGAAAGAACAAGTCCTAAGATAATGGAGCATCATATGACAAAAATCTTCCATCATTAGTATGACAGGTTGTTTCTGGACATGGTTGCAGGAATCAGTTTTGGAAGAAGCGAAAAACTGTCTGAAGATGGCAAAGCAGACCGGAGTGCCACCCAGTATCATCAGTGCTCGGCTAGCAATTCGTCTAGCCAAGATAACTCCGAACAGAGCTCAAATAGAGTGGTACAAAACATGTTGCGATAAATCAGACAATCAACTGGGATACTACGACTCTTTCAAACAAAGGCAGGCATCAAAAAGAGACAATCAGGTGAACATGTTCAGAATCAAGTTGGCCGACTTTTGGGATAGTATAATTATAAAGATTGACAACAACGAGCTCCCTCACGATTTTCAAAAACGTTTGAAATTCATCAATGCATCCCACTTCTATCAGCTCCTGGTGGAGCCGTTAGACATTGCAGAGTATTACAGAAGTGGAGAACACCTTAGGAAAGGACACTATTTAAGTAATGGAAGAGAAAGAAGGCATGAGATTTTTTCCAAGTGGTGGAGGGAGAAAGAGGTGGTTGAAGGGGGCAGCAAGAGGAGTCAATTTGCAAGCTTGACTCAGGATTCATGCTTTTGGGCACGAGTGGAAGAAGCCAGGGAGTTAGTCGAGAAGCTGAGGGTTGAGAGGAACATGACAAATTTGGCTCACTTATGGCAGAGTATTGAGGCTTTTGAGAGTTATGCTAGAAAAATGATCGAGAACAAGGAGGTTTCGTGTGATGTCGTCGCCAAAAACTCAAGTTATAGCTTGTGGGTAAACGAGGTTAGGGAAGAGAGATCACAAGTGCAGGTGCCGGTGCAGTCATTCAATCAGTTATCTGGAGGGTTTCTGGGGGGGTGAAATGGTTCCTTAGAATATGAACACATAGCTGATATTAAAACCAAACTCCTATTCAGGGCCGGCCCATAGGGCGATCCATTAGGTTCTAGGAACCGGGGCCCAAGTAGGTGAAGGACCTCAATATTTATATTAATTATACAAAATTAGCAAAAGTGGTACATTGGAATAGTGGTTAAGATAATTAATGTTGATCTTGAGATTGTCATATTGAAGTTGGAACATGGCCTCCAAATTTCATTGGCCGGCCCTGCTCCTATTTCAGGTATAGAGTTGTAGCCATGCAGAGTGTCACTAGAATACGCTGGTTTACGTTTATCTCCTGATCAAGAATTGCAACTGCTCTGGTCCGAAGAGTATAATAGAATATAAACAGTCTCAACCATCATCTCAAACTTTTCGTTATTAGAGTACTTATTGGGACGTGTAAAACATAAATTTCATACCTGCGATAATTGAATAACAGATACAAAATAATATGAGAACAAGAGTTTTATTTGATAATCGAAAGATTGCGTGTTACAACTTCCGTAGATCTCTTGATTCCATCTCGAAGGCTAGGGTTTTTGATAGTACTACGGAGTCTTATCGACTTGAATTCCGTAGGGGAAGATGGGTCTTTTTTGTGACTTATTCCATTTACCTACAATTTGGTAGTAGGATGATGGGGTCGTTTTGAGACTTATTCCATCTGACCTCCTCTAAACCTAGAGACAAGACCCGTATTTATAGCCTAGTATCTTAGCGAGGAAGTTAAGAATATTCTAGTATCCTAAGATATTATCACAATATTTATTGATAATTATCTCTAAATACTAAAGATATTAGACATAAATAGATACCGAAATATACAAAATTTTGGTGTCTACAGGACGGACGGAATATAAAAGAGTATTTGAATTACACAAATCCCTTTAATCTCATTCTGAAAACAGCAACGGTAAATTAACAATAGTTTCAGATAAAATACACATCCAAAAACTTGTAAATCACACAAAATTATTTTTTACTAACGAACCTTTCAATTCTAACGAAATTTTCTAAATTTTTTCACTTTTGTCCCTTTCATAAGCTATTAGCCTTTCATACAAGATTCAATTTGTCTCAACTCTGTTTTTATCGGTCTACATAATCAATTGATGTTTCCGAATTCGATTAAAGATTCTAATTTAATTATCAGCGACGTAATATCGATTACTTATTCACTTCATTATTTCATTTAATGTATTACTCCATATTATTGTTTAATTAACAATCATTTACTCTAAATGAAAAAAAAATTATTATTGAAAATACAAAACTACTATGATATACTGTAATTTATATATATATATATATATATATATATATATATATATATATATATATATATATATATATATATAGAGTAAGGCTCTTATGAGTCCTTTACTCTAGATGAGTCCCTAAGTCCTCATCTCATCCATTGGATGGGATGAGAATGGATGGACAAGATTCATCATAGTATTTGCATTAAAAAAAAAAGATTTACGTTCCTAAAATAGCTCCCATGAATTTAGGAAACAATAACTCCTTTAATCACATTCATTCATCATTCACGTTCATTCATCATTCACGTTCATTCAAACCTGAAAAAAAAAACCCTTTCTTCGTCACGTTCGTTCATTCATTCATTCAATCAATCAATTCTGTGCTCGAAATCCCGTTACAATGGATTCAATGACCGCATCATCTTCTTCAACTGTTGATAAGCAATTGATCGAGTATAACAATGGTGAGTTTCAATATTTCTTTCACGTTTTGATTCAATTTTTATCCATGGATACATCGTGCGTCAATTTACGTTCTTTTTTTACGTCAATTTTCATGTTGATATTGCTTTCATTATCATTTCATTCATCATAGTTTTGTATCAATGGTTAATTGCTCTCTCGATCTTTATAGATTTTAGGGTTTTATGTTTGTTATTTATATTTTTCATTATATCCACTGATACTATTGTTTTGATTTCTATTAACGCAGAAACGTCGTTGAAATAACATATCTTCTGAGTTAAAGTAACACTTAATTTTAATTACAGTAACACAAATGAACGTTGAGAAAAGAGTTTTGATGATGATGTTAAAGTAACGTATTGTACTCGTTAGAGTAACACAGCTTAGGAATTGAAGTAACACATTATTTGCATGGGTGCAACGCTGTTCAATTTTGTGCAGGTGGTATTGGCAAAGATGCGAACGCACGGGACAACACTGGAAAATGTGAAATTTTATTCATTTGATTAATCATGGATTAATAACAATGGTTCATTGCTCTCGTTTTAGTATAGATTCCAAGTCTAACGTATTCTTCACTGATATTATTGTTTTGTTTTAGGGTTTTTCTACGTTGTACCCTCATGTTTTTCCGTTTTCTACCATATACCCCTCCTGTTTTCTAAACCCTCACTTATACCCCTGTCGTTGATTAATTTCACTAAATGTGACCTAATTACAATTATTCTACTTAAAAACCTTAATTAATTTTCATCTCCGTCTCCTATGTTTTCTCAAATTCTAATTTTGCATGTATAATTTCTGATTTTTTTTATTCATTTTATCATAATTCTTTCACTCTTTATTTTAAGTGCAACATTAGTGCTTTGTTTATTAATGTGATTAAATTAATTTCGTTAGAACTCAATAAAATATCATTATTTAAGCTAAAGAATAAGTTGGGGTGAAATTGGAGGAAAATCAATTAGGTAAAAAAGAATAAGAAGTTGATGTATAAAATGAAGAAAATGGGGAAAATTAATGAAATGGGGGAAAAGTTGGGGAAAATGGAGGGAATACAAGCTAATGTCGTCAAAACTGGTTATGTCATAGCCTAGAATCACTGCCATGCCATGTAATTAAAGGAGCATTAAACGGATAATTGTGATTAAGTCACGTTTTATGAAGTTAATCAACTACAGGGATATTAGTAGGGATTTTGAAAATAGGAGGGGTACATGGTAGAAAACGAAAAAACAGAAGGGTACAATGTAGAAAAACCCTTTGTTTTATGTTGAAGCAGATGAGGAAACTGAAGAAGACACTGATTTTATTGTTTTGTTTTATGTTGACGAAGATGAGGAAACTGAAGAAGACACTGAGGAAGATGAGGAGGAGAAACAAGTGTTTTGAGAATAGTTGTGTTTTTGGTCATTCTAAGGATTTTTTTTGGTTTACAAGAATAACTGATTTTGTACACATTTTTTTTACACATATCGCTGTGCTACGTTGCAATTAACTCTATATTTTATTTAATACATGTGTATTTGGTTAGAGTAACTTCTCATATCTATTGGAGTAACACCTTTCTTGAGTTACAGTAACAGACATAATCCATGAAAGTAACATCACATATCTATTGGAGTAACACCTTTCTTGAGTTACAGTAACAGACATAATCCAAAATTAACTCTATTTTATTTAATACATGTGTATTTGGTTAGAGTAACATCTCATATCTATTGGAGTAACACCTTTCTTGAGTTACAGTAACAGACATAATCCATGAAAGTAACTGAGCACATCAGCGTTGTTTAAACAAATGATTACCAAAGTAACTGAGGATAACTTGGATTAGAATCATTCATTAGGAAATTAACAACTTTCGTTCTTTAAAGAACCATATATAATGCGTCATAGTGATTGATGATAATATCAATGAAAGTGATTATGAGACCACACCATTAATACCAATGAAACTTAATCATGAGACGTAGAATAACATCATTAATCAATTAGACTAACATCATTTGTTCATTAAAGTAACAGTTACAATGCATCAGTGTAATACACTGATTATGAGACCACATTTGTATCTTGGGTAAACTCCATTCATTCCCATAGTAACATCAGTCGTTACTTAGAGTAACAGGTACAGTCAATCACTGTAACAGAATGAACAAATTCGTAACCAGAAGAAGAAGGTGACATAATTCATAATATTTCATAATCAGAAGAAGGTGACATAATTCATTAGACATAATTCATTAGACACATCATTTTTTTCGACCTTTTGATGGCTTGGTCTTGGGACCGTCGATGATCTGTCTCGCGTCTGGGACCGTCTGTTCTTGTCTGCCAATATGAATATGAAGATTACCTTTGCTTGAGTTGAAGATGAAGTTGAAGGGTTTTTGTTAGGCGGGTGTGTTTGAATGAAAAAATTGAATGGATGAAAGAGAACGTTTATTAGTTGGAGGTAATTAAGGGAGGAGAGAAGATTTTATTATATTTTTTCCAAGATATGGTAGTTATTACCTTAATTACAACACTCAATCACCACCATCCATCTCTTTTAGATCAATGGTTCTAAATAGGACTTATGGACTCAAACAAAAAAAAGGGACTCACTTGATCTTCACTCTATATATATATATATATATATGTATGTATGTATATATATGTATGTATAGAGGTAGGTTCAAATAAGGTCAACAACTTTTTTAAGTTCCTAAGTTCCAGTGTTAAAGTTACACAAAAAGTGCTTAAAGTTACACGAGATGAGTGATAAAGTTGCACTTTATCACTTGAAGTGATAAAAGTGCTGAATGTTATAGTTACATATCAATTTTGAAAAATGCAACTTTAACGTATGTCATGTGTAACTTTAATATAGACTTAAAAAAATAGTTGACCTTATTTGAACCTACCTCTGTATGTATATATATAAACATTTAGAAAAATTATATTAAAAAAGAAATTCAAAAAATTTGAAACATAATACGGAGTACTCTTTAACAATGACAATTTTTTTTTTTTAAAAAAAAAAACCTAACTTACACTACTTACGGCCACCATACCTCACCAACCCCACAACTTTCACCCACCCACCACCACCGAGACTGACCCAACCTGACCACCTCACTCACCCAAACTGACCCAACTACTCCCGCGACACCCTTAACCCAGATCCACCCACCACAACCAGACCTCAGCCGCTCCACCACACCGACCGCTCTCGACTAGACAGAGTTTGGTACCATGTACGGTTCTGATTCTTGTGTTTTGGATATTGGTTGTTCACGGGTAGGTTAATGGGAGATTGGATTTGAGGATTTTTTTTGAGAGAATAAGAAATAACTTTTGAAAATGTGGTGAAATGATAAGGTAAATCGGTAAAGTGTCGTTAGAATTGTTAGAATTGAGTCAAACATCGTTAGGAAAAAACACGATCCTAAGCTAAACTGGGCACCAACATTCAACGTTCAAACATAAATGAAATCAAATTAGAACAACCACAATGGAAGAGCTCAAAGTTCTTCCTATGTCACTTGGTTTTACACTATATCTCAACTATAAGAACTTTATGTTCCAATGGAAAAACTTTAAATAAAGTTCTTACGTAATTTTTTCTTATATTAAATTAAATAAGAAAATTATCTGATTGATCTTCCTTTCTTGTTTTAAGGACAAACTTGGTTTTACAATGGACAAACTTTTCTAAATAAAATTCTTTTGACAAACCCAAGAGTAAGAATTACCCATTGTGATTGTTCTATATCTCCAGAAATTTATGGGACTGTTGTAGACACCCGCATTTTGACCGCCAGGTGTCTATGGTAGTTTCCAAAAAACACCCGATGATGATTGGACGCTAACGTGTTTCTACGCGCTCGGATATGGGCTCAAAACCATTAGTTTTTGGCTTAAGCACTTATGGAGTATAAATCTCACAAAACAGACCTCAAATTCAGGCTTAGTGGGTCGTTTCCAGTCAAACAAGACTAATTTGGGTCAAAACCGGCACCAGAAATAAAACCGACTTTTAGTGATTGGGTCAACCTCAGTCCAAGTCGTTTCCGAGACACACAAAAAATAGCCACACAAACATCAAAAAGTCCAACTCAAAAGCAAACCCACGGTCCACCTTCAGACGGGCCATCAGATCAAGTCCGTCAAGGCTCTAAACCCTAGACACCAAAGTGCATAGCTTGGCCTATATATACACCTTCATGCACACACACCAAGACAACTTTTACAACCCAAGCTTTTACAAATATCATCTTTTGAAACCCTAATTCAATCACATTCTATACTAATCTACATACATCCAAACCATAACCCTAGCGTTTAGGAATTCGAACCCTAACCACCACAACTTAACCTACATCTCGATACTCCCGTGCAAGCCACAACTACGAGTCCCGTCCGAGAACAAGAACATGTAGGTTGAGGGTGCCAACTCCCGTCTTTTCTCTCTTCTCTTTCTCTCTCGCGTCGTTCGTCGTCATTGTTGTAGTTTTTTGTTTTACTTTTTTATATTTCGATGTCGCGTCCTAATATCGTTAATATCACCAGTATTAAAAGCATTAAAATACTTGTGAATTTGTGTCGAGTGTGAGTGATGGTGGGATAAGGAAACCCGAATATACAACACTCAGCGTTGCCGGTCGCTTATCCCATCACCCCGATCACTTGATTATTGAAGCAAGTCAACTTAAACAATATTTCTTTTTATTTCGCTCGCATTATTATTAATCGCATATTTTGATTCTAAAATTATTTTCAAAACAAGTACTTTTTTTAATAAGGGTCGAAACCCGTTGATGCGGATCCGACATCAAACAATTCGCAAGAATTAATTATGATGTCGGGATGCGGAGGGAATCAAGTCGAGTTTTTATTTCAAGTATCGATCTATTAGATTCGATACCAATTCCATAATTCGATGTCGAATCTAATGATTTAGTCAAATAAATTAATTAACACGATTTTCGTTGATGCTAATATAGATGTTCTCTAATTCAATTGAATTAATTACGACATTAATAAACGCGGAGAAAATTTATATCGTGCTAGTTAATTTAAAACGACTTATATTATTTTCTTCAAATTTTTGCTCTAGCATTTCATACCGATTCAATAATCGGATATGGGATATGACGAGCATCAAAATTAAAATCGAGTGTAAATTATTCCAAGTATTTAATATCGATTTCATAATCGAATATTGAATACGACGAATATCGAAAATATTAAGTCGAGTGCAAATTACGCAATATTTGTACGCGATTTAATAAAATCATCAATTTTCCGAAGAAGACAATTTCGCTCTTTTTTTATTATTCTTCGAACATCGTTTTTTTTAGACAAAACATTTTTTTTAGATCTCGATATTTTTTTTTCCTTGACCTCGGTCAACACGTGTTAAACCATCACGTGTCATAATCTTTTTTCAAAACCATGCACCATCTTAATTATGTCATTCCATATTACATTATTCGCAAACTGTTATTATCGTTATATCGTTACTAACAAGTTTGTTATTTTCTTGTCAATTTATTTTTGTTTATTTTATTGTACTAAAATGAACTCACATGCTAAATTTAACTTCGAAGTTAGAATTAGTTGCATTAAATTGACATAGAAACCCATTCAATTTCTCGCATGTTTAGGGAAAACAATGTTTGCATAGCATTTTCATCGTTTAACTAACGCGCGTATTAGAAACTCATTCGATATCTTAGTAGAGGCCGCCAATTTGCGGGCGGGGTTGGGTGTTCTTTGTGAACTTCCCAACACGTACCCTCACCCCTTACTCAAAACCTCGGTTTCCGGATGCCCGAAACCGTTGGCGCACGAGAGTCATTCAATGCACGATAACCGGTAGTGACGGTATCGGTATCAAATGCTAAGGGACGAACCCAATAAACTCTGTCATCGGAAATGGGCCGTATTTTGTATACGGCCTACTACGACATAGAGTGGGTTCGAACGGGCCCGAACTCCCATAAAGTTCGGTGGCGACTCCACTTCGATTTAAATTTCAATTCGATCCATTCTCATATGGAGATTCATTCGCCTCCCCAAACCCGTGCGTGGCCGTGTCGGGGTGGACCTATGTCATGTCCACAATTTGGCGACTCCGCTGGGGATTAACTGATGCGTGACTTACCATCGGCATCCTCAGGGTGAGACTCGAATAGAAATCGTTTGACTAGTACAATACGCGTTTTAGTTTTACGGTTCATGCATAACCCCATATTTTCCCGGGCCGGTACTCGCGACCGACGTCCCACTATACCGTGATGTACTCCAATATGGATATGTCAATGGTGTCCATATTCGATTCGAGTGGGTTTCGCGGCATGTTCTAAGCTCAACTCGACTTAGAAAGTCCGTCCCGATCAACGTCTAGACTATGTGCACTGGTATAGACCCCTTATAGACCGACCGAGACTTAGTGTAAAGCATACATGGCGTCGTTATAATGCTTGCCTGACTACGTGCTACTTGGTTCCCGTGTCGTTTTCAAAAAAAAAACTGACAACTTTTCAAAAAATACATCTTTTTCAAGATATTCAATTTCAAAACCCGGGACGTATACCGAATTTAGGACTTATGATTTTACTCAAAATAGCCTATTTCAAGCCGGTATTCTGCCCATTTCAAAACTCGAAAACATTTTCGAACTTTCAAATTTGTGGCCCGATACACTTTCCAGTTTTCGAAAAAATCGGCCATTTCCCCGAGTTTTCTCCGATTTTCCAAAACAATCCATTTTCAAAACCTTCATCTTCTTAGGACTTCCCGTATTTAGCAGTGTCGGGTCTTGTCATAAGTCGTCGAAAGTCTTTAGCGTCAAAAATCTGTCGATTTTACATCACGAGTTTCTTCCCTATCCCAGTCCGCCTTATTTGACTAAGGCATGGCCCACCTACGTAGGACATACTCCTACCAAGAAAGGCCCATCTACACATTCAAGTCCAAAGTCTGAGAAATATCTCACATGGACCTTCCTTCGAACAGGACTCGGCCCACATAGCCGAATCCTAAGGAAGGCCCACCTTTCATGAGTCACCCGTCTAGGTGTCTTTTCCGAGTCAACCTTTTACAAGGCATAGCCCTATAACAAAAAGGTTCACGGTCCTTACGTCTAAGGGTCACCCGTCCAACACTTAAGTCTTAACAACCTTCGGTCCAACTTGGGAGCTACCCTCCAGCAGAGCGATCAATCACGGTTGCTCTAAGGGTCATGTCCTACACGTGTCGTCTCACGTATCCCACCTTTGAGTCACTTAGATGTCACACCATCTGAGTCCTTAGTCTCACTTGGGGGCTATTCTCCGACGAAGTGATTAATCACAGTCACTCCGAGAATCGCACCCTAAATGTTTGTCTTAGGAGAGTCTAACCCAGTCAAACCCGAGTTGTCTCTCCTCCCGCGCTATTTCCTATGCCTTGGTGTATTTGGGTCCCGAAGCAACTTTCCTGATTACGCGGTGTTCTTACAGACAGGCCACCCGAAACAAGACGTCAACGCAAGATGCAAGAAACCTTGGACGAACTGAAGGCCGCGCTGGTCAAGATGGAAACCCAGTTGACGGCCATTCGGACCGACCAAGCGACCTTGGCCACCCGTGTGAGTGCCGTGGAAAAGGTGGCCCCTGTCGAAGGATCTGAGCCCACTGGGCCCCTAGCTGAACTAATCAGTGTTGTTCGCAGGCTCGAAGAACAGGTTCCCCTATCGACGAACAACTCGATCCACACTGAAAATGCTCGTTCCTATTCGCCTTTAAATGACGAGCTACCTGCTAACCTCAACCTCACGGGAATTCCAATGTTTGAGGGTACTGAAGACCCGGTCCACCACATCCGGGCTTTCAAAGATTTTATGGCGGTCAAAGGGGTGAAGTCCACCATGTTTAAGCACTTATTCCCTTCCTCCCTTGAAAAGCATCCCAAGGCCTGGTACTACAGGCTCGATTCCAAGAAGTACAAGACTTGGGATGATGTGGCAGTAGAGTTCGCTCGGAATTACGCCGATAATACCGAGATCCAGACTACGATGCGAACTCTGGAGGTTATGGCCCAAGAACCCAAAGAAGGTTTCACCAAATACCTTCAAAGGTGGAGGGCCGAAAGTGTGAAGTTGGTAGACAAACCCAACGAGAAGACACTAGTGGAGGCATTCGTCAACAACCTCCTACCTTCCTACCGCGTCCATCTTAGGTATGCCGGCATTTCAAACTTTGCGGTGCTTACCGAAATGGGCATTAGGATTGAAGATGATCTTCGACATAATGAAGATCTGGGTGAAGCTTTTACTGAAGGCTATACTGGACATCAACTCGAGTAGTTAGAAGTCGACGACTAATGACAACATCATCCGAGAGTCCAGATTTGATTTAAGTCCGAGTCTGAGTCTGAGTGATCTAGGATGTTCTATTTCAAAGTCAAAGTCAGAGTCAGTTGTATTCTGTCCTCTTTTTCAAAATTCAATAAAATCAGCTTTCAATATTCTTTCTCATATATACTTTCCTTTTGTGTTTCCGAGAACATGATGAACATCGTCATACACTGTGAGCACATGCACGTGACTATTATAGGCACATCTATAATGACTGCAGGAAATTGAGACCCGTGTTTTCCTTTACCTGTTCCATGTCTGACATAGAAAACCACAAAACTACCCCTAGCAGGAGCGTATCGAATCCTATGACAAATCTGGGTAGTCTCCTAGTTTGGGTTCAAAACGGGAGGCAAGCCCATTTCCCACAATAAACACCCATCCAATAAGATCAACCAACCCCTACCTTTGGTGTTAGTCTGACCAACAAAAAAAAAACTGGACGAACAAAAATCAAAAGTCCAGGAAAAAGCAAAAGGCCAAAATAAAAAGCAGGCCATTATCAAAAAAAATTCAAGAACCCATGACTGGGGCTGAGAGGTCAACCAACAAAAAATTCAAGATCCCATGACCGGGGCTAAGAGGTCAATAAAAAAAAATTCAAAAACCCATGACCGGGGCTAAGAGGTCAACCAAAAAATATTCGAGATCCCATGACCGGGGCTGAGAGGTCAACCAAAAATATTCAAGATCCCATGACCGGGGCTAAGAGGTCAACCAACAAAAAATTTAAGATCCCATGACCGGGGCTGAGAGGTCAACCAAAAATATTCAAGATCCCATGACCGGGGCTAAGAGGTCAACCAACAAAAAATTCAAAAAACCCATGACCGTGGTCAACGGTCAACTCAGGTGAAGAATCCCAAGACCGGGGCTAAGAGGTCAACCGAAAATCTTCAAAAACCCATGACTGTAGTGAAAACGGTCAAATTCAAAATCCATACCATCCAATAGGGGAGCGACAATCAAGCTGGTCAGCTAACATCACACTTAGCCTTCCCACGTTACAACCCTCAAGACCTTCCCGAGACCTAGGCTAGAGACAGCCCAGAATTTTGAGGATTCAAGCTCCATAGGATACCCTAACCATTAGGGCCAGACATGGAAAATCTGATCCCGCATCATCAAACCTGCCCAATCGAAGTCCGAGTCATTTTTACTCGAGTTCCCCCTTTCCTACCACATTACAATACCTTACCCTCGAAGCCTTAGCTCCACAAAATCAAGCTCCAGATGTCAAAACATCAAAGCCACTTACAACCTAGCTCCACATTTCCAAAATTATCCAAACCAGTTACCAACCCCGAAAACGGGAGCTCAACTTGCGGTCGGCATAGAACATGCCCAAATAGTTCACACCACCTCTGGGGGCTACCCCGGAGAACGCTCACAGTCACAGGATCAACATCCTAACCATTCTAGCCCTTTGATCAAGACATCATTGGGAATGCACCTAGCCTACACCATCGCTATGGCTAGTTACACACAAAGTCCTAATAAACTAGGCGCCATAATACATCTTCCAGTCCACTGAACTACGGCTTGGTTTGATTTCACCACACGTGAATACGTAGGCAGCCTTTCAACAGAGGCACAACCACTCACATTGACACACATTCAAAAAAAGCACCATCATTCCGGTCACGACACTGTCATGTTCTCAGTAGCTAGCTTTGTCATCCTGGGGGCTTCTATTAGACAGAAGTTCTCCTTCCACTCACAAAATCCAAAATACTTACAAAAACTAGCCTCCTTTCTGTAGTGTGTCCTAGTACTCGGCTCAGTCGAAGACGAGAATCTGTTAGGACTCGAAGCAATACCCACTTTGGGAAGGTACCCTAAAATCAAAAATCCAAAAGAGCACCAGACTATAACATTGCTACTACTAAGTCCTGTCGTTACAGTCTCGTTACAGACTACTGCAGCCACCCTATAGCATATCTGGCCCATTTCGATGTTCGACCGTGTTGCCACTCGCCTAGGTTACGGAATAGCGCAACTTAAGAGTCT
Organism: Agrostemma githago; assembly: GCA_958450325.1. Taxonomy (NCBI): domain Eukaryota; kingdom Viridiplantae; phylum Streptophyta; class Magnoliopsida; order Caryophyllales; family Caryophyllaceae; genus Agrostemma; species Agrostemma githago. The sequence continues at coordinate 57,439,680 of OY288242.1, forward strand.
TGTCATCTTAGGTGGCCCACCCCCTACCGAGTCACTGTCCAACCCCTCGAGAGTCCAGTCGTGTCGATCAACTCGTCTGGTCACGTCCAAAGTCTAGTCTGTCGGTCGACCCCTCTTTTCAAATTCCTGCTTTGAAATTTGTAAAACTTAGCCATTTGAGAAAATCCTTTTTGACAAGGTCAAATTTCGGTCTATTTAAACTGCAAATTTCTTTTCTACCCCTTTTGAAAACCTAGCACGTGAGTTGCTTTCAAATTTTCAAAGAATTCAAAAATTCAAAAATCTTTTTCCCTAGCGCGAGTCATATTTTCTACCTACGTGTTACATGCAATATTTTATGTAACTTATACAGGTACGACTCAAGCAAGGACATGCAACCCACTATATCTCCCCAGCGGAAAGCCCTAGGTGGCATTTTCCCCGGAATAGCACGGGATGGGCCCACATATAGGCGCACCCAGGACTTATGCGACAAGTCCAATTCCCCATGGAGTTATCATCATCTACTCAGGTACGACTCGAGGCTTCAAAAGCAAGCCCGTACAACTCACATATCTCCCCAGCGGAAAGCCCTAGGTGGCATTTTCCCCGGAATAGCACGGGATGAGCCTACATATAGGCGCACCCAGGACTTATGCGACAAGTTCGATTCCCCACAGAGTTATCATCATCAGCTCAGGTATGATCTATATCTTATGGCTGGCGGGCCCTTCACGCGAGTCTAATGGACTATAAACGACCCGATCGGAAGTCTGCCAGGTTTCAATCCTCGATTGGCCTGGTAGCTACTCTGACTTTTACCTTGTCCAAGCCTCAGTCAGAGTGGGGGCTCTGTAGACACCTGCATTTTGACCGCCAGGTGTCTATGGTAGTTTCTAAAAAACACCCGATGATGATTGGACGCTAACGTGTTTCTACGCGCTCAGATATGGGCTCAAAACCATTAGTTGTTGGCTTAAGCACTTATGGAGTATAAATCTCACAAAACTGACCTCAAATTCAGGCCTAGTGGGTCGTTTCCAGTCAAACAAGACTAATTTGGGTCAAAACCGGCACCGGAAATAAAACCGACTTTTAGTGATTGGGTCAACCTCGGTCCAAGTCGTTTCCGAGACACACAAAAAATAGCCACACAAACATCAAAAAGTCCAACTCAAAAGCAAACCCACGGTCCACCTTCAGACGGGCCATCAGATCAAGTCCGTCAAGGCTCTAAACCCTAGACACCAAAGTGCATAGCTTGGCCTATATATACACCTTCATGCACACACACCAAGACAACTTTTACAACCCAAGCTTTTACAAATATCATCTTTTGAAACCCTAATTCAATCCCATTCTATACTAATCTACATACATCCAAACCATAACCCTAGCGTTTAGGAATTCGAACCCTAACCACCACAACTTAACCTACATCTCGATACTCCCGTGCAAGCCACAACTACGAGTCCCGTCCGAGAACAAGAACATGTAGGTTGAGGGTGCCAAATCCCGTCTTTTCTCTCTTCTCTTTCTCTCTCGCGTCGTTCGTCGTCATCGCTGTAGTTTTTTGTTTTACTTTTTTATATTTCGATGTCGCGTCCTAATATCGTTAATATCACCAGTATTAAAAGCATTAAAATACTTGTGAATTTGTGTCGAGTGTGAGTGATGGTGGGATAAGGAAACCCGAATATACAACACTCAGCGTTGCCGGTCGCTTATCCCATCACCCCGATCACTTGCTTATTGAAGCAAGTCAACTTAAACAATATTTCTTTTTATTTCGCTCGCATTATTATTAATCACATATTTTGATTCTAAAATTATTTTCAAAACAAGTACTTTTTTTAATAAGGGTCGAAACCCGTTGATACGGATCCGACATCAAACAATTCGCAAGAATTAATTATGATGTCGGAATGCGGAGGGAATCAAGTCGAGTTTTTATTTCAAGTATCGATCTATTAGATTCGATACCAATTCCATAATTCGATGTCGAATCTAATGATTTAGTCAAATAAATTAATTAACACGATTTTCGTTGATGCTAATATAGATGTTCTCTAATTCAATTGAATTAATTACGACATTAATAAACGCGGAGAAAATTTATATCGTGCTAGTTAATTTAAAACGACTTATATTATTTTCTTCAAATTTTTGCTCTAGCATTTCATACCGATTCAATAATCGGATATGGGATATGACGAGCATCAAAATTAAAATCGAGTGTAAATTATTCCAAGTATTTAATATCGATTTCATAATCGAATATTGAATACGACGAATATCGAAAATATTAAGTCGGGTGCAAATTACGCTATATTTGTACGCGATTTAATAAAATCATCAATTTTCCGAAGAAGACAATTTCGCTCTTTTTTTATTATTCTTCGAACATCGTTTTTTTTAGACAAAACATTTTTTTTAGATCTCGATATTTTTTTTTCCTTGACCTCGGTCAACACGTGTTAAACCATCACGTGTCATAATCTTTTTTCAAAACCATGCACCTAGAGGTGGCAGTTCGGGCCGGGCCGCCGTCGCCGGCCCGGTCCGGCACGAAATTTGGCACGACGAGCCCGGCACGAGTGCAAAATCAAGCCTGGCACGGGCACGACCCGTCGGGCCTCGGGTCGGGCCGCGGCGAAGAAGTAGTTGAAAACCCCGTGCCAGGCACGGGCACGACCGGGCCTGATCCGGCACGGCCCACTGACAGCCCGCTGACAGGCACGCGGGCTGGCCCGACCAGGCACGACCGACCCGGGCACGGCGGGCCCGAGGCCCGGCCCGGCCCGGCTTCAACGGCCCCCTGCGCATGCTGCTACTGACCTGCTGCTGCTGTATGCTGGCCTGCTGCTGCTGTGACTTCACAGCTTCCTATTTTCCAAAGAAGCCCAACGGCCACCTGCCCACCTCTATCCCCTACGTCTCTTTTCCTTATTTCCTCTATATTTTTTTTTCATTTCTTTTCCTATAAAATACTCACTTTCATCCTTCTTCATTTCACAAATCATTCTAATCTTATAATCATTCTTATTAATATTCTAAAATCTCAATCCTCTATAAGTCTACATTTCTAAATTCTAATATATATATATATATATATATATATATATATATATATATATATAATATAAGTTATTACTCCGTAAAAGTTATTACTAATCGTCTAATCTTATAAAATTATTACTAATATATATAAAAATTATTAATTATAAAAATGATTACTAATATAACCGCGCATCGTTTTTTCGGGAAAAAATATGAAATAGATCGAGGCACGACCCGAAAACCGACACGAAAACCGAGGCACGGGCACGAGCACGAAACAAGCACGACGGGCCGGGCACGATCGGGCACGAGACCCGGCCCGAGCACGGCACGACCGGGCCCGTGCCTTGGGCCGTGCCTCGGCGGCAAGGTTGGGTGGAGCTCCGTGCCGGGCACGGCACGAGCCCGGGTCTAGGCACGACCGGGCCGGGCCATCCAGGCACGAAGCCCGCCGAGCACGGCACGAAGCCCGACCCGGCACGACTAAGTGCCACCTCTACATGCACCATCTTAATTATGTCATTCCATATTACATTATTCGCAAACTGTTATTATCGTTATAACGTTACTAACAAGTTTGTTATTTTCTTGTCAATTTATTTTTGTTTATTTTATTGTACTAAAATGAACTCACATGCTAAATTTAACTTTGACGTTAGAATTAGTTGCATTAAATTGACATAGAAACCCATTCAATTTCTCGCATGCTTAGGGAAAACAATGTTTGCATAGCATTTTCATCGTTTAACTAACGCGCGTATTAGAAAGTCATTCGATATCTTAGTAGAGGCCGCCAATGTGCGGGCGGGGTTGGGTGTTCTTTGTGAACTTCCCAACACGTACCCTCACCCCTTACTCAGAACCTCGGTTTCCGGATGCCCGAAACCGTTGGCGCACGAGAGTCATTCAATGCATGATTACCGGTAGTGACGGTATCGGTATCAAATGCTAAGGGACGAACCCAATAAACTATGACATCGGAAATGGGCCGTATTTTGTATACGGCCCACTACGACATAGAGTGGCTTCGAACGGGCCCGAACTCCACTTCGATTTAAATTTCAATTCGGGACGAACCCAATAAACTATGACATCGGAAATGGGCCGTATTTTGTATACGGCCCACTACGACATAGAGTGGCTTCGAACGGGCCCGAACTCCACTTCGATTTAAATTTCAATTCGGTCCATTCTCATATGGAGATTCATTTGCCTCCCCAAACCCGTGCGTGGCCGCGTTGGAGTGGACCTATGTCATGTCCACAACTGTACAATAATGTTGTAATTTGTTCAGACGGAGTCCAAAGATTTACAAGGACTCGTTATTATCGAGTTAATGTGCTCACCTTACGCTCATCCTCTGTATACTAAAACAATATCGCTTGCTATAATTTTCTCTCCAAAATATACTCACTCCTAAATAAGAAAGTAAAAAAAAAAGATTTCATAATAAAATTCACAAAATATTTATTGTTATTAATTCAAAAGAAAAATGACAAAAAAAAAACTTTTTATGAAATAATTTTAGAAATTTTATAATATAATGTCATTAACTTTGTAGAAAAAAAAAATCTATTTCTGTGAATTGCAACTTTATATCTAAGATGAGATTTTTTGTTTATTTTTTTTTTATAAAATACGGAGTACACCATCCAACTCCTTACAAAAAATATTTCACAAGTTATAAGGTCTATTTTGTAAAAAATAAATAAAATAAAACTCATTTCGTATTGAAAAGTAAGATTTTTTTTATAGAAAGAGATCATTTCATGTCCCGGCACGCAGAACTGCCGGGTCTAGTACGGACTACTCTGTATCGGGATAACACTGAAAGGTCTTGGCGACTGGCGTCGACGAAGTTAGGACTTTCTTTATATCTTCGGGAATTAGCTTAGAGGCGCGAAGCTATTTCACTTTAACACTGGGTATTGTATCTACGAGCCAGGATGAAATTAGAGATGGAGCTACAATATTACATATCCACTTACAATGTTAAAACTCTCTTCACAGAGAAATAGGCGTTAGTATGGGACTTGCATGATTTACCCCATGGTGATCTACCCTGATTCCTCAACAACTTTAGAAATACTTTTGTTATAATATGTAAATATTCTCCATATCATGTATCTTAGACCCATTTGTAATTATGTACAAGATACCATATAATATCGTAATCATGTATTTTAGGATAATTACTCATCTTAGCTAACTCTACCTCGTATATTTATTGTCACTGATTTCATGAATAATATTCAAGGAACTGTATTCCAATATGGTATCAGTGAGATTCTAATTACCTCTGATTTTCTTCTTTTCCTTTTTTACTCAAACTTCTCTTCATTCTCCTTGCATTTCTACCAAATCTGCTGCACTCCCATGGCACCCAACTCCTTAAAAACGTTCCACCCCGCCTGTGGTGTAACAGCAATCAAGAACCACGTGTATCTTGTTCTTGACCTCGAGTCCGTGCCATATAACGTCTGGGCCGAGCTTTTCCTTAATACCGCAAAGGCCCACGAAGTTCATCATCATCTCGTGGACCCTCCAAAGGACGCTCCCCTGCTGCCGATGCCTCCAACAAAGCGTTGTGGGATCGACTCGATGCTATTGTCAAGGAATGGATATATGGCACCATCTCCGGTAACCTCCTTGAGAATATTGTCGAGGTTGATTCCACAGCAAAAGAGACATGGGAATACATCCATGATTTGTTCAATGATAACAAGCATTCTCGTGTTGTCTTGTTGGAGCAAATTTTTTTGCCCCCCCATATGGATAATTTCCCCACCGTGTCTGCCTACTGTCAAGCACATTGCCGACCAACTCAATAATCCCGTCTCTCCAATCCCGAACGATCGCCTTGTCCTCCATATGGTGACTAATCTCTCCACTGGGTTCAACAACATTGCAACATTGCAACACTGATTCAACAAAGCGATCCATTGCCTAAATTCTTCAAATCTCGATCCATGCTCGTCCTCGAGGAGACTAGACAGAACTAAGTCTCCGGTCAATCTCCGACTGCTCTGGCCGTCGAAACAGACCAAGATCCGCCACTAAGTACTGGTAACAACAACAACAGTGGTTGCGGCTACCAGGGACGTGGTCGTGGTGGGGGAGGACGACAGCCCAATCGAGGTCATGGCGGCGACACGCGTTAACAGCTACCACGAGACAGCCGACCACCACAGCAACCTCCGGTGTCACCGGCCGGACATTGGATCTTCGTGCCCAGTTCATCACCTCCGCATCCGTGGACTGCCAGATGACGGAAGGGATTTGCCGTGGATCCCACCGATCAAATAAAACCAACTAACCTAAGCTAGGTAGCTAGGGTAAGTCGAGTAGATCCACAGGGACGGGAGTTCAAAACAAGAGGGTGCTATGGTCCAAGACTAGGTTCGAGAGAAACTAAACTATGGATAAGGTTGAGATTGACTAATGACTAAGCTAAGGTCTATAACATGAACTAACAAGGCAAAACAAGCAACTAATGACTAATTGAAGCAAATTAAATCAATAAGAAGAAACTAGGGCTAGGTCGGGTTCATGGATGTAAAGGAGATCAAAAGAAGGAAACAGGGGTCACTAGCATGCTTTCGTAGCCTAGGTTACGATTGGGCTCTCGCTACTTGAACGACCCAGGGGTCATCCTCACCACGCTCTCGCTACTAATGAGGGAACCAAACCAACCAACCACACAAACACATACAAGAGAAGAGGCAATAAAAACCAGGACTGATCAGCTCAAGTCTCACAAGCATTTCATCAAACATGTGGAGTTCAAGGTAAGAAGGAAACAACAAAAACAACAACTAGTACCACCCATCTCACCCTAATCATCCCTAATCACACCCAATCCCCCTACTAACCCTAGGGGACAACTACTCAAACATATCTATACTAAAACTAACACTAACAAGAGAAACAATCACAAGAACAAAATAAACATTCATAATGTAGAACAAGGATGAACAACAAACACAAACCAAGATTCAAACTTTACTAACAAAGAAGGATTAAGAGAAAAGAGAGAAGAAAGATTATAACAAACTAAGAAGACGAAAAGAGGAACACTTGCATAGAAGAAAACCCAAACAATTCCACCAAGGTTGTCAATCTTGATAGATTCTTCAAGAGATCCAATAATACAAGAGTAATCACTAGATTAAGGAGTAATTAAGGACTAATCTACACTAATATAAGCTAATCTAACCTAAAGTAGTCTAGGGTTTAGTGGGTAATGAAAATTAAAGCATAAGTCCTTAAACAATACAAGAGGGGGGTATAAATAGGGTTACAATGAATAAGGAAGGCGGAAAAGCGAAACAGCTCTGAACTGGGCCCATCCCGGTCGGGAAGGAGGTGATCCCGGTCGGGATGGACCTGGTCCCGGCCGGGATGGACCTCCAGTGGCTCAGTTTTGCTTGCTTCTTCATCCCGATCGTGATGGATGTGTTCCCGACTGGGATGGGTCTTGTAGGCTTCAAATAAGGTCTCATAGGTCCCCACTTGCTCTCCCTAGGCTTCTCATCGATTCTCAGTGCTCGGGAATGGGTCCCAAGGGCTCGGGATCGAGTCTAAGCTACCGGGTGATCGTCGCTTCTCTTTGGTGGCTCCAAATGTGTCTGAAACGAGTCGGAATCGTTCCATCTCTCTAATAATGGTCTTAGGAACCTAAAACAAACTAGAAGAAGCGTAAGTATCCTCAAAAACCGCTCCAAAGAGCGATTCCACAAGAGAAACTGGGACCAAACACAAGGAATAAGCACTACAAACCACACTTATCACCAGACAGCCATGGACGGGTCCACTCTGCCCTTACCCGACGCAGCAGTGGGCTCCGGTGACTGTTTCCGACAACAGCAGCAGGAGTGCAGGTATATTGGGGCCCCGACCCCAGCATGCTTTTGTGGCTCAAGGACCGACCCCTGCAGATGTGTCTCCACCGGTCTATTACCCTACTGAGTTTGCAGCAGCCGTTCAATCGGTCTCTCTATCTGAACCCGACACTGCCTGGTACATAGATACGAGTGCGTCCGCACACATGACTTCTGATTCAGGTACCCTCCTTTCTTATTTTAATACGAGCATTCCACGTCATATAATCGTTGGTAACGGCCATAAAGTACCAATTGCAGGACACGAAAACACTAACTTACCCCGTCCCCATCCCCCATTAAAATTAAAAAAATGTCCTTCACGCCCCATCCCTTGTCAAAAATCTTGTCTCGGTCCGCAAATTCACCATTGATAATTTTGTGTCTGTGGAATTTGACCCGTTTGGTTTTACTGTGAAGGACCTACGGACGGGGAACCGTGTTATGAGATGCAGTAGCAGCGGTGACCTCTATCCAGTGTCGATACCGCGGCCTCCTCTTTCCTTGCACTCTCCGACTCCTATCAAGTATGGCACAACCGACTCGGACATCCCGTGTCGACTATTTAAAACAATATTATTTCCCGTTTTGCTCTTCCATGTAATAAGGTGCCTCGCACCAATTTTTGCCAAGCCTGTGAGCTTGGTAAACATACTCGTTTCCCTTTTTATCCATCGAATTCTACTACTACTATGCCGTTTGACATTATCCATAGCGATCTATGGACTTCCCCCGTCCCCAGCAATTTGAATCACCGTTATTATCTTCTTTTTCTTGACGACTACACTAATTTCTTGTGGACATTTCCTATTAAAAATAAATCACAGGTCTTCTCTCTCTTTTAACAATTCCAGTCGCTAATCTACACTCAATTTGACCTCAAAATTAAAAATTTCCAATGTGATAACGGTCGTGAATTTGATAACACTCCGTATCACATGTTTTTTAAATAATAACGGCATCCAATTCCGCTTCTCATGCCCTCACACGTCTAGTCAAAACAGTAAAGCTGAACGTAAAATCCGATCCATAAATAATATAATCCGTACACTTCTTGCTCACTCTCAAGTCCCCTCTAACCTTTGGCCATATGCCCTTGCCATGGCTACTTATCTCCATAACATCACCCCTCGCAAGGCCGATTACCTTGCCTCTCCCACTCAAAATTTCTACCATAAAATCCCGTACACCCATCTTCGTGTCTTCGGCTGTCTATGCTACCCCCATCTCCCTCCCACCAGTATCAATAAACTTCAACCCCGCTCCACCCCTTGCGTCTTTCTCGGCTACCCCTCTGCTCATCGCGGCTATCTGTGTCTCGACCTCTCGACCCGTAAGGTTCTTATAAATTGACACGTCACTTTTCATGAGACCATTTTTCCGTTTCATAACAACCCACCCAGCCCACCCTCTTACACGTTTCTTGACCCAATCCCCTCCCCTTATACGGACCATTACATAAAAACTCAACAGCCCAGTCCTCCCCTTCTAGTATACACCAGACAGCCCAAAACAACTCCCACTCCTCCAACTTGCCCAAATAGATCCAACACTCCCTACCAGCCCACTATACCCGCCCCCTACCAAGCCCAACACCCAACCATCCTCTTCCCAGCCTAACACACCCACACCGACTTCTCGGCCCATTACAGATCCATCCCCTTTGTAGCCCACAAACACCTCCTCCCAGCCTAATAACCAAACCAGGCCCCTCAATTCCCATACCCAACCCACTTCCGCACCCAACCCTCTAACCTCACCACCCATGCAAACCCGTAGCAAACACGGCATACATAAACCCTATGTTATCTCTAGCCTTGTAACCACCACCGAGCTATCCCCGATTCCTCGTGACCCCATCACCGCCCTCCGGGACCAAAATTGGAAAATGGCTATGACCGACGAATTTAATGCTCTTATTAAAAATGGAACGTGAGTCTTGGTTCCTAAGCCTTGTGATGCGAATGTTACTCGTTGTATGTGACTATTCAAACACAAATTTAAGTCTAACGGCCTTTTAGAATGGTACAAAGCCCGTCTTGTTGGGAAAGGCAGGTCTCAACAGGTTGGAATTGATTGTGAAGAAACATTTAGTCCTGTCGTTAAACCTACCACCATCCGCACTGTTCTTAGTATTGCAGTATATAAAAATTGGTCTCTACATCAACTCGACGTTAAAAACGCCTTTCTTCAAGGCCATCTATCCGAGACCATATATATGCATCAGCCACCGGGTTTCCGTGATCAACACCACCCCGACTATGTCTGTCTCTTGCAAAAGTCCCTTTACGGTCTTAAGCAGGCTTCTCGGGCTTGGTACTAACGGTTCGCCACTTTCGTCAGCTCCATCGGATTCGTGCAAAGCCGGGTAGATCACTCGTTATTTGTGCTCTGCACTACAATCCACACAGCTTATATATTATTATATGTTGATGATATTGTCCTTGCATCCTCGTCCAATCAATTCCGAGACTCTATTATTAACAGCTTCAAATCTGAATTCTCCATGACTGACTTGGGCCCATTAAGCTATTTTCTCAGAATTTCTATCGAACGTCGTCAAGAGGGCCTTTTTCTGTCCCAATCCAAATATGTTGAAGAAATATTGTCTCGCGCTCGAATCACATCAAGTAACCCGGCACAAACGCTCGTCGACATACTAGCCAAACTCAGCCGCACGTCCGACCCACCTGTAGTTGACCCTACTCTATACCGCAGTCTCGCTGGTGCCCTCCAATACCTCACCTTCACTCGTTCCGATATATCTTATGCAGTCCAGCAAATCTGCCTATTTATGCATGACCCACAGGAACCCTACCTTGCATCTCTAAAAAAGATACTTCGTTATCTCCACGACACTACATCTCATGGGCTTACCATTCGTCCCTCATCTACGGACTCTCTCATAGCGTATTCTGACGCCGATTGGGATGGCTGTCCCGACACACGATGATCAACCTCCGGTTATTGTGTTTATCTGGGTGACAACATTGTCTCTTGGTCCTCCAAACGACAACCCACCATATCCCGGTCCAGCACAGAGGCCGAATATCGTGGTGTTGCTAATACTGTCGTTGAGACTTGTTGGCTACACAATCTACTTCTCAAGCTACATTGTCCGTTAACTAAAGCCACCATCGTCTATTGTGACAATGTCAGTGCTATATAGCTTGCTGGGAATCCAGTTAACCATCAATGAACTAAGCACATAGAAATAGACATTCACTCTGTTCGTGAAAAGGTTGCCCTCGGTCAGCTCCGTGTACTACACGTTCCCTCCCGTTACCAATATGCTGACATCTTTACCAAAGGCCTACCTAAATCATTATTTGATGATTTTTGGTCCAGTCTCAACATCCAGTCTCCTCCCGTTTCGACTGCGGGGGTGTGTTAGAATATGTAAATATTCTCCATATCATATATCTAGACTCATTTGTAATTATGTACAAGATACCATATAATATCGTAATCATGTACTTTAGGATAGTTACTCATCTTACCTAACTCTACCTTGTATATTTAGTCACTGATTTCATGAATAATATTCAAGGAATTGTATTCCAATAACTTCTGTTCTGTTAAGGAAACAATTGACCCAAAGCGGATTCGGGTTCTTTGTATTCGATCTCGTTACTTTGGTGGTGATTGCTTTGCTTTCTGAGTCTCTCCTTCCTCCTACTCCTTGATCGGACCTTCCCGGCAGAGATGGCCTGCTCCCTGCACAAAGAACGCACAGGGCCTCGGAGGTGTCCGAGGGAACCCTCTCCGATGCCTAAGTTAGTCCGTGAAATGCCTTGACGAACCTTACTCGTGAGGAGTAAGGTGGCGGTTTTAGAGTAAGATTCTAGAGAGAGAAAGTCCAACCCTCTTCATGTGGAAAATGGCAAAGTAGTTATACCTTTCCCAAAGAGAGGAAAAAGAGAGAGGGAAAGAGGAGGAATGAGTGGATGGGAAGGTGACACGTGGGTTCACCTCGTCCACTCATTCCCCTTTACCTTAGGCCTGGACGGAAGGGTTCTGACTTCCCCCCCATGACCCTGCCAGGGGCGAGAATGCCCTGAGGACTGGCAGGCAGGGGGGTTCAATTGGCTCAACCAGCATGCGGCATGACCCTGACGGGCAGGGAAGGAGTCTGCTTGGAGGTTGGAGCGACTGAGGTCACCTTCAGGAGGCTTCTTGGCAAGATTTTGCTTTGATGGCCTGCCAAGCGGGCCTTTCTTTATCTTCGGGTCGGGCTTCCCCGGGGCCCGAATGGCGGGCGACCCGTGGCAGGCCACCAACCCCCATCAATTGGCCCTCGCCGGCTGAGGGGGAGCGGGGCTCCTCTTCACCAGGCGACATCTTGATTGGGATGGCGGGAGGTTGACTTCTTGAATCCCATCTTTGCATTTAATGCATTGCATGTTCCCGAGGAAAAAGGTCTCAACTGCTCTGGGCATGCGTAGAGTTGAGATGTCTTTCCTCATGATTATTTTCCTTATCAAGTGGTCTCTCGGGCTTCGTGCCGGGCTGCCGATTGTCTCTTTCTTGTAAGAATGTTTGAGGCGCCATTTAATGCCTTGCCTTTGCCCTTGTATAAATTCCAACTTTACTTCATCATTTTCACAACCCATCTTCATCTCCCTCTATTCTTCTTTAAAGAAAAAATGTCTTGGGTGAGGAAAACGGTCTTTCGCTGTGGAATTTATGTGAATGCTCTCCGTTTCAGGGGGCGCTGGAGATTGAGGTACCTCAGGCAGGCACACCTGGCCCTTCGTCGTAGCAGAAGAACTCGCTCCCGTCTTCCGCGGACTGCCAGGGTGAAACCTTTTTCTAGAGCCAGTAAGCGCCTTAAAAAGTCTTCCTCCCCCGCGGGGCCTAGGCCCAAACGTTGTACCCAGGCGGGGAGTTGTTCTTTCAGGGGATGCTACAGGTGCTTCCCCTGGCTACATCCTGAACACTTTGACCCCGACTGCCCTGACTTGGGCTCTTCCCCTGAATCAGACCCTTCTTCCCCCTTGGTGAGAAAAAAAGAGGATTATGGCTTCTCTGAGGGTACCAGGATGGCCCTGTATGGTAGGGACTGGGACTTGAGCAGCCACGACTCAGGGGATAGTGAAGGCCAGGGCTACTCATCCGGTAGGGATGAAGGAGAGGGCCCTGATGATCCGTTCAAGGATTCCAGCAGCTGGGACTGGGGATCCGACGCTGGCGGTTGTGATAGCCCCGGGGATTACTCTCCGGGTTTTGACGATGATTAGGCCTGCCCTGCGCTTGCGGGCATGATGAGCCATACTTTCAGGCTCTTTTTGTAATCTCTTTTCATCCCACTTATTTTGTAATTTGGACCTTTTGGGCCTTTTGATTAATGAGAAGAAGGTGGGCTTTTGACTTTCATGTGTTCCCGTTTTTTTTTGAATGAGTAACGTCATGCAATGATTTCTTTCTGCTCTTGTTGCTTTTTCGAGGCCTCTTGGGAAGTGATGGGTGGTTGGGTTCCAAAATGTGTGACACGTGGGGGCTTTTCTTGGGGAAGCCTTCTGACTGGGCGGCCTTCCATCTTCTCCTGCCTATAAAAGTACTCTCACCTCCCCTATTCCCTCCTTTACACATTTGAAAACCTACAAACCCTCCTTCATACTCTCTCTTTGTTTAAGCGTTTTTAGACTGAGGAGCCTTTTCCCGCATCTTCATCCGGCGGCCGTTGATTAGGTTAGAATCCTAATTGCTGTCTTCCTCGTCCTTCCATTATTCGCTCTCTTTCTTTTTCTTCCTTCTTTGAGCACCACGGCCCAACGTAGCGGCGCTCGCATTCTCTTTTTGATGACCCCCTTACTGAAAGATCAAACGAGGCTGGGGATGAGGCTGATGCTGACCTCCCCTCTTCCTCCAGAGGATTGGGGGCCAGGGTGGCTGAGGAGGACAGTGGGGGTGACAACTCCCCTGAACCTGCCCCCTGTGATATTATTGATTCTGATGACGAGGCGATGGGGATTGACCCCTACACGATTGTCGGCCCTCTTATTCCCCGAGCGCCAGGGAGAACCTATTACCTAGATAAAAATAAGTATAGGATCCCCCTGAGGACTTACCCTTCCTCCAAGAATCGGGACCTAATTTTGGAGAAGAACGTTGCTGGTGCCATTGCTAAATTTTACAACTTTGGGGAGGGTTATACAATAATCGTCCCTAATGAGAAGGATAATGTGTGCAATCCCCCCGACGGCTGCATAGCCGTCTACCATAAGTGTTTAGAATTTGGTCTTCGTTTCCCCCTGCACCCCTTCCTGGAGGAGGCCTTCAGGCGGATGAACGTGGCCATTGCCTAGTTGACTGTCGTGGCGGTCAGGTCGCTAATAGCCTATACCTGGACCTGCTTGTTCCTGGGCGAGGGGCCCTCCATAGACGCCTTAAGATATATGGTCGGCCTGCAGATGGTGGCTTCCTGTGAGGGGGGCAACTCTCCGAGGTATTTCTCCCTCCTTAGGCAAAAAAGCTGTTCCCTAGCCTGGCCAACCATGAACAGTCTGAAGGACTGAAAAGACAATTTTTTATATGTGCATAGCGCTGAGGGGTGGAAGATTTCCAGGCATTTTAGGAACCATGTCCATACCCGGCTGGAGACCTGCCAGGAATACCACCCTGGGGTCAGGGCCCTTGAGGTCAAGCTGAACAACAAAGAAGGGGACTTGGTAGCACGATTTTCCTCTTCCAAGGATAGGAAGGGAGCATATGGCTCTGACTACTGGCTTCCCCACGCGGAGCTTATATCAACTGAGAACTATTTGACCCGAGAGGGGCTGAACTCCAGCCTTGACAAAGGTAGCCTGGGGATTCTAATAATAGCTGGTTTTCTTAACCCTGCTTTGTACGCTTGCTTAGTTAACTTTCCTGGTTTTTTGCAGGGCTTGCTACTCATCTTTGGTCCAAAAGGAAGCTGAGGGACCTTGGACTGAATAGGGATCTCACAGTCGCCGTCAGACGTCCTTCCCTTCCCTCTGAATTTAAGAAGTTAACTCTCATGAAGTACGTAGAGAGCATCTCAGCCAGCAGGGCAAGACTTCTTCTTCCTCCTCCCAGGCCTTCTACCACGCGCCCCGCAACTCCTACCCCTACTCCCAGGGCGGTAGAAGGGGAGGCTGCCTCAGAGGCTACGCCTTCTCCGGCCAGTAAACATGGGGAATCTCCTCATGGGACTCATCCTCCTGCGAGGGCGGGGCCTTCTGCCTCAGAGGAAACTGAGGAGAGCGTTCCTTTGATGAGCAGAAAAAGGAAGGAAAGGGAGCCGGTTAATGCTGACCAGATGGTGGACCTGGAAGCAGATGTTAACACGCCTCAGCGGAAGCGCCCTGCTGCTGATCTTCCAGATCCCCTGTTCTCAGATGGAAATGCTAAGTTCAACTTTACTGCCGGTGAGAGTGTTGACGTTTTCGCCCTTTTTTCAGATTCTACTTCCACGTTGGCGGACCACCTTGTCAAGTCCCTGACTTTCTCCAGCACCCAGGCAACCCAATTCATACAACGCTGCTCCAGGGTCTTTCAGGCTTCCGCAGAGCTGGCAGCGCTCAACCGCTTGAGCGATGAAGAGCTAAGTGTTACCTCTGGGTTCCCTCTCCCTAAGCGCATAGCGGTGATTGAGAGGGATGTTTCTCTCATCGCTGACTTGAGGTCTCAGTTGGCCAAGTGTGAGGGAGAGTTGGGAGAGGCCAGAGATCAGGAGGCTCGCTGGAAGGATCAGAGCGAGAAAACGGTGAACGAGGTGACAAAACTGGAGGCTGAGCTAGGGCAGGCCAGAAAGGAGGCGGCTGAGTTGGAACAATTTAAGAAGAAGGTTGCCGAACTGGAGGGCCGCCTATCCCAGGCTAGCTCGGACCTTCAGAAGGCGCAGACAGAGTTAAAAACTTAGGGTGAACAATGGCTTAAGGAGAAGGATGAGATTATCCAGGAGGCCAACTCAGCGGTGGAGGAGAACTTTAATGCTGGAGCTACCTCCTCCCTAAAGTTTGTCATGGAGGTCATCAGGGAGATGCTCCCGGATTTCAATGAGGATGCTTTCCAGGCCCTTTATGCTACTAAGATTGAAGCCAGGGCTGCCAAGTCACCTGAGGAGGCTTCTGGCCCTGATCAGGATGCTCCCGTTGCATAACAAGTAGAGCAGTCGTCCTCCGAGGGCTCCTGCCCCTATCCTTCTGCGCCTTTGCTCCCTCGCTGATTTTATCTTTTTGCGCGCCGGACCGTGATGTGGCCGCCTGCCTACTGAAATACCCTGAATTTTTATTGTGATTGGATTTTTATTTCGTCTTGTAAACTCTACGAATGCTTTTATTGCTTTTATGAATGTTTCTCTTCTTGCTGTATCTTTATTTTTCTGTCATGCTTCAAGGTTCAGCCTGACCCTAGCTTCTTACCGGAGTCCAGAAGGCCTGCCCCCTGCTTGCCCAAAGGCAGGCTCGTGGGACTTGTGTTTTTTATACAAGGTTGGGGATTCCCCAGTCTTTGTTGGTTTGGCGCATGGGGCCTAGCCTGACCCTGGCTTCTTGCAGAAGTCCAGGGGGCCTGTCCCCTGCCTGCTCAGAGGCAGGTTGGGGGACTTGCATTTTTTATACAAGGTTTGGGGTTTCCCAGTCCTTGTTGGTTCAGCGCATGAGGCCTGGCCTGACCCTGGTTTCTTGTCGAAGTCCAGGGGGCCTACACCCTGCCTGCCCAGAGGCAAGTGGGGGGACTTGCGTTTTTTATACAAGGTTGGGGGTTTCCCAGTCCTTGTTGGTTCGGCGCATGAGGCCTGGTCTGACCCTGGCTTCTTGTAGAAGTCCAGGGGGCCTGCCCCCTGCCTGCCCAGAGGCAGGTTGGGGGACTTTGCATTTTTGTTGGGGGGTCTATTTTCCTTGGGCTTTGCAACAGGGGGGCCCTCCTCTATTGCCCCCTGCTCGTTTGTGTGTGAAGTGCTAATCTGAACAGACAACGAGTATAAGCTCGGGGATCTTTTCATTTCTTGAAAAAACTTTAAACACTTTATGGTCGGAGTCGTCGACATTGTATCTTGACCGTCCTCCGCCGTTCTTTCTGGGGAAAGAGATAAAAAGCTAAAAAAGAACTTTTAACTTTTACGCGTAATATTTCTTTTAAGTATCTGCATTCCAGTGGGCGGCCAGCTCCTGGCCTTCGGAGTTGGCAATTCTGTAGGTTTCTGGCCCCATAATCCGGGTGACTTCATATAGGCCCTCCCAATTGGCGCTTAGTTTGCCGTGTTTCCTTGATCTTCCGACAGCTTGTGTCTTTCTTAGAACTAGGTCCCCAACCTGGAAGCTTCTTACACTTACTTTCTTGTTGTAAGCCTTTCTCATTCGCTGCTGGTAGGCGGCAATGTTGACGTAGACCTCTTGCCTTACTTCTCCGACTAGGTCAAGATCCTCTGTCATTGCTGCTTCATTACTCGTCTGATTATATTGCTGGGATCGGAGGGTGAGAATTCGTGCTTCTATAGGTAGCAGGGCCTCGGCCCCGTAGACCAGGCCTAATGGAGTCTGTCCTGTGGACTCCTTTCTGGTGGTCCTAATTGAGCATAGCACACTTGGCAATTCGTCTGCCCACCTTCCTTTGAGCTCATCTACCATCCTCTTCAGCCCGCTCAGTATTTGCTTATTTACTGCTTCTGCCTGCCCGTTGGTCTGGGGGTGGCAGACGGCTGATTAGGCGACGGTTATGCCATGGCTCTCCAGCCAAACCCTTAAGGGGTCGTTGTCAAACTGCCTTCCATGATCGAAGACTAACACCTTTTGCAGGCCATACCTTGTTATGATATTTCTCCATATCACCTTTCTGACCGCCGACTCTGTTATGTTTGGGACAGCCTCAGCCTCGATCCACTTAGTAAAATATTCAATTCCCACTATCAGAAATGTTCTGCACCCAGTCGTTGCAGTGAATGGTCCTAGAATATCCATCCCCCATTGGGCGAAAGGGATGGGAGACAGAATTGGTCTGAGGTCTTGGGCAGGGGCATGTATTGATGGGGCAAAGAGCTGACACTTCCTGCACTTCTGCGTTAGGTCCCTGGCATTAGCAAGCAGGGTCGGCCAGTAGTAGCCTGCCCTCAGGGCCTTGTGTGCCAGTGACCTTCCTCCTATGTGATGGCCGCAGATTCCTGAGTGTATATCATCTAGTACCTCTACGGCCTGCCCTGCCCCCAGGCACCTGAGCAGGGGGGAGGAGAATGATTTTTTATACAGCTCTTCGCCAATTAGTATGAACCATGCGGCCTTCACTGGCATCTTTATCTTCTGCACTGGGTCCTGCGAAAGGGTCCCATACTTCTTGAATTGGATGATTGGGGTCATCCAGTCTTCGGATTCTGCCTCTTCAATGACACTGACCGGTTGGCAGGGTGTGGTGGATTTTTCTTGGATTACATCTACCCATACTAACCTTCTTATGTCTTGCAGGCTGGAGCTGGCCAGCTTTGACAGGGCGTCTGCCCGGTTGTTCTGGGACCGGGGAATTGATTTGACTTCATAAGACTTTAACCCAGATAATTCCTGTTTCACCCTTTCCAGGTATGCGGCCGTAGTCTGGTCTCTAGCCTCGTATTCTCCGTTGATTTGGTTGGCTCTAAGCTGGGAGTCTGTTGCTAGGACGAGCCTTTCCGCTCCTGCCGCCTTAGCTAGACTAATACCTGCCAATACGGCCTCGTACTCTGCCTCGTTATTTGATGCAGGGAAGGTGAACCTGAGCGTGATGGTGGGATTTGTCGTGGATCCCGCCGATCAAATAATTAACCAACTAATCCTAGTGGGTAGCTAGGGTAAGTCGGGTCGAATCCACGGGGACGGTAAGAGGCGTCTAGACTAAGGTCACCCAAATACAAGACTAGGTCAACGAGCTAAACTAAACTAGAGTGATAAGAAGGGGAAGAAGGCTAAGACTATGGCTAAGGAGACGGAGAAAACAACTAAGGAAAACGGGCTAGGATTAGGTCGGGTTCAAAGGGGCAATGGAATGGTCAAGGAAGAGTAAAGGTGAAGGGGGTAGTCGGGTTATCTAGGTATAGTCCGGGCTCTCGCTACTTAGACCAACCTAGAGGTTCCACCTAAAACCCATCTTGGCGACACACATGACAAACGGGGCTACTAGCGTGTTATCGTGGCCTAGGTCGCATCCGGGCTCTCGCTACTTAGACCGACCTAGGGGTCGTCCTCACCGGGCTCTCGCTACTTAGTGAGGGAACCAAACCCACAAGCAAACTATTACCCACAAGAGAAAAGCAAGAAAAACAAGCATATGCATACAAGTCATTCAAGCATTTCAACAAACATGTACCATGCATCAAACCAAGAGGAAACCCAAATCTTCCACCAACATCTCCAACAACCCTTAATCATCCAATTAACACCCTAATCACCCTACTAACCCTAGCAAGAATCTACTCAAACATAATCAAACTACAACTAACAAGAACAAGAGGAATCAACATAAGAATCCAAACATACATAATGGAAAACTAACAAGGATGATGAACAAAACAATAAACAAGAACTAAAGATTGAAACTTGATTGATAAACAAAGATAAAAGGAAGAGAAAAGAAGATTATACCATACTAGGAAGATGAAAAGAGGAAATCTTGCATAAATGGAAGAAAACCCAAATACATCTACCAAGGTTGTCAATCTTGGTTGGATTCTTCAAGAATTCCCAAATTACAAGAGTAAAACTAG
Source organism: Agrostemma githago (assembly GCA_958450325.1). NCBI lineage: Eukaryota > Viridiplantae > Streptophyta > Magnoliopsida > Caryophyllales > Caryophyllaceae > Agrostemma > Agrostemma githago. The sequence goes on from OY288242.1 coordinate 57,459,291, forward strand.
GATTAATGACTAATTACCGACTAATCTACTCTAATCTAAGCTAATCTAACCTAAAATAGTTTAGGGTTTTGTGGGAAGTGTCTAACATAAGCTTACAAAACAAGGGAAGAGTATATATAGGGTTACAAGTGGAAAGGAGAAGAAAGAAAACAAGGCGGAGCTGCAGCAGGCCCTTCCCGGCCGGGATGAGGTGGTCCCGGTCGGGAAGGGGTCGGTCCCGGCCGGGATGACCTGCTCCCGGTCGGGAAGGGCTCAAAACAGGAGCATCTCTTTTGTGCACCTCATCCCGGACGGGTTGAGGTCATACCCATCGGGGATGAGTCTTGTAGGCCTCCAATATGATCTTTAAGGTTCCTCCTTGCTTCACATGGACTTCTCATCGATTCTCGGGACTCGGGATCGGGTCTTGGAGGCACGGGATTGGGTCTCAAGGTCTCGGGTTCGAATCCAAGGCATCGAGTGATCGTTCCTTCACTTCGTTGGCTCCGAAAAGTGTATGTACTAAGTCGGAATCGCTCCAACTCTTCATGAATGGCTCGGGAACCTGAAACGAACTAGAGGAAGCATAAGTAGCCCATAAATCGCTCGCAAGGAGCGATTCCACAAGGAAAATGGGACCAAAATACTACGAAATAGGCACCACAAACTACACTTATCAACTCCCCCACACTTAACCCTTACTCGCCCTCGAGTAAGCACATACTAACTACTAAACTAGCCGAGTGGGTATTAGCGCACCCTACGCCCTTTCAACTCACGCGAGAACACCTAGAGGATAAGTGCTCTCCGCAAGGCAAGTGAGGTCTTGCGACAAAACTGTGGATGCAACCGGACACAAAAACACACAAACACACAAACATACAAACATACAGACAACACACAAAATGTTGCACCCAAAGAGAAACAAATACCGCTTCCCTCTAATAAGCGGTGAAAGAAGCACCGGTTTAGGACTCAAGGCAAGTGACAACGTTCCCAAGCTAGCAATACAAACCAAAATGGACTAAACCCTAATAGTATGACGACAAAGCAACAAAAACGTTGGTAACTTACCTCGGTTCCTCCTAACCTTCTAAGAACGTACCACGGGACGATCGTCGGGATGGAAAAAGGATGAACCACGGTGTTAGTCGACACTGTAGGTAAGTGAGACCCCGCCCCCTTTAGCAATGAGCCAAGAGGGTCGTCCCATGACCGAAACCGCCTAACTAGTTCAAGTAAAAAGGTGGATATATTTGTGAAGTGAGGAAAGATCGACCTTTGCCGCTATCATCCTTCCTAGGGACTCGGTCCTTTGGTAGGCTCTTCACGGCAAAAGTCGGAAAAAGGCTTATTTTTGTGGGGTTAGGATCTTTTTGTGAGACGATTTTCTTTTGGCATTTTCTCTTTTCTTTTGCATATTTGCTTTGTATGTTGCCATGCCATTTCTTTTTCTTCTTTTCTATTTTCTTTTTGGCTTTTGTGCCTTTTCTTTTTCTTCATTCTTTTCTTTCTTTCATTTTCTTTCATTTTCTTTTCTTTGCCCTTTTTGTTGTAGGCACTTCCTTTTGCAACAAGAAAGACGATTTCAAAAATTTGCAACTTTATTGTTTGGAAATGTGTAGGAGGTAGGGAAATGGGAGACTAGGGGGCGCGCTTTCCCTCTTCAAACCCACAAAAGGGGGGGGGGGGGGGGGGGGGGAAACTTGGACTAATCAAAAAATCCCGAACACGGTCACCTAAGGGACGGGACTCGGCAACCAAGGCCTTTTCACACCGTGGGTGGTCATAATGGTCAAAATGCAAATCCCGTAGTAAATCCCTAGTAAGCTAGGTGCACTCAAGGTAAAGGACCAACGAATTCATTGATTTAGGGTCATTCTACAAGACTAAAGTCCAAGACTCGATTTATACTACTAAGAAGGGAAAGTAAACATTCGCAAACTAGCCGCTAAACCGGGTTTTCGAAAACCATTTTACACACAAGACACAAATACACACACAAAACAAAGACACGACAAAAATGAAAGAAAAAAATAAATAAAAGATAACAAAACGAAACAAGGAGAAACAAACACATAAACAAAACAAACACCACCCCGAACATCCAAACAAGCGTCCAAATCAACCGCAAACTTTACAAAGCTCCACCCGAGCACACCACATCACAAACCTTCTCCAAACTTTACAAGAAATAAAGAGGGAAAAGGGATAGAAGACGTTACCGGATGTCTTGAAAGCTTTCCAAAACTAGCGGTGATTAAGCAACCTATAAGGAAAAGGGAGGCAAAACACGCACACAAAACAAATACACGACACAACGAGACAAAAGTAAACGCACAAAAGAAAATCTTTTTGATTTTTGTGAAACTTTTTCAAATTTTTAGGTTTTTTAACGATTTTTAGAAAAACTACGAAAATAAAACTAACTACGATAGAATATCGCTCCCCCATACTTAAGCCGAGCAATGTCCTCATGCTCGACCGTAGTGCATGGGAGCACAAAAGAGAAGAAAAGAAACTACGAAAATAAAGCTAAAAATCAAAAATAAAGTGGAGAAAATGGTAGAATGTGTCCGGCCGGGGTGTAGTCAAGTCACCATGGGCCGAGACGAGAAAAGATATGGATGGGGAAAGAAATAAAAAAAAGGAATAAAAAGAAATGGGAGGGGAGGACTAGGTGTAATCAAGTCACCTAGCCCGGATTCCGCCCAAATCCGACTAAGTCCTACAAAAAGAAAGAGAAATCAAAGAAAAAGTGAAAATACTTGTAAATTTGGATTTTGAAATGACTCTCGATGTAGTCACGTCATCGAGAATCGGGAGCAACAAATACCAAGGCCCCGAGGGCCACCAAGACACCATGACTCAAGGGAGGGGGGCAAACAAGAGAAAACAAGCAATAATAGACGGAAAAGAAAGGATAGTTGCCGTACCCATCGGTCAGCAACTCACTCTCTCCATCGTCTCAATGGTCAATATAAGCACTTTGCTTGTCGTCATCATTGTCATCCCTCTTCAAACTTGAAAGTATTGCATGGTTGAGGTAGTAATGGTGTGAGGGGGTGAGATTTGATGTGGGGCTCGGTGTAAGTTGAAGAGGAAATGAAGTGATGGCATGTAAATAAAGTGTAAGGGTCGTATGATAGGAACAAGGAGAAGAAGGGAGGTTGGGAGGGGGTGTACAATGGTTGGGTGGTCTCAATGACGAAGAAGAGGCACAAGGGGGAGTAGGGGGCCATCCCGGTCGGGATGGGTGGTCCCCATCGGGATGACATACCCGTCCCGGTCGGGAAGCTCCCATCCCGATCGGGATGACACTCCAGTAAACCCAAAATATGGTACCCTCATCTCGATCGGGATGGATCCTTCCCGGTCGGGATGCTTCAACCTTCCCGGTCGGGATGACTTCTTCGTGGCTTCCAAAACCCCAAAAGCTAATCAAAGCTTCAAAAATCCGTTCCGTTGCTCACAATCCATGCTCTATCGATAACCATTCCTCTCTAGGAGTCATCTTCACTTCACCTATCACAATAAACTCAAACACAACATCAAATTCTCTCCCTCACAACGCTCATCATCAATCCAAATAACAAGAATATCACAAAACAAAGAGTCCTAGGAATAAAATCACAATAAGCTTAATTACAAACACAAAGCTAAAGAGAAGAGAGGTAGGGGAATGTACAACATGACGGTTCTTAAGGAACTCCGTCAAACCGAGGATGGTGGACTCTCATTCTAACTGTAGCCTCAAAGGGCTCGGAGGAGCAAGTCAAATGCTCGAGCCACATCGTAAGGAGGGCCCAAGAAACCAAGCCAAGCTAACCTCCACGGCCTCCAAGGTGGAGGCAAGAAGTAGGAATCAAAAGACCCAATATCATCTTTCGTGTTGTCTCCGGGGTCTATCCATCCTACGAGCTTTACCGACCTCTTTCTCCCTAGGCATCGCCTCCAATCACTATCAAGCTTCAAATCCTTGACAAGAGGCACAAAAAGCGGTTTTGGCCCCGTTTCCTTGTTGCACACCCCCACACTTTCCTCAAGTTGTGGTTCCCCATCTTCATCGCTTGTCCCCACGTCATCTTGAAGAGGAGAATTGAAACTTCTACCGGCGGTTTCAATCTCTTCCAAATCATTGCTTGGTTCACTTACAAGGGGCTCTTGATGCTTATACACATTCTCGGACAAGGGCAACTTGGGCTTGTCAATTTCACCCAACAACTTCACAAATTCCACCAACTCATCCAATCCACTAACCTCCTCCAATTCTTCACCAACAATGCATTCACTAAGGGTCATATCCTCATTCGTCTCCTTTTGGGTAGACGATTGAGGTTCTTCAAAGCAAGTCTCGCTCCTCATAGGGAATTCACTAACGGCTTCTTCATTGGGTTGTTCCCCTTCCCCAAATGAACATCCCTCATCAAGTTGTGAAGATCGAGTTAAGAACATTAGGGTTTGAGCCGTCAAAGCATTTAATATAGCTTTAAGTTCCTTTCTTTTCCTTAGGAGCTCGGCCAAGAGTTCATAAGTCTTTTGCGATTGGATGGCCATTTCTTGTTGGTTGCTCCTTTGCACTTGAAGAATCGATTGATACAACTCCAAGTTTGACGATTGGTGGTCATTGGGGTCTTGTAGAGCTCCTTGAAAATCTTGATGATACCCAAGGGGTGGGGCATCATATTGTTGGTAGTGAGGTTGAGGTGATTGGTAGTATTGTGGGTCATGGGGTTCATATTGTGGTTGGGGTGGAGGGTAATGTGGTGGGTTTTGGGGAAATTGGCTTCCATACGGTGAGTGATGATGAATCATGGTGGGTTCACAACGATTGCTTGAGTAATAGCCACCATGATCATATGGTTGATAAGCGCTCACTTGTTGGTAGCCATTTCCATAACCTTGAAGCTCATACCCACTAGTGTCTTGATTACCCCAAGAAGCTTGATTATGGTAGGGGGACGTCTTGTCATACCCTTGATTCATAGAGGGAGAGGAGTAGCTCATACCGGCTCCCGAGTGTGGAGAGTTTAGATCAAACCTCATTCTTGCTCGAAAATCGCGTCTCGTACCCAGTTGAGGACTTCTCAATCTAGCAACCATCCGTTAAAGCGGCTCTAAGTTGCAAGAAGAAGATGGTCACCACCTCTAAGCACAAACTGTAGACTAAGAGCAAACGTGAGTAGCCTAGTGCTTTTTGGGCACTAGACAAGAGAGAAATAAACCTCACACACACAAGAAGCAAAGAAACAAAAAGAAAAAAGAAAACACAAGACAAAGTCAAGTAACTAGGCAAACAAGGTCTAAACTAGCACCGTCCCCGGCAACGGCGCCAAATTGATGGTGGAATTTGTCGTGGATCCCGCTGATCAAATAATTAACCAACTAATCCTAGTGGGTAGTTAGGGTAAGTCGGGTCGAATCCACGGGGACGGTAAGAGGCGTCTAGACTAAGGTCACCCAAATACAAGACTAGGTCAACGAGCTAAACTAAACTAGAGTGATAAGAAGGGGAAGAAGGCTAAGACTATGGCTAAGGAGACGGAGAAAACAACTAAGGAAAACGGGTTAGGATTAGGTCGGGTTCAAAGGGGCAATGGAATGGTCAAGGAAGAGTAAAGGTGAAGGGGGTAGTCGGGTTATCTAGGTATAGTCCGGGCTCTCGCTACTTAGACCAACCTAGAGGTTCCACCTAAAACCCATCTTGGCGACACACATGACAAACGGGGCTACTAGCGTGTTATCGTGGCCTAGGTCGCATCCGGGCTCTCGCTACTTAGACCGACCTAGGGGTCGTCCTCACCGGGCTCTCGCTACTTAGTGAGGGAACCAAACCCACAAGCAAACTATTACCCACAAGAGAAAAGCAAGAAAAACAAGCATATGTATACAAGTCATTCAAGCATTTCAACAAACATGTACCATGCATCAAACCAAGAGGAAACCCAAATCTTCCACCAACATCTCGAACAACCCTTAATCATCCAATTAACACCCTAATCACCCTACTAACCCTAGAAAGAATCTACTCAAACATAATCAAACTACAACTAACAAGAACAAGAGGAATCAACATAAGAATCCAAACATACATAATGGAAAACTAACAAGGATGATGAACAAAACAATAAACAAGAACTAAAGATTGAAACTTGATTGATAAACAAAGATAAAAAGAAGAGAAAAGAAGATTATACCATACTAGAGAAGATGAAAAGAGGAAATCTTGCATAAATGGAAGAAAACCCAAATACATTAACCAAGGTTGTCAATCTTGGTTGGATTCTTCAAGAATTCCCAAATTACAAGAGTAAAACTAGGATTAACGACTAATTACCGACTAATATACTCTAATCAAAGCTAATCTAACCTAAAAAAGTTTAGGGTTTTGTGGGAAGTGTCTAACATAAGCTTACAAAACAAGGGAAAAGTATATATAGGGTTACAAGTGGAAAGGAGAAGAAAGAAAACAAGGCGAAGCTGCAGCAGGCCCTTCCCGGCCGGGATGAGGTGGTCCCGGTCGGGAAGGGGTCGGTCCCGGCCGGGATGACCTGCTCCCGGTCGGGAAGGGCTCAAAACAGGAGCATCTCTTTTGTGCACCTCATCCCGGACGGGTTGAGGTCATACCCGTCGGGGATGAGTCTTGTAGGCCTCCAATATGATCTTTAAGGTTCCTCCTTGCTTCACATGGACTTCTCATCGATTCTCGGGACTCGGGATCGGGTCTCGGAGGCTCGGGATTGGGTCCAAGGTCTCGGGTTCGAATCCAAGGCATCGAGTGATCGTTCCTTCACTTCGTTGGCTCCGAAAAGTGTATGTACTGAGTCGGAATCGCTCCAACTCTTCATGAATGGTCTTGGGAACCTGAAACGAACTAGAGGAAGCATAAGTAGCCCATAAATCGCTCCCAAGGAGCGATTCCACAAGGAAAATGGGACCAAAACACTACGATATAGACACTACAAACTACACTTATCAGAGCGCATGCTCGAAGTCTATTCCCTCAAGGCTGGTCAACACGATCCCTGCCCCCGCACCATTGGTTGTAGAGGATTCGTCAGTGTATACTATCCATTCTTCTGCAGGTGGATCATCCTCCTCTGAATGAGAACACTCCGCCAGGAAATCTGCCAAGGCCTGAGCTTTGAGGGCAGTCCTGGGCTGGTATGATATTCCTAACCCACTTAGCTCTATGGCCCATTTTAGCAATCTTCCAGACTTTTCGAATTTTTCTAGAACTTTTTCCAGGGGGTGGTCAGTCAGTACAACGATGGGATGTGAGTCGAAGTAAGGCCTGAGCTTCTTGGCTACAATGACGACTGCGTAAGCTGCTTTTTCAACACAGGGTAATTCTTCTCTGCTGCCCCCAGGGCATGACTTACAAAATAGATCGGCTGCTGGGAGCCAGCTTCCTCCCTTAAAATTACCGCGCTCACTGTTGAGTTTGTTACGATAATGTAAAGGAAGAGCTTCTCCCCCGCCACCGGCCTTGCCAGGGTGGGCAGCTTCTTCAAGTGCTCTTTTAGTTGTTCGAAGGCCTCTTTTTGTTCAGTTTCCCACTTGAACGTTTTGTTTCTTTTTAACACCTTAAAGAAAGGTGTTGACTTGTCTGCTGACCTGGCAATGAACCGTGCCAGGTGATCAACGCATTTTATATCGTATTTTATTGTCCCCCGACAACCGTTTTTGAGCTTTTCTTCTTCCATATTTATTTGATTAATGTCGATTTCTATTAGAAAGTCGATACTGTCGGTCCTCGTGCTATTTTGTAGGTTAAGTGCAATTTTGAGCATATTTTGGAGTAATAACCCGGATAGCCGAGACGAGGACGGAAGACAAGGAAGAAAACGAAAAGCCGAGAAGTAAAGGAATAACTCGATCAAGAGCTCAGCAGCATCCACTCGATCGAGTGGCGTAGAGTACTCGATCGAGTGCCATTCATCCAGACTTAATGTGAAGCGTCCACGTATCCACTCGATCGAGTGCACGCATGTACTCGATCGAGTGCCTTGCATTCAGGCCGCGGATTGGATTTTTCTTTTAATTAGAATTGGGCCTGTTTGTAAGTCCAACTGATTTCTTTTAAATCAGTTGGAAGAGGATTGTCAGACTATCTTTTTTTCATTCTATCTTTTGGGGAGACTTTACGTTATATTAGAGCATAGAAGCCACGTTCATTCCGTCTTTCTTGGCGAGATTCATCATACTCCGTTCTTCCTTTTTTTCAGATCTGAATTTGTGCGGTATTGCCACTTTAATTTTAATTTTAATTTCAATTTCAATTCTCTAGTTTTATAATTCTTGTCTCAATCTCTAGTTTATTTTCTGTCTGAATTCGTTCTTAATTTTCATAGTTATCTGATTTCAGTCTCGTAGTTTAATTCAATCCACATTCATCATGTTTAATTGCAATTCATGTTTTGTTAGTTTATTTACGATCGTCATGAGTAGCTAATTTTTATCTAGGGTTTAAGGGGATCGATGGGTGTTAATTGGGTTATAGAAAATTGACCTGTCTCTGATTATATGAACTGTCTCCTGAATGTTGTTTTTAATTCTGATTGATTAATTACTGGCCAGGATTAATTAATTAGTATCACAATTAGGACTTTCCGCCGACCGGGTTAAGGACTAATTAGGTCACGGCATTTTGGGTAGACTAGCTTAATTCTAGCGACCGCAGGTTAAGTTTAGTTCTATAGTCTGTAGTAGTACCGACCGGACCTACACCTTAGACAGTTCGATTAGTGGCTTGTTAGTTGACTCCCTGACCCAATCGACATTCATTGTGAACCTGAGACCCTAGACCCTTTTTATTATTGATTTACCTTATAGCGATTAGTTATTAGTCTCCTCAAACAAACCGGAAAATAGTGACCCGCAATCTTTAGTCTAGACCTTAGAGCAAGTAATTGAGTCCCGTCTCCTTGTGGTTCGACCCCTACTTCACTATCTGCATTAGTTAGTGGACCTTAGGGTATTTTTGATTAGGGATACGACTGCCCCTGTCAAATTTTGGCGCCGTTGCCGGGGAGACGGTGTTATTTATTTACTTGTTTTGTGTTTTAGCCTTTTGATTGCTTGTCTCGAGGAACTCCAGTTCCTTGAGACCGTTTCTCACAATTTTTTTGTAGCTTCCTCGTATGCCCAGGTCCTCTCGAATTTCAGGCTACGTACCACCATTCGATCCTGAACCAGAGAGAACTCTCCGCAGGTCCAGGAAATTCTACAAGGAGATTGCTGAGACAGAACGATCGGAATCAGTGGAACATTCGGACGACGAGCATATATCCGAAGCACTGTCCTTTGAAGAGGATAATCCCACTCCTATTCCCGAGACACCGCTAGTCAAGATGCCTCCTAAACTTGCTAGCCATTCCGAGCCGGAGCAAAGTGCCCTACCGAAACCGTTGAAGAGGCCCACCGCCACTACGGGTACGTTCGAGATTCGCCCCGCCTTTATTACATTGGTGGAGCGAAATCAATTCGGTGGAGGCCCCGATGAAGACCCGGCGAAGCACATGAAGCTCTTCACCGATTATTGCTCAACTATACCACTCCCCGCGGGAGTGACTCAAGAAGAGGTGATGGAGATGCTATTCATGTTCTCCCTACGCGATAACGCAAGAGACTGGATCACGGATTTAGACCGCGTTTCTGAGGGAATCACAGATTGGAACTCCCTAGCCTTAGCTTTTTATAAGCACTACTACACGCCGCAGAAGACCAACATGTTGAGGAGTCAGATTACTAACTTCCGACAGACATCCCACGAGAATATCTACGAGGCGTGGGTAAGGTTTAAAAAGCTAGTTAAGGAGTGCCCACATCACGGATTCGAGGTATGGTTTTTGTGCAATCAATTCTATAATGGTTTATATGACGATTGCCGAGCTACGCTCGATTCTGCAGCTAATGGCAGGTTCCAAAACAACGTCGATGATGATAAAGCATGGAAATTGATTGAAGACATGGCTACTCATCACTCACGTTGGGGAAATCCACGAGGTAATACCCGGGGAAATAGTGGTGACTCCGAGTCATCAAATGCCATAGTTAGCCACCTAGCCGCTCTAACTAAGCGGATCGACTCCATGGAGCTAGCTAGAACCCAAAACCACCAACAACAAGGCGGTATGTACCAAGTCAATGCCATGTCTGAGGTTGTTTGCGAGAGTTGTGGGGATGTGGGTCATTATACCCAAGAGTGTGTGAGAGTAGAAACGGCGAATGCATTTCAATCCATGAGACCACACCAACCCTACATGAACCAACCGGGCTATGACAAGTCCTTGTTATCTTATAGGAGTCAAAATGTGCTTAACCCACCACCACCCGGCGGTAACAAGGCCGTCCCATACGTAGCACCCCACAACCGACCCTCCCAAAGCCATAGCAATAACCGTCAACAATTCCAAGGAGGGCAACAAAATTGGGGTAACCAACAAGGGTGGGGTAACCAACAACAAGGGTGGGGTAGCCAACCACAGTGGGGTAATAACCAACCTTGGGGTAACCAACAAGGGTGGGGGAACCAACAACAATTCCAACCGATCCCACAAAACCAAAACCAAGCTCAAGCTCAAGCTCAAGCTCCAACCAACACCGAGTTTGCAGAGATTAAAGCATTGTTGATGCAAGGTATCCAAAGTCATAACAAGCTAGAGACTCAGGTCAACCAGATACTTGCCCATAACAAGATGCTAGATACCCAAGTAGCACAACTTGCCGCCCAAAAGCAAGCTAGGCCACCGGGTACTTTACCTCCTCAAGGCGAGCAATCACACGAGCAAGCCAATGCGATCACATTGAGAAGCGGAACCCATTATGACGGTCCGAAGATGCCCGAGGAGTATGTTGTGATTGATGAGACCGAGTTGGAGAAGCAAGAGCTAGCCGAGGAAGTGTTGAGTAGGCCACGAATTGAGGCTACTCGATCGAGTAACACCACCTCACTCGATCGAGTAGACCCTCTAAAACCTGGCAGAGAGCAGTCAAGTGTACCACTCGACCGAGTCACGCCTGACTCGATCGAGTTGGAGCTCACTCGACCGAGTGGTATCAGCCCACTCGATCGAGTAATACCTCCAAAAAGAGTCAGTAGCTCCCCAGTGATGCCACTCGATCGAGTGCCTTCAGGTAACTCGACCGAGTGTGATGATACTCGACCGAGTCAGCCTGAACTCGATCGAGTGGAAACCGTAACGCCTAATTCTGCTACTTTTCATTCCCAGGTTGCAATCAAGGATGCTGATTCGTCTCAAGCGTCCCCGTCTCAAGCAAAGGAGCCTGCAATTCTGATCATACTTCCATTTCCCCACCGACAGCGTAAGACAAAGCTCGATCAACAGTTCGGTAAGTTTATGGAGGTCGTTAAGAATCTGCAGGTAAGTGTTCCTTTTACTGATTTGATCACTCAAGTTCCTGCTTACGCGAAGTTTATGAAAGAAATACTAACTCGTAAGCGGTCTTTTAGTGAAACTGAGACAGTTGCTTTCACAGAGGAATGCAGCGCGTTACTACAGAGTCGTACCCCGCCAAAGCTCAAGGATCCAGGGAGTTTTTCTATCCCTTGTACTATAGGGAAGTTAGCTATTGATAAGGCCCTGTGTGATCTAGGAGCTAGCGTCAGCGTCATGCCGTATTCTATTTGTCAGAAATTGAATATGGGTGTTTTGAAATGTACTAATATGACTCTGCAGATGGCTGATCGATCGGTCAAATATCCTTTAGGTGTCTTAGAGGATGTTCCGGTCCAAGTAGGGAAATTCTTTATTCCCGTAGACTTTGTTGTCTTAGACATGGCTGAGGATGCCATAATACCCATTATCCTCGGTCGCCCTTTCCTACACACGGCGGGGGCGATCATCGATGTCAAGAATGGGAAGCTCACACTCTCCGTAGGAGATGATACCGTGACTTTTAGTCTCGATCAAGCTTTTAGGAAGCCCATGATAGAAGAGTCTTGCTATAGCATAGACGTCATTGATTTAGAAATAGAAAATTATATTGACGACTATCTTGGCAGAGACCCTTTGGAGAAATTGCTTACATCCGGCGATGCTGATGCCGAGAAAAGATCATGGAGCGCGGAAGTGGATGAGCTGGAACGAATGCTGAACGGAAAGGAGGGCACTATCGAGAGGGTATACTGTCTCGGCACCTCTAAAAAGGAGGTCGAGGTAAGTAAACCTGAACTAAAACCCCTTCCCTCTAATTTGAAATATGCATTTCTAGATGATAAGGGTCTAAACCCCGTAATTGTCAACGCTGCACTCACAGATAGCCAACTTTCGGAGTTGTTAGTCATCTTACGACGACATAAGAAGGCTATTGGGTACAGTATTGATGACCTACGGGGTATTAGTCCCGAGTTTTGCATGCATCGCATTCACTTAGAGGGAGACCATAGACCATCCATTCAGGGACAACGTAGGTTGAACCCGAACATGCAGGATGTGGTTAGGAAGGAGGTTATGAAACTCCTAGATGCCGGCATCATCTACCCCATTTCCGACTCTAAATGGGTCAGTCCAGTCCAAGTGGTCCCTAAGAAGGGTGGGACCACGGTTATCACGAACGAGAGGAATGAACTTATTCCTACTCGATTAGTGACTGGATGGAGGATGTGCATTGACTATCGTAAGCTGAACGTAGCTACGAGGAAAGACCATTTCCCCCTCCCCTTCATTGACCAGATGCTAGAGCGTCTTGCTTGCCATAAGTACTTCTGCTACTTAGATGGCTACTCGGGATTTTTCCAAATCCCAATTCACCCAGACGACCAGGAGAAAACAACTTTCACCTGTCCCTACGGCACCTTCGCATACCGAAGGATGCCTTTTGGCCTTTGTAATGCCCCGGCCACTTTCCAACGTTGTATGATGTCCATATTTTCGGACCTTATCGAGTCTGTCATGGAAGTCTTCATGGATGATTTCAGTGTATATGGCACTGATTATGATGCATGCTTACTTAATCTTACACGGGTCTTGCAACGTTGTGAGGAGACCAATTTGGTCTTAAACTGGGAGAAATGTCACTTCATGGTGACCGAGGGAGTCGTTTTGGGTCATTTGGTGTCCGAACGCGGCATCCAAGTGGATAAAGCGAAGGTCGAGGTAATTGAGCAATTACCATACCCCGTTAATGTTAAGGGTGTGCGGAGCTTTCTTGGTCACGCGGGTTTTTACCGCCGTTTCATCCAAGATTTCTCCAAGATTGCCAAACCCTTGACTCAGCTGCTCCTCAAGGATGCCCCGTTCGTTTTTACTGACGAGTGTGCTCGAGCTTTTGACAGGATTAAGCAGGCTCTCATTTCCGCACCTATTATCCGAGCTCCCGATTGGGATTTGCCTTTCGAAGTTATGTGCGATGCTAGCGACTATGCTGTAGGAGCCGTGCTCGGGCAAAGGAAAGACAAGGCTTTACATGCGATCTACTATGCTAGTCGGACGTTAGATATGGCGCAGATCAATTATGCTACCACGGAAAAGGAGTTATTGGCCATCATCTATGCTCTAGACAAGTTTCGGGCCTATCTCATTGGCTCGAAGGTGATAGTATATACAGATCATGCGGCCTTGAAGTACCTTCTAGCGAAGAAGGAGGCTAAACCGAGACTTATTAGATGGATCCTATTACTGCAGGAGTTTGACTTAGAGATCCGTGATAAGTCCGGGGCCGAGAATGTCGTAGCCGATCACCTATCTCGGCTAAGATATGATGGTGGGGATCTCGCTCCAATTGACGATTCATTCCCCGACGACCATTTGCTCGCTATCACCATGGACACTCCATGGTTTGCTGATTATGCCAACTTCCTAGTTGGAGGTACTTTACCTCCCGACCTTCAGTATCAGCAGAAGAAGCGATTTCTACATGACGTGAAGAGGTATTTCTGGGACGACCCGTATCTCTTCCGAGAATGTGCAGATGGTTTATTTAGGAGATGTATTCCCGAGAGTGAGGTACATTCTATCCTCACTAGATGCCATTCCTCTCCTTATGGTGGACATCATGGTCCTTCGAAGACCTTCGCAAAGGTAATGCAATCGGGTTTTTATTGGCCTACTATTCTCAAGGATGCCACCACCTTTATCCGTTCTTGCGACGCATGCCAACGAACGGGAAATATTTCTCGGCGACACGAAATGCCTCAAACCGGGATTCTTGAAGTAGAACTATTCGATGTTTGGGGTATAGACTATCAAGGACCGTTCCCTTCTTCTTATGGGAATCGGTATATTTTGGTCGCCGTGGATTATGTTTCTAAGTGGGTGGAAGCCATCGCTTCACCTACTAACGATGCCAACGTGGTGATCCGGCTCTTTAAGAAGACATTATTCCCGCGTTTTGGGGTCCCACGGGCTATTATTAGTGATGGTGGTTCACATTTTCATGAACGCCAACTCACTAAGCTACTGCAGAAATACGGTGTTCACCACCGTACCGGGCTAGCTTACCATCCACAAACTAGTGGACAAGTCGAGATCTCGAACCGTGAGATCAAGTCTATTCTCGAGAAGGTTGTCCATACTTCAAGGAAAGATTGGAGTTCGAAGCTCGACGATTCTCTTTGGGCTTACCGGACCGCATTCAAGACTCCTATCGGGACATCCCCGTATAGGCTTGTTTATGGCAAGGCTTGCCATCTACCCGTCGAGCTTGAGTTTAAGGCTATGTGGGCCTTAAGAGAGCTCAATCTCGATCCGAAGCTAGCCGGAGAAAAGCGCCTTATGCAATTGAACGAGTTAGATGAATTCCGTCTCCATGCTTATGATAACGCGAGAATTTATAAGGAGCGGACCAAAAGATGGCATGATAAGCGCATTATCCCCCGAGAGTTCCATGTCGGCGATAAGGTACTTTTATTCAATTCCCGACTTCGACTCTTTCCCGGGAAACTTAAATCCCGATGGTCTGGACCGTTCACGGTCACTGAAGTGAATAAATTCGGGTCGGTTACACTCACTACCGACAAAGGCGAAATATTCAAGGTGAACGGTCAACGCCTCAAGCTCTATCACGAAGGTGCGTACGTCGGTGTTGTAGAGGCCATGGACCTCAACGACACTCTCCATTCCACCTAATCAAATTGAGGTAAACCGGTCGAGCGGGACCGTAAAAACCAGCGCTAACCGGGAGGCAACCCGGCACCACTTGTATAAATTTGTAATTTCCCCTTCCGCATTTTATTATTTTTATTTTTTTTATTTTTTTAGCTTGGTAGCTCTATTTGGGAGTTAGTATTATTTATCGAGTGAGGACGAGGGAATTTTACGGTTTAATTGATTTAATTTCAGGATTTAGACGCAATTTAAAGAAAAAAAAAAAGAAAAAAAAAATGAAGAAGTAGCAGGTGCAGTGGTCACTCGACCGAGTGGCCCATGCACTCGGTCGAGTGCTCTGACGGAGGAGCTACTGTCCACTTTTCGTGGGCTCACTCGACCGAGTGGTTCATGCACTCGGTCGAGTGCCCTTACGGAGCAGCTACTGCCAGCTTTTCAGGGGTTAACTCGATCGAGTGGCTTATGCACTCGGTCGAGTGCCCCTGAACCGGGTCCAGCTTCGGCTTTTCGGTCCCCTTTAATTGCTTCTTACTCTTTTTTTTTAAAATCAGTTTTCTGAATTCCATCCTCTCCCCCTCACATTACATAAGAACCCTAACCCCCAATTCACCCAAATCACTCTTATTTCATCAATTCCTCACCAAATCTCACGATTTTTGCTTCTAAATTGCAATTAGGAGTGTTTCTTTGTGTTTCTTGGTGTCGATTTCTGAAATTTTCGTCCCTTTCTCCCCTATTTTCGTCCAAACCGTCACCCTTGAGGTATACTACGAGATTTTTGATTTCCTTGCTTCTTTTCTTGATTTTATAGCTTAATTTCATCCTTAGTTATATACTAATCCCATTGCATGCTTGATTTTGTGTTGATTTCACCACTTTGTGCTCAAAATTCGATTTTTGTGTATAGGGTCTGATTTTGGCCGAGATAATCTGTTTTTTTTGTGGGATTTTTGTATAATTTTGCTTTGTTATTATGCTATAGTCATGGCAGGAAGAAGGAATCCGCCCCGAAACAACAACAGAAACAGGAACGCAAGGCAGCCGACTGTTCAGCCTGTGCCAGGCTATGAAGAAATTGTTTGCAGGGACGAGGCCCAGAGAGCTCGTTTAGTTACCTTGATACCCAGGGCAATGGAGGCTACCCGGTGCTGCTCATCACAGTTCGCAATCGAGCTCGGGTTGAACGAGCAATTATCACATCTCTTGTCCATGACCGGATTCGGTGGCTTATGGACACTACGTGAGTTATCTTACCGAGTACTCACTTTAGAGTTTTTAAGTTCATTTGAATTTGATAGAGAGGAGAACATGATTAACTTTCGGTTGAACAATGAGGAGCAATCAATCTACCTTAGTAGCTTGTCCGAGTGTCTAAGGCTTACTTCTGACCAGGCCGACGACATA
Source organism: Agrostemma githago (assembly GCA_958450325.1). Lineage (NCBI taxonomy): Eukaryota > Viridiplantae > Streptophyta > Magnoliopsida > Caryophyllales > Caryophyllaceae > Agrostemma > Agrostemma githago. Next base: position 57,475,745 of record OY288242.1, read on the forward strand.
CTAGACATACCCGAGAGCTCGAGAGCACCTTCCTACTTTAAGTTATTTTCGGGTCGTAGTGCACTTGTCACCGCTATGGCGCTCAACGCCATCCCACACCCTACTATCCGCCTCTTCTTGCGGATTTTGAGTCATGTGGTTTTTCCACGCTCCGACATGAGTAAACTTCACTCATTGGAGGTGTTGATTCTAGGACACTACCTAAACCCCTTTAGGCGATCCCTGAAGGCGTTTAGTGCACCGGGTATGATCTGTATCGGAATCGAGCGCCAGATCAGGGGGTCTGGACCGATTGGTTGTGGAGCCATTGTCACAGCGCTAGCGAAGCGCTACATTATGGGTTTTGGGGATACAGTCACTTTTCAGAGCCTTACTGACCGCGTCCCGTTGCTAGACCGCAACTATCTCTTCTCCACTTTGAAGTGGGTTCGGGGCAATCCCCCGGAATTTTTGTGGCGCGTCCGGGACAAGGTTTGGATGAAGCTCCCGGTTGTCGAAGGGACGATCCTACCCCCGCTACTTGCCTTACCACCCACCCCCGAGGGTGATCCCACACCCGACCCGCTGCGCTACCTCATTCCCGAGGCGCTATTCATCGACGAGGGTGGTGCTCAACCCCCTCGCCGTAGGGTTCGTGTAGAGACCGTACCCGATGAGACCGAGCCCCCCAGGGCCGTACACACACCCACCCCGACCTTCCCGTTCCAGACTCCGGGTGCCGAGTTTCCGCACCCGTACCCGTTTATGTATGATCCAGTTTACGAGCACCAGCGACGGGTACACGAGGGGATTAACCAGAGCATCGTCAACCGGGAGATCCATGAGTTCATGCTTACTCAAGGCGTCTCGGCACCTCAGCACCCGTCCTACTGGAGAGGTCCGGGTGACACCAGTGGTATATTCCACGACTACGGGGTTGATCCAGCTGCTTGGGGTCCGGACTACGGGCACACCTACGGCGGCCTAGGAGCACAGTGGCTGAGAGGCTTGCGGCAGTCGGGTCAGCAGGGTGGTGCTAGCGGCTCTGGCCAGGGCGATTCTGGCGCCGGTCCATCTGGGACCGGTGGAGGCGACGATATGGCTGATTAGCCGGTTTGGGGAGCTACCATTGTATATACGGTACTTTCTTTCCTTTTTATTTTTGTTTTTATTGCTTAGATTCTTTTTTTTCTTCCCCTTAGGTCGAGTTGTCCTTAGGATTGGCTGTGGATTTGTTTGTCATATATGCTGTAGAGTCACATTGAGGACACTGTGACATTTAGGTTTGGGGGAGAATTTGTGTGTTTTTGTGTGCTTTTATTTTTTGTTGTGTGCTTTTAAAAAAAAAAAAAAAAAAAAAAAATCCAAAAAATTGAAAATCAGAAAAATACAAAACGATTTTATTTTTGTGTGCTTTGTGTCTGTGTTGTGTCCGGTGTGAAACATGCAAAACGACGATGACGACATTGCATTTTACATGACTTCTCCTAATTGATAGCTAAATTCGTACCTGAATGCATGTAATATTTGAGATGAGATGACTTTGATATGATTGCCTATTGGACCGTTAACTGCCAAATGAGTAAATTTGACCATTTTGTTGGCAAACCACAAAAATTCTGAGGATTTAGAGCTTCCTAGGCCAGTAACATCTATAACTGGTCTCATTTATATTTAGGAATTGAGTGGTTTTTCCTTTTGGAATGTGTACATCAATTTGCATAAATATGACATCCGTCTCTTGACATTGAATGCGTGTTTGGTTTGAGGAGGAGGTACATGAGGAAAGGCATTTCTGTTTTTGACGAGCTCCACATAGCCAAAATGACCCATTTTTACTACCCTGTAGATTTAGGTTATTTTTTTTCTCTGTTTAGCCCGTTTCAGCTGTTGTAAGCCAGTTTTCATGATATTTATATCATTTAGCTACAACCCAGAACAGCCTACCTTACCAGGACAGTCGCAGTGAACTTAAATGGGAACTATTTCACTAAGCGGTCATAATTTGGATTTTTACATCGTTTGGATCTTAGTGGATGATACTGTTATGTGACTTTGTATTCGCCTTCCCCTTGTCTGAATTGAGAAAAAATATGGAAGCATGAAAAAGAAGGAAAAGAAAGAAAATGAAAAAAAAAAAAAAAAAAAAAAAAAAAAAAAAAAAAAAAATCCAAAAAAAAAAAAAAAAAAAAAAAAAAAAAAATTGCTTCTTGTAACTTTCGGGGAACGGTGGATAAGTTATAACTAGAATTGAACTGTAATTTAGAGGATGACAGAATTTCCTCTTATGCTCTTTTGAGTTGTTATTTCTAGCTAGTGGCCGGAATTTATAGATGAGGTTTTTGGATGGATAGTTTTTATTGTGTAGCTGCGACTACTGGTCTTAGCCCCACATTTCCATACGTGCTTTAGGCACAATCCATTTTATTCCCTCACATATAAGCCACCCCTTGTAAGTCCTTGGCATGTACTATGGTCCTGATTGGTGGAACACGTGTTTAATTGGGGAGATTGATTTCATATTCGATTGCATGCATATTTCATAAGTCGAGTGAGTGTCTTTATTCCTTCCTATCTTCACATATACACTTACCCGTACTTATGAGTGTCGAGCGACAACCGAAAGGAAGTCCGACATTATTGGTCTCGCAAGATTGAAAGTTTGGCAGACAATTGTTTGATTATGGCATGATTATTGATCTCGTTGCATTCTTGAGCATTACGTGTTTTCTCGTCGGTCTTAGTTGATTTTAGGAGAATGATTGTAATTCAGCTCTGAGTCGTGTTTCACATCACTTGCCCTCATTTGTATATATTTTAGTTGTTTGCTTGAGGACAAGCAAAGGTTTGGTTTGGGGGAGTTTGATCAACGCATTTTATATCGTATTTTATTGTCCCCCGACAACCGTTTTTGAGCTTTTCTTCTTCCATATTTATTTGATTAATGTCGATTTCTATTAGAAAGTCGATACTGTCGGTCCTCGTGCTATTTTGTAGGTTAAGTGCAATTTTGAGCATATTTTGGAGTAATAACCCGGATAGCCGAGACGAGGACGGAAGACAAGGAAGAAAACGAAAAGCCGAGAAGTAAAGGAATAACTCGATCAAGAGCTCAGCAGCATCCACTCGATCGAGTGGCGTAGAGTACTCGATCGAGTGCCATTCATCCAGACTTAATGTGAAGCGTCCACGTATCCACTCGATCGAGTGCACGCATGTACTCGATCGAGTGCCTTGCATTCAGGCCGCGGATTGGATTTTTCTTTTAATTAGAATTGGGCCTGTTTGTAAGTCCAACTGATTTCTTTTAAATCAGTTGGAAGAGGATTGTCAGACTATCTTTTTTTCATTCTATCTTTTGGGGAGACTTTACGTTATATTAGAGCATAGAAGCCACGTTCATTCCGTCTTTCTTGGCGAGATTCATCATACTCCGTTCTTCCTTTTTTTCAGATCTGAATTTGTGCGGTATTGCCACTTTAATTTTAATTTTAATTTCAATTTCAATTCTCTAGTTTTATAATTCTTGTCTCAATCTCTAGTTTATTTTCTGTCTGAATTCGTTCTTAATTTTCATAGTTATCTGATTTCAGTCTCGTAGTTTAATTCAATCCACATTCATCATGTTTAATTGCAATTCATGTTTTGTTAGTTTATTTACGATCGTCATGAGTAGCTAATTTTTATCTAGGGTTTAAGGGGATCGATGGGTGTTAATTGGGTTATAGAAAATTGACCTGTCTCTGATTATATGAACTGTCTCCTGAATGTTGTTTTTAATTCTGATTGATTAATTACTGGCCAGGATTAATTAATTAGTATCACAATTAGGACTTTCCGCCGACCGGGTTAAGGACTAATTAGGTCACGGCATTTTGGGTAGACTAGCTTAATTCTAGCGACCGCAGGTTAAGTTTAGTTCTATAGTCTGTAGTAGTACCGACCGGACCTACACCTTAGACAGTTCGATTAGTGGCTTGTTAGTTGACTCCCTGACCCAATCGACATTCATTGTGAACCTGAGACCCTAGACCCTTTTTATTATTGATTTACCTTATAGCGATTAGTTATTAGTCTCCTCAAACAAACCGGAAAATAGTGACCCGCAATCTTTAGTCTAGACCTTAGAGCAAGTAATTGAGTCCCGTCTCCTTGTGGTTCGACCCCTACTTCACTATCTGCATTAGTTAGTGGACCTTAGGGTATTTTTGATTAGGGATACGACTGCCCCTGTCACCAGGGCAGCCACTTTGCCGGTTAGGCGTTGTATGTCCCTGATTGTCTTTGGCTTTGGCAGGTCCAGGACAACCTGGATTATTTCTGGGTTCGCATCGATTCCCCTGGCGCTGACTAGAAAGCCTAGAAACTTTCCCGAGCGTACTCCGAAGGTACATTTTTTAGGGTTCAGTTTCATCCGGTAGGCGCGCAGGGAGGAGAAGGTCTCCTGCAGATCCCTTAGATGCTCCTCATCCGTTTTACTTTTTACAATGGCATCATCCACATCCTCGATGTTTCTACCCTTCTGGTTTTCAAATACCTTATCGACCAGCCGTTGGTAGGTGGCACCTGCATTTTTGAGCCCAAATGGCATCATCTTATACATGAATGTACCAGAACTGGTGATGAACGCGCATTTTACCCTGTCAGGCTGCCATAGGTACACTTGGTGATAGCCTGAAAAGGCGTCCAAGAAACTTAGCATGGAGTAGCCACTGGTAGCATCTACTAACTGATCTATTCTTGGCAGGGGGTAGCAATCCTTGGGGCATGCCTTGTTGAGGTTGGTGAAGTCCACGCACATCCTCCAGGCACCTGAGGACTTTTTCACCATTACTACGTTGGACAACCATTCTGGGTAGTCGCACATTTCTATGAAATCAACCTTCAAGAGTTTTTCAATTTCCTCCTTGATGGCCTGATCCTTTTCTACAGACATATTTCTCTTCTGCTTTACAGGGCGTGCCTCGGGACTTACGTTCAGCTTGTGAACAATGTGAGCCGGATCTACCCCTGGCATCTCGTCTGCCGAGTAGGCAAACACGTCCATGTTGTCTCTCAAGACTTTAATCAATTCTTCGCGATAGGAACTCTCCAGGTCTGCCCCTATCAGGACTTGTCTCCCTGGTTCCAGTTCTACTAGCATACTCCCCCCCAGGTTCGAGGTGGTCTGCCTTCTGCTGGTCGGCTGGAATCTCGCCTTCCCTGCTGGGGGAACTGTCGGCTTTCCGTTTACCTTTCCTTTATGTTTCATGGGTGCGCAGGGCTATGGAGTAGCATTGCCTGGCCGACTCCTGGTCCCCATGCACCTTCCCTTCCTTCCAAAATCAGCTAAAAAAGCTATTGTCAGTGCTCTGATGGAGATAGCTGCCTCGATTTCGTCCAGGGTGGCTCTTCCTGTCAAAGCATTATACGCAAATTTTGCATCAACAACGACGAATGATGCTCGGATATTTCTGGCTGAGGCGCCATCTCCGAATGTCACTGGTAGTTCGATGATTCCCATAGGAAGAATCCCTGCCCCGCTGAACCCATACAACGATCCCGGGGCTGGCTTGAGGTGCCTCTTTTCCAGGTTCATTTTCTCGAATGCCTCCTTATACAATAGGTTGGTGTAGGCGCCGGTGTCCACCATACACCTTCTCACAATATGATTACTGATGACAAGAGACAATACTAGGGGGTCGTTGTGGGGGTAGATTACCCGCCCTACATCTTAGGGAGTGATGCTCAGGGTCAGGCCCGTTGGGCTTCCTGCCCTTTCAGCATAGCAGATTTTGTTCTTCAGCTCTCGGATTTGCCTTTTTTGGCTTCTTCTGCTTGTCTGACCTTCAGCATCCCCTGATATTGCATGGATTATCATGCGATTCTGCGTTAAATCCTCAGGCTTGTCCGTCACAGTTTTCTGGCCCTTGTTCCTTGCAGCGTAGTTACTCAGCCAGCCATTTCTCATGAGCTTCTCAATCTCATCCTTCAGATGGCGGCACTCCTCAGTTGTATGCCCTGCACAATCATGAAATGTGCAGAACTTTTTCGGATCACCCTTCGGGCTGCGTGGCTTTCTCGGGCGATTCCACTTGGCCGTTTCTTTTTCTAGTTCAAATATCTCAGCCCTGGATTTGTTGAGAGCTGTGTAGCTATCAAATCTCGGCTGGTATGTTGCACGCTCCCTTCTCGGGGTGTCACCTCCCTCTGCTCTTTGCTTCCCTGGGGCGTCACCTCTGCCGTGTCCACCCTGCGGTCCCCCTGTGGCCTAGAAGGTCTTGCGGGGGTATCCGGCAGGCTGTGGAACTCCTCCTGCAGCATGAAGCCCTCAGCTATCTTTCGAGCCATCGCTAGGGTTTCTGGCTGAGCTCTGATCATTTGATTTTTCATTTCTCCAGGGAGCAAGGAACTGGTCAGAGCATACGCTGCCGTTGGATCATCGATCTCCCTGACCTGCTGGAAGGCCAGATCAAACCTCTTCAGGTATTCTCTAATAGTTTCGCCCTTCTTTTGTTTAAGGGTCATTAGGTCGAACCGGGTTAGCCTGCGCCTCTTGTTCCTTGCGTACTGGTCCAAGAAGGCTTCGGCCAGCTCTATGAAGTAGCTAATTGACCCCGAGGCAGATCTCTAAACTATCCTTGAGCTAGACCCACGAGGGTGGCGGGGAAAATCTTGCACCAAACTGCATCATCGGCATCGTACATCCCCATATGGCTCTCATAGGCCGCCAGATGGTCCTCTAGGTCAGTGGTTCCATCAAACTTGACAGAAGGCATTTTAATTTTTGGGATGGGGTATCCCTGCACCTCAGGGTGGAGTGGAGTCTTGGTGGGCCTGCCCATCATTTTTGACCTGCTCCCAGCAGAGTGGTAACCGTAGTCATCCCTTTTGCCAGGGGTCGGTTTTCCAGCACTAGGGGAGCGGTACCTGGGCGCCTGCCTACTCATGGCTTCATCCTTCTTCTCAGGGGAGCGGCGCCGGGGTCGTTTCCCCCGGGGCGGCTCGAGGTTATCGCCTTGGCGATGTCTTGGCTCCAGCGGCTGCCCATGGTTGAGCCTTGATTGTAGGCTCTGGGACAACCTTGGGGCTCGCTGTGACTCAGCCGGTGTTAGCTTGGAAAAGACTCCACCCTGCTTCTTCCCCAGGCGCTTCGAGGCAGGTTCCCTGGGCCTCATCCGATCCTGGAGATCCTGGGATAAGCTCCTTTTCTCGATGGCCAATGTGGACTCAGTGGTATGTATGGAAAATGCCTGCTGCTGAGCAGGCTGCTCCTGAATACCGGTGATGCGTTTCTGGGCTTGCACATACCTTTGAGCAGTCTTTCTCGCCTTCCTTTGGACATTCCTGACAGCGGCCCGTTTCGTGCCCCCAGCCCCTTCCACACCTTTGAAGTGAAGTTGCTTGGGAGTCGTTGCGATCCTGCCGACCAGGTCCTCAGGAGTGAATTCCTGATTGAGCATAGCTGAGAAGAAGGCTGCAGTCTGTGCAACCTGGGCAGGGGTGAGGTTCAAGCTGGGCCTCTGATGACCAACCTGCCCAGCTGCAACTGTTGTCTCTTTGTTGGGCGCTCCTTGGAGACTAGCCCGCCCTACTCCTAGGATTGTGGCAGTGGGCGTTATCTCCGGTAAGGGCACGCCATACAGGGGGATCACCGGTGGTATCGTCGGACCCGCCCCAGAACTGGCCTCAACAATCTCAGGCATATTTTTGATTGTGGTTGATTTTTGTGGGTAACTCGTGAGCACAACCGAATTGTCCCCACAGATGGCGCCAAATTGTTCCGGTAAGGAAACAATTGACCCAAAGTGGATTCGAGTTCTTTGTATTCGATGTCGTTACTTTGGTGGTGATCGCTTTGCTTCCTGAGTCTCTCCTTCCTCCTACTCCTTGATCGGACCTTCCCGACGGAGATGGCCTGCTCCCTGCACAATGAACGCACAGGGCCTCAGAGGTGTCCGAGGGAACCCTCTCGGATGCCTAAGTCAGTCCGTGAAATGCCTTGACGAACCTTACTCGTGAAAAGTAAGGTGGCGGTTTTAGAGTAAGATTCTAGAGAGAGAAAGTCCAACCCCCTTCATGTAGAAATGGCAAAGTATTTATACCTTTCCCAAAGAGAGGAAAAAGAGAGAGGGAAAGAGGAGGAATGAGTGGATGGGAAGGTGACACGTGGGTTCACCTCGTCCACTCATTCCCCTTTACCTTAGACCTGGACGAAAGGGTTCTAACTTCCCCCCATGACCCTGCCAGGGGCGAGAATGCCCTGAGGACTTGCAGGCAAGGGGGTTCAATTGGCTCAACTAGCATGCGACATGACCCTGACGGTCAGGGAAGGAGTCTTCTTGGAGGTCGGAGCGACTGAGGTCACCTTCAGGAGGCTTCTTGGCAAGGTTTCGCTTTGATGGTCTGCCAAGCGGGCCTTTCTTTATCTTCGGGTCGGGCTTCCCCGGGGCCCGAATGGCGGGCGACCCGTGGCAGGCTACCAACCCCCATTAACTTCCATATAAAAAAATGATTATATGACACTCTGGAGGATCGATTATCCAAGGCGTCATAAGTCTAATTGTTAGGTTCTGCTGTAGATCAACATCGTTAACAATGAATGTTAACACCAAGCAATAAATGTTCAGGATAAACTCTTCATATTTCAGATTGTAGCAGATGATAAATACCGCGTTTTTGCAACAAAAACCATACAACATCTGTTCTGCAATTGTGAGTATAGCAAAAGAGTGCTTGCAGTTGTGGCTAGGGAGTTCAGATTTCAGTAAAGACATGACATCACTAATGAATGGAAGAACATAATTAGAGGGACAAAGCTGCAGAGAGCTATAAAAAATGGAGCAGTCAATGCTGTAATTTACCACATCTGGACTCAAAAAGGAAGAACAACAGACTACAACATCAGATTATAATGTCTGAAAAATTAGGTGCAAATATTTCTAAATAGCTGAGTTAGTTCTATATTACTAATGGGTAGAATCAAATAGTATTAATGTATTGAATTTAAAATAAAATAAAAAAGATATTATTAGATTCCACCAAATGTGAATAATTAATTATTTCCTTCCATGTTTATGTAACTTCCTTAATTATTATCTTACCATATTCTCTTTCCATCTTAATTCACTCAATCAATTAGTCAGTATTTCACGTAAAACATATTTTTTAAAATTTTTATCAACTTAGAATGATACAATATATCATTTAACAATGAAATGGTACGAGACTTGAATTTTATAAAACACTACATCTAAATGGTACACATATCAACTTAAAATTGTACAATATATCATCTAACAACTAAATGGTACGAGACTCAAATTTTATGGAACACTACATCTAAATGGTACACATATCAACTTAAAATGGTACAATATATCATCTAACAACTAACTGGTACGAGACTTGAATTTTATGGTACATTACATCTAAATGGTACACATATTAACTTAAAATGGTACAATACATCTTCTAACATTTACATGGTACACAACTTGAATTTTATGGAACACTACATCTAATTGGTACACATATCAACTTAAAATGGTACTCCCTCCATTCAAATCTAAAGTGCACATTTCTTTTTTTGACACTATTCACAATTAAAGAAAATTTTCAATATTCTCGACAATCTATAAGACAAAATATAGTCATGTGGGATCTTATTTGATTCATCTTTATGAGTAGGTCAAGAATATAAAATTCTTATAATTTTTGCAAATGTAAAATGAAAGAGATCGACGGTGCAAAACGTACCTCGACAAATGTGCAAAAGAGAAATGTGTAGTTTGGATTTGAATGGAGGGAGTACAATATATCATCTAACAACTAAATGGTATGATCCACGTGTGGCAGCGGCCACCCACGCGTCCCCCTCTCTGGCAGAGGCCGGTCCGATCTCGCATACGGGGCGAAGTGTCGGACCTCGATTTGGATGATGATCCGGACTTGTACTAGACGGGTGGGGCACCCGTGTTTCCGTTTGGGAATCGATCGAGTTGTGGTTGTAAATGTTTAAAGGCCGACTTGTTTGGTAAGGCGACCTTTTAGTGAACTGAAGTTGTTGCCGATTTGTGGAGTCGCCACCGAGTCAATTATGGGGACTCGGAAACCGTTCAAGTCAACTTTGATCCCTTGCCGGCTCAAAGTTGAGTGATACGGGACCTAAAGATAAAGACTTGTAACCTTTAGCACTCCATGCCTGGAATGACTCTCTCATTGCCAATGGTTTCGGACATCCGGAAACCGTCGATTCTGAGTATGGGGTGAGGGTACGTATTGGGAAGCCAGCATCCGATAGATGTCAACACCCAATCCTGCCCTCACTATAGCGGCCACTACTAATCAATCGGTGGGCCGATATCCTAGTTCTTTTTTTGTGGCGGAAATACTGTAACGTCCGTTGTTTTAACCCTATGCCTTTTTCTACGTCGGTTGTTTTAAGGACAAGTAAGTTTTGTCATCAAAGTAGTTGTGTTTACATTCTTTGCATGTGATTTCACGTGACAAGCAGACCATGAAAAGATGCACGTAGGAGAGTAGAGAGTACTAGTATTATACGTATTAGCAAATCAGTTTTAACGCGATAATACGGATATTACTCGTTCTCGTGGTATACCTCGTTCTGCTTAATGATGCGTCAGTTCGGTATTAATAGAGATGCGTCGAACCTAATAAGGTGAGCACCTGGACTAATACGGAACCCGACCATCGCTTTGTTCAGTTTTAGCTTGTTTACGTTTTGAATTCCATGTTAGGTGATTTAGCATGCGATTATAAGGTCATAAAAGCAATAAGTCATACGAAAAACTGAAAATGCGAATGTAAGTAAATCACATAATGAGGAGTTGCACCCTCGGAGTATACACTAAACGGGACACGATGCATAGATAGTTTGAGAACAGATCTCGGAATTACTCGGGTCTATTTAGTGTCTTTTAGTAGTTGCGGTTGAAGTTGGGACGTTACGTGTTTTAGTAGATGCTCGTGGACCTAGTGTCCACATCTAGTGTTATCGTAGTGCATAATTAAAGAAGTGCCAATATGGAAAGTTTTGTTTAGATGACAACCTAGCGACGACTCGGTTTCAACAGGCGGATCCTACTAGCTTGACCAGTGACTCCGGTAGAGCTCCGTTACCGTTTACCCTTCCTGCGGCTACTCCGGCAGAGCTTCGTTGCTAAGGACTAGTTCTGCGGCTAATCCGGTAGAGCTTCGCTACTAGTTTTGAGCTAGTCGATCACAAGCACCTCGGTATCGAGTGGGGTGCTCGAAGGTGAGGTGTATCGTCGATGTCGCTTTTTTATCAGAACTACAATCGATTGGATTGTTTGCCTCGGGTGTCGGAGTACGAGCCCTTAGCGAGAGTTTAGAGGGGGAAGAGAAGAACGAGAATTGTGTGTCGAAATGAGGGCGTGAAGGGGGGTATTTATAGGTGTTTTCGGCCCTCGTCGCCCATATGGACGCCTGAGCTGGGGCGCACCAAGAATCAGGCGCCTGGGCTAAGGCGTGGGGAGACCAAGGCGCGTGAGGTGGGGCGGTTGGAGTTTTGAAGATACGATTTTGATACTTTCCAAAACCGAGAGGAAGGAGTGTGATATGAATCTTGGGGGTTAAGTCTTCCCCGGGTTTGACCTAGCGCCGTGGGTTTAGTGGGCCTCGGGTGTTCATCCCGAGGTTCGTTTGGCGCAGTGTTGACTCGGTTCGAGTTTCGGGACCGACTCGGGGTCCCGGTGTCGGAATTGACTCTAATTAGTGTCTATGCGACCATAAAGACACCACTAAGGTTGCCATCATGTTAGTTTTAATTTTTCCGAGTAATTATTTGATCCGTTCTACAGAAAAACTATCTAAAATATCGCGAACTCGCGTTGCGTTGCAGTCCTATCGTCATCGGGTGTTTGCTGGGCACTTTTGTAGCCACCAGGTCCAAATCTGGGTGTCTACATAAGCCCCCACTTTACTGAGGCTTGGACAAGTAGAAAGTCAAAGTCTAGCCGCCCATGTCAATCGAAGATTACGACCTGGTGGCTGTCCGGTCGGGTCGCTTTAAGTCCAGTGGACTACGTGTTGAGGCTCGCCAGCCATAGCTTAGAAATCATACCTGACGTCTTTGCTTACGGTTGCTTGCTTGGACCCGGGCCGTTGCTTGATTCTTCGTGCGTGCACGCTTTGTCTTCTTCGGTTTATTTTAAAGGTTTCGTTTAATTTTAAGTGTTTTTGCGCGTTAGCGACGCATTAAGTGTAAGCGCAAAGGATGCTAATTTGTGTTGGCTTTTATTTGCACAAGTATTTCTGGGATGCTTGTGAATCCTTGATGAAACAAAAAGTTTGAGGGCGTGAATCTCCGCTCGAGCGGTCGTCTTACGGATGTTTATGACCCCTAGGACAAAAATAAAGTGATATATAAAACCATTCGAGGGCGTCAGTCTCCACTCGAATAGCTGTCTTTCGGGATGCTTTTGACCCCTAGGACTAAAATTGCTGTGCTTCCGGGATCTTAGATCCCTCGGGCAAAATTGTTGTGCCTCCGGGATCTTAAATCCCTCGGGCAAAATTGCTGTGTCTCCGGGATAACTCTGACCCTCGGGCAAAATTGTTGTTGCTGTGCCTCCGGGATCTTAGATCCCTCGGGCAAAATTGTTGTGCCTCCGGGATAACTCTGACCCTCGGGCAAAATTAATGTGCCTCCGAGATAACTCTGACCCTCGGGCAAAAATGTTGTGCCTCCAGGATCTTAGATCCCTCGGGCAAAATTGCTGTGCCTTCGGGATAACTCTGACCCTCGGGCGAAATTGCCGTTGCTGTGCCTCCGGGATCTTAGATCCCTCGGGCAAAAATGTTGTGCCTCCGGGATAACTCTGACCCTCGGGCAAAATTGCTGTTGCTGTGCCTCCGGTATATTAGATCCCTCGGGCAAAAATGCTGTGCCTCTGGGATCTTAGATCCCTCGGGCAAAATTGCTGTTGCTGTGCCTCCGGAATCTTAGATCCCTCGGGCAAAAATGCTGTGCCTCCGGGATAACTCTGACCCTCGGGCAAAATTGTTGTTGCTGTGCCTCCGGGATCTTAGATCCCTCGGGCAAAATTGCTGTTTGTTTATTTGTTTTAATAAAGTTTTGTTTCGCAGGTTTGTCTTATCTTATTCGGTTTTGCTTTTGCTTTTGTTTCGGTTTGTTTATGCATTTGAGATTTGTTTAGAGTTCATTTAGATTAGTCTAGACTATTTTGTCGTGCGTCCGGGTGCAGCGTTTAGGTTACGAGCGTTTCTTATGCTTGTTTTATTGTTGGGCGTGTGTTATCGATGTTGGTTAGTAATTGCTCCGTTATTGTTATTTTGCTTGTCCTAAAGGTGCGTGTTTTATGTGTATGGTGATCGTTTTATTTCACTAAATTCAAACGCGTCGTCCCCTTCGCCCCAAGATCGATTTCTCGACTTTTCTTGCCAAATTTTAGTTCGATTTCCGCTATTTACGACAATGTCGACTCCGGGTAAGTGTTCTTTGCTTGTTTATTGTCGATTTTGTTTGATTTGATTGATTATTAGTTTGTTGTAAACCCTAGAAAATTGATTTCGGGGTTTTTGATTTGTTAAGTTTCGATGCTTATGCTTGGTTCCATTGTTAAATTGAGGTCGATTAGAGCTTGTTAAAGTAGTTATAAGCTTGATAAGGACTTTCGTGGTTCGATAATGGCTCCTTATGGAAATATTTTTGAAAAGCTAGGGTAAAGGATCGTTTCCCAATTATTTCCGTATTTGTTTTGCATAATCTTGTTCAAATAGTGTTTGTGAGGATGTGGGTTCCTTGTCGGTTCTTATGGGCTAGGACGGCTCCTAGGGCTCTCCGTAAGGTTTTGTGTGTCTTAAGACGGACCAAAAGGTGTCGTAACGATGTCGGATTTTCCCGAAACCACTTCCATCGTGCCCAGGATCGAAAATGGGTGCTAACGGCTCTCTCGGAATTTTGATATCCTTATCCGAAATTTTGACCCTATTTTGACCTGTTTAAGCTGATTTAGCCTGACTATGGTTATGTTTTTTTTTGTTTTTGGTTTTGTTTATAGCTAGAGATGATACCAAGCGTCCCGAGGGAACTTCCTCGGTTGGTGCCGGTGCTAGTGCTAGTGAGGAGGTTGTTGGCGCGAGTTTGCAGACTCCCCGAGGGATTCGCAGGAGACATAGGAGTATCTCATCTCAGCGTCGCGATCCCCAGACTATTAACGAGGCTGAGTTTGATAGAGTGAAGAGACGCAAGCTCCCAGAAACCGTGGCTAGGAGAGCTCATGTCCCGGTTCCTATACCGGAGAACGAGGAGGTTGTTTACGAAGATCCCGAATGGGCTCGGGACTGGGATGGTCATCGACTGCTATTTCACCTTGACCGTCATATTTCTCACCGCATTGTGCGGGGTCTGGTGAGTGTTCTGTTTGTGTTGAACAACTACGTTTTAGATTTTATTTATTTATTTTTCTTTTGGCTTGGGTTAGGTTAGTGTGGACATGACATAGGTCCACCCCGACGCGGCCACGCGCGTGTTTGGGGAGGCGAATGAATCTCCATATGAGATGGGTCGAATTGAAATTTAAATCGAAGTGGAGTCGCCACCGAACTTTGTGGGAGTTCGGGCCCGTTCGAACCCACTCTATATCTTGGTGGGCCATGCACAAAGTATGGCCCATTCGGATGTCAGAGTTTATTGGGTTCGTCCTTTAGCATTTGATACCGATACCGACATTATCGGATACCGTGTATTGAATGACTCTCGTGGGCCAATGGATTCGGACATCCGGAAACCATGGTTCTGAGTAAGGGGTGAGGGTACGTGTTGGGAAGTTCGCAAAGAACACCCAACCCCGCCCGCACATTAGCGACCTCTACTAAGATATCGTTTGACGTTTTAATTTGCGCGTTAGTAATACGATGAATGATATGCAAACATTGTTTTGCCTAAACATGCGAGAAATTGAATTGGTTGCTAAGTCGGTTTAATGCATCTAAATTTAACGTCAGAGTTGTATTTAGCATGCGAGATCCGTTTTAGTATAATAAAACAAACAATGAATAATGAGATACAAAGACAAAAACGAACGAGTTAGTAACGGTTTTTAAATTGAATAAAAGACGTAAATATGATGCAATGCATGGCTTCGAAAAGTGTATGACACGTGATTGACTTGAAATGTGTTGACCGAAGTCATAAAAATATTTTATCGGGACTCGGATGATGCTAAAAACTCACGGTTTTAATGAAACAGGAGCCACTCGATCGAGTCACTAAGGCACTCGATCGAGTGGACTCGAAAAAAAGTATTCTGCCCGATTTTTGTGATGCCACTTGATCGAGTGGGCTAGGCACTCGATCGAGTGTCACCTGTACGGACTATTGTCCGGTTTGTTTTTTGCTCTCGAAATTGTTTTTTTTGAAAAATTGATAATTTCGTTGAGTCGCGTAAAAATATGATACGATTTATACTCGACTTAAATTTGCAATACTCGTTATATTCGATATTCGATTATGAAATCGATATCAAATATTCGGAGCGATTTTTAGAAAAGTTTTTTGTAAATCGTTTTGAAAATCGAACTAAAAAAAAATATGAATTCTCTCCGCGTCGAAATCGTTGTAGACACCCGCATTTTGACCGCCAGGTGTCTATAATAGTTCCCGCCAAACACCCGATGATGATTGGACGTAAACGTGCTTTGATGGACTCGGATATGGGCTCATAATCATGGACATTTGGTTTAGACTTATTACGGAGTACAAATCTTACAAAACCAACCTCAAATCCAGGCCCAGTGGGTCGTTTCGAGTCAAATAAGACTAATTTGGGTCGAAACCGTCACCAGGGGTAAAACCGTCTTTTAGCGACCGGGTCAAACCCGGTCAAAGATATTTTTTCCCGAGACTCGCGGACAAACCGTGACACCTCAAGTGTCCGGTTTGGACTCCAACACTACCAAAAAAATCAGTTTCGAGAACATTAAACAATTCCGTTGAAGGTAGAATTCAATCTCAAGTAGGAGTTCTATCCGGAAACCGAATCAGACACCGACCGAGCTCCAAATACTCGGCCAAGACATCCAAAACAGCCGAAACACTCCCCTTGACAGCCGAGATATTTGGCTTCCCCACCAAGGAACGGGACTTTGGTTTCCTCTCGAACTCTCGTATTTCCTATCCAAACCGGTATTTCTTGTCACAAAAGCAAGACTACCTCGATTCCTATAAATAGGACCTCCCGTCCAACACAAAACACACGGTTTTTACACAGCCATTATACACGCATCATACATTCACACACGTCCTCGATATCTAGCGAAAATAGTTCAAATCAAATCCCGACATATTCCCGAAGCAGCTTCGAAACCTCGAGAAACCACACGCCCAACCACACGTCCAATCACACGTCCAAAACCGACACCTTAACTCTCCCGCATCATCTCGACGCTCCCAAGTTTAAACCACTTTCCGACGAGCCTTATCCCGAGAAAACAAAGCATGTAGGTTGAGGGTGTAAATCAAACCCGACTCTTCTCTTTTCTCTCTCTCTTTCTCGTTTTTTTTTCTTTTTGTGTCGAGTCGTCGGTCCTCATTTAATATGAGTCATTTTCGCATATTTTTCATTATTTTTCTAATAATCGATACTACAAAAACTATTTTTTCTTATAAACGTTCTTAAAATACGAAATCGATTCTCTAATCGAATATCGTATCTAACAAGAACAAAAGTAATCAATTCTCGTTGATGCTAAATAAAATCGTTACATCCTTGTTTAAACAAATTCGACGATTTTATACGCGGAGAGAATTAACATCTTTTTCGTTCAAAATTCCTTTTTACTTTTCGTTCAAAACAAACTTTTTTCAAAACCTTTTCTAAAATCATTCCGACTATTCGATATCGACTTCATAATCGAATATCGAATACGACGAATATCAAAAACATGAATCGGGTATAAATTAATCCATATTTGTACGCGATTTATAGAATTTAACGATTTTCGACAAAATAAAAAAACCCGAACAGACCGCCACGCGAGTCGCTCGCCTGTCAGGCGACTCGCGCGGTGACCTGGTTATCCGGGTCTCTTTTTTTCGTTTCCTCGCTTTTCTATTTTTTATTCTTTTCGAGTCTTACATAAAAAGCGACTTTCGCGACATATTTCGATAAATACTTTTTTTTCGACCTCAGTCAACGCGTGTTAATCCATCACGTGACATAAATCTTTTCAAAAATCATGCATATTATTTATTTACACCTTTATTCAATTTATTCATCGTTACTAACCCGTTTTCTCGTGTTTGTAGCAATTTATTTATTTCTTCGTTTTATTAGACTAAAACGAACTTCACATGCTAAAATAACTTCGACGTTATTAGTTTAACATGCATTAAACGACTTAGCAACCCATTTATTTTTTTCTCACATGCTTAGGAAAAATAATGTTTGCATATCATTCAACCGTCGAACTTACGCGTGTACACCAAAAACGAACGATATCTTAGTAAAGGCCGCTAAGTGCGGGCGGGGTTGGGTGTTCTTAGTGAACTTCCCAACACGTACCCTCACCCCTTACTCAGAACCATGGTTTCCGGATGTCCGAATCCATTGGCAACGAGAGTCATGTAATATACGATATCCGATAATGTCGGTATCGGTATCAAATGCTAAGGGACGAACCCAATAAACTCTGACATCGGAAATGGGCCGTATTTTGTACACGGGCCACTACGACATAGAGTGGGTTCGAAAGGGCCCGAACTCCCACAAAGTTCGGTGGCGACTCCTACTTCGATTTAAATTTCAATTCGACCCATCTCATATGGAGATTCATTCGCCTCCCCAAACCCGCGCGTGGCCGCGTCGGGGTGGACCTATGTCATGTCCACAATTTGGCGACTCCGCTGAGGATCAACTGATGTGTCACTTACCATCGGCATCCTCAGGGTGAGACTCGAAAAGATATCGTTCGAATAGTAATGTACACATTTTAGTTCAATGGTTCATGCATAACCCAATTCTTTCCCGGGCCGGTTACTTGTGACCGACGTCCCACTATACCACGGTGCATTCCTAAATGGGTGCACTAAAAACTTCTATGGCGGAACTCGCATGGGTTTTACGGCAGGTTCTAAGACCAACTCGGCTTAGGAAGACCGTCCTGATTTGCGAGAAAGCTATCGTCGTTGGTATAGACCCTCTTTCGACCGACCGAGACTTAGACTTAGAGCATACATGGCGTCGTTATACTGTTTCCATGACTACATGCTACTTGATCTTCTTTGGTCTTTTTTTTAAAAAAAACGTCATTTTCAAAAACTTGCATCTTTTCAAACCCATCTATTTTTCAAAACCCGGAAAGCTACCAAATTTAGGACTTATGATTTTGACTCAAAATAGCCTATTTTTAGCCGGTATATTTTTTTTTTTTTTTTTTTTTTTCGTTTTTTCAAAAAATAATCGGGCCTTCCAATCCGACCTTGCTCGGTTTTCAAATCCAAATTCCCTTTTCAAAACTTTCTTCTTCTTAGGACTTCCCGTATTTAGCAGTGTCGGGTCTTGTCATAAGTTGTTAGAATCTATAGCGTCGAAACTCCGTTGATCTTACATCACGAGTTTCTACCCCATCCCAAGTCCGCCTTATTTGTCAAGGCACGGCCCACCTACGTAGGACAAACTCCTACAAAGGGAAGCCCATTTACACAATCGAGTCCAAAGTCTGGGAATTTCACACACGAATCTTTCTTCGAACGGGACTAGGACCACTTTGCCAAAACCCAGGGAGAGTCCACCATCCACGAGTCACCCGTCTAGGAGTCGGTCTTCAGTCCCACTCGGGGGCTACCCTTTAGCGGGGCGATCAACCGCGTTTACTCTAAGGATCAGGTCTTACACGTATTGGCTCACGTACCCCACTTTCGAGTCACTTAGATGTCGCACCATTTGAGTCCTATCAAAGTCTTTAGTATCACTCGGGAGCTGTCCTCCACCCGAGCAGTCAACCACGGTCACCTTAAGGGGTACCCTACGTTCATCCTGCACCGGCTTCCTTATGATGCCTTCTTCGTGTCGTACCTATGCTACGAATACTCGAGTCACCTAGGGTTAGGTCACCACGGTTGGTCCAAGCACGTGATACGGTCAAACACGGTCGCCCCCATTTTCGGATTCACCCTTATGCAGCTCGAGTCCAATTCGCAGTCGTTACCTCGTCTAGATCAACGTTCGAGTATCCCGGTCCAAGAGTCTTTGTCGACCCGTCACCCCGGGCCGTGTCTAGTTTGACTCCCTCTCTTGCACTTGCGCAAAGCCGAGTTTAGGCGAGTCGTGACACCCGTCGTTCTCTCCAATCAAAGACCTTACCAAAAAAAAAAACAACCAACCGAGCGTCCTAGTCCGGATTTGATTCGAGTCGAAGTCTGAGTTCGAGTCTAGGATACCCTACATCCTCATTTCCAAATCAAAGTCAGAGTCAAAGTCAGTTGTATTTTGTCCTCTTTTTTCAAAATTCAATAAAATCGGCTTTTCTATTTCTCATACATACTTTCCTTATGTGTTTCCGAGAACATGATGAACACCATCATACACTGTGAGCACACGCGTGACTATTATAGGCACATCTATAATGACTGCAGGAAACCGAGCCCGTGTTTTCCTTTTACCTATTCCATGTCTGGTATAGAAAGCCACATAACTACCCGTAGCAGGAGCATATCGAATCCTATGACAAATTTGGGTAGTCTTCTAGTTTGGGTTCAAGACGGGAGGCAAGCCCACTTCCCACAATAAACACCCATCCAATAAGACTAGCCAGTCCCTACCTTAGGTGTTAGTCTGACCGACAAAAAAAAAAGCTGGACAAAAAAATCGAAACTCCAAGAGAAAAAAAAAGCAAAAGGCCAAAACAAAAAAGCTGGCCATGATCAAAAAAGAATTATCAACATCTCTCGACCAGACACGGTCAACTCAAATGAAGAATCCCATGGCCGGGGCTAAGAGGTCAACCCAAGGAATTCAAAAACCCATGACCGTGAAACGGTCAATTCAAAAATTATCAATACCCATACCATCCAATAGGGGAGAGACAGTCAAGCTGGTCAGCTAACACCACATCTAGCCTTCCCACATTACAACCCTCAAGACCTTCTCGAGACCTAGGCTAGAGACAGCCCAGAATTTTGAGGATTCAAGCTCCATAGGATACACCCTAACCTTTAGGGCCAGACATGGAAACCAGATCCCGCATTATCAACCTGCCCGATCGAAGTCCGAGTCATTTTTACTCGACTTCCCCCTTTCCTACCACATTACAATACCTTACCCTCGAAGCCTTAGCTCCACAAAATCGAGCTCCATATTTCGAAACATCAAAGCCACTTGCGACCTAGCACCACATTTCCAGAAACATCCCCAAACACGGGAACTTAACTTGCAGTCAGCATAGAACATGCCCAAATAAGTTCACACGACCTCTGGGGGCTACCCCGGAGAACGCTCACAGTCACAGGATCAACATCCTAACTATTCTAGCCCTTTGATCAAGACATCACTGGGAATGCACCTAGCCTACACCATCGCTGTGGCTAGTTACACACAAAGCCCTAGTAAACTAGGCACCATTATATATCTTTCAATCCACTGAACTACGGCTTGGTTTGATTTCACTACACGTGAATACGTAGGCAGCCTTTCGACAAAGGCACAACCATTCACATTCACACAAATTCGAAAAAGCATCATCATTCCGGTCACGACACTGTCATGTTCTCAGCAGCTAGCTTTGTCATCCTAGGGGCTTCTCCTAGGCAGAAGTTCTCCATCCACTCACAAAATCCAGATAAATTCAAAGAATAAAGATCTAGCCTCCTTTCTATAGTGTGTCCTAGTACTCGGCTCAGTTGAAGACGAGAATTGGTCAGGGACTCGAAGCAATACCCACTTTGGGAATGTACCCCTAAATCAAAAGAATATCCAAAAGAACACCAGTCTACGACATTGCTACCACAAAGCCCTGTCGTACGGAAACAGTCCCATTCTGAGGATTCGACCGTGTTGCCACTCGCCTAGGCTACGGGATAACGCAACTTAAGAGTCTTGTCATCTTAGGTGGCCCACCCCCTGCCGAGTCACGGTCTAACCCTTAGAGAGTCAAAGTCGTGTCTGTCAACTCGTCCTCTCGCGTCCAAAGTCGAGTCTGTCGGTATATCTCTCTCTTCAAATTCTCATTTTAAAATTCGCAAAACTTAGCCATTTGAGAAAATCCCTTTCCTAGTCACCACGGGAATAGGAATTTTTATCACACTTCATCTAGGCATACAGGCCTAACCAGAGACTTTTGGAGTCCGTGTCAGAATCGGATTAGGAAACAAGTTATCCCAAGCATTCTAATTTCCAAAAAAAAATCATTTTCTTTCCAAAAAATCAATCAAAAATCATTTCTTCCCCAACATGAGTCGGTGTTTCACCTAAATGTTACATACAAGTTGTGTCAGCTTACAGGTACACCCAAGACTCCCGCGAAATTCTAAGAAAAGTTCCCCAGTGGAAAGCTCAGGCGACATTTTCTACTGAAGAATCAGGATATATCTGTAAACAGATATGCCCGTAGCTTCCAAAGCAAGCTCCCGCGCAATTCTAAGACAGGATGTACCTGTAAACAAGTATACCCATAGCTTCCAACGCAGCTCCCGCGACATTATCAAACTCAACCCAGGTATGATTTCTATCCTATGGCTGGCGAGCCCTTCACGCAGGTCTAATGGACTCTAAACGACCCGATCGGAAGTCTGCCAGGTTTTAATCCTTGATTGACCTGGTAGCTACTCTGACTTTTGCCTTGTCCAAGCCTCAGTCAGAGTGGGGGCTCTGTAGACACCCGCATTTTGACCGCCAGGTGTTTATAATAGTTCCCGCCAAACATCCGATGATGATTGGACGTAAACGTGCTTTGATGGACTCGGATATGGGCTCATAATCATGGACATTTGGTTTAGACTTATTACGGAGTACAAATCTTACAAAACCAACCTCAAATCCAGGCCCAGTGGGTCGTTTTGAGTCAAATAAGACTAATTTGGGTCGAAACCGTCACCAGGGGTAAAACCGTCTTTTAGCGACCGGGTCAAACCCGGTCAAAGATATTTTTTCCCGAGACTCGCGGACAAACCGTGACAACTCAAGTGTCCGGTTTGGACTCCAACACTACCAAAAAATCAGCTTCGAGAACATTAAACAATTCCGTTGAAGGTAGAATTCGATCTCAAGTAGAAGTTCTATCCGGAAACCGAATCAGACACCGACGGAGCTCCAAATACTCGGCCAAGACATCCAAAACAGCCGAAACACTCCCTTGACAGTCGAGATATTTGGCTTCCCCACCAAGAAACGAGACTTTGGTTTCCTCTCGAACTCTCGTATTTCCTATCCAAACCGGTATTTCTTGTCACACAAGCAAGACTACCTCGATTCCTATAAATAGGACCTCCCGTCCAACACAAAAAACACGGTTTTTACACAGCCATTATACACGCATCATACATTCACACACGTCCTCGATATCTAGCGAAAATAGTTCAAAGCAAATCCCGACATATTCCCGAAGCAGCTTCGAAACCTCGAGAAACCACACGCCCAACCACACGTCCAATCACACGTCCAAAACCGACACCTTAACTCATCCCGCATCATCTCGACGCTCCCAAGTTTAAACCACTTTTCGACGAGCCTTATTCGAGAAAACAAAGCATGTAGGTTGAGGGTGTAAATCAAACCCGACTCTTCTCTTTTCTCTCTCTCTTTCTCGTTTTTTTCTTTTTGTGTCGAGTTGTCGGTCCTCATTTAATATGGGTCGTTTTCGCATATTTTTCATTATTTTTCTAATAATCGATACTACAAAAACTATTTTTTCTTATAAACGTTCTTAAAATACGAAATCGATTCTCTAATCGAATATCGTATCTAACAAGAACAAAATTAATCAATTCTCGTTGATGCTAAATAAAATCGTTACATCCTTTTTTAAACAAAATTCGACGATTTTATACGCGGAGAGAATTAACATCTTTTTCGTACAAAATTCTTTTTTACTTTTCGTTCGAAACAAACTTTTTTCAAAACCTTTTCTAAAATCATTTCGACTATTCGATATCGACTTCATAATCGAATATCGAATACGACGAATATCAAAAACATGAATCGGGTATAAATTAATCCATATTTGTACGCGATTGATAAAATTTAACGATTTTCGACAAAATAAAAAAACCCGAACAGACCGCAACGCGAGTCGCGCGCCTGTCAGGCGACTCGCGCGGTGACCTGGTTATCCGGGTATCTTTTTTTCGTTTCCTCGCTTTTCTATTTTTTATTCTTTTCGAGTCTTACATAAAAAGCGACTTTCGCGACATATTTCGATAAATACTTTTTTTTCGACCTCGGTCAACGCGTGCTAATCCATTACGTGACATAAATCTTTTCAAAAATCATGCATATTATTTATTTACACCTTTATTCAATTTATTCATCGTTACTAACCCGTTTTTTCGTGTTTGAAGCAATTTATTTATTTCTTCGTTTTATTAGACTAAAACGAACTTCACATGCTAAAATAACTTCGACGTTATTTGTTTAACATGCATTAAAGGACTTAGAAACCCATTTATTTTTTTCTCACATGATTAGGAAAAATAATGTTTGCATATCATTCAACCGTCGAACTAACGCGTGTACACCAAAAACGAACGATATCTTAGTAAAGGCCGCTAAGTGCGGGCGGGGTTGGGTGTTCTTAGTGAACTTCTTAACACGTTGTGGACATGACGTAGGTCCACCCCGACGCGGCCACGCGCGGGTTTGGGTAGGCGAATGAATCTCGTGGTGAGATTGCTCTCGGGTTCGAAATTTAAGTCAAAATGGAGTCGCCACCGAATTTTGTGGTTATTCGGAACCATGCGAGCCCACTCTATGTCGTTATGGGCTTTACACAAAGTAAGCCCACTTCGATTTCAGAGTTTATTGGGCTCGTCCCTTTGCATTGCAATATCGATACCGTATAAACCGGCTTTCGTATATAGAATGACTCTCGTGTGCCAAGGGTTTCGGACATCCGGAAACCAAGGGTTCTGAGTAAGGGGTGAGGGTACGTGTTGGGAAGCCCACTAAGGACACCCAACCCCGCCCGCACATGGCGGCCTCTACTAAGACATCGTTCGTGTTCGTGTGTGCGCGCTAGTAAAACGATTAAATGATATGCAAACAGCGTTTTCGGGCTAAGCATATTAATAGTATGTGAACTACGTCATTTAATGCATCTTATTTTTGGTCAAAGTGGTTTAGCATGCGAGGTTCGTTTATAAAGCGTAAAAGCAAGTAAATAAACAAAGCTCGAAAGTAGAATAAAAAAACGTACAAGTTACACGGGCGGAAATACAACCCGGAATTCACAATACAACATTACGTAAAAGTAATAAAAACAACGCGATACAATGGTAGGGACGGACCCGTATGTAAACTAGACCGCGAAATGCGTAGATGGACTAACCCCGATTAAATACACATTATATCGTGTACTAAACGAAGGACGGAAATACGAGATTACGGCATATTGCTAGCCCGATCTCATATCCCGTAGTCTTGTCCCGACTCATCACGTCAAAGGGTGATCAAAGTCGTTCTACGTGTCGTGTTGTGCATGGTTTTGAAAATGGGTTAGTCACGTGATAGTCTTTACACGCGATGACTAATGTCGATAAAAAAGACGAGGCTTGAAAGGTGTGTCAAGGTCCTCGGTTTGGGGCTACAGGACTCACTCGGTCGAGTCACGGTCTGACTCGGTCGAGTGCATCCTAAAAGAAGCTTCTGCCCACGATTTGGCGTGTTACTCGGTCGAGTGATAGGTGTACTCGGCCGAGTAGCACCTGTACGAGCTATGACTCGTGTTTTTATGTGTTTTAAATCGAGAGTTGGCCGAATTAAATTGAAATATGGACGAATTTAAATTTAATTCGGTTTGCCGATAATATAATCATGTCTCATATGATCGTAATACCGCTATCGGATTTTTGGAAAAGGAGTTGCCACGACAAACGTGGGTTTTGGAAAATGGATTCACGTGATCGGCTTTACACGCGTCGACTAAGAGTCGTAAAAAAAGACGAGGCTTAAATGTTGCATTTAAGCTCTCGGTTTTCTGGGTTACAGGACCCACTCGGTCGAGTCATGGTCTGACTCGGTCGAGTGTGCCCTCAAAAAGCAATCTGCCCAGTTTTATGGACACTGCTCGATCGAGTGGCCTATGCACTCGGTCGAGTAGTCCCTGTACCAGTGTTGGCTCGTTTCGTTTTTTTGGGTTTGAAAACGACGGTCGGTCGAGTTAAATACAGATATCGCTTGATTTGAATTTAACTCAACCTCCGGTACTATAATCGTGTACATATACGATCATAATACCGTCGTCGGGATTTTATGAAATGTTTGTGTTAGAAAATTTGAATTAGTAACGAAATGCTTCCCTCTACGTCACGACATCGAAACTAACCCTTTCGGGTTATGTGATGTCGGTTTTCGTGTCAGTGGGTTCCGCACTAATTAAAATGGGATCGAATACGTTTAACTACGATTAGTCGCGATCACGTCACGCCTTTGAGCACATTGGGGCGGGGCTCCTCGAAAGGGCTCCACCTCCGTCGTTGCTCGTAAAAGGATTAGACGGACTTTAGGCGACCATTATAGTCAAACGTATCCGAAACCGAAATTGGATACTAATATATATATGTATACGCGGTACGATTATAATGTTAGTAACGAAATGTAAAAGTTAGTATGCAAAAAGTAAAATGTTAGAATGTTAGAGTTAGTGTTAGGATTGCAATACTAGTATAATATTAACGATACAAAAATGTAAATAAAAGCAATAAAGATCGAGATGGGGTTTAGGACACCCTCAACATACATGCTTAGTAAGGACCTCGGAAATGGGCTCGCGAATAGTGACGGGACTATGGAGTATCGAGGATGTATGTAAGTTATGGTGTGTGTGTGTGTGTGTTGTCGGTTTATCGAGGGACAAGGGACTCGGTTTTTTGTGTATAGGGCTTAGGGTTGCTAAGGCTTGTAGTGTAGAGAATGTAGATAGGTTAGAGTAGAAGCTTAGGGTAATTTTGCATTAGTTAAATCTCTAAATGCAATAGGTTTGAAGGGGTATTTATAGGCTTCACCCCCGACCTAGGGTCACTCGATCGAGTGCCCTAGTGCACTCGGTCGAGTGCCTTCAGAAATGAATCTGGTCCGGTTTTTGACGCTCCACTCGACCGAGTGGGTCAATCCACTCGATCGAGTGGGTCAAGCAAATCGAGACAAAATAGGAAAGAATTGATATTGTTGTTTTGATTGATTTTTTGAATTTGATTTGTGCGCCTAAATGAACTTGGCCGAGATATTGTGACGGTTTCGTCTTTGACCGGGTTCTGACCCGGTCGCCAAAAGACGGGATTTATTTTTGGTGTCGGTTTTGGCCCAAATTAGTCTTATTTTGCTCGGAACGACCCACTGGGCCTGAATTTGATGTCTGTTTTGTGAGATTATTACTCCGCTAAAAGTCCATGTCAGATATTATTGATTTCGGGTCCAAATCCGAGTATACTAAGTCACGTTTGCGTCCGATCATCATCGGGTGTTTGTCGGGAACTGCTATAGACACTAGCAGGCAAAATGCGGGTGTCTACAGAGCCCCCACTCTGACTGAGGCTTGGACAAGGCGAAAGTCAGAGTAGCTACCAGGCCAATCGCAGATTACGACCTGGCAGCCTTCCGGTCGGGTCGTTTATAGTCCAGTAGACTAGCGTGAAGGGCTCGCCAGCCATAAGCAGAGGGTCATACCTGTCCTGCTGATGATGGCTCCGTGGGGAGTATAACTTGTTGCCTAAGTCCTAGGCGTGCCTATATGTGGGCTCATCCTGTACCATTTCGGGGAAAATGCCGCCTCGGGCGTTCCGCTGGGGAAATAGGTGAGCTGTACGGGCTTGCTTTTGAAGCCCTGAGTCGTACCTGACCTGATGATGATGCTCCGTGAGGAGTAAAACTTGCCTTTCGGGGCGTAGGTGTACCCGTATGCCGACACATCACGTCTTGGATGTAGCATACCGGGAAAAAGTTGACTCTGTTGGGGAATAAAACTTGCGCTTGGAGGTGTAGGAGTACCCGTATGCTGATACATCATGGCTTTGAGTGTAGCATTCTGGGATAAATATGGGTTCACGTTGGGGAGTGAAGTAGTGGCGCGGGGACTTGTTTCTGAAGTCTTGGGGTGTACCTGTATGCTGACACATGATAAATTGCATGTAACACATAGGCAAAACACCGACTTGTGCTGGGGAAAATGCACTGGATTTTGAAAAAAAGTTGACATTTTCGAAGAAGAGATTTTTGAACTTAAGGAATTTTTAGAAAGAATTTAGGAAAGTTCAGGATAACTAGATTCCTATTCTGGGTTGAAGTCAGGCCTGCACATGTTGGGGCCCAATTTACTGAGGAGGCAGGGTTAGCCAGGGTTACTGCCAGGCTTCCCTATTATAAATACAGGTTTCCCTGCTTCAGCTTTCTGCACTTCAAACCAAAACTCTCCTTTTCTTAAAATAATCTCTCAGTCTTTCAAGAGACATCAAATTCCTGCGATGGGCATCGAGTATCTCACATCAATGCTTTTTGCTTGGTCTCAACATTTTCGGGATGAAGACAGGATTCAGCTGACCCAAATGGGGATTACCAGCCTATTTCCTCTTAGGCGTCTGGTGCCTGATGTGCATTTCTTGGATGCTTGTTTGGCGCTTTGGGATACTACCCACCACGTCTTTGCGTTCCCGCGGGGAGAAATATGCCCTCTTCCCGAGGAAATCGCAGCCATTGGAGGTTGGAGCCCCGTTGCTCGCCCTGCCATTCCTCCGTTCTACCCGGACCCGAGGAGGAGACTGAGGGATTTCTTGGGTCTGTCTCATGCTGAGACAGATCGAATGGTGCGGGGAGATACTGTCTCCCTTTTCGACTTGGCTGACAAGTTCATGAATAGCCAGGATGTAAGGGCTACGCCTTCTCACCGGCGTAGGGCTTTCGCGTTTTGCATGCTGCACCGCTACGTCTTCGAGGGGTTGATGGATGCTGACTCATGCGTGGGTCAAATCAGGCTGATTGGAGTGGTTGACCAGATGGAGACTGGTCATAGCCCTGCTTGGCTAGCCACTGGAGAACTCATCATGGGTCTGGATGCTAGGCGACTGGACCCAACCCGACAACTGACGGGGAGCACCCTTATTCTGCAGGTAAACGTCTTTTGATTTTTCAATTTTGCTTCGCGCGATTTTTTTTCGTTTCGTGGTTCCTTGAAGTCCGTGAGTCACTCGATCGAGTGGACCTACCACTCGGTCGAGTGGCGTCTGTAAAGTGCTTCTGCCGGCCTGTGAAGGGCTTACTCGATCGAGTCAGAGGGTGTACTCGGTCGAGTGCCATACCTGACGAGCTTCTGGTTGTCTTAGAGAGCCTCACTCGATCGAGTCAGAGGGTGTACTCGATCGAGTGGGCTGTAGCGAACCATTCCGTTACTCATGCATTCCGTGTATACGTTTGCAGGTTTGGCTGTCGGAGCGCTTATCGATCATAGAGCCTCCTCCGAGCGTTCCAAACTACCGTAGCAGCCAACTCAGTTCCAGGGGGCGCAGGATAAGCTTGAATCACCATATAAATCGAGCTTATTGGGACGAGGAATTGGTGTTCCATGGTGGCCCGTTGATTAGGTGGACGGTTGCTTGGTGGTTCCTATCCAAGCTGACGGGGTTGGCCAAGAGGGACCAAGCTCGTTACCTCGTGATCTTGTCCCTTGACTGGACAGTTCATATCTACCCGGACCGCATTCTGAGGCAGTTCGGTTCGTCTCAGCGCATTCCTGAGACTGAAGCTATTATTAGCGTCTCGCTCCAACTGACGGACGCTATGTGCGACACCTGGTTGCAGAGGTGGTTTACCCGTCCTACATGGACTATTCCCAACCCTTGCCAATCTGCTTGGGTTTCTCGAGCCTACGAGAAATGGACTTCTGAGGAGTCCGAGGAAGCTCGCAAAGCTCTGAAGGTCGATGAGGCCTTCGAACTGGTCCGTCGGGAGACGGCAAAGGACAATAGGGGATTCTATGACGAGGGAGAGACCCCTGCTACCTTAGTCCGATTAGAGTCGGGTCTTAAGTCACATACTAAGACTCGAGCTAAAGATGCCGGTGCTAGTGGCACGCGGGGGCGGCAAAGCCCCCAGACTGACTTGGAGCGGCGACTTGAGCCAAGGTTGGCGGTCCGGGACCGACTAGGTCCGCGTGACCGGCTCCCTGAGCCAGTAAGGGCCCGACTTGGACCAATCGAGGTGGATGAGGACTCGAGTTCCAAGAAGCGAGTCCGAGCTAAAGAGGTTCCTGTGGTGATTCGGGAACGCTCTCCTCCGCGTCGTCGTCAGTGGACGGCCAAGGAGGCCAAGGACAAAGGGAAGGGCAAGATGCCCTGAATACCGAGTCCTTAGTTCTATTATTTAAATATTATTATTATTTTTGTCGTGTGCTTTTTTTGTAGTTTTTTTTTGAATTCCTGCACTTGTAATTTTCCCAAGCTTTTTGGGATTTTTTTTTGTGATAAATAAAAGGAAGTTTATTATTAAAACCATTCCTGTCTTTTCTCGATTGCATTGGTTGTGCCCTTTTGAGGGGCTACCTACGTATCCGCGATTAGCAGAATCAAACCAAACGTAGTTCAGACTTAGGAAATTGCAATCTCGAATTACACCAAGACTATTGGTTCAAGATGTTTTGCGACAGTAGAATAAATAATTCTAGCTCATTGACTTGCTTTTGTAAAATAAATGTTTTTGATAAAAAATTGCTAATGACATTGAGAAATGGCTAAGGGTAGTAACGCTTCAGCTGGTCCAGGTTGGTTGGGTTGACAAATTCATTCCCGTCCAGGTCCGTCAGCATTACTGCTCCCCCTGATAGGATTTTCTTCACCAGATATGGCCCAGCCCAGTTGGGTTTGAATTTTCCCCTTGGGTCAACTGGTAGCAAGGCTCGAACAGACTTAAGGACTAGGTCCCCTTCCTTAATGTTCCTGGGCCTTACTCGCTTGTTGAAGGCCCGTTGGATCCGTTTCTGGTATATTTGGATATTGTTGAGAGCGCGGGACCGTCGTTCATCTAGTAGAACCAATGAATCGTACCGTGCTCGAACCCAGTCAGCTTCGGGTACTTGACTTTCTAGCAGAATTCTGAGGGACGGTACCTCTAGCTCCACTGGTTGGACTGCTTCCATCCCATAGGTTAAGTAGTATGGTGTCGCTCCGGTTGCGGTGCGAATTGACGTCCGGTACCCCCATAGGGCAAAAGGTATTTTGTCGGGCCAGTCCCGATAATTATCGGCCATCTTTTTGAGTATGGTGATAATCGTTTTATTGGCCGCCTCTACCGCTCCATTGGTCTGGGGACGGTAGGGCGAGGATGTGTGCCTTTGAATTTTGTATTTGGCCAGTAGGGCCGCGGTCTCAGCTTGGAAATGGGTTCCATGATCACTGATTAATTCATGCGGGATTCCATACCGGCATATTATCTTGTTTTGGATAAATTTGGCAACATGCTTAGCATTGAGGATGCGATATGATTCAGCTTCGACCCATTTGGTGAAATAGTCGATAGCTACCAAAATGAAGCAGTGTCCCCCAGTACCGGAGGGATTTACTTTCCCGATTATGTCGATACCCCAGGTTGAGAATGGCCAAGGTGACGTCATGGTATAGAGCAGAGACGGCGGCATATGTTGCACATTGCCAAAGATTTGACAGTTATGGCAATGTTTGACATATAACTGGCAGTCGGCTTCCATGGTGTTCCAGTAATATCCGAGCCTCATGATTTTTCGGACCAGCATGTGAGCATTCATGTGTGGACCGTTTTCGCCATCATGTACTTCGGCCATTATCTTCTCGGCCTTATATTTGTCAACACAAAGGAGAAGAGCCCCCTGTGCCGTCTTTTTGTACAGTTGCCCGTCATCAGTACGGATGAACTGGGTGGCTAGCCTCCGTAAGGCTTTCTTGGCTCGGCTTTCCGTCCCGGGGGGATACTCTCCGTTGGTCAGGTATGTTAACACGGCTTGGTACCATGGTTCGGGATCGGTTATCTCGATGTCTTCGATGTCATGGACGTATGCCGGTTCGGACCGTCTTTCGACGCAAATTGGCATACTGGTCACATGGTCGGGAATGTTCAGTAAAGATGCTAATTTTGAGAGTGCATCTGCGAACTGATTTTCTTCCCGAGGCAGGTATATGTATTCTACCTTTTGGAATTGTTTCTCGAGATCCCTTACTCGTGCCTGGTAGGCCACGAGATTAGCATTCTGAGTCTTCCATTTTTGAAGTGCTTGGTTAATGACCAAGGATGAGTCGCCATGTACCCGGAGATTTGTGATCCCTAGGTTGGCGGCGGCTTGTAGCCCATAAATGCATGCTTCGTATTCTGCTGCATTGTTAGTGACGTCGAAGTCCAGTTTGATGGAGACGGGAGTATGCTCCCCTCTTGGTGAAATTAGGAGGATCCCGACTCCGAACCCTCGAAAGTTAGATGCTCCGTCGAAGTATAAATCCCATGTTTCGGCATCGGTGTGGAAAATATCTTCGTCGGGGAAGGACCAGGTATCGGTGTGCCTTTCCTCAGTTACCGGGCTGTCGGCGAGGAATTCTGCTACTATTCGCCCCTTAATAGCTTTTAAAGGTACAAATTTTAGGTCGAACTCTGCCAACATTAGAGTCCATCTTGAAATCCGGCCATTAAGGATGGGTTTTTCGAAGAGATACTTGATCGGGTCCATCCTGGATAGAACATGGACCTCATAGCTGAGCATATAATGTCGGAGCTTCTTAGTGGCCCAGACTAGAGCCAAACACGTCTTTTCGAGCATGGTATATTTGCACTCATACTCTAAAACTTCTTACTGATGTAATAGATGGCTCGCTCTTCGGAGTTAACTGTCTGAGCCAGCATAGCCCCCATGGCTGTCTCGGTCGTTGTTAGGTATAATGACAGAGGCAAACCTGGTTGAGGTGGCATCAAAACTGGCGGAGCAGACAGAATTTCCTTGATTTTGTCGAAAGCAGCTTGGCATTTGTCATCCCATAGTACCCGTTCCCCTATTTTCAGTTTCTTGAAAATTGGTTCACATACCATGGTTAGCTTGGAAATGAATCGACTAATGTACTGGACTTTCCCGAGAAATCCCCTTATTTCTTTTTCGGTTTTAGGAGCTTGCATCTCGGTAATGGCTTTGATTTTAGCTGGGTCGACTTCGATACCTCGTTGGCTAACGATATGACCCAGTAATTTGCCTGACGTTACCCCAAAACTGCACTTTTGAGGGTTTAGCCTCATGTTGTATTTGCGCAATCGGGTGAAGAATTTTCTTAGGGCGGTGATGTGACCGTCCCGTTCTTTGGATTTGACGATCATGTCGTCTACATAGACCTCTACCTCTTTAGGCATCATGTCGTGTAGTAAGGTGGTAGCAGTCCTTTGGTATGTAGCCCCGGCATTAATGAGACCAAATGGCATGACGGTGTAACAGTAAGTACCCCAAGGTGTAGTGAAGGTAGTCTTACCCATGTCTTCTTCCGCCATTTTGATTTGATTATATCCGGCATACCCGTCCATGAATGACAGAAGGGCATGATCGGCCGTATTATCCACCAATATATCGATGTGTGGTAACGGAAAATCATCCTTCGGGCTTGCTTTGTTAAGATCCCGAAAATCTACGCATACCCGCACCTTACCGTCCTTTTTAGGAACCGGCACGATGTTTGCGACCCAGTCCGGATATTCGGACACTTGTATGAAGCCGGCTTTGAATTGTTTGTCGACTTCTTCCTTTACTTTGAGAGACCACTCGGGCCTCATTCGGCGAAGCTTTTGTTTGACCGGTTTGCACCCGTCTTTGATAGGTATGTGGTGCTCGGCTATTTCCCGGTCTATCCCCGGCATGTCCTTGTAGGACCACGCGAAGACATCTTTGAACTCATGGAGGAGGTTTATAAACCGTTGTTTCTCCTCGGGATTTAAGGATAACCCTATCTTAAGTATTTGAGGCTCTAAGGTTGTTCCCACGTTTATGGACTCGGTCTCTTCAATTACCGGATTCCGGGATTCCCTTTGCTCGAGTTGCTCGATCAGATGTGGAGGTAAGGGTACCTGTTCGTCGGATTTCTCAATGTCATAGCATAAATCATTTTTTGAAAGCAGGATTTAAAAGAGACAAGTCGTAAGCAGAACGGTTGTTATTATTGATTGAAAATTTAGAAAACAGCTCAAAGAGAGCAGCCATCTGATCATTGGTCAGTGGCGGAATTGGTAAAGCACTCGGGACAGACCCCGAAGTGCTAGCAGCAGGAATGATAGAAGGGAGGGGGGTTACAGGAGTGACTCTAGCACCGACTTCTCTAGACTCGACCTCAGACTCTGACTCAGACTCCGACTCAGACTCGGACTCAGACTCAGGCATGTCTCCCTCTCCGGCGACCAGCTTGTAGATCCTTCCATGACTGTCAGTCCACTTGACAGTTTTCCTCCAGGCCCTTTTTCCCGTCTCGGAGCCAACATCCGAGATCAGCTTGGTCGGGTCAAACCTGTTGCTGCGGAGAATCAGGTTGACCAGGTCTTCCTTTGGAGTCGGGGCTACGGCGTCTTCCCCGAAGAGTAGCCCTAGCACGGGCTCGGCATCGTCCGCTCCGTCGGACTGGGTGAGGGTGAGCACCTCATCCGGGATGTAGTTGCAATCTCGGGCCAAGTGGGTCCCGAGGTGCGTAGCGTTGGGTTGGTATAGCCCAACTTGGACAGCCCCGAATACGGGTGTGACAAAGTAGTCAGACAACCGTGGGCTGTAAGGGCTCAAGTAGATACCCTTCATGATGTTGCAGGCCTTTTCAATTCCTGCTCGGACAACGTTGTCCGGAGTAAGGGCGTAGCCAAGGCCGAAGTGGGAGTCCTCGTCCTTGAGAACCTCGATGATCTTCCCAGCTGGAAGGTCGGGTCGAGAGGTAGCCCCCGGAAGGTACCCTAGGTTTTGGAGCATCGTGTCAATGCTCGTGGTGAAGTAAGGCCTAAAAAGGTACTCTTCCTCGATCATCCCCACAAAGTCGAACCCCCAGAGGTCCGTGCGGCCCGTGGCGTTACAGCTAGCCACGGTCATTGGGGTCGCCTCTAGAGTAATAATACCGTCGAGTAGAGGCATCTTGATCTTGCGGTGGAGGGTGGAGGACACAGCTTTCACCGCGTGAATCCACGGCCTTCCTAGGAGCAGGTTGAATGAGGAGGTGACGTCAATCACCTGGAATTCAAGCTCCTTTTCTACCGGGCCCGTGATGATGGTAAGTTTTATGGCCCCAGCTACCGACTTCGGGCTCCCATCAAAGGCTTGGATGGTTTGAGCGGTCGGGATATAGTCAGCCTCGGTAATGCCGAGGGCTTTGGCGGTCCTTAGAAGAAGGACATTCACGGCCGACCCGTCATCAACTAGGGTCATCGGGAGGTACTTCCCCCGGCAAATCACCGTGATGTAAAGGGCCAGATTGTGGGAGGTCCCGAATGGCGGTAGATCGGCTTCGGAAAATGTGATCATTGGGCCTCCTACTTTGGCCTTACCCTTCAGGTGGGGTAGGACCGTGGCTACCATTTCAGCGGGGGTAGCCAGAGAGTCGATCTTGACTTGATCGAGAGCCTTTGTAAGTGCTTCTCGATGTTCTTGAGAGCTAACAAGGAGTTGCCATATAGTCAGGTCAACTCGGGTTCTCTTCAGTTGCTTCACGACGGCTGTTTCGGCGGTCGGCTCTTCAGGGGCGACTTCCATCCCGAGTGGATCGGTGATGGTTGTCGGGATAGGGGTGTCCCTAGTGCTTGTGGCTAAGTAGGGACGACCAAGGTTGTTGCTGGCTAGGACTCGAGTTTTGACCTCTCGAATCTGCTCAGGGGTGATGGGAACGGTTTCCCCTTTAGCGAGGTAGATATCATCCTCGTCGTCGAACCAGATCCCGTTCACTTGCGGGATGTAGGGGGAGATAAGGTGAGAGCAGTCGATCACCTCCCCGGCAAAAATGGCATGGGAGCTGAAAGGGTTCTCCTTGTTGCTGGGCTTATCTCCGGGTAGCGGGATTTTACCGCTTTCGATCAGGTCCTGGATCAGGTGCTTCAGCTTCCAGCATTTCTCGGTATCGTGCCCATTGCCCCGGTGGTATTGGCAATAGGCTTGAGCATTGTAGTTCTTGGAGCGTCGCTCGACCGGAACTTCAGGAGTTGGGCCTATCGGTTGGATTAGGCCTTTTGAGGATAGCCTTTGTAAGGCATAAGTATAGGTAGTACCTATATCAGTGAAGACCCGAGGTGGGGTGTTCTTCTTGGACGGGGCATCTAGTAGATTAACCGCGTCAAAAATGCTGCGGGTTGCAGCCTGGGGCTTAGTGGTGGAGGAAGAGGCCCCTTGGTACCCTTTGCTAGCAGCCTTAGTGAGGCTTTCTAGTCTCAGGTCGTCTTCGATCCTCATACCCATTTCAGTAAGGGTGGTGAAATTGGGTATGACTGCGTACCGGAGGTGAACCCGGTAGGAAGGGAGGAGGTTCTTGACAAAAGCCTCCACCAGAGTCTTCTCATTGGGCTTATCGACCAATTTCACGCTCTCGGCCCTCCAGCGTTGAAGGTATTTAGTGAAACCTTCCTTTGGCTCTTGGGCCATGACCTCCAGAGATCGCATCGTGGTTTGGATCTCGGTGTTGTCAGCATAGTTCCGAGCGAACTCGGTAGCCACATCATCCCATGTAGGGTATTTTTTCGGGACTAGCCTATAGTACCAGGCCCGTGGGTGCTTCTCAAGGGATGCAGCGAAGAGATTCTTGAACATGGATGAATCCACTCTCTTGATGGCCATGAATTCCTTGAAGGCCCGCACATGTAGTAACGGGTCCTCAGTCCCCTCGAACATGGGCAAACCTGTGAGGTTCAGGTTTGCGGGCAGTTTGTCACTCACCGTGGAGTACTCTCGGCTATTCTCCCGGTGGATATTGTTACTCCCAGTCAAATGGACTTGTTCTTCTAGCCGGCGCACTGCGCTGACCAGTTCAGTTATGGGCCCAGTAGTCCCGACATTAGGGGTCCCTTGCTCCACCGTAGCTAGGCGAGCAACAATGGCCACTTGGCCAGCCCTCATTTCGGTCAGTTGGGCCTCGATGTCGGTCTGCTTCGCGACCATGGCGTCCAAAGCGGTTTGTAGACTGTTCAAAGTAGCCATCCTTCGAGCGTGTCTGGTTGCCGGCGGCCTGTCTGTAAGAACACCGCGTAATCAGAAACTGAGCCCAGATCTCGGAAAAGGAAAGGAAAAGTACATCCCGAGCAACCCTAGGAAAGGAGACTAGAGACTCAAGAAAGACATCTAGACGGATGACTCGATGGGTGGTATAACTTCCTTAGGATTTTGGCTTTGTGGGCCTAATCCCGTTCGAAGGAAGGTCCACGTGAGATTTTCCCCCAGACTTTTGACTCGAGTGTATGGACGGACTTTCCTTTGTAGGGGTATGCCCTACGCTGGTCGGTCGTGCCTTGACTGATAAGGCGGACTCGGGAAAGGGGGGAAACTCGCGATATAGGATCAGCGGAGTTTCGACGCTATAGACCTTCGACATACTATGCAAAGACCCGACACACGACTAGACGGTAGGTCCTATAATAAGGAAGGTTTACAAGGATGGTTGGATGCTTGAAATTTGAATGTTGAATGAGTGGATGAATTTCCGGGAGTTTTGAAAAAAAACGGAATTCCGAAAACCAAGATTAGAATTTTGAAAAAAAATTCAGAAAACCGAGATGGTGTTGGAAATTCATGAATTAAAATGGGCAGCATGCCGACTAGAGAAAAAGGATATTTTGAGTCAAATCAGTTGATCCTAAATTTCGGCGGCATTCCGAGTTTTGAAAAATTGGATATTTTGAAAGGACGGGCCCCGAAACGGACAGCATTTCGGGTTTTTCAAAATTTGGGTGTTTTTTGGAAAGATGCATTTTTTGAAATGACGGTTTTTGGAAAAAAGACACGGAAACCAAGTAGCATGTAGTCAAACAAGCATTATAACGACGCTTATGTATGCTTTACACTAAGTCTCGGTCAGTCACAATAGGGTCTATACCAACAACGATCGCATTCTCACGAAACGGGACGGACTTCCTAGCCAATTTTGAACTAGAACCTGCCGTAAAACCCCGGTGAGTTCCGCCATCGAAGTCTTTAGCGCACCCATGTAGGAATGCACCGTGGTATAGTGGGACGTCGGTCACAAGTAACCGGCCCGGGCAAAATTTGGGTTATGCATGAACCATTAAACTAATGCGCACACACTAATATTCGAACGATTTCTCTTCGAGTCTCACCCTAGGAACCCCGATGCCCTGTAGTACATCAGGTATCCCCAGCGGAGTCGCCAAATTGTGGACATGACGTAGGTCCACCCCGACGCGGCCACGCGCGGGTTTGGGTAGGCGAATGAATCTCGTGGTGAGATTGCTCTCGGGTTCGAAATTTAAGTCAAAATGGAGTCGCCACCGAATTTTGTGGTTATTCGGAACCATACGAGCCCACTCTATGTCGTTATGGGCTTTACACAAAGTAAGCCCACTTCGATTTCAGAGTTTATTGGGCTCGTCCCTTTGCATTGCAATATCGATACCGTATAAACCGGCTTTCGTATATAGAATGACTCTCGTGTGCCAAGGGTTTCGGACATCCGGAAACCAAGGGTTCTGAGTAAGGGGTGAGGGTACGTGTTGGGAAGCCCACTAAGGACACCCAACCCCGCCCGCACATGGCGGCCTCTACTAAGACATCGTTCGTGTTCGTGTGTGCGCGCTAGTAAAACGATTAAATGATATGCAAACAGCGTTTTCGGGCTAAGCATATTAATAGTATGTGAACTACGTCATTTAATGCATCTTATTTTTGGTCAAAGTGGTTTAGCATGCGAGGTTCGTTTATAAAGCGTAAAAGCAAGTAAATAAACAAAGCTCGAAAGTAGAATAAAAAAACGTACAAGTTACACGGGCGGAAATACAACCCGGAATTCACAATACAACATTACGTAAAAGTAATAAAAACAACGCGATACAATGGTAGGGACGGACCCGTATGTAAACTAGACCGCGAAATGCGTAGATGGACTAACCCCGATTAAATACACATTATATCGTGTACTAAACGAAGGACGGAAATACGAGATTACGGCATATTGCTAGCCCGATCTCATATCCCGTAGTCTTGTCCCGACTCATCACGTCAAAGGGTGATCAAAGTCGTTCTACGTGTCGTGTTGTGCATGGTTTTGAAAATGGGTTAGTCACGTGATAGTCTTTACACGCGATGACTAATGTCGATAAAAAAGACGAGGCTTGAAAGGTGTGTCAAGGTCCTCGGTTTGGGGCTACAGGACTCACTCGGTCGAGTCACGGTCTGACTCGGTCGAGTGCATCCTAAAAGAAGCTTCTGCCCACGATTTGGCGTGTTACTCGGTCGAGTGATAGGTGTACTCGGCCGAGTAGCACCTGTACGAGCTATGACTCGTGTTTTTATGTGTTTTAAATCGAGAGTTGGCCGAATTAAATTGAAATATGGACGAATTTAAATTTAATTCGGTTTGCCGATAATATAATCATGTCTCATATGATCGTAATACCGCTATCGGATTTTTGGAAAAGGAGTTGCCACGACAAACGTGGGTTTTGGAAAATGGATTCACGTGATCGGCTTTACACGCGTCGACTAAGAGTCGTAAAAAAAGACGAGGCTTAAATGTTGCATTTAAGCTCTCGGTTTTCTGGGTTACAGGACCCACTCGGTCGAGTCATGGTCTGACTCGGTCGAGTGTGCCCTCAAAAAGCAATCTGCCCAGTTTTATGGACACTGCTCGATCGAGTGGCCTATGCACTCGGTCGAGTAGTCCCTGTACCAGTGTTGGCTCGTTTCGTTTTTTTGGGTTTGAAAACGACGGTCGGTCGAGTTAAATACAGATATCGCTTGATTTGAATTTAACTCAACCTCCGGTACTATAATCGTGTACATATACGATCATAATACCGTCGTCGGGATTTTATGAAATGTTTGTGTTAGAAAATTTGAATTAGTAACGAAATGCTTCCCTCTACGTCACGACATCGAAACTAACCCTTTCGGGTTATGTGATGTCGGTTTTCGTGTCAGTGGGTTCCGCACTAATTAAAATGGGATCGAATACGTTTAACTACGATTAGTCGCGATCACGTCACGCCTTTGAGCACATTGGGGCGGGGCTCCTCGAAAGGGCTCCACCTCCGTCGTTGCTCGTAAAAGGATTAGACGGACTTTAGGCGACCATTATAGTCAAACGTATCCGAAACCGAAATTGGATACTAATATATATATGTATACGCGGTACGATTATAATGTTAGTAACGAAATGTAAAAGTTAGTATGCAAAAAGTAAAATGTTAGAATGTTAGAGTTAGTGTTAGGATTGCAATACTAGTATAATATTAACGATACAAAAATGTAAATAAAAGCAATAAAGATCGAGATGGGGTTTAGGACACCCTCAACATACATGCTTAGTAAGGACCTCGGAAATGGGCTCGCGAATAGTGACGGGACTATGGAGTATCGAGGATGTATGTAAGTTATGGTGTGTGTGTGTGTGTGTTGTCGGTTTATCGAGGGACAAGGGACTCGGTTTTTTGTGTATAGGGCTTAGGGTTGCTAAGGCTTGTAGTGTAGAGAATGTAGATAGGTTAGAGTAGAAGCTTAGGGTAATTTTGCATTAGTTAAATCTCTAAATGCAATAGGTTTGAAAGGGTATTTATAGGCTTCACCCCCGACCTAGGGTCACTCGATCGAGTGCCCTAGTGCACTCGGTCGAGTGCCTTCAGAAATGAATCTGGTCCGGTTTTTGACGCTCCACTCGACCGAGTGGGTCAATCCACTCGATCGAGTGGGTCAAGCAAATCGAGACAAAATAGGAAAGAATTGATATTGTTGTTTTGATTGATTTTTTGAATTTGATTTGTGCGCCTAAATGAACTTGGCCGAGATATTGTGACGGTTTCGTCTTTGACCGGGTTCTGACCCGGTCGCCAAAAGACGGGATTTATTTTTGGTGTCGGTTTTGGCCCAAATTAGTCTTATTTTGCTCGGAACGACCCACTGGGCCTGAATTTGATGTCTGTTTTGTGAGATTATTACTCCGCTAAAAGTCCATGTCAGATATTATTGATTTCGGGTCCAAATCCGAGTATACTAAGTCACGTTTGCGTCCGATCATCATCGGGTGTTTGTCGGGAACTGCTATAGACACTAGCAGGCAAAATGCGGGTGTCTACACACGTACCCTCACCCCTTACTCAGAACCATGGTTTCCGGATGTCCGAATCCATTGGCAACGAGAGTCATTCAATATACGATATCCGATAATGTCGGTATCGGTATCAAATGCTAAGGGACGAACCCAATAAACTCTGACATCGAAAATGGGCCGTATTTTGTACACGGCCCACTACGACATAGAGTGGGTTCGAACGTGCCCGAACTCCCACAAAGTTCGGTGGCGACTCCTACTTCGATTTAAACTTCAATTCGACCCATCTCATATGGAGATTCATTCGCCTCCCCAAACCCGCGCGTGGCCGCGTCGGGGTGGACCTATGTCATGTTCACAATCGTCGTATTCTGTTTTTGTGAAGATTTTTTAGCATCAACGAGACATATTTAGTTCTTTTGGTACGATAATCGACTACAGAGTCGGTGTCGTGTTTTAAGAACATTTATTTTGTATAAAAAATAAATTGTGGCGATAATATCAGTATTAGAAACGAGGAAAGAAAATAAAATAAAATAAAAATAATAAAAAACGTGAAAGACGGAAGAAAAGGAAGAGAGAGAAGGAGAAAGCGGGATTTGTGACACCCTCAACCTACATGCTTAATTATCTCGAAAACGGACTCGTAGTAGCGGCCTAGGCGCGGGAGCGTTAAGATGTATATATGTGAGTTATGGTGTGTATGGTTAGGGAGAGGACTTGACGAGTTTTTCTCTCGCGTCTTTAACGAGTTTTGATCTCGGGTTTCCTAAAGGATTTCTAGAGGAAAAAATTGGGATGGTTTTTGCCTAAAATTGCCTAGAATTTCAGGTTGTGAATTGATGTTGTGAATTGTCGGGAATTGTGTGTGTGTTGTAATTGTTTTTTTTTGTGCTGTGCAAATGGGTGTATTTATAGGAGATCAGAGGTTCCCGGCTTTGGCTAGGAAAGGTAGTACTCTTGGATGAGAAGAAACCTACTTTGGATAGGAAAAGCTTGCTTAGGGGGGAAGAAACACCAACTTGGGTGAAGTAGGATTCCGATTGTGGATAGGAAAAGCTTTCTTAATTCTTCTTCATTGCTGATTTTTTGTAGTATTTGACTCCGAATCAGATTCGTGAAAGCTGCGAGATAGATTTTTCCGCCTCGGAAATGTCTTTGACCGGGGTTTGACCCGGTCGCTAAAAGACGGTTTTGCCCCTGGTGTCGGTTTTGACCCAAATTAGTCTTATTTGATTGGAAACGACCCACTGGGCCTGGATTTGAGGTCGGTTTTGTGAGATTTGTACTCCGTAAAAAGCCCAAGCCAAATACTAACGATTTTGAGCCCATATTCGAGTATGTTAAAGCATGTTTGCGTCCGATCATCATCGGGTGTTTTTTGGAAACTGCTATAGACACCTAACGGCCAAATGTGGGTGTGTACAGTTAGGTTCGTTTTGTTTATCCTTGTATCGTTTTGATTTGCAGCCCCCAGGTCCTATGAGGACTTTCTCGGGCTTTACTACGTCTTTCGAGGTTTATTTTCAGAAACTGACTCCCGCGGTAAAGGGAATTATCGCAGGGACCGTCCTAGGTTTCGTAGTTAAGCAGCGGGTTAGATTAGAGGGTTGCAAGACTAAGTGCAACCTTATGGTGATTAGAGCGATGATAGATCACTTCCATGATACTACTTCGACCTTCCACATGGCTCTTGGAGAGGTCGGGATGACCCTAGAGGATTTTGCGATGATTAACGGTTTGCCCTGGGGTCTGGATAGGATTAGGTGGGCTGCCGAAGGCCCTAGTCTAGATAGTGATGAGGTGCGGGGCCTCATCGGGGATTGTTTACCGCGTGAGGCATATAGTACGCCTCATGCTTTGGTGAGTTCGTACATCACCGACCAATCGAGCGAGTGGCGGTGTTAGAGGGTCGAGAACCCAACACGTCGGAGCAGGATGCCCGGCTATGGTTGTGGTATTTCCCAGGGTCGACCCATTTCTCGGATAAAGGCGAGAGGTTCAGCACTCGAATTCTGCCCTTCCTAGCCGACCGGACTCAGCTAGGACGCTACGATTGGGTGACCGCGGCTTTCGCGGAGATGACTCGCTGCCTGCAAGTCATGGTG
This sequence comes from Agrostemma githago, assembly GCA_958450325.1. NCBI lineage: Eukaryota > Viridiplantae > Streptophyta > Magnoliopsida > Caryophyllales > Caryophyllaceae > Agrostemma > Agrostemma githago. The sequence goes on from OY288242.1 coordinate 57,518,240, forward strand.
AGGCCGATGGTGATAGAGTCGGCCTCAGCCGTGCCTATTGTGGGTCCAGGCCTTATACTGGAGGTTAGTCGCTATTTTAACTCTTGTACTTGAAGTGCTACTTATTTTTTGGCTTGGTTTTGCTAAAGTTGTTTTGGGATTTTACAGGCTTGGATCTACTCTTACTTCCCGTGTTTGGCACCTAAGACGGTGCGGGTGCACCCAAAGAGATTTCCGGCGGAGATCGAGTGGAGGCTCGCTCAGCCTAAGAGCACAATCATCCATTACCCGTCGGAGAATGCGTTGGTTAACAAGCTATGCCTCGAGGATGTAAGTTTTTCTTTTTGTAGTTTATTTTGTTTAATAGCCCCCAATGTTATGGATTTATTAGGATGTTGGTTTTGTTTGTGTAGTTTGTCGCCCGCCCTTCGGCCGGTTATGAGGGCGTGCCAGAGTATGTGGCCGCGGAGCTGAGGCCTCGGAGTTATAGAAGGATGCTCCTTCCTGCGTTGTCTCGCCCGGTTTTGTATCTGGGCGAGCGGTTGGTGCGTCAATGTCTATATGACGATTTCAGGGTGCCGGTTGATCCTCCCCGGACCATGTTCAGACCACCGTCCGCCGCAGAGGTCCTCGAGGACAGGGACGGAGAGGGAGGCGACACACTCTTGGTGCCTGGTGCATCCTATCTGTCTCACGTCACCCGGCGGTTAGCTTGGTATAGTCTCGTGGTAAGGTTCTAATTTTGGTTCTAAGATTTTTTTTGCGGTTTGTAGTTTTCTTGCCCTCTGACCGACCAATCTGTTGTCTTCTTAGCTGGCCGACCCGGCTGATGAAATCCAGCCCCCAGATTTTCCCCTGACATTGCTTAGGGTGGATGCCGCTGGGATACCCTTTACCGAGCCCCTCCCTCGGTGTTCTGCTGAGAAGATGGATGCCGGGATAGAGTGGCGTGACCGGGTATACCGGGTGAGTTTTTGGTTTTTGTTCTTCGCTTGGGTTCTCAGAATTAGGGTCGGTGTGCCTAACTTCTATGGTTTCATCCTTCAGGTTTCATCAGCTTGCCATCAGCGGTTGTGGCAGGCCGCCAACTGCTTCCGGGCCTATGCCTCGAGGGTTTCCCGTGACACTTCGGAGCCTCGATCGGTGAGTTTGTGTCATTAAGGTGCTTTTCTAGGCTGTTGGCGTACTTTCCTAATGCTTAAATGTGTTTGTAGGTGTAGACATGACATAGGTCCACCCCGACGCGGCCACACGCGGGTTTGGGGAGGCGAATGAATCTCCATATGATATGGGTCGAATTGAAATTTAAATCGAAGTGGAGTCGCCACCGAACTTTGTGGGAGTTCGGGCCCATTCGAACCCACTCTATATCTTAGTGGGCCATGCACAAAGTATGGCCCATTCGGATGTTAGAGTTTATTGGGTTCGTCCCTTTGCATTTGATACCGATACCGACATTATCAGATACCGTGTATTGAATGACTCTCGTGCGCCAACGGTTTCGGACATCCGGAAACCGAGGTTCTGAGTAAGGGGTGAGGGTACGTGTTGGGAAGTTCACAAAGAACACCCAACCCCGCCCGCATATTAGCAGCCTCTACTAAGATATCGTTTGACGTTTTAATTCGCACGTTAGTAATACGATGAATGATATGCAAACATTATTTTGCCTAAACATGCGAGAATTTGAATGGGTAGCTAAGTCGGTTTAATGCATCTAAATTCAACGTCAAAGCTGTATTTAGCATGCGAGATTCATTTTAGTACAATAAAACGAATAACAGAAATAAATCAAAAAGACATAAACAAACAAGTTAGTAATGGTAACAACAATAATAACGGTTTGCAAAAAATATAGAATGATATGGAATAATGTAAATAACATGACTCATGATTTTAGAAAGTAATAAATCACGTGATTTTAGAAAGTAATATTTTGTGGATCTTTTATTCGGATTGGACTTTTGACATTTGAATGGCTGTTTTTTATGTCTCAGAAACGGCTTTGACCGGGGTTTGACCCAATCGCTAACAATCGGTCTAATTTCCGTTGTCGGTTTTGACCCAAATTAGTCTTATTTAATTGGAAACGACCCGCTGGGCCTGAATTTGAGGTCAGTTTTGTGAGATTTGTACTCCGTAAAAAGCCCAAGCCAGAAACTAATGGTTTTGAGCCCATATCCAAGCGCGTAGAAACACGTTTGCGTCTGATGATCATCGGGTGTTTTTTGAGAACCGCTATAGACACCTAGCGGCCAAGTGTGGGTGTTTACAGAGCCCCCACACTGACTGAGGCTTGGACAAGGCAAAAGTCAGAGTAACTACCAGGCCAATCGGGGATTAAGACCTGGCAGACTCCCGGTCGGGTCGTTTATAGTCCATTAGACTTGCGTGAAGGGCTCGCCAGCCATAAGACAGAAATCATACTTGAGTCGATGGTGGTAACTCCGTGGGGAAATTGGACTTGTCGTATAAGTCCTGGGTGCGCCTATATATGGGCCCATCCCGTTCTATTCCGGGAAAAAATGCCGCCAACGGCTTTCCGCTGGGTTGATATAAGAGTTGTTCGGGCTTGCCTCCGAAGCCTTGAGTCGTACCTGTAGCAGTTACATAATTTTTTTTGCATGCAACACGTAGGTGAAAATATGACTCGCTCTGGGGAATAAAAAAAATTGAATTTTTGAATTTTTGAAATTTTGAAATTTTTGAAAATTAGGAACACTCGGGATGACTAATTGCGGGCTAAGAATGGGGAATCTGTGGCTAGGCCTGTATGTGCAAACCCAACGGGATTAGGAAACTTTTGTGGAAAAGTGATATGGAAAGAGGGTTGTAAAGCTTGATGCTATAAATACCCCTTCCTTGTCTTAGTTTTCTTCACAACTTCCTCAAAATTCTTTTTTCCTCAAAAGAAAGTTCCTTGTTCCTTTCAAGAATTTTAATCATGGGAATCGAGCGATTGACTGCGATGCTGCAAGAATGGTCCCGAGGCTTTTGGAACACGGATAGGGTGGCTCTGAACAAGACGGGTATTACTCAGCTGTATACATTCCGTCAAATGCAGGTTGACCGTTACTTCCTTGATGCTTGCTTGTCCTACTGGGATGATACATATCATGTTTTTGCCTTTCCTCGAGGAGAAATTTGTCCTTTACCCGAGGAGATTGCTGCTGTGGGAGGATGGAACCCGATACTTCGTCCTGCCGTCCCGTTTTCGGTCTATGACCTAAGAAGAAAGCTACGGGAATTTTTAGGACTTTCCCATAATGAAGTATCTCGCATGATGGAGGATGGCAGTATTTCTTTGATCGACTTGGCTGAGAAATTTATGAACCCTCATGACGTCCGGGTCAGACCGATTTACAGCCGTAGGGCCTTCTCCTTTTGTATGCTTCATGTTTATACTTATGAAGGTCACATGGATTTGTTGTCGTGCATGAGTAACGCTCGTCTTTTAACTGTGATTGACCTGATGGAGACGGAGAATAGCCCAGCTTGGCTGATTACGGGTGAAATTATCCAGAACTTAGATAATCGTAAGAGGGATTCATCAGTTCGTCTGACTGGAAGTACCCGTTTATTGCAGGTATATCGGATTTTTCTGATTTTACCTCAATTTCTCAATTTTTCGATTTCTTTGAATTTTTTTTTCGCGATTTCCTTCTGCAGTGGCCACTCGATCGAGTCACACTGGCACTTGATCGAGTGCCCTCGTAAAAAAGCCCCCTGCCCGGTTTCAGAGGTACCACTCGATCGAGTGACTTCCAGGAACTCGATCGAGTGCCCTTAGGCGGACGTTTATTTTGTCCCGAAAACTCGTATTTCTTGTTTCTTTTTCAGATTTGGTTATTCGAGAGGCTATCAGTCATAGATCCTCCCCTTGATTCGAGCAAATACCGTCATAATCGGGTGATGACGAGGAGGCGGGCTATTGATTTTTCTCGCCAGATTACTCAAAAATATTGGGATGAAGTGTTATCTTTCCATAGCGGTCCGTTGATTCGATGGGTAGTGCCATGGTGGCCCATTTATGTTAGGACGGGCTTGGACCCGAGGGATAAGGCTCGCTACCAGGTAATCTTGTCTCTCATGCAGACGATTCATCTCTACCCGAACCGCATACTAAGGCAGTATGGTTCGACCCAAAGAATCCCGGAAGTTGAAGCAGTTGTGAGTGAATCTACCCAACTGACGGACGTGATGTGCAATACTTGGATGCAAAGATGGTATACCCGGCACACTTGGCCCATTCCCAAATCTCTTCATTCAATTTGGGTTTCAGACTCCTATGTGAAGTGGACCAAAGCAGATACTGCTAAAGCCCGAAAGTTGATGAAGCTTTCGACCTGCTGCAAAGGGAGCAAGTTGAAGATAATAGGGGCTTCTTTGACGAAGGTGACACTCCGGCTACTCTGGTCCATCTTATGTCAGGTCAAATAAAGAAGACTAGGACTCAAGGCGAAGGGTCTAGTGCTAGAGGTGCGCGGAGGATAGTGAGCCCCCAGACTGACTTGGAAAGGAGACTTGGCCCAAGACTGGCAGTGCAGGACCGACTTGGCCCGCGAGACAGATTGCCCGAGCACGTACGGGCTCGACTTGGACCGGTGACAATGGCAGAAGACCCGCTGTCGAAGAAACGGGTTCGAGCTAAGGAGGTTCCTCTCGTGATTTGGGAACGCTCGGCCCCGCCCCAACAACCTCGGGCTCCGCGTGACACAAAGGATAAAGGACAGGGCAAAATGCATGACCACTAGTCTCCTTAATTTTATTATTTGAGTATTATTACTATTTTTGAAGTGTGTTTTTCGTGTGTTTGCTGTTTTTTTTTGTAATTTTGGAATTCCCCAGTTTATCGGTTTTTTTTAATAAAAGACATATTAGTGAATACCGTTCCCGTCTTTTTCGTTTATTGCCGCGGTTGTACCCTTTTGAGGGGTTGCCTACGTATCCACAATTAGCGGAATCAAACCAAACGTAGTTCAAAAATAGATTTTTTTCGAAATACACCAAGACTATTAGTTTAAGATGTGCGACAGTAGGATGAAGAATCCTAGCTACCTCATTGACTTGCTTATAATTTTTGAAAATTTATAAAAAAGTCAAATTTTTATAAACTTTTGCAAATGACATTGAGGTAGGGTTTATGGGTAGTAGAACTTTAGCTGGTCCAAGTTGTTTGGGTTGACGAATTCGTTCCCGTCTAAGTCCGTTAGCATCACCGCTCCTCCTGATAGGACCTTCTTTACTAAATATGGCCCAGCCCAATTGGGTTTGAACTTTCCTCTTGGGTCGACCGGTAGTAAGGCACGAACCAACTTTAGAACTAGATCCCCTTCTTTGATATTTCTGGGCCTAACTCTTTTGCTGAAGGCCCTTTGTATCCTCTTTTGATATATTTGAATATTGTTAAGGGCCCGGGATCGTCGTTCGTCCAAAAGAACTAGCGAATCATATCGAGTTTGTACCCAATATGCTTCCGCCACTTGGCTTTCAAGTAGAATCCTGAGGGATGGCACTTCTAGCTCGACCGGTTGGACCGCCTCCATTCCATATGTCAAATAATATGGAGTTGCTCCGGTTGCGGTGCGAATTGACGTCCGATATCCCCAAAGGGCAAAAGGTATTTTATCGGGCCAGTCCCGGTAATTCTCAGCCATCTTTTTTAGTATGGTGACAATCGTTTTATTTGTCTGGGGCCGGTAAGGTGAAGATGTATGCCTTTGGATTTTATATTTCGCTAGCAACGCAGCGGTTTCAGCTTGGAAATGGGTCCCGTGATCACTGATGAACTCGTGCGGGATCCCGTATCGGCATATGATCTTGTTTTGGATGAATTTGGCAACATGCTTGGCATTCAAGATCCGGTACGACTCGGCTTCGACCCATTTGGTGAAATAGTCGATGGCCACCAAAATGATACAGTGACCTCCCATCCCGGAAGGGTTCACCTTTCCAATTATATCAAATCCCCACGTTGAGAACGGCCATGGTGATGTCATGGTATATAATAGGGAAGATGACATATGTCTTACATTAGCAAAAATCTGACAATTATGGCAGTGTTTTACATATAATTGACAGTCAGTTTCCATGCTGTTCTAATAATATCCGAGCCTCATGATTTTTCGGGCTAGTATATGGGCGTTCATATGCGGGCCATTTTCACCATCGTGTACTTCGGACATAACCTTTTCGGCCTGTAGTTTATCGATACACAGGAGGAGAGCCCCCTGTGCCGTCTTCTTGTATAACTGTCCGTCGTCCGTACGAACAAACTGGGTTGCAAATCTTCGCAAGGCTTTCTTGGCCCGGTTTTCAGTTCTCGGGAGATACTCTCCCGTCGTCAGGTAAGTTAGGATAGGCTGATACTAAGGTTCTAGATCAGTTATCTCGATGTCTTGGATGACGTGAATATAGGCCGGCTCGGACCGTCTTTCAACGCAGATTGGCATGCTGGAGATTAGCGTTCCGAGTTTTCCATTTTTGGAGATCTTGATTGATGACTAAGGATGAATCACCGTGGACCCGGAGGTTTGTTACTCCTAAATCAGCGGCCACCTCCAACCCGTGAATGCATGCTTCATACTCGGCTGCGTTGTTAGTCACATCAAAGTCCAATTTAATGGATAACGGTGTATGCTCTCCTTTCGGTGATATCAGCAGAATGCCGACTCCGAATCCTCGGAAGTTGGATGCTCCATCAAAATACAAATCCCATGTCTCGGTGTCGGTATGAAATATGTCTTCATCTGGAAAAAGCCCAAGTATCGGTGTGCCCTTCTTCAGATACGGGACTATCGGCGAGGAATTCGGCTACTACCCGACCTTTGATGGCTTTTAATGGTACGAACTTGAGGTCGAACTCTGCTAGCATTAAGGTCCATCTGGACATCCTACCATTGAGGATGGGCTTTTCGAATAGGTACTTGATAGGATCCATTTTGGATAAAACATGTACCTCGTGACTAAGCATATAGTGTCGGAGCTTTTTAGTGGCCCAAACTAAGGCAAGGCACGTCTTTTTGAGCATTGTATACTCGCACTCATATTCCAGGAACTTCTTACTGATGTAGTGGATAGCTCGTTCTTCTGAATCAACTGTCTAGGCCAGCATAGCCCCCATGGCTGTCTCGGTTGTTGTTAGGTATAACGACAGAGGCAAACCGGGTTGAGGTGGCATTAATACTGGCGATGCAGACAAAATATCCTTGATTTTATCGAAAGCCGTTTGACATTTATTGTCCCATAGTGTTCGTTCTCCTATCTTCAGTTTCTTGAAAATGGGTTCACATACCATGGTTAACTTTGAAATAAACCGGCTAATGTATTGAACTTTCCCGAGAAACCCCCTTATTTCTTTTTCGGTTTTTGGTGGCTTCATCTCGGTAATGGCCTTGATTTTAGCTGGGTAGACCTCGATGCCGCGTTGGCTAAAGATATGGCCCAGTAATTTGCCAGATGTTACCCCGAAACTGCATTTTTGAAGTTTTAGCCTCATGTTGTATTTGCGTTGTCGGGTAAAGAATTTTCTTTGGGCCGCAATGTGCCCCCTTTGGTCTTTGGACTTGACGTTCATGTTATCCACATAAACCTCCACTTCCTTATGCATCATATCGTGTAATAAGGTAGTGGCGGTCCGTTGATAAGTGGCCCCGACGTTGATGAGACCAAATGGCATAACGGTGTAACAATAAGTTCCCCAAGGTGTAATGAAGGTGGTCTTACTCATGTCTTCTTCTGCCATTTTGATCTGATTGTATCCGGCATACCCATCCATAAATGATAAGAGAGCATGATAAGCCGTGTTATACACTAGTATGTCGATGTGTGGCAACGGAAAATCGTATTTTGGGCTGGCCTTATTAAGGTCCTGGAAGTCTACACATACCCGCACTTTGCCATCCTTCTTGGGTACTGGCACGATGTTTGCAACCCAGTATGGATATTCAGACACTTGTAAAGCCCGCTTTGAATTGCTTGTCGACTTCTTCTTTGACTTTGAGAGACCGTTCGGGCCTCCTTCTTCGGAGTTTCTGTTTTACCAGTTTACACCCATCTTTGATGGGTATATGATGTTCAGCTATTTCCCGATCTATCCCCGGCATGTCCTTGTAGGACCACGCGAAGACGTCCTTGAATTCCTGGAGGAAGTCCGTGAATTGTTTCTTCGCCTCGGGATCTAAGGATAGACCCAACTTAAGCATCTGGGGTTCTAACGGGGTTCCCACATTGATGGGCTTGGTTTCTTGGATTACCGGATCTCGGGATTCCCTTTGTTCGAGCTGTTCGATTAGATGCGGAGGCAAAGGTACCTGTTTGTCGGGTTTCTCAATGTCATTGCATATAAAATTTTTGAAATTGAAATAATTTTGGAAATAAGACAAGTCATAAGCAGAACGGTTTTCGTTATTATTAATGGTAAATTTTGAGAACAACTCGAAAAGAACGGCCATCTGCTCGTTGGTCAGGGGCGTGATAGGGAGTGCTCTCGGGACGGGACCCGAGACTCCAGTGGAAGTGGCTCAGGGAAGAGGGGTTACAAACTCGACTCTAGCACCAGACCCTCTAGACTTGGACTCAGACTCCGACTCTAACTCAGACTCGGACTCGGACTCAGTATCCGGCATGTCTCCCTCGCCGGTGGTCAGCTTGTAGACTCGTCCTTGGCTGTCGGTCCACCTGATGGTCATCCTCCAGGCCCTCGTCCCGGTATCTGCACCAACTTCGGAGATCATCAGCTTGGTTGGGTCAAACCGATTGCTACGAAGGATCAGGTTGACTAGATCTTCTTTAGGAGCAGGGATGGCCTTGTCTTTCCCGAACAGGAGCCCCAGCACGGGCTTAGAGTCGTTTTCACCTTCCTTGGATTCGACCTAAACGAGGGTGAATATATCATCAGGGATGAAATTGCAATCCCGAGCCGTTTTGGTCTCGGGATATGTGATAGTGGGCTGATATAGCCCTACTTGTATAGCCCCAAATACTGGTGTAACGAAGTAATCGGTTAGCTTTGGGCTGTAAGGGCCCAAGTAGGTGCCCTGGATGATGTTGGTGGCTTCTGAATATCGGCCCGGACCACGTTTTTCGGGGTTATAGCATACCCCAAACCGAACAGTGATTCGCCGTCGGTTAGGACCTCGATGATCTTCCCATCTGGAAGATATGGTCTTGAGGTAGCCCCCGGTAAGTAGCCCAAGTTTTGTAGCATCGTATCGATGCTAGTAGTGAAGTAGGGCCTGAAGAGATATTCCTCTTCGATCATTCCCACGAAATCAAATCCTCGTGGGTCGGCCCGGCCCGTAGCGTTGCAGCTTGCCATAGTGATGGGGGTTGCCTCTAGTGTGATGACACCGTCTTGAACAGGCATCTTGACCTTTCAATGGAGAGTAGAGGACACGGCCTTGACTGCATGGATCCAAGGCCTCCCCAGAAGCAAGTTGAAGGATGAGGTGACGTCAATCACCTGGAACTCCAGTTCTTTCTCGATTGAGCCCGTTATGATTGTCAGCTTGACGGCCCCAACAGCCGGTTTTGGGCTCCCATTGAAGGCCTGGATAGTCTGCGCCGTCGGGAGGTAGTCAGCCTCGGTAATGCCGAGGGCCTTAGCAGTCCTTAGGGGAAGGACATTTACAGAAGACCCGTCGTCGATTAAGGTCATTGGGAGGTACTTTCCTTGGCAAATGACCGTGATGTATAGGGTCAAGTTATGGTTGGGCTCGAACGGTGGAAGATCAGACTGAGAGAAGGTGATGAGCGGGCCTTCTTCTTTGGGCTTGCCCTTGAGATAGGGCATGATAGTGGCTACCATTTCAGTAGGGGTAACCTGTGAGTTGACCTTGATTTCATCGAGAGCCTTGGTAAGTGCCTCCCGATGTGCTTGCGAGCTAACCAGAAGTTGCCATATGCTTAGATCGGCTCGAACCCTCTTCAATTGCTTGACCAGGGTTGTGTCGTTGCTTGGTTCTTCAGGGTCAGCTTCCGTCCTGGCAGGTTCAGTGACGGTTGCGGGAGTAGGATGCCCGGTTGTGGCGAGGTGGTGGGTGTCTAAGGCTTTAGACTTAGCCTTTCTAACCTCTTCAATAGTGATGGGGACATCTTCCCCTTTGGCTAGGTAGACATCCTCTTCATCACCGAACCATATCCCGTTAATTTGTGGGATAAAAGGGGAGATGAGGTGTGAACAATCGATTACCTCGCCAGTGAATATAGCATAGGCACTGAACGGGTTTTCTTTGTTGCTTGGCTTGTCTTCGGGAAAGGGTATTTTCCCGCTCTCGATCAAATCCTGGATCAGATGCTTCAATTTCCAGGATTTTTCAGTATCGTGCCCATTACCTCGATGATATTGGCAATAGGCTTGCACGTTGTAGCTCTTGGATCTTTTCTCCACTGGAACTTCGGGAGTTGGGCTTATGGGTTGGATCAGGCCCTTCGAAGATAGCCTTTGTAATGCGTAGGTATAGGTAGTCTCTATATCCGTGAATACCCGAGTTGGAGTATTCTTTTTGGATGAGGTTTCCAGCAGATTAACCTCATCGAAGATGTTGCGAGTTGCAACTGCAGGTGTGGGCTTGCTCACAGATGAACTGGCCCCTTGATATCCCTTGGTAGAGGCCTTAATCAGGCTCTCTAACCTTAAATAATCCTCGATCCTTGTACCCATTTCAGTTAGAGTGGCAAAGTTAGGAATGACGGCATACCGGAGATGGACCCGGTAGGAAGGGAGGAGGTTCTTGATGAAGGCCTGCGCTAGAACTTTCTCGCTGGGCTTATCGACCAGCTTCACACTCTCAGCCCTCCATCTTTGAAGATATTTAGTGAACCCTTCATTGGGCTCTTTGGCCATGACTTCCAGAGTACGCATCGTAGTCTGGATCTCGGTATTGTCAGCATAATTTTGATCAAATTCAGTTGCCACATCGTCCCAAGTCTTGTATTTCTTTGAATCGAGCCTGTAGTACCAGGCTTTGGGATGTTTCTCAAGGTTGGAAGCGAAAAAGTGCTTGAACATGGTGGATTTCACCCCCTTGACACCATGAATTCTTTAAAAGCCCGGGTGTGATGGACCGGGTCTTCAGTACCCTCAAACATCGGTATTCCCGTAAGGTTGAGGTTGGCAGGCAGCTCGTCTTTCAAAGGCGAGTAGGAGCGAGCATTTTCAGTGTGAATCGAGTTGCTTGTTGACAAGTGGACATGCTCTTCAAGTTTGCGAACAACGCTGATTAGTTCAGCTATGGGCCCGGTGGGCTCAGATCCCGCATCAGGGGTCCCTTTCTCCACAACACTCAAACGGGTGGCAAGAGTCGTTTGGTCGGTTCGAATAGCCGTCAATTGAGTTTCCATCTTAACCACCGCAGCTTTCAGTTCGTCCAAGGTTTCTTGCATCTTGCGTTGACGTCTTGTTTCGGGTGGCCTGTCTGTAAGAACACCGCGTAATCAGAAGCTAGCCCAAACAAAAGTACATCCTGAGCAAAGGAAAAACGGAAAAGGAAATGACTCGGAAAAGACACCTAGACGGGTGACTTGTGAAAGGTGGGCCTCCCTTAGAATCCGGCAATGTGGGCCGGGTCCCGTTCGAAGGAAGGTCCACGTGAGACATCCCCAGACTTTGGACTCGAATGTGTAAACGGGCCCTCCTTAGTAAGAGTATGTCTTACGTAGGTGGGCCATGTCTTAGTCAAATAAGGCGGCCTGGGATAGGGAGCAAACTCGTGATGTAAGATCGACAGAGTTTTGACGCTAAAGACTTCGACGACTTATGACACAACCCGACACTACTAAATACGGGAAGTCCTAAGAAGAGGAAGGTTTTGAAAGGGGATTTTTTTTAAAAATCCGAGAGAACTCGGTGGAGGGCCCGATTTTTTCGAAAACCAGAAAGTGTATCAAGCCACAATTTTGAAAGTTCGAAAAAAAAATTTGAGTTTTGAAATGGGCAGAATACCGACTAGGAATGGGATACTTTGAGTAAAATCATTTGTCCTAAATTCGGTATGTTTCCTGGGTTTTGAAATTGGATATTTTGAAAAAGATGTATTTTTTGAAAAATTGACTGTTTTTGAAAACGACCTTAGAAACCAAGTAGCATGTAGTCACGCAAGCATTATAATGACGCCATGTATGCTTAATACTAAGTCTCGGTCGGTCTATAAAGGGTCTATACCAGTGCACATAGCCTATCCGTGAATCGGGACAGACTCTCAAAGTCGAGTTGAGGTTAGAACATCCCGCGAAACCCATACGAATCGACTATAAACACCTTTGACATATCCATATTGGAGTATATCACGGTATAGTGGGACGTCGGTCGCCAGTACCGGCCCGGGAAAAAAATGGGGTTATGCATGAACCGTAAAACTAAAACGCGTATTGTACTAGTCAAACGATTTCTATTCGAGTCTCACCCTGAGGATGCCGATGGTAAGTCACGCATCAGTTAATCCTCAGCGGAGTCGCCAAATTGTGGACATGACATAGGTCCACCCTGATGCGACCACGCGCGGGTTTGGTGAGGCGAATGAATCTCCATATGAGATGGGTCGAATTGAAATTCAAATCGAAGTGGAGTTGCCACCGAGCTTTGTGGGAGTTCGGGCCCATTCGAACCCACTCTATATCTTAGTGGGCCATGCACAAAAGTATGGCCCATTCGAATGTCAGATTTTATTGGGCTCGTCCCTTTGCATCCGACATTATCGGATACTGTGTATTGAATGACCCTCGTGCGCCAACGGTTTCGGGCATCCGGAAACCGAGGTTCTGAGTAAGGGGTGAGGGTACGTGTTGGGAAGTTCACAAAGAACACCCAACCCCGCCCGCACATTAGCGGCCTCTACTAAGATGCCGTTTGATTTTAAATACGCGCATTATTAGAATGATGGAATGATATGTAAACATTGTTTTGCCTAAACATGCGAGAACTTGAATGGGTTGCTAGTCGATTTAATGCATCTAAATTTATCGTCAAAGTTGTGTTTAGCATGCGGGTTCATTTTAGTATATTAAAATAAACGACGGAAATAAGAAGCTATAAATAGAAACAAACGTGTTAGTAACGATGATAACGATAATAACAGTTAATAACTAATATAGAATGATATAAATGATACAATGCAAGGTTTTGGAAAGTGGTTTTACACGTGATTGACTTGACACGTGTTGACCGAAGTCATGAAAATATTTTATAAGGCTCGGAATGTGTTTAGGGCTTCACGTTTTGACGTGATGATAGGGCACTCGATCGAGTCATTGAAGGACTCGACCGAGTGTGCCTCGGAAAAGGGGTTTGCCCAAGATTTGAGGCATTACTCGATCGAGTCACGAAGAGACTCGACCGAGTAGATCACCACTCGATCGAGTCACTGCCGGACTCGACCGAGTGGTCCTAAAAAAAACCATTATGCCTCGGTTTTTGTATGTCACTCGATCGAGTGGCCTGTGGTACTCGGTCGAGTGACCCCTGTACGAACTAGGGTTCGCTTCGCAATTTATTGTCGATTTCGAAATTGCTTTTTGATTTTGAAAAATCGATGATTTCAATGAATCGGACAAAAATATTGTGTGATTTATGCTCGATTTGGACTTTGATACTCGTCGTACCCGAGATTCGATTATTGAATTGATATCGAATATTTAGAGCAAAATCTAGAAAATGCGTTAATAAGTCGTTTAAATTAAAGTAAAACGATATCGATTATCATAGCGTTTATAGTGTCGTAATTAATTCTTGTCGAATTAGATGACAACTATTTTAGCATCAACGAAAATCGTATTAGTTGAATTAATTTACTAAATCGTTTAGATTCGACATCCAACTATCGAGTTGGTATCGAATCTAATAAATCGACACTTTATACTTGCTTGAAATAAAAAAACTTGACTTGATTCCCTCCGCATCCCGACATCGCGATAAATCCTTATGGATTGTGTGATGTCGGATCCGCATCAACAGGTTTCGACCTTAAAAAAAAGTTTAATTCAAAAAATGATTTTAAAATTGATGAATACGCGATGAATGATGATTATGATGATAATGACGCGACAAGGATGAAAAAAAGACAATTTTTGTTGATGTTAACTCGCTTCAACAATCAAGCGTTCGGGGTGTCGGGATAAGCGACCGACAACATCGGGTGAAGCACCCTTGTATATTCGGATTTTCTTATCCCGTCATCACTCCCACTCGTCACGAATTAGCGAGTATTTTAATGATTTTATACTATTAATATTATCGATATTAGAGATGCGACGATTAGGGATGGCAACGGATCCGGGATCCGATCCGGATCCGCAAGATCTGGTCCGCACGGATCGGATATGGATCCTAAATTTTGAGATCCGTTGGATATGGATCCGGATCCGGATCCGCTATCTTTAAACGGATCCGGATCCGGATCTTAATAAGTAAATCCGGATCCGGATCCGCAAATCCGTTTTATTAAAAAATTAACAATAATAAAAAACTTAGTACTTTAATTTGTGTTTTTTTGGTTATTTCTAATTTTTTTTCTTTTAGTTTATTAATATTTGATTATGAATCATTATATTCGATTTTATTTGTAAAATTATGAAAATTAATATGGTCGTAAATACGTATTAATTAAAAAATTTGTAGAATTTAAGTAAAAAATTGGATCCGCGGATCCGATCCGGATCCGGTCCAGATCCGGCGGATCTGGATCTGGATCTACATTTTTGGGATCCGTCGGATCCGGACCGGATCCGGATCCGCTACTAGGGATGCGGATCCGGATCTGGATCTATGCGGATCCGGTCCGGATCCGGTCCGTTGCCATCCCTAGCGACGATAGAATAACAAAAAACAAAAAAACGACGACGACGGACCAAAAGGACGACGCGAGAAGAAGGGAGGAAGAGAAAGAAGAAATCGGGATTGTACACACTCAACCTACATGTTTCTTGTCTCGGATGGAACTCGTTAGTTGTGGCTTTAGCACGGGAGTATCGAGGTTTATGAAAGTTGAGTTATGGTGGTTTAGGGTTTTGCTAGGGTTAGGATGTTTTAGGATGGATTAGGGTTGTTTAGGGTTGTAAAAAGATGTGTGAAATTGCATGCAAGGGGGTGTATTTATAGGCATTGGCTACCCCCTTCGTCTAGCGTTACTTGACCGAGTACCCTGCTGACTCGGTCGAGTGGCCGAAACAACCGCAGTCGGGCCTGTTTGAGGGCCCACTCGATTGAGTCGGCTGACACTCGATCGAGTGGGTCAGCTGGATCGAGAGGTCCGGGTTTTTTGGACCTAGGATTGGGTATTTTGTGGATCTTTTATTTGGATTGGACTTTTGACATTTGAATGGCTGTTTTTTATGTCTCGGAAACGGCTTTGACCGGGGTTTGACCTAATCGCTAACAGTCGGTTTTATTTCTGGTGTCGGTTTTGACCCAAATTAGTCTTATTTGATTGGAAACGACCCCCTGGGCCTGAATTTGAGGTCAGTTTTGTGAGATTTATACTCCGTAAAAAGCCCAAGCCAGAAACTAATGGTTTTGAGCCCATATCCGAGCGCGTAGAAACACGTTTGCATCGGATCATCATCGGGTGTTTTTTGGGAACCGCTATAGACACCTAGCGGCCAAGTGTGGGTGTTTACAGAGCCCCCACTCTGACTGAGGCTTGGACAAGCTGAAAGTTAGAGTAGCTACCAAGCCAATCGGCGATTAAGACCTAGCAGACTTCCGGTCGGGTCGTTTATAGTCCATTAGACTTGCGTGAAGGGCTCGCCAGCCATAAGACAGAAATCATACCTGAGTCGATGGTGGTAACTCCGTGGGGAAATTGGACTTGTCGTATAAGTCCTGGGTGCGCCTATATATGGGCCCATCCCGTTCTATTCCGGGAAAAATGCCGTCAAGGGCTTTCTGCTGGGGGGATATATGAGTTGTGCGGGCTTGCCTCCGAAGCCTTGAGTCGTACCTGTAGCAGTTACATAGTTTTTTTTTGCATGCAACACGTAGGTGAAAATATGACTAGGACTGGGGAATAAAAAAAATTGAATTTTTGAATTTTTTGAAAATTAGGAACACTCGAGATGACTAATTCCGGGCTAAGAATGGGGAATCTGAGGCTAGGCCTGTATGTGCAAACCCAATGGGATTAGGAAACTTTTGTGGAAAAGTGATATGGAAAGAGGGTTGTAAAGCTTAATGCTGTAAATACCCCTCCCTTGTCTTAGTTTTCTTCACAACTTCCTCAAAATTCTTTTTTCCTCAAAAGAAAGTTCCTTGTTCCTTTCAAGAACTTTAATCATGGGAATCGAGCGATTGACCGCGATGCTGCAAGAATGGTCCCGACGCTTTTGGGACACGGATAGGGTGGCTCTGAACAAGACGGGTATTACTCAGCTGTATACATTCCGTCAAATGCAGGTTGATCGTTACTTCCTTGATGCTTGCTTGTCCTACTGGGATGATACATATCATGTTTTTGCCTTTCCTCGAGGAGAAATTTGTCCTTTACCCGAGGAGATTGCTGCAGTGGGAGAATGGAATCCGATACTTCGTCATGCCGTCCCGTTTTTGGTCTATGACCCAAGGAGAAAGCTACGGGAATTTTTAGGACTTTCCGATAATGAAGTATCTCGCATGATGGAGGATGGCAGTATTTCTTTGATCGACTTGGCCGAGAAATTTATGAATCCTCATGACGTCCGGGTCAGACCGATTTACAGCCGTGGGGCCTTCTCCTTTTGTATGCTCCATGTTTATGATTTTGAAGGTCACATGGATTTGTTGTCGTGCATGGGTAACGCTCGTCTTTTAACTGTGGTTGACCTGAGGGAGACGGAGCATAGCCCAGCTTGGCTGATTACGGGTGAAATTATCCAGGGCTTAGATAATTGTAAGAGGGATTCATCAGTTCGTCTGATTGGAAGTACCCATATATTGCAGGTATTTCGGATTTTTCCTCAATTTCTCAATTTTCCGATTTTTTTTATTTTATTTTCGCGATTTCCTTCTGCAGTGGGCACTCGATCGAGTCACCCTTGCACTCGATCAACTGCCCTCGTAAAAAAGCCACCTACTCGGTTTCAAAGGTACCACTCGATCGAGTGACTCCCAGGCACTCGATCGAGTGCCCTTATGCGGACGTTTATTTTGTCCCAAGAACTCATATTTCTTGTTTCTTTTTCAGATTTGGTTATTCGAGAGGCTATCAGTCATAGATCCTCCCCTTGATTCGAGCAAATACCGTCATAATTAGGTGATGACGAGGAGGCGGGCTATTGATTTTTCTCGCCAGATTACTCAAAAATATTGGGATGAAGTGTTATCTTTCCATAGCGGTCCGTTGATTCGATGGGTAGTGCCATGGTGGCCCATTTATGTTTTGACGGGCTTGGACCCGAGGGATAAGACTCGCTCACAATTAATTTTGTCTTTCAGGCAGACGATTCATCTCTACCCGGACCGCATACTAAGGCAGTATGGTTGGACCCAAAGAATCCCGGACGTTGAAGCAGTTGTGAGTGAATCTACCCAACTGACGGACGTGATGTGCGATACTTGGATGCAAAGATGGTATACCCGGCACACTTTGCCCATTCCCAAATCTCTTCATTCAATTTGGGTTTCAGACTCCTATGTGAAGTGGACCAAAGCAGATACTGCTAAAGCCCGAGCTGCTTTGAAGGTTGATGAAGCTTTCGACCTGCTGGGAAGGGAGCAAGTTAAAGATAATAGGGGCTTCTTTGACGAAGGTGACACTCCGGCTACTCTGGTCCGTCTTATGTTAGGTCAAATAAAGAAGACTAGGACTCAAGGCGAAGGTTCTAGTGCTAGAGGTGCGCGGGAGAAAGGGAGCCCCCAAACTGACTCGTAAAGGAGACTTGGCGCAAGACTGGCAGTGCAGGACCGACTTGGCCCGTGAGACAGATTGCCCGAGCACGTACGGGCTCGACTTGGACCGGTGACAATGGCAGAAGACCCGCTGTCGAAGAAACGGGTTCGAGCTAAGGAGGTTCCTTTCGTGATTTGGGAACGCTCGCCCCCGCCCCGACAACCTCGGGCTCCGCGTGACCCAAAGGATAAAGGACAGGGCAAAATGCATGACCACTAGTCTCCTTAATTTTATTATTTGAGTATTATTACTATTTTTGTAGTGTGTTTTTCGTGTGTTTGCCGTTTTTTTTTGTAATTTTGGAATTCCCCAGTTTATTGGTTTTTTTAATAAAAGACATATTAGTGAATACCGTTCCCGTCTTTTTCTTTTATTGCCGCGGTTGTACCCTTTTGAGGGGTTGCCTACGTATCCACAATTAGCTTAATCAAACCAAACGTAGTCAAAAATAGATTTTTTTCGAAATACACCAAGACTATTAGTTCAAGATGTGCGACAGTAGGATGAAGAATCCTAGCTACCTCATTGACTTGCTTATAATTTTTGAAAATTTATAAAAAAGTCAAAGTTTTATAAACTTTTGCAAATGACATTGAGGTAGGGTTTATGGGTAGTAGCGCTTTAGCTGGTCCAAGTTGTTTGGGTTGACGAATTCGTTCCCGTCTAAGTCCGTTAGCATCACCGCTCCTCCTGATAGGACCTTCTTTACTAAATATGGCCCAGCCCAATTGGGTTTGAACTTTCCTCTTGGGTCGACCGGTAGTAAGGCACGAACCGACTTTAGAACTAGATCCCCTTCTTTGATATTTCTGGGCCTAACTCTTTTGCTGAAGGCCCGTTGTATCCTCTTTTGATATATTTGAATATTGTTAAGGGCCCGGGATCGTCGTTCGTCCAAAAGAACTAGCGAATCATATCGGGTTTGTACCCAATCTGCTTCTGGCACTTGGCTTTCAAGTAGAATCTTGAGGGATGGAACTTCTAGATCGACTGGTTGGACCGCCTCCATTCCATATGTCAAATAATATGGAGTTGCTCCGGTTGCGGTGCGAATTGACGTCTGATACCCCCAAAGGGCAAAAGGTATTTTATCGGGCCAGTCCCGGTAATTCTAAGCCATCTTTTTAAGTATGGTGACAATCGTTTTATTAGCCGCCTCTAACGCTCCATTTGTCTGGGCCGGTAAGATGAATATGTACGCCTTTGGATTTTATATTTCGATAGCAACGCAGCGGTTTCAGCTTGGAAATGGGTCTCGTGATCACTGATGAACTCGTGCGGGATCCCGTATCTGCATATGATCTTGTTTTGGATGAATTTGGCAACATGCTTGGCATTCAAGATCCGGTACGACTCGGCTTCAACCCATTTGGTGAAATAGTCGATGGCCACCAAAATGAAACAGTGACCTCCCGTCCCGGAAGGGTTCACCTTTTCAATTATATCAATTCCCCACGTTGAGAACGACCATGGTGATGTCATGGTATATAATAGGGAAGACGACATATGTCTTACATTAGCAAAAATCTGACAATTATGGCAGTGTTTTACATATAATTGACAGTCAGTTTCCATGCTGTTCCAATAATGTCCGAGTCTCATGATTTTTCGGGCTAGCATATGGGCGTTCATATGCGGGCCATTTTCACCATCGTGTACTTCGGACATAACCTTTTCGGCCTGTAGTTTATCGATACACAGGAGGAGAGCCCCTTGTGCCGTCTTCTTGTATAACTGTCCGTCGTCCGTAAAAACAAACTGGGTTGCCAATCTTCGCAAGGGTTTCTTGGCCCGGTTTTCAGTTTCTGGGATATAATCTCCCATCGTCAGGTAAGTTAGGACAGTCTGATACAACCGTTCCGGATCAGTTATCTCGATGTCTTGGATGACGTGGATATAGGCCGGCTCGGACCGTCTTTCAACGCAGATTGGCGTGCTTGTTAGATGCTCCGGGATGTTTAGTAAGGATGCTAATTTGGAAAGTGCATCTGCAAATTGATTTTCTTCTCGGGGTAGATAGATATATTCTACCTTTTGAAATTGCTTCTCGAGAACCCTTACTCGCGCTTGGTAAGCCACGAGATTGGCGTTCCGTGTTTTCTATTTTTGGAGAGCTTGATTGATGACTAAGAATGAATCACCGTGGACCCGGAGGTTTGTTACTCCTAAATCAGCGGCGACCTGCAACCCGTGAATGCATGCTTCATACTCGGCTGTGTTGTTAGTCACATCAAAGTCCAATTTAATGGATAACGGTGTATGCTCTCCTTTCGGTGATATCAGCAGAATGCCAACTCCGAATCCTCGGAAGTTGGATGCTCCATCAAAATTCAAATCCCATGTCTCGGTGTCAGTATGGAATATGTCTTCATCTGGAAAAAGCCCAAGTATCGGTGTGCCCTTCTTCAGATACGGGACTATCGACGAGGAATTCGGCTACTACCTGACCCTTGATGGCTTGTAATGGTACAAACTTGAGGTCGAACTCTGCTAGCATTAAGGTCCATCTGGACATCCTGCCGTTGAGGATGGGCTTTTCGAATAGGTACTTGATAGGATACATTTTGGATAAAACATGTACCTCGTGACTATGCATATAGTGTCGGAGCTTTTTAGTGGCCCAAACTAAGGCTAGGCATGTCTTTTCGAGCATTGTATACTTGCACTCATATTCCAGGAACTTCTTACTGATGTAGTAGATAGCTCGTTCTTCTGAATCAACTGTCTGGGCCAGCATAGCCCCCATGGTTGTCTCGGTCGTTGTTAGGTATAATGACAGAGGCAAACCGGGTTGAGGTGGCATTAATACTGGCGGTGCAGACAAAATCTTCTTGATTTTATCGAAAGCCATTTGACATTTATCGTCCTATAGTGTTCGTTCTACTATCTTCAGTTTCTTGAAAACGGGTTCACATACCATGGTTAACTTTGAAATAAACCGGCTAATGTATTGAACTTTCCCGAGAAACCCCCTTATTTCTTTTTCGGTTTTTGGTGGCTTCATCTCGGTAATGGCCTTGATTTTAGCTGGGTTGACCTGAATGCCGCGTTGGCTAACGATATGGCCCATTAATTTGCCAGATGTTACCCCGAAACTGCATTTTTGAGGGTTTAGCCTCATGTTGTATTTGTGTAGTCGGGTAAAGAATTTTCTTAGGTCCGGAATGTGCCCGCTTCGGTCTTTGAACTTGACGATCATGTTGTCCACATAAACCTCCACTTCCTTATGCATCATATCGTATAATAAGGTAGTGGCGGTCCGTTGATAAGTGGCTTCGGCGTTGATGAGACCAAATGGCATAACGGTGTAAAAGTAAGTACCCTAAGGTGTAATGAAGGTGGTCTTACTCATGTCTTCTTCTGCCATTTTGATCTGATTGTATCCGGCATACCCATTCATAAATGATAAGAGAGCATGATCGGCTGTGTTATCCACCAGTATGTCGATGTGTGGTAACGAAAAATCGTCTTTTGGGCTGGCCTTATTAAGGTCACGAAAGTCTACACATACCCGCACTTTGCCATCCTTCTTGGGTACTGGCACGATGTTTGCAACCCAGTCTGGATATTCAGACACTTGTATAAAGCCCGCTTTGAATTTCTTGTCGACTTCTTCTTTGACTTTGAGAGACCATTCGGGCCTCATTCTTCGGAGTTTCTGTTTTATCAGTTTACACCCATCTTTGATGGGTATATGGTGTTCAGCTATTTCCCGATCTATCCCCGGCATGTCCTTGTAGGACCACGCGAAGACGTCCTTGAATTCCTGGAGGAGGTCCGTGAATGGTTTTTTCTCCTCGGGATCTAAGGATAGACCCAACTTAAGCATCTGGGGTTCTAAAAAGGTTCCCACATAGATGGGCTCGGTTTCTTCGATTACCGGATCTCGGGATTCCCTTTGTTCGAGCTGTTCGATCAGATGCGGAGGCAAAGGTACTTGTTTGTCGGGTTTCCCAATGTCATTGCATATAAAATTTTTGAAATTGAAAGAATTTTGGAAATAAGACAAGTCGTAAGCAGAATGGTTTTCGTTATTATTAATGGTAAATTTTGAGAACAGCTCGAAAAGAACGGCCATCTGCTCGTTGGTCAGTGGCGGGATAGGGAGTGCTCTCGGGACGGGACCCGAGACTCCAGTGGAAGTGGCTCAGGGAAGAGGGGTTACAGACTCGACTCTAGCACCAGACCCTCTAGACTTGGACTCAGACTCCGACTCTAACTCAGACTCGGACTCGAACTCAGTATCCGGCATGTCTCCCTCGCCGGTGGTCAGCTTGTAGACTCGTCCTTGGCTGTCGGTCCACCTGATGGTCATCCTCCAGGCCCTCGTCCCGGTATCTACACCAACTTCGGAGATGATCAGCTTGGTTGGGTCAAACCGATTGCTGCGAAGGATCAGGTTGACTAGATCTTCTTTAGGAGCAGGGATGGCCTTGTCTTCCTCGAACAGGAGCCCCAGCACGGGCTTAGAGTTATTTTCACCTTCCTTGGATTCGGCCTAAACGAGGGTGAATATATCATCAGGGATGAAATTGCATTACCGAGCCATTTTGGTCTCGGGATATGTGATAGTGGGCTGGTATAGCCCCACTTGAATAGCCCCAAATACTGGTGTAACGAAGTAATCGGTTATCTTTGGGCTGTAAGGGCCCAAGTAGGTGCCCTTGATGATGTTGGTGGCCTTCTGAATATCGATCCGGACCATGTTTTCCGGGGTTATAGCATACCCTAAACCAAACTGTGATTCGCCGTCGTTTAGGACCTTGATGATCTTCCCAGCTGGAAGATATGGTCTTGAGGTAGCCCCGTGTAAGTAGCCCAAGTTTTGTAGCATCGTATCGATGCTAGTAGTGAAGTAGGGCCTGAAGAGATATTCCTCTTCGATCATTCCTACAAAATGAAATCCTCGTGGGTCGGCCCGGCCCGTAGCGTTGCAGCTTGCCACAGTGATGGGGGTTGCCTCTAGTGTGATGACACCGTCTTGAAGAGGCATCTTGACCTTTCAATGGAAGGTAGAGGACACGACCTTGACTGCATGGATCCAAGGCCTCCCAAGAAGCAAGTTGAAGGATGAGGTGACGTCAATCACCTGGAACTCCAGTTCTTTCTCGATTTGGCCCGTTATGATTGTCAGCTTGACGGCCCCAGCAACCGGTTTTGGGCTCCCATCGAAGGCCTGGATAGTATGCGCCGTCGGGAGGTAGTCAGCCTCGGTAATGCCGAGGGCCTTAGCAGTCCTTAGGGGAAGGACATTTACAGTAGACCCGTCGTCGATTAGGGTCATTGGGAGGTACTTTCCTCGGCAAATGACCGTGATGTATAGGGCCAAGTGATAAGTGTAGTTTGTAGTGCCTAATTTGTTGTGGTTTGGTCCCATTTTCCTTGTGGAATCGCTCCTTGGGAGCGGTTTATGGGTTACTTATGCTTTCTTTAGTTCGTTTAAGGTTCCGGAGACTATTCATGAAGAGTTGGAGCGATTCCGACTCAATACATACACTTTTTGGAGCCAACGAAGCGAAGGAACGATAACTCGATGCCTTGGATTCGACCCCGAGACCTTGAGACCCGATCCCGAGCCTCTTAGACTCGATCCCGAGCCCCGAGAATCGGTGAGAAGCCCACGAGAACCAAGGAGGGACCAAAAAGATTATATTGGAGGCCTACAAGACCCATCCCCGTCGGGAAGGACCTCATCCCGTCCGGAATGAGGTGCACAAAATGCGAAGGGTCTGTTTTGGGTCCGTCCCCGACGGGACCATTTCATCCCGGACGGGATGAGGCAGCTGTAGCCCACATTTGCTTCTTTTCTTCTCCTTTGTTCTTGTAACCCTATATATACCCCCCCCCCCCTTGTAATCTATGCTTATGTTCTTCATTACCCACTAAACCCTAGACTACTTTAGCATAGATTAGAGTAGATTAGTCGGTAATTAGTCCTTAATCTAGTTAGCTAATCTTGTATTAAGGAATTCTTGAAGATCTCCACCAAGATTGACAACCTTGGAAGATTGTTTTGGGTTTTCTCTTTTATACAAGTTTTCATTCTTGCTTTCATCTTCTAGTATGGTATAATCTCTTTTCCTTTCTCTTAATCTTTGTTTTATCATTCAAGTTTTCATCTTTATATCTTGTTTATTGTTTTGTTCATCATCTTTGTTAGTTTTACATATGTATGCTCTTGTTCTTGTTTTGGTTTCTCTTGTTAGTGTTAGTTTTCCTTTAGATATGTTTGAGTAGATTCTTGCTAGGGTTATTAGGGTGATTGGTTGTGATTGTGGATGATTAGGGTGAGATGGGTGGTGCTAGATGTTGTTTTTGTTGTTTCCCATTAACCTTGCGCTCCACATGTTCGATGAAATGCTTGTGAGACTAGAGACGATCAATCCTTGTTTTTCTTGCATATTCTCTTGTATGTGTGTGTTTAGTTGGTTGGTTTGGTTCCCTCATTACGTAGCGAGACCCCGGTGAGGACGACCCCTAGGCCGATTACGTAGCGAGAGCCCGATCGGCGTTACCTAGGCTACGAAAGCATGCTAGTAACCCCGTTTTTCCCCTTTTTGTCTTCTTTGCACCCATGAACCCGACCTAACCCTAGTTTCTTCTTATCGTTTTATTAGCTTCCGCTAGTCATTAGATGCTTGTTTAGCCTTTTTATTTGTTGTTATAGATTATAGTTTAGTCCTTAGCCATCGCCTAGATTAGCTTGTCTTGAACCGAGTCTTTGACCGTAGCACACCTTAGTCCGACACCCCGTCCCTGTGGATCGACCCGACTTGCCCTATCTACGTGTTAGGAATAGTTGGTTTTATTTGACCGGTAGGATAGACGACAAACACTACCGTCAAATTGGCGCCGTTGCCAGGGACGGCGTAGTTTAGACTTTTGTGTGCTTAGTTTTGGACTTTGTTCTTGATTTTTGTGTTTTCTTCTCCTTGTGTATCTCCGTTCTAATTCTTGTGTGCTATTCTCCCTTCCTAGTGCCTCAAAAGCACTAGGCTACTAACGTTTGCTCATGTGCTTCTAGTTCATCCTAGGTATCAAAGCAACGTTATGGAAATGGCACGTCCTAGCTTCCATCAATCGTCACGGGACAACTATGGGGCAAATTGCCAAGTCCCAAAATTTCACCAACCATATCAATCTCATCAACAATCTTACAAACGCCCTCCATATGGTTACCATGAAAGTTGTCAAGGTTCATTCCAACATCCTAACAACTACCAAATACCCCCACATGACCCACAACCAAAAATCCCCAACTTTGAGACTTGTCAAATGATGATTCAATTGCTAAAGGGTCAACAAGAGGCGATAACTCTAATGCAAAAGAGTCAACAAGAGATGATGATTCAATTACAGGAGGTTAGGGAGGAGTTTAGGGCCCAAAAAGCGGTGCAAGATGCTCGAATCGATGCACTCATGGCTCGCATCACGATGTCGGCCACTCGAACTCCACAAATTGTTGGGGAAGGTTCATTTGGGCAAGAAGGTCGGGTGTCTCCACAAGAAAGTCAACCCGATCATGAAGCCATGAATGAAGAAGAAAGGGTCAATCAAGAGACCATTGTTGAGTGTTGCTTGGATGGTGAAGACATGGGAAGAATGAAGGAAATTGAAGCTTCAAGGGTCGACAATGCGGAGGGGTGTGAACATGATTCTCAAGGTAACTCTTGGGGAGCCGATGTATTGGCTATCAAATTGGATTTGTAAGATTTTCTTCGTGATGAACCGGATCTTGACAATCCAAAGCCAAGTGAAGACATACCTCCTCTAGGCCATGTAGACAAGGTGAGTGAAAAGGAACGCAATACTTAGGAAAAAGAGGTAGATGCCTTAGAACTCGCCTTGAATGGGAAATTGGAGGATCCAAAAGCCTCCAATGAAGAAAACTTGATGCCTTCACCTCCTTTATCGCACTCGATTCCAAGTCCCTTTGTCTTGTGAGACGGTTGACGAAGAGGATCCTTGTCGGGCGGTGGAAGAGAACTCTACTCTCGACCCCGTAGAAGAAGCAACCCCCTTAGGGTGTGATCTCCCAAATCATAATGCCGAGCTTGACTCTAGACCACTATACCTACCGGATGGTCATAAGAGTCGTTGCTATCATGGTTTGGAAGACCCGGAAGATCACGAGAACCCCGAGCATAATGAAGATGATCGCTTCTTGCCTCCGACTTGGAAGCTCTTGAAAGTAGCTAGGCTCGGCCATGTGAGCCTCAATGAAGATGTTGCTAGAGCATTTGACTTACTCCTTCGAGCTCTTGATGGCTATGGAGGTGTAGATGGTGAGAGTATCCTATTGTAAATATCTTTTTGAGCTTTTGTGCGTGTATATATGTTTGTATGGATAGTTTGGTTTCTAGTATTGTTAGTGGTTTTGTGAAATTCTTGTGATTTGGTATTTTGATGAGCAATGTGAGGGAGGGATTTTGATGAATGTGTTTGAGCTTACTTTTAGGTGTGAAGTGAAGATGAATCTCATAGAGGAGTGGTTATTGATAGAGCTTGGATTGTAAGCATGGGAGTCGGTTTTTGAAGCTTTGGACAAGCTTTTGGGGTCATAGAGGGTTTGAGGACTCTTCCCGGCCGAGAAGACAGCATCCCGACCGGGAAGGTCGAGCATCCCGAACGGGAAGGATGTCATCCCAATCGGGATGAGTGTACCAAAAATTGGGTTTTCTGGAGTGTTATCCCGACCGGGACGGGAGCTTCCCGACCGGGACGGGTGTGTCATCCCGACCGGGACCATCCATCCCGACCGGGACGATGCCATGCTCCTTTGTTTGTCCTCTTCTTTGTCATTCGAGCCCACCCAACCATTTTATACCCCCTCCCAACCTCCCGGCTCACGCTTGCCTCTATTATACCACCCTTGCACTTCATTCATGAACCCTTGCACCAAGTTTCACATCAAATCCCACCTCCTTATACCTTTGTACTTCAACCATGAGGCCTTATTGAGAAGGAAGAGGAATAGCAATGACAAAGACAAGCTACATGCCGATACCGACCTATGAGACGATGGAGCGAGTGAGTTGCTAACCGCATGGTACGACAACTATCCTTTCTTTTCCGTCTTTTATTGCTTGTCTTCTTTTGTTAGTTCCCCTTCCCCTTATCATTTGTGTCATGGTGGCCCTCGGGGCCTTGGTAATCGTTGCTCTCGAATCTTGATGACGTGACTACATCGAGAGTCATTTGAAAAATCCAAATTTACAAGATTTTCGCCCTTTTTGTAGGATTTAGTCGGATTTGGGCGAAATTCGGGCTAGGTGACTTGATTACACCTAGTCCTCCCCTCCAATTTCCTTTTATTTCTTTCTTTTTATTTCTTCCCCCATCCATATCTTTTCTTGTCTCGGCCCATGGTGACTTGACTACACCCCGGCCGGATGCATTCTACCCTTTTTCTCCACTTTATTTTTGATTTTTAGCTTTATTTTCGTAGTTTCTTTTCTTTTCCTTAGTGTCTCCACACACTACGATCGAGCATGAGGACATTGCTCAGTTTAAGTGTGGGGGAGCGATATTCTATCATAGTTAGTTTTATTTTCGTAGTTTTTCGAAAAATCTTTAAAAATCCTAAAAATTTGAAAAAATTTCACAAAAATCAAAAAGATTTTCTTTTGTGTGTTTTCCTTTTGTGTCGTTGTTTTGTATATTTGTTTTGTTGTGCGTGTTTTGCCTCCCTTTTTCCTTATAGGTTGCTTGAATCACCGATAGCTTTGGAGAGCTTTCAAGACATCCGGTAACATCTTTTATCCCTTTTTCCCCTTTGTCTCTTGAGGAGTTTGGAGGAGATTGTGATGTGGTGTGCTCGGGTGGAGCTTTGTGCATACTTGTGGTTGATTTGGTGGCTTGTTTGGAAGCTCGGGGTGGTGTTTGTGTTGTTTATGTGTTCGTTTTGTTTTGTTTTTGTTTTGTTGCTTTTGCTTCTTTTTCTTTCGTTCTTTGTTGAGTCTTTGTTTTGTGGTGTGTAGTTGTGTATAATGTGTAAATGGTTTTCGAAAACCCGGTTTAGAGGCTAGTGTGCAAACGTTTACTTTCCCTTTCTAGTAGTATGAATCGAGTCTTGGACTTTAGTCTAGTAGAATGACCCTAAATCAATGATTTCGTTGGTCTTTTACCTTGAGTCTACCTAGCTTACTAGGGATTTACTACGGGATTTGCACTTTTGACCATTATGACCACCCACGGTGTGAAAAGGCCTTGGTTGCCGAGTCCCGTCCCTTAGGTGACCGTGTTTGGGGTTGTTTGACTAGTCCATGTTTTCCCCCTTTTTTTTGTGGGTTTGAAGGGAAGGACGCTCCCCGACTCTCCCATTTCCCTACCTCCTACACATTTCCACACAATAAAATTGCAAATTGTTGAAATCATATTTCTTAGTTGCGAAGAAATGCCTTCGAGCCAAATCAAGCCAAAAGGGCAAAGAAAAGAAAAAAAAATGAAAGAAAGAAAAGATTGAAGAAAAAGAAAAGGCACAAAAAGCCAAAAGGAAAATAGAAAAGAAGAAAAAGAAACGGCATGGCAACACAAAAAGCAAATATGCAAAAGAAAGAAAATGCCAAAGAAAATCGTCTCACAAAAAGAAACCTCGCATCCCAAAAATAAGCCTTTTGCCGACTATTGCCGTGAAGAGCCTACCAAAGGACCGAGTCCCTAGGAAGGATGATAGCGGTAATGGTCGGTCTTCCCTCATTTTGCAAATATTTCCACCTTTTTACTTGGACTAGTTAGGCGGTTTCGGGCATGGGATGACCCTCTTGGCTCATGGCTAAAGGGGGCGGGTCTTCACTTACCTACAGTGTCGACTAACACCGTGGTTCATCACTTTCCATCCCGCCGATCGTCCCGTAGTACGTTCTTAGAAAGTTAGGAGGACCTTGGTAAGCTACCAACGTTCTTAGTGCTTTGTCGTCATACTATTAGGGTTTAGTTCATTTCGATTTGCGTTATTAGCTAGGGAACGTTGTCACTTGCCTTGAGTCCTTAACCGGTGATTCATTCACCGCTTTTTAGAGGGAAGCGGTATTTATTTCTCTTTGGGTGCAACTGTTTGCTTGTTTGTTTGTGTGTTTGTTGTTTTTGTGTTTTTTGTGTGTCCGGTTGCATCCACAGTTTTGTCGCAAGACCCCACTTGCCTTGCGGAGTGCACTTTTCCTCTAAGTGTACTCGCGTGAGTTGAAAGGGCATAGGGTGCGCTAATACCCGCTCGGCTAGTTTAGTAGTTAGCATGTGCTTACTCGAGGGCGAGTAAGGGTTAAGTGTGGGGGAGTGATAAGTGTAGTTTGTAGTGCCTAATTTGTTGTGTTTTGGTCCCATTTTCCTTGTGGAATCGCTCCTTGGGAGCGGTTTATGGGTTACTTATGCTTCCTTTAGTTCGTTTTAGGTTCCCGAGACCATTCATGAAAAGTTGGAGCAATTCCGACTCAATACATACACTTTTCGGAGCCAACGAAGCGAAGGAACGATCACTCGATGCCTTGGATTCGACCCCGAGACCTTGGGACCCGATCCCGAGCCTCTTAGACTCGATCCCGAGCCCCGAGAATCGGTGAGAAGCCCACGAGAACCGAGGAGGGACCAAAAAGATCATATTGGAGGCCTACAAGACCCATCTCGTCCGAAATGAGGTGCACAAAATGCGAAGGGTCTGTTTAGGGTCCGTCCCCGACGGGACCATTTCGTCCCGGACGGGACCATTTCATCCCGGACGGGACCATTTCATCCCGGACAGGATGAGGCAGCTGTAGCCCGCATTTGCTTCTTTTCTTCTCCTTTGTTCTTGTAACCCTATATATACACCCACCCCTCTTATAATATAAGCTTATGTTCTTCATTACCCACTAAACCCTAGACTACTTTAGCATAGATTAGCATAGATTAGAGTAGATTAGTCGGTAATTAGTCCTTAATCTAGTTAGCTAATCTTGTATTAAGGAATTCTTGAAGATCTCCACCACGATTGACAACCTTGGAAGATTGTTTTGGGTTTTCTCTTTTATACAAGTTTTCATTCTTGCTTTCATCTTATAATATGGTATAATCTCTTTTCCTTTCTATTAATCTTTGTTTTATCATTCAAGTTTTCATCTTTATATCTTGTTTACTGTTTTGTTCATCATCTTTGTTAGTTTTACATATGTATGCTCTTGTTCTTGTTTTGGTTTCTCTTGTTAGTGTTAGTTTTCCTTTAGATATGTTTGAGTAGATTCTTGCTAGGGTTATTAGGGTGATTGGTTGTGATTGTGGATGATTAGGGTGAGATGGGTGGTGCTAGATGTTGTTTTTGTTGTTTCCCATTAACCTTGCGCTCCACATGTTCGATGAAATGCTTGTGAGACTAGAGACGATCAATCCTTGTTTTTCTTGCATATTCTCTTGTATGTGTGTGTTTGGTTGGTTGGTTTGGTTCCCTCATTACGTAGCGAGAGCCCGGTGAGGACGACCCCTAGGCCGATTACGTAGCGAGAGCCCGATCGGCGTTACCTAGGCTACGAAAGCATGCTAGTAACCCTGTTTTTCCCCTTTTTGTCTTCTTTGCACCCATGAACCCGACCTAACCCTAGTTTCTTCTTATCATTTTATTAGCTTTCGCTAGTCATTAGATGCTTGTTTAGCCTTTTTATTTGTTGTTATAGACTATAGTTTAGTCCTTAGCCATCGCCTATATTAGCTTGTCTTGAGCCGAGTCTTTGACCGTAGCACACCTTAGTTCAACACCCCTACCCTGTGGATCAACCCGACTTGCCCTATCTACGTGTTAGGAATAGTTGGTTTTATTTGACCGGTAGGATAGACGACAAACACTACCGTCACCAAGTTATGGTTGGGCTCGAACGGTGGAAGATCAGACTGAGAGAAGGTGATGAGCGGACCTTCTTCTTTGGGCTTGCCCTTGAGATAGGGCATGATAGAGGCTACCATTTCAGTAGGGGTAACCTGTGTGTCGACCTTGATTACATCGAGAGCCTTGGTAAGTGTCTCTCGATGTGCTTGCGAGCTAACCAGAAGTTGCCATATGGTTAGATCGGCTTGAACCCTCTTCAATTGCTTGACCAGGGTTGTGTTGTTGCTTGGTTCTTCATGGTCAGCTTCCATCCTGGCAGGTTCAGTGACGGTTGCGGGAGTAGGATGCCCGGTGGTGGCGAGGTGATGGGTGGCTAAGGCTTTAGACTTAGCCTTTCTAACCTCTTCAATAGTGATGGGGACAGCTTCCCCTTTGGCTAGGTAGACATCCTCTTCATCATCGAACCATATCCCGTTAATTTGTGGGATAAAAGGGGAGAGAGGTGTGAACAATTGATTTCCTCGTCAGTGAATATAGCATGGGCACTGAACGGGTTTTCTTTATTGCTTGGCTTGTCTCCGGGCAAGGGTATTTTCCCGCTCTTGATCAAATCCTGGATCAGATGCTTCAATTTCCAGCATTTTTCAGTATCATGCCCATTACCTCGATGATATTGGCAATAGGCCTGCGCGTTGTAGCTCTTGGATCTATTCTCCACTGAAACTTCGGGAGTTGGACCTATGGGTTGGATCAGGCCCTTCGAAGATAGCCTTTGTAAAGCGTAGGTATAGGTAGTCCCTATATCCGTGAATACCCGAGTTGGAGTATTCTTTTTGGATGAGGTGTCCAGCAGATTAACCTCATCGAAGATGCTGCGGGTTGCAGCTGCAGGCGTGGGCTTGCTCACAGATGAACTGGCCCCTTGATATCCCTTGGTAGAGGCCTTAGTCAAGCTCTTTAACCTTAAATCATCCTCGATCCTTGTACCCATTTCAGTTAGAGTGGCAAAGTTAGGAATGACGGCATACCGGAGATGGACCCGGTAGGAAGGGAGGAGGTTCTTAACGAAGGCCTCCACTAGAACTTTCTCACTTGGCTTATCAACCAACTTCACACTCTCAGCCCTCCATCTTTGAAGATATTTAGTGAACCCTTCTTTGGGCTTTTGGGCCATGACTTCCAAAGTACGCATCGTAGTCTGGATCTCGGTATTGTCAGCATAATTCCGATCAAATTCAGTTGCCACATCGTCCCAAGTCTTGTATTTCTTGGAATCGAGTCTGTAGTACCAGGCTTTGGGATGTTTCTCAAGGGAGGAAGCGAACAAGTTCTTGAACATGGTAGATTTCACCCCCTTGACAGCCATGAATTCTTTAAAAGCCCGGGTGTGATGGATCGGGTCTTCAGTACCCTCAAACATCGGTATTCCCGTAAGGTTGAGGTTGGCAGGCAGCTCGTCGTTCAAAGGCGAGTAGGAGCGAGCATTTTCAGTGTGGATCGAGTTGCTTGTTGACAAGTGGACCTGCTCTTCAAGTTTGCGAACAACACTGATTAGTTCATCTATGGGCCCGGTGGGCTCAGATCCCGCATCAGGGGTCCCTTTCTCCACAACACTCAAACGGGTGGCAAGAGTCGTTTGGTCGGTCCGGATAGCCGTCAATTGGGTTTCCATCTTAACCAGCGCGACTTTCAGTTCGTCCAAGGTTTCTTGCATCTTGCGTTGATGTCTGGTTTCGGGTGGCCTGTCTGTAAGAACACCGCGTAATCAGAAGCTAGCCCAGATAAAAGTACATCCTGAGCAAAGGAAAGACGGAAAAGGAAATGACTCGGAAAAGACACCTAGACGGGTGACTTGTGAAAGGTTGGCCTCCCTTAGAATCCGGCAATGCGGGCCGGGTCTCGTTCGAAGGAAGGTCCACGTGAGACATCCCCAGACTTTGGACTCGAATGTGTAAACGGGCCCTCCTTAGTAAGAGTATGTCTTACGTAGGTGGGTCATGCCTTAGTCAAATAAGGCGGCCTGGGATAGGGAGGAAACTCGTGATGTAAGATCGACAGAGTTTCGACGCTAAAGACTTCGACCACTTATGACATGACCTGACACTGCTAAATACGGGAAGTCCTAAGAAGAGGAAGGTTTTGAAAGGGGATTTTTTTTAAAATCCGAGAGAACTCGGTGCAGGGCCCGATTTTTTCGAAAACCAGAAAGTGTATCGGGCCACAGTTTTGAAAGTTCGAAAAATATTTTCTGGTTTTGAAATGGGCAGAATACCGGCTAGAAATGGGCTACTTTGAGTAAAATCATTAGTCCTAAATTCTGTATGTTTCCCGGGTTTTGAAATTGGATATTTTAAAAAGGATGTATTTTTTGAAAAATTGACGGTTTTTGAAAACGACCTTAGAAACCAAGTAGCATGTAGTCACGCAAGCAAACAACGCCATATATGCCTTATACTAAGTCTCGGTTAGTCTATAAAGGGTCTATACCAGTGCACATAGCCTATCCTTGAATCGGGACGGACTCTCTAAGTCGAGTTGAAGTTAGAACATGCCGCGAAACCCATACGAATCGACTATGAACACCTTTGACATATCCATATTGGAGTATGGCACGGTATAGTGGGACGTCGGTCGCCAGTACCGGCCCGGGAAAAAATGGGGCTATGCATGAACCATAAAACTAAAACGCGTATTGTACTAGTCAAACGATTTCTATTCGAGTCTCACCCTGAGGATGCCGATGGTAAGTCACGCATCAGTTAATCCTCAGCGGAGTCGCTGATGCAAGGATTTGCCGTCTACCCTAACACCAATTAAACCAACTGACCTAACTAGTAGCTAGGGGCAAGTCGGGTCGGTCCACAAGAGACGGTATAGCGAGTTTAGACTAAAACTTACTTAGACTCAAGACAAGTCGCAAGGAAACAAGGAGAAGAATTGATGATGATTGATTATACTAAGGCTAGAACCAAATGAACAAGAACAACCTAAAACAATGATAATAACTAAAATTATGATAATGAAAATGGAGAAATCAATAAGAGAAAGAGTAGGGTTAAGTCGGGTTCATAGGTGTTAAAGGCTAAGAGGGAGTCGAGGGTAAAGGTTTCGCCTAGTCACTAAGGTAAGACCGCGCTCTCGCGTCAAAGACAAACCCGAAAACTCAAGTGTGAAGTTACCCAAAACAAGAGAATTCAACCACAAATTATGCATACCATGAGAAAGAAGAAACTAGCAAGAATAGCATGGCCACTACTATTCTAACAATCATTTCAACAAACACAAAGAATGCTTAACATGTGACAAGTGACAAAGTTTCAACCTTTACCACAAACAATCCCTAATTATCCATAAACAACACCTAATCCCCCTATTAACCCCACAATGAGTCTACTCACACATGACAAAGATGAGACTAATATTCACTAAGAAAACTCACAAAATAACTAACATGTTCATAATGTAGGATTGCTAAGCTAAGGTAGTGTGCCTCTCTCTAGGGTCTTCTATCTCCCTTAAAAAGATTACAAGAGGGGTATATATAGTGTTCCACAAGTGAGATAAGTGAAAGAAGGGAGCGGACTAGGAGCTGGGTCTTTCCCGACCGGGAAGGAATGGTCCCGATCGGGAAGAAACGATGGTCCCGACCGGGATGACACGATCCCGATTGGGACGGCTTCACAGAAGTGGGCTGTTTTGCTCCATCCTTTTCGACCGGGAAGGCCTCATCCCGTCCGGGAATCTTCCTCTTTCCCGACCGGGAAGGTATGATCCCGATCGGGATGACTAGTCAGAAGGCCGACTATTCTTGCCTTCCATCCCTGTCGGGATGGACATTGTCCCGCCTGGGATGGGTCCTGTTTTGCTCTTCCTTGGCTTCTTATCGATGCTCGGTGCTCGGGATATCATTAAGTGGGCCCTAGGGGACTCGGGATCGAGTCTAAGCCACCGAGTCATCGCCGCTTCTCTTCTTTGGCTCCATATGCATCGGAAATGAGTCGGAATTGTTCCGTTTCTTCAAGATAGGCCCTAGGAACCTAAAACAAGCTAGAAGAAGCGTAAGTAGCCTCGAAAACCGCTCCAAAGAGCGATTCCATAAGAGAAACCGGGACTAAACAAAAGAAATAATCAATACAAAACACACTTATTAGGATTTATGGTGATTTGGGGTTTGGTTGAATATGGGGCTTTGGGTTTGGAGAGAGGTTGAAGATGAAGTTGAGTAGTAGGTAGGTGGGTAAGGGTTGGGTTGGGGTTTGGGAGTTATGAGGAGGGTGGGTTGGGGCGGGTCGGGCTTCGGGAAAAAACTGGACTTGGCTAACCTCGTCCCAACCGGGACGCTTCGATCCCGTCCGGGTTGACTCCTCCATCTCGAACGGGATGATCTCGTCCCGTCCGGGATGAGCTCACAGAAGACATGCTAAATTGCCACTTCGTCCCGACCGGGAAGCTTCGATCCCGTCCGGGTTGCCTCCTCCATCCCGAACGGGATGATCTCGTCCCGTCCGGGATGAGCTCACAGAAGACATGGTAAACTACCACTTCGTCGCGACCGGGACGCTTCAATCCCGTCCGGGTTGCCTCCTCCATCCCGAACGGGATGATCTCGTCCCGTCCGGGATGAGCCAAAAACATGACCTTAGAACTTTCCTTCATAAATAACCCCTCGGGATCCGGAATCCCGCTCTCAAAAGCTTATTCTCAGCTCAAAAACGGCTACTTAGCTCCCGTCTTCCAATAAAAATCCCACCGAGCCGGAACTTGTAGGAGAAATAGGAAACCAAGCTAGAAATACTTGATGCTAATCATAGGAGATAAATGTAGGGCTTCTCTTAACTTGCAAATAATCACCTAAGTAACAAAGCTTCACCAAAGCCCCAAAAATCAGTAAAAAGATCGCTCCAATGATCGCTTCAAGTAATCGCCTCCGAAAACTCAACGTACTAACTCAATAATCATTAATCACCCTACACAACTCCGGAAACTCATTAAAACCCCTCCCTCACATCGCTCACAATAAAAAATCCAACGATAATAGTAGCACACACAAAACCTAGAGAATCAAGAAATACAAAATAAGTCACAAAAATTAAAAAAAGAAAGGAAAGGATATTTACAACATGACGGTTCTTTAGTAACACCGTCAAACCGAGCTTGTTTGGTAGGTTATGAGGGGATGGGTTGGAGGTAAAGAACCTCCACCGGCCCCATGGTTGTACTCTCATTGTAAAGCTTGATTCTTTGACCATTTACCCAGAATAATTCACCCTTTTCATTGCTTAACTCGAAGTCTCCATACCGACCGACTTCCGTGATAGTGAATGGTCCGGACCAACGTGAACGGAGATTTCTGGGAAATAGCTTAAGCCTTGAGTTGAATAATAGCACCTTGTCACCCACTTGAAACGACCTCTTGTTTATCCTCTTGTCTTGCCATAATTTAGTGCGTTCCTTGTAGATCCGCGCACTTTCATAGGCGTGTAGTCGGAATTCTTCTAATTCATGCACTTGATGCAATCGCTTCTCGCCGACTAAAGTAGGATCGAGGTTGAGTTCTTTTATGGCCCAAAAAGCATTGAACTCCATTTCGACTGGAAGGTGGCACGCTTTCCCGTAGACAAGCCTATATGGCGATGTGCCATTAGGTGTCTTGAATGCCGTTCGGTATGCCCATAGCGTGTCGTCGAGCTTCATGCTCCTATCCTTCCGGTTTCTTGTGACAACTTTCTCGAGGATAACTTTGATTTCCCGATTTGAGATTTCTACTTGGCCACTTGTTTGAGGATGATAGGTCAATCCGGTTCTATGATGTACGCAGTATTTCAACAAGAGAGCATCAAGGTGTTTTTTGTGAAAGTGGGTTCCTCCATCGCTTATAAGGGCACGAGGAACTCCGAACCGTGGAAATATCACCCTCTTTAGGAGATTCATTACGACTCTAGCATCATTCGTGGGCGCGGCAACGCCTTCCACCCACTTCGACACGTAGTCAACGGCTACTAGAATGTAGCGATTCCCTTTTGACGATGGAAACGGGCTTTGATAATTTATGCCCCACACATCAAATATTTCAAGCTCTAATATCCCCCTTTGTGGCATCTTGTGTCTCCATGATATGTTTCCGGTTCATTGGCACGCATCACACCGGGAAACAAATTCCCTTGCATCTTGAAACATCGTAGGCCAATAGAACCCGGATTGTAGGATTTTTGCGACTGTTTTGGAAGCACCGTGATGTCCTCCATATGGGGATGAGTGGCAAGCGTACAATATATCCCTTTGTTCTTAATGAGGAACACACTTACGATATAGCCCATCGGCAGATGCTTTGAACAATTGCGGGTCGTCCCAAAAGTATTGCTTGACCTCATAGAAGAACCTCTTCTTTTGTTGGTAACTCAAGTCCGGGGGGAGAACACCTCCTACAATATAGTTTGCATAATCGGCGTACCAAGGAGGTTGATCCGACGACGTGGTGCAAACAAACATGATAGCATCATCCAGAAACGAGTCATCAATACGAATTTGCTCAAGGTCTTCAATTCGAAGTCGGGATAGATGATCCGCCACCACATTTTCAGCCCCTTTCTTGTCACGAATCTCAAGGTCGAACTCTTGGAGAAGAAGAATCCAACGAAGTAATCGCGACTTTGAATCTTTCTTGGCTAATAAATAATTCAATGCGGAGTGGTCGGTGAAGACAATCACCGTAGAGCCAAGAAGATAGGACCTAAATTTGGTGAGAGCATAGACGATGGCTAATAGCTCCTTCTCGGTTGTAGCATACCGAGCTTCGGTGTTGTCGAGAGTCTTGATAGCATAGTAAATGGAATGTAAGGCTCTTCCTTCTCTTTGGCCTAGTACGGCTCCTACCACACAGTCACTTGCATCACACATCACCTTGAATGGTTTGGACCAATCCGGCGATCTAATGATAGGAGCGGTGATCAAAGCATCTTTTAACCTAGCAAAAGCCTCATTACAAGCATTAGTCCACACAAATGGGGCATCCTTTAAGAGGAGTTCGGTCAGAGGCTTGGCCAATTTTGAAAAGTCTTTGATAAAACGGCGGTAAAAACCCCGTGGCCCAAGAAACTCCGAACTCCCTTGACATTCCTAGGCGGGGGCAAATGCTCAATGACTTGAACCTTTGCCCCGTCTACTTGGATACCCCCATCTTTAATCATGTGTCCTAGCACAATGCCTTCATTTACCATGAAATGGCATTTCTCCCAATTCAACACCAAGTTCACTTCCTCACATTTCGCCAGCACTTTAGACAAATTCACCAAACATGACTCAAAAGTTTTACCATAAACACTAAAATCGTCTATGAAGACCTCAACAATAGACTCTATATAGTCCGAAAAAAGGCCCATCATACACCTTTGGAAGGTGGCCGGGGCATTGCACAACCCAAATGGCATGCGCCTATATGCAAAGGTTCCATAAGGACAAGTGAATGTGGTCTTGGGTTGGTCATCCGGGTGAATCGGGATTTGAAAAAATCCCGAAAACCCATCAAGAAAGCAAAAGTGAGTGTGGGAAGCCAACCTTTCCAACATTTGGTCAATAAATGGGATGGGGAAGTGATCTTTCTTTGTGGCATTATTGAGTTTTCTATAGTCAATGCACATTCTATGACCGGTGACACACCTAGTGGGCACTAGTTCATCTTTTTCGTTCTTTATGACCGCGATTCCACCCTTCTTGGGAACCACTTGTATAGGACTCACCCAATTAGAACTCGAGATGGGATATATAATCCCGGCATCAAGAAGTTTCATGATTTTCTTCTTTACGACCTCTTGCATGTTAGGATTAAGCCTTCTTTATCCTTGGACACTATGCTTAAAATCGTCTTCTAAGTGTATCCTATGCATGCAAAAATCGGGACTGATCCCTTGTATGTCATCAAGACTATAACCAATGGTGCTCTTGTATTTCCGCAAAACCTCAAGCAAAGCATCCAATTGGCTAGACTCAAGCTTAGAGCTAACTATGACCGGACAAGACTTCTTATCATCAAGATAGGCATAACACAAATTAGGGGGAAGGGGTTTAAGATCAAGAGATTGTACCTCAACCGAGTAGACTCCACTAAGTGTAGGTTGATCTTTGACCCACTTCTTAGAAACGACTTCCTCCCCATCTAGAGCTTCTTTAAGTACACCCAAGTCTTCGTCGCATAGTCCATCTTTAGCTTTATCAAACTTCATAGTTAGGAGAGCTTCAAGGGGATCTTTCACAAAGAATGTCTCGGTAGCATCTTCAACAACCTCATCAAGTATGTCGATTGCACAACAAGAGTCGTTGATATTCAGAGTCTTCATTGTACTATGTAGATCAAAAGACAGTTTTTCATCTCCGATTTCCATGGTTAACTTCCCATACTTCACATCTATTAGAGCACCCGCCGTATAGAGAAACGGACGTCCAAGGATGATTGGAATATTGGCATCCTCGGCCATATCTAGCTCTACGAAGTCAACCGAAATAAAGAACTTGCCTATGCGTACCGGAACATCCTCTAATATGCCTAGGGGGTGCTTGATCGATCGATCTGCCATGAGAGTAATGAAGGTGCATTTAAGCTCATTCATGCCTACCTTCTCACATATAGAGTAAGGTATACCGCTCACACTCGCTCCCAAGTCACATAGAGCTCTCTCAATGTGCAAGTTCCTAATCTTACATGGAATGGAGAAACTCCCCGGATCCTTAAGCTTAGGTGGGGATGGTTGTAGGTACATCGCATTACACCCCCTCATAAAAGCAATAGTCTCGGGTCCTTCCAATGACCTCTTCCTAGATAATATCTCCTTCATAAATCGTGCATAAGTGGGCACTTGAGTAATTAATTCGGTGAAGGGGATAGTTACCTCTAAATTTTTCAGGAGCTCGAGGAATTTTTCGAATTGTTTGTCCGCCTTGGACTTGGCTTGCCTTGAGGGAAAGGGTAGATTACCCTTAGTAGTATCCCTCACTTCCTTTGACTTCACAACGTCACCTTGAGCCTCCTTGGACTTAGAAGAAGTTCCCTTAGATTTGGTTTTGTCATATGGAAAGAAAGTAGACGAGGTTCTTTGCGAAGAAAGAACATTACCACCCTCGTCAATGTCTTCAACAATCACTTCTTCCCCTAATTCGGGACTAGAGACTTCTTCATGTATAGGTTCCTCAGTATGACTTCCTAGTTCTTCTTGGTCATTGATTTGACTCTCCACGTCTTCCGTAGCTTCTTGTTCGTTGGGAAGCGAAGGCGAGTCATAAGATGTACCGCTTCTCAAAGTGATAGCGCTCACATTTTCAAACTTCGATGATACGCCTTGAGGGGGTAGTTGACCCTTTTGCCTAGATGAGCTACCCGAGGCAACTTGAGCAAGTTGAGTTTCAAGCATTTTTACATGTGTATCCCTTTCTTTGTTGTCCTTTTGGATTTGATTATAGAACTCTTGTTGGCTTCGTTGCATGTCCATTTGGTTCCTTTGCATGTCCAACATCGTCTTTTGCATGTCAAAATCCGGTGTTGGAGCTTGTTGAGTGTGTGGAACATTCGTGAGGGTTAAAGGGAAACCGTAATCATAAGTAGGAGATTTACTCCTAGGCTCGGTATCTTGATGTTGGTTTTGGAAATTCCATTGTGTTTGGAAGTTACCTTGGTTTTGACCTTGGAAATTACCTTAGTTTTGGCCTTGGAAATTACCTTGGTTTTGGCCTTGGAAATTACCTTGGTTTTGGCCTTGGAAATTGCTTTGAAAGCCTTGAGAGTTAGGATTTCCTTGGAAACCACCATGTTGAGCTTGGTTATTGAAGTTACCTTGATTGTTGAACCCTTGTTGATTGTGATAGGCACCTTGGTTTTGATAGAGATTTTGTTGTTGAAAGTTGTTGAAAGGCCTTGGGTTGCCTTGGGAACCTTGGTTACCTTGGTTACCCCTAAAGGGAGGGGCAACATATGCTTGTCGGCCTTGTTGTTGGCCTTGTTGTTGACCTTGTTGAGCACCTTGAAAGACTTGAGGATTTTGGATGTTTTGGGTCTTGTATGATAGAAAAGGGTGCTTATGAGTGTTGGCATTGTAGTAGTTTGAGAATGGAGTGCCTTGCTTATATGCTTGGAAAGCATTCACTTGTTCCACATTGCTTAAGCATTCATAGGACTCATGCCCAAAAATTCCACAATTGTCACACATGCCATGATTGGAAGGATTAAATGTAGATTCCATAGCATTAACTTGGTGCGGAGGTGATTGAGTGGAAGAACTAGTTCCTTGAGATTGATTAACATGTCCTTGAAGCTTTTTATCGATAGCATCCATATGAGTCTTCAATTGTGCACCCAAATCGGCACTTAGTTGTGTAATAGCATCAATATCATGCCTCCCCCCTCGATTTGCCTTCCTAGGCCTAGAATATTGGGAATTATGGACCGCCATTTCCTCAATTCTTGCCCATGTTTGATCGTCTTCAACTTTGGTGAAACGTCCATTCGAGCCCATATTGAGTATGGCTCTTGAATCCTTGTATAAGCCATTCCAAAATTGTTGGACCAAGAACCATTGTGAAAGCCCATGATGGGGGCACGATCAAACCAATGCCTTGAAACGCTCCCATGCTTCATAAAGGCTCTCTTCATCCCGTTGTTGGAAACCGGTGATGGAAGCTCTTAATAGATTGGTCTTCTCCGGGGGGTAAAATTTTTGGTAGAAAGCTAAGGCTAGCTTCTTCCATGTGTCAATCCCTAGAGCCGCCTTGTTGAGACCCTTAAGCCATTGTTTAGCCTTACCGATTAAAGAGAAAGGGAAGAGGACCCATCGAATTTGATCTTGGGTTATTCCCGTTTGAGAGATGGCATCACAATAGTCGGAAAAGGTTTCCATGTGTTGATGTGGATCCTCGGTGGGTAACCCACTAAATTGACTCCGCTCAACCAATTGGATAAATTGAGTCTTTGCCACAAAATTTCCGGCGTAAGCGGCCGGTAGAGCGGTAGGACCAGGCAAAAAATCCTCGGTGAACGTCGAATGTGAAGAAAACTTAGGCATGATGTGATGGATTGGTGATGATGGTGTAGAACTTGATGGAGATGTTGAAGGAGAAGTAGTAGAAGATGTAGGAGGTGATTGGAACAAAGTGCCGAAAGGGTTCGAGAAGTCCCCTTCGGTGTTGTCTTCCGGTGGCTCGTTCAAGTCAAATCCTAAGCCTTGTTCCAAAATGTTGTTGCTCGGACCCGGTTGGGAATTTCTTACTCTAGCAATTGTCCTTTGCCGAAAGGCTCGCAAGAGTCTCTCCGGATCTGAATTAAAGAGCAAGGAGTCGTTCCCTCTTCTAGGCATAAACTACACACTCGGTACAAACGTTAGAACACCTAGTGCTTTGAGGGCACTAGGTAGAGACAAAAACAAACCACAACAAAAGACAAGGAGAGAAAAACACACAAACGGCAACTAAGTCTCGAAAACAAGTAAACAAAGTCTAAACTAGCACCGTCCCCGGCAACGACGCCAAATTGATGCGAGGATTTGCCGTCTACCCTAACACCAATTAAACCAACTGACCTAACTAGTAGCTAGGGGCAAGTCGAGTCGGTCCACAAGAGACGGTATAGCGAGTTTAGACTAAAACTTACTTAGACTCAAGACAAGTCGCAAGGAAACAAGGAGAAGAATTGATGATGATTGATTATACTAAGGCTAGTACCAAATGAACAAGAACAACCTAAAACAATCATAATAACTAAAATTATGATAAGGAAAATGGAGAAATCAATAAGAGAAAGAGTATGGTTAAGTCGGGTTCATAGGTGTTAAAGGCTAAGAGGGAGTCGAGGGTAAAGGTTTCACCTAGTCACTAAGGTAAGACCGCGCTCTCGCGTCAAAGACAAACCCGAAAACTCAAGTGTGAAGTTACCCAAAACAAGAGAATTCAACCACAAATTATGCATACCATGAGAAAGAAGAAACTAGCAAGAAATAGCATGGCCACTACTATTATAACAATCATTTCAACAAACAC
Source organism: Agrostemma githago (assembly GCA_958450325.1). Classification (NCBI taxonomy): domain Eukaryota; kingdom Viridiplantae; phylum Streptophyta; class Magnoliopsida; order Caryophyllales; family Caryophyllaceae; genus Agrostemma; species Agrostemma githago. Next base: position 57,560,882 of record OY288242.1, read on the forward strand.
AAAGCATGCTTAACATGTGACAAGTGACAAAGTTTCAACCTTTACCACAAACAATCCCTAATTATCCATAAACAACACCTAATCCCCCTATTAACCCCACAATGAGTCTACTCACACATGACTAAGATGAGACAAATATTCACTAAGAAAACTAACATAATAACCAACATGTTCATAATGTAAGATTGATAAGGAGAAAACAATAATCTAAGAACAAAGATTGAAACTTTAAATGAAAAATAAGGATTTAAAAGAGAATAGATTAAAGAAATTATACCAACACAATTATGGAATGAAAAAAATCTAAACTTGCATAAATGATAACCCAGGAACATCCACCAATGTGTCAAAGTGATGAATTCTCCAAGAGTTTGCCAAATTACACAAGTAGACTAGAATTAAACTAAAATTAAGGGAGGATTAAGGAGAAATTAAGGTAAGCTAAGCTAAGGTAGTGTGCCTCTCTCTAGGGTCTTCTATCTCCCTTAAAAAGATTACAAGAGGGGTATATATAGTGTTCCACAAGTGAGAGAAGTGAGAGAAGTGAAAGAAGGGAGCGGACTAGGAGCTGGGTCTTTCCCGACCGGGAAGGAATGGTCCCGATCGGGAAGAAACGATGGACCCGACCGGGATGACATGATCCCGATCGGGACGGCTTCACAGAAGTGGGATGTTTTGCTCCATCCTTCCCGACCGGGAAGGCCTCGTCCCATCCGGGAATCTTCCTCTTTCCCGATCGAGAAGGTATGATCCCGATCGGGATGACTAGTCAGAAGGCCGACTATTCTTGCCTTCCATCCCGGTCGGGATGGACATGGTCCCGCCTGGGATGGGTCCTGTTTTGCTCTTCCTTGGCTTCTTATCGATGCTCGGTGCTCGGGATATCATTAAGTGGGCCCTAGGGGACTCGGGATCGAGTCTAAGCCACCGAGTCACCACCGCTTCTCTTCTTTAGCTCCATATGCATCGGAAATGAGTCGGAATCGTTCCGTTTCTTCAAGATAGGCCCTAGGAACCTAAAACAAGCTAGAAGAAGCGTAAGTAGCCTCAAAAACCGCTCCAAAGAGCGATTTCATAAGAGAAACCGGGACTAAACACAAGAAATAATCAATACAAAACACACTTATCAGTCTCCAAATCGTGGACATGACATAGGTCCACCCCGATGCGGCCACGTGCGGGTTTGGTGAGGCGAATGAATCTCCATATGAGATGGGTCGAATTGAAATTTAAATCGAAGTGGAATTGCCACCGAGCTTTGTGGGAGTTCGGGCCCATTCGAACCCACTCTATATCTTAGTGGGCCATGCACAAAGTATGGCCCATTCGAATGTCAGAGTTTATTGGGCTCGTCCCTTTGCATTTGATACCGATACCGACATTATCGGATACCGTGTATTGAATGACTCTCATGCGCCAACGGTTTCGGGCTTCCGGAAACCGAGGTTCTGAGTAAGGGGTGAGGGTACGTGTTAGGAAGTTCACAAAGAACACTCAACCCCGCCCGCACATTAACGACCTCTACTAAGATACCGTTTGATTTTGAAATACGCGCATTAGTAGAACGATGGAATGATATGCAAACATTGTTTTGCCTAAATATGCGAGAACTTGAATGGGTTGCTAGTCGATTAATGCATCTAAATTTATTGTCAAAGTTGTATTTAACATGCGGGTTCATTTTAGTATAATAAAATAAACGACAGAAATAAGAAGCCAAAAATAGAAACAAACGTGTTAGTAACGATGATAACGATAATAACAGTTTATAACTAATATAGAATGACATAAATGATACGATGCAAGGTTTTGGAAAGTGGTTTTACACGTGATTGACTTGACACGTGTTGACCGAAGTCATGAAAATATTTTATAAGGCTCGGAATGTGTTTAGGGCTTCACGTTTTGACGTGATGAGAGGGCACTCGATCGAGTCATTGAAGGACTCGACCGAGTGTGCCTCGGAAAAGGGGTCTGCCCAAGATTTGAGGCATTACTCGATCGATTCATGAAGAGACTCGACCGAGTAGATCGCCACTCGATCGAGTCACTGCGGGACTCGACCGAGTGGTCCTCGAAAAAACCATTCTGCCTCGGTTTTGGGATGTCACTCGATCGAGTGGCTTGTGGTACTCGGTCGAGTGACCCCTGTACGAACTAGGGTTCACTTCGCAATTTATTGTCGATTTCGAAATTGCTTTTTGATTTTGAAAATTCGATGATTTCAATGAATCGGACAAAAATATTGTGTGATTTATGCTCGATTCGGACTTTGATACTCGTCGTACCCGATTTTCGATTATTGAATCGATATCGAATATTTAGAGCAAAATCTAGAAAATGTGTTTATAAGTCGTTTAAATTAAACTAAAACGATATGGATTATCTTCGCGTTTATAGTGTCGTAATTAATTCTTGTCGAATTAGATGACAACTATTTTAGCATCAACGAAAATCGTATTAGTTGAATTAATTGATTAAATCGTTTAGATTCGACATCCAACTATCGAGTTGGTATCGAATCTAATAAATCGACACTTTATACTTGCTTGAATTAAAAAAACTTGACTTGATTCCCTCCGCATCCCGACATCGCGATAAATCCTTACGGATTGTGTGATGTCGGATCCGCATCAACAGGTTTCGACCTTAGAAAAAAGTTTAATTCAAAAAATGATTTTAAAATTGATGAATACGCGATGAATGATGATTATGATGATAATGACGCGACAAGGATGAAAAAAAGACTATTTTTGTTGATGTTAACTCGCTTCAACAATCAAGCGTTCGGGGTGTCGGGATAAGCGACCGGCAACATCGGGTGAAGCACCCTTTTATATTCGGATTTTCTTATCCCGTCATCACTCCCGCTCGACACGAATTAGCGAGTATTTTAATGATTTTATACTATTAATATTATCGATATTAGAGATGCGACGATAGAATAACCAAAAACAAAAAACGACGACAACGGACCAAAAGGACGACGCGAGAAGAAGGGAGGAAGAGAAAGAAGAAATCGGGATTGTACACCCTCAACCTACATGTTTCAGGTCTCGGATGGAACTCGTTAGTTGTGGCTTTATCACAGGAGTATCGAGGTTTATGAAAGTTGAGTTATGGTGGTTTAGGGTTTTGCTAGGGTTAGGATGTTTTAGGATTGATTAGGGTTGATTAGGGTTGTTTAGGGTTGTAAAAAGATGTGTGAAATTGCATGCAAGGGGGTGTATATAAGGGCATTGGCTACCCCCTTCATCTAGGGTTACTCGACCGAGTACCCTGCTGACTCGGTCGAGTGGCCCAAACAACCGCAGTCCGATATCCGAGCTAGAAACTAATGGTTTCGAGCCCATATCCGAGCGCGTAGAAACACGTTTGCGTCCGATCATCATCGGGTTTTTTTTGGGAACCGCTATAGACACCTAGCAGCCAAGTGTGGGTGTCTACAGTAGGATGTCTCGGATATGGTGGGACAGTTGGAGACTCGGGTGACCGAGCTCGAGGCGAGAGAGGTTGAGGGACAACGGATCCTGCAATCTCGGGCTAACGAGATAGCCTTCCTAAAGGAGCAGCTGGCTCGGTCTCGGGGTGAGGCCTCCGTACAGGGTGAGGCTAGGCATCGGCTTGAGAGGGAGACTGAGGCTGAGGCTGAAGCTACGGGTGCTACTGAGGAAGTTGGTGGAATCCTCGAGACATCTACCGTAGACATGCTATCGGGAATGGATGGTAATGAATCTCCTCTCATAGACTTAGAGGATCTAGGTTTGGATGACCAGCTTTGTGGGATTGTGATTGCCGTCGGCGCGGCTTCTGGGGGTCCTTCCTAGCCTCGATTTGTATAAGGATTTGTATATTTTGTATATTTTTTTTAGATTCTTAGTATTTGAATTTGTCGGATTAGTCTTGTGTTTTCGTTTGGCGAATTGTTTACCAAGATTAACAAGTAATCACTTTTGCTTTCATTTGCTTTGCGTTTTAATCTAGTTTAGGGTCCGTTGGCGTTGCACAGAAGTATGAAAACAGTTCCTTTTGGATGTTTTGAAATGCGTCAATTTCAGCCGGGAATCGGATCGGATATTATGGTGATTAAAATGTTTTGACTCGAGATGGACGAGATGTAAAATGATAACGTAAAACATTAACGTGTTTTTACCGCGTATATTAGGGAGATGAGTTTTAGTACGAAATCGGAATTTAAAATCCGAGCAACTTTTGAAAAAAAAGTTAGGCCACTTTTTACATACACATATTATTGCCTTGTTAGGCTACAGACGCGACTCGGCGATGATTGCCAATAGGCTACAACACGCCTAGGTGGGGTAGCTTGGTGGAGGATTGGGTTTCATGTCCCGGCTCCTGGTGAAAGGAGCAGAAGGCTTTAGGATTCCATGATTTGCTTCTTTGTCCTAGAGGGATTTCGGGTAAAGGTTCTAGAGGGGACAGTAAACCGGATACCGAGGTGCCTGTGATCAACTAGCTCAAAACTAGTAGCGAAGCTCTGCCGGATTAGCCGCAGAACTAGTCCTTAGCAACGAAGCTCTGCCGGAGTAGCCGCAGGAAGGGTAAACGGTAACGGAGCTCTACCGGAGTCACTAGTCAAGCTAGGAGGATCCGCCTGTTGAAACCGAGTCGTCACTAGGTTGTCATCTAAACAAAAACTTTCCATATTTGCACTTCTTTAATTATGCACTACGATAACACTAGATGTGGACACTAGGTCCACGAGCATCTCCTAAAACACGTAACGTCCCAACTTCAACCGCAAATACTAAAACACACTAAATAGACCCGAGTAATTTCGAGATCCGTTCTCAAACTATCTATGCATCGTGTCCCGTTTAGTGTATACTCCGAGGGTGCAACTCCTCATTATGTGATTTACTTACATTCGCATTTACGGTTTTTCGTATGATTTATTGCTTTTATGACCTTATAATCGCATGCTAAATCACCTAACACGGAATTCAAAACGTAAACAAGCTAAAACTGAACAAAGCGGTGGTCGGGTTCCGTATTAGTCCAGGTGCTCACCTTATTAGGTTCGACGCATCTCTATTAATACCGAATCGACGCATCATTAAGCAGAATACCAGGTAAGGTATACCACAAGAACGACTAATATCTGTATTATCGCGTTAAAACTGATTTGCTAATACGTATAATACTAGTACTCTCCACTCTCCTACGTGCATCTTTTCATGGCCTGCTTGTCATGTGAAATCGCATGCAAAGAATTTAAACTCAACTACTTTGACGACAAAACTTACTTGTCCTCAAAACAACCGACGTAGCAAAAGGCATAGGGTTAAAACAACATATGTTACAGTATTTCTGCCACAACAAAAAAACTAGGATATCAGCCCACCGATTGTTTAGTAGAGGCCGCTATAGTGCGGGCGGGATTGGGTGTTGACATCTATCAGATGTTGGCTTCCCAATACGTACCCTCACCCGTTACTTAGAATCGACGGTTTCTGGATGTCCGAAACCATTGGCAATGGGAGTCATTCCTGGCGTGGAGTGCTTAAGGGTACAAGTCTTTATCTTTAGGTCCCGTGCCACTCAACTTTGAGCCGGCAAGGGATCAAAGTTGACTTGAACGGTTTCCGAGTCCCCATAATTGACTCGGTGGCGACTCCACAAATCGGCAACAACTTCAGTTCACTAAAAGGTCGCCTTACCAAACAAATCGGCCTTTCAACATTTACAACCACGACTCGATCGATTCCCAAACGGAAACACGGGTGCCCCACCTGATAAGTGTAGTTTGTAGTGCCCATTTTGTTGTGTTTAGTCCCGGTTTTTTCTTCTGAAATCGCTCTTTGGAGCGGTTTCTGAGCTACTTATGCTTCTTCTAGTTCGTTTTGGTTCCCAAGACCATTCATGGAGAAGTGGAACGATTCCGACTCGTTTCCGGCACTTTTGGAACCAACGAAGAGAAGCAACGATCACCCGGTGGCTTAGACTCGATCCCGAGACCTTGGGACCCATTCCCGAGCCCCTTAGACTCGATCCCGAGCCCCGATATTCGATGAGAAGCCCATGAGAAGCAAAGAGGGACCTTAGAGCTCCTATAGGAGGCCTACAAAGCCTTCCCGACCGAGATCAAGTGCCTTCCCGGTCGGGAAGGAGTGCACAAAAGAGACAGCTCCTGTTTTGGGCCGTCCCGGCCGAGAAGGACTTCGTCCCAGTTGGGACCACCACCTTCCCGGCCGGGATGGGAGAGCTGCAGCCCGCTTTTGCTTCCTTTCTTCTCCTTTCCTCTTGTAACCCTATATATACCCCCCTCTTGTAATCTTAGCTTAGGTTCTTCATTACCCACTAAACCGTAGACTACTTTAACTTAGATTAGCTTAGATTAGTATAGATTAGTCCTTAGTTAATCCTTAATCCTAGTTTAATCCTTGTATTAATTGAACTCTTGAAGATCTCTACCAAGATTGACAACCTTGGTTGATGTATTTGGGTTTTCTCTTTTATGCAAGTTTTCCTTCTTCCATTCACCTTCTAGTATGGTATAATCTCTCTTTTCCCTTCTCTTAATCTTGTTTATTCATTCAAGTTTTAATCTTTGTTCATTGTATTGTTCATTGTTCATAGTTTTCACTAGTTTCATTATGTATGTTTTGTTGTTTGTGTTGATTTCTCTTGTTTATGTTAATGTTTGTTTAGATATGTGTGAGTAGACTTTTTGTGGGGTTAGTAGGGTGATTAAGTGTTTATTATGGATGATTAGGGTTTGATTGAGGGTAAAGGTTGATCCTTTTGTTACTAGTCACATGTTGAGCACTCCATGTGTTTGTTGAATTGCGTGTTTGAGTAGAATTGGCCATTCCTCTCATGCTAGTCTTCTTCTTCTCATTTTGTGGTCGACTTGTTATTGAATTCTTGTGTTTTCGGGTTTAGTCTTCGACACGAGAGTGCGGACTTTGGTTTTGACGCGAGAGCGTGGACCGACCTTGCATTAGCATTCGGGTTTTGTCTTTGACACGAGAGTGCGGACATAGGCCTTGACGCGAGAGCGCGGACCATCCTTAGTAACTAGGTGAACCTTGCACCATCGATCTCCCAACCATCCTACTACACTTATGAACCCGACCTAACCCTATTCTTTCCTTATTCTTTGTCCTTAGCTTAGTCCTAGTCTTAGTTTACCCCCCTTCCTATCGTCCTAGATTAGCTTAGTCCCGAGACCTAGTCTTGTATTTGGAGTAGACCTTAGCCTAGACGCCTCATACCGTCCCCGTGGATTCGACCCGACTTGCCCTATCTACGTGTTAGAAATAGTTGGTTTTTTGTTGATCGGTGGGGATCCATGACAAATCCCTCCCATCAATTTGGCGCCGTTGCCGGGGACGGTGCTAGTTTAGACTTTATTTTCCTATTTACTTGATTTTGTCTTCGTTTTTGTAGTTTTTTTTGTTTTCTTTTGCTTCTTGTGTGTGTGAAGTTTATTTCTTTCTTGTCTAGTGCCCAAAAAGTACTAGACTTCTCACGTTTGCTCCTAGTCTACAGTTTGGGCCTAGAGGTGGTGACCATCTTCTTCTTTAGAACTTAGAGCCGCTTTAACGGACGGTTGCTAGATTGAGAGGTCCTCAACCGGGTACGAGCCACGATTTTCGAGTATATCATGAGGTTTGATCTAAACTCCCCACCCGTAGAAGCCGCAACAAGCTACTCCTCTTCCTCCATGAATCGAGACTATGCCGTGATGTCTCCAAGCTACCACCAAGCTTCATTGGGTAATCAAGAAACCCGTGGGTATGAGCTTCAAGGATATAGAAGCCAATTTCCCCAAAACCCACCATATCACCAATCACCTCAACCTCACTACCCACAATATGATGCCCCTCCACTTGGGCATCATCAAGGTTTACAAGTAGCACTCCAAAACCCCAATGACCACCAAATGCCCAACTTGGAGCTATATCAATCATTTCTTCAATTTCAAAGGAGCCAACAAGAAATGGCCATTCAAATGCAGGAATTCTTGGCCCAATATCGAAGGGAAGCCAAGGCGATGGATGCTCGATTAAATGCGTTATCGGTTAAAACCGTAATGTTTTTATCCCGAACATCGCATGCAACTCGATGAAGGGTGCTCACTTGAGCAAAGGGAGCAACCTAATCACGAAGCCGCCGATGAAGGTCCTTTTGGTAGCGAAATTTCCTTTGAAGAACCTCAATCGTCTACCCTAGAAGAGACGAAAGAGGAGATATGTTGGGTTCATAACCCTCTAATTAGACTTCTCTAATTAGTTACTAAATTACTTGTTAATTTAGTATATGAAGATCTAGTTACATGCATGACATAAAATGACAAAAACTAGATACAAGAAGAGATTTCCTTACATAAACAAAGAGGAAATAATGGGCACAATAAGAAAACTCCTTTTCTTATTGTTCTTGAGCTTATATTAGTATGGATGATCCTCCAAAATCTTGAATCTCCAAGGTAGAAGATCTCCTTCTAGTTGCACCAAGATTCAACCCAAATAATCACTATTATTATTAACTAGATAATAGTAGTGATGAACCTACACTAATATTATGAATATTACTACTTTAGTAATAAAGATGAATATTAGTATGAGAGTGTTTTGGAGAAGAGGTAAAGCAAAAACTAATGAATGAATGGAGTTGAAAAGAGAACAAAATGTTCCCTTATATCAACCCCAAAAAAACCGGCCACCCTTATATTAGGGAAGACCAATTGCATTATTTTATTTCCATGCTTAAGGTCTAGGGTGTAGTGTAATAATTACTATTATTCATGCATGCACATAAATAAGAACAACCATTATTGCCCTTATTTTTACTAGTGTGCCATATACATGTACATAAAATGGGTCCATTTTATTCTTGTCATTTGTCATACAAATGCTTATGTGTGACATGATCAATTTTCTCATATAATTGATCACATCAAATAAATAATATACTCTTAACTCTTTAAGTAGTACATTACTATTATATCTATATATAATAGGTCCCATAATAATAATTACTTAGCTAAATTTACAACTTCTTGTAAATATTAATGACTAATTATCACTACCCATAAAAGCATACAAAACCTCAACTAATTTAGTAATTAACGTTTAAATACTAAATTAGGTCTTATTTAATCGTATTAATAAGACGTGAAATTTATTCAGTCAATTATCGTATAATAGACTAATAAACTTAATCTGACTGAGTTCTAAACTCTATCTCCAATAAATAACTCTCATTACAAAGCATATATCAAATATATACGCAAGGAACTGATTAACTGTATCAAATACAAATAATTAGTTTTCTATTTGGGTCTCATCCTATAGGTGTGACCGAAAGGGATCAGTTGATCACCGCCGTCTTACGACAGTAACGTCTAACTCTAGTCAGCTGAGCGTTATCGATTTACGTTAATCAACTGACGTGGAGTATCGATGTACTAATTATCCCAAGTATATTCCGTCCATGAGATTTAATATATCAATGCACTATTGTGGAGGACACTTGCTCCAACAATCTCCCACTTGTCCGATACAAGTTGTTCATGTAGCCACTATATTGCGGAGGACTCTTACCCCATTAATATCTCCCACTTGTCTACACAAGTTGTGTGCTACCGATTCTCTTGTCTCTTTGATGTCACATCCTCCCACTCATCACAAGGTGTCTTTCAGGTCGCACTTGTGATTTAATTATAATTAGAGTGGTTTTCTCGATCTGGAGAATAACTGTCTGACCGGAAAATCTACCATAGATCTATTTCCGAGCGTGGCCACGCATTTCCAGTTACTTCTCCTCGAGTGGCCTAAGGATGTTTGTACCCAACATGGGTGGACAATTCCTGTTGACCCATCTTATACTGTATAATGCAGATCACCATGACCCAAAAGATGTCCATCAGCCTCCTTTCACGGTACGACCTAGGACACCAACCAAAGCCAATTGGAAACTGCACCGACTCAGATAAATGGTCGCCAGTCTAAAGAATTGACTCATAGGAATAAAATAGAAATCTCCGCCACGACCAGGCCTCAACTATTTTGATAAGGGACTCTATTGTGGTCACTGCCCGGCAGAGTGACCATCAGTCTGCCTATGTAAATGACCAGTCATCTCCATGACCCCATGGTCTTGAACTAACCATCGATCAACTTACAATCTTATCACTCCGAGTCGTCACCTCATTAAGTGACAAGGGGCAAAAATACCATGTTCAAATGTTCACTTGAATAGGGTTCAAGATTGTCTCACAATCCATTCGAATGAACAAAGTATAAGTTTTAGTCAAACTAAATAAAAGAGTTCATATTGAAACTCGAACAATGAATGCTATTATCAGAAATGTAAAAAATTGCTACAATATCCAATTATTACATCTTAGATAACTTAAAGAAAATCTGGGACTTTTCTCAATCCCATTGCGACAACATGACCATCATGTTTAGCCTTTGAAAGAGGCTTGGTTAAAGGATCAGCGATGTTCTCGTCTGTCCCAACCCTGCATATATCGATTTCCTTCCTTTCCTCGAGATCTCTTATCACGTGGTATTTCCTAAGTACATGTCTAGACTTATTGCTAGACTTGGGCTCTTTTGCTTGAAAAATTGCCCCGCTGTTATCACAATATATTGTGATAGGATCTTCGACGGAGTGGACTACTCCTAGTCCTTCCAAAAACTGACGAATCCAAACAGCTTCCTTTGCAGCTTCCGAAGCCGCGATGTACTCAGCTTCTGTTGTAGAATCCGCGGTGACACTTTGCTTGGAGCTCTTCCAACTAATGGCTCCTCCATTCAACATATAAACATAGCCGGATTGGGACTTCAAATCATCCCGATCGGATTGGAAACTGGCATCCGTGTAACCACTTACACGTAACTCAGTATTCCCTTCAAACACTAAGAACGAATCCTTAGCTTGGTCCTTCGCAAGTACTTAAGGATGTTCTTTACGGCTGTCCAGTGACTTTCACCTGGATTGGCTTGATAACGACTCGTCATGCTCAAAGCATACGAAACATCGGGACGAGTGCACGTCATGGCATACATGATTGATCCAACAACGGAAGCATATGGGATCAACTTCATGCGTTCAATCTCTTCGGGTGTGGAAGGACACTGTGACTTGCACAAAATGGTACCTTGACTCATGGGAAGAAAGCCTCTCTTAGAGTCTTTCATTTTGAATCTATCAAGAATCTTATCTATATAAGCTTCTTGACTTAATACCAACGTCCTTTTGGACCTATCTCTATGGATCCGGATACCCAAAATGCATTGTGCATTTCCCAAATCTTTCATTTGGAAGTGTTTTCCTAGCCACTCTTTTACGGAAGCAAGCATCGGAACGTCATTCCCGATAAGAAGTATGTCATCCACATACAAGACAAGAAAGGTTACCTTACTCCCACTAAACTTCATGTACAAACAAGGTTCCTCGACACTTCGAACAAATCCATACTGTTTGATAACTTGATCAAAGCGATGATTCCAACTTCTGGATGCTTGCTTAAGACCATAAATGGATCTCTTAAGCTTGCATACCTTCCTAGGATTAGATGTATCTACAAAACCTTCTGGTTGTGTCATATACACTTCCTCTTCTAGAATCCCATTCAAGAAGGCGGTTTTGACATCCATTTGCCAAATCTCATAATCATGAAATGCAGCAATCGCTAGGATAATCCTTATGGAGCGAAGCATTGCGACTGAAGCAAAGGTTTCGTCATAGTGAAGACCATGAACTTGAGTAAAACCCTTTGCCACCAATCTGGCTTTGTAGACATCTTTATGTCCATCTATGCCATTCTTGATCTTAAAGATCCACTTACACTGAAGAGGTCTCACCTTTTCAGGTAAATCAACCAAATCCCACACTTGGTTTTCGTGCATAGAGTCCATTTCGGATCGCATGGCATCAAGCCATTTCATGGAATCACGACTAGATATGGCCGCTTTGTAGGTTGTAGGTTCGTCACTTTCGCAAAGTAACATGTCTAACGCATCTTCCTCGACAATACCAAGGTATCGATCAGGAGGATGACTAACCCTGTCCGAGGAGGAGGGAACGCTTTCCTCCACTTCATTTTCGGTTTGTGGCTCTTGGACTTCATCAAGTTCAAATTTTCTCCCACTCTGTCTTCTAGAAATGAAGTCATTTTCTAGAAAGACAGCGTCACGAGCCACAAACACTTTGTTTTCGTGACGATTGTAGAAGTAATAACCTTGTGTTTCCTTTGGATACCCTAGAAACAGACATTTGTCGGATCTTGGTGCGAGTTTGTTGTCAGACTTGTTCTGAACATATGCCTCACAACCCCATATTCTCATAAACGACAAATAAGGAACCCTTCCCTTCCATATCTCATATGGTGTCTTATTGGCTGCTTTAGTCGGGCTTCGATTTAGTGAAAATATTGCGGACAAAATGGCAAAACCCCAAAATGAATCAGGAAGCTCAGTGAGACTCATCATGGACCGAACCATATCTAATAAAGTTCGGTTTCTCCTTTCGGCCACACCATTCAATTGTGGTGTGCCAGGAGGAGTCCATTGTGATACTATGCCACAATCTTTTAGGTGTGAATCAAATTCATTATTTAGGTATTCACCACCACGATCGGATCGTAGTACTTTAATCTTTTTATCCAATTTGTTCTCTACTTCACTTTGAAACTCTTTGAACTTTTCAAAAGCATCGCTCTTGTGCCTCATTAAGTAGACATACCCATATCTACTTAAGTCGTCGGTAAAAGTAATGAAGTAGTTGTAACCACCCCTAGCGGTGATAGTCATTGGGCCACACACATCGGTATGTATAAGGCCCAATACCTCACTTGCTCGTGTTCCTTTACTTGAGAAAGGAGCACGAGTCATCTTGCCTAAAAGGCAAGACTCGCATATGCCATAAGATTTGTAATCAAACGGTTTGAGAAGTTTCGTTGAAACAAGTCTCTTTATGCGTCGTTCGTTTATGTGTCCTAAACGACAATGCCAAAGGTAGGATTGATTAGGTTCACCCGTTTTGAGCTTCTTGTTTTCTACATGATATATATCATTAACATTATCTAGAACATAAATATCTCTGATAGACGTAGCTTTACCATAAACCATGTCATTAAATGAAAAAGTACAACAATTGTCCTTAATCATAAAGGAAAAACCTTCCATATCAAGTACGGAAATGGAGATAATGTTCTTGGTTAAAGTTGGTACGAAATAACAATTATTCAAATACAACTCAAAACCACTAGCTAGAGTGAGTACATAAGTGCCTACGGATATAGCGGCTACTCTAGCTCCATTTCCCATGCGTAGGTCCACATCACCCTTGGCTAGTGCTCGCACGTCCCTCAGCCCCTGTAAATGATTACAAAGGTGAGAGCCACATCCGGTATCTAATACCAAAGTGGAAGTGCAAGTATAGTTAATGTCTATCATATAGAGAGAAGTGAGGACAATACCTGACGGAGTCTCACTCTCGTCTTTCTTGTTCTTCAAATCTTTCAAATATTTGGGACAATTGCGCTTCCAATGTCCCTTGCCATTACAATAATAGCAATCGGCGTCGGCATGTTTGTTAACCTTAGCCTTAGGTTTGCTATTCTCAATAGCTTTCCCTTTATTCTTGTCTTTTCCTTGTCTCTTGAATTTGATCTTACCCTTGTTTTTACCCTTTTGAACCCCAAGATTGAGATTCTTCATTTTCATGGAGAGCATGTCTCTCTTCTCACTCCCACTAGCCTCCATGTCCCTCTCCGCTTGGTTGAGGAGTGCATGAAGCTCTTGGAAACTCTTGTCCATGCCATGCACATTATTGTTCACCCTAATTTGGGAGAACTTGGAGGGGAGTGAGTGAAGAATGCGACCTATCGCAAGCTTCTTGGAAATGCTACAAATAAATGCATGTTTATCATTTTTTTTATCCAATAAAAAAACAATAAACATTCCAAAAGGACAAAATAAATTTCAAAAATTTTAAAAATATGTCCTTAAACATATGATGAAATGTACAAAAAAAATATCATGCCCAAAAAGAACAACATGCAACTATTTTTAGTTAACTTTTAACATCAAATAGGCATAAAAACTCGGTTTTTAAGGCATAAATGATTATAAATTAGCAAATTAATTCCAAAAATTACCAAACTCGACCACAACCATTTTGAGGTCATTAGGTATGCATGTACCCAAAAATTTCGTGTGAAACAAATTTTTACACAAAATTTTCGGTTTTTACAAAGTTATCATATAACCCGAAAAAATTGTCAAAAATCGACATGCATGCAACAACAAAGCTCTGATACCACTTGTTGGGTTCATAACCCTCTAATTAGACTTCTCTAATTAGTTACTAAATTACTTGTTTATTCAGTATATGAAGATCTAGTTACATGCATGACATAAAATGACAAAAACTAGATACAAGAAGAGATTTTCTTACATAAACAAAGAGGAAATAATGGGCACAATAAGAAAACTCCTTTTCTTATTGTTCTTGAGCTTATATTAGTATGGATGATCCTCCAAAATCTTGAATCTCCAAGGTAGAAGATCTCCTTCTAGTTGCACCAAGATTCAACCCAAATAATCACTATTATTGAAACTAACCTTGTCTTAAATTCAGAGAAGTGTCATTTTATGGTGGAGCAAGGTATAGTTCTCGGACATGTGGTTTCATCGAAGGGTATAGAGGTAGACAAAGCAAAAATTGATACTATGTCTTCTCTACCTTACCCTACTAATTAGAGGTGGCAATCGGATGGGGCGGATCGGGTTCGAGTCGTGTTGTCTCGGGTTCGGATACCCAAACTATCGAATTTTTTCGGCTCATTTGAATTAGCGGGTCGATTTGGATTCGGTCGGGTAGTTTCGAGTCATGATACTGTACGAGTATCGGGTTAGAACGGCTAAGTCTTGGTCAGCTTGCGGTTGTTTTAGGAACGGGTTCGTTCGGATAATATGTCATGTAGTAGTAGTTTATGTCAAATGAACACGAAATTCAAATTAATCTTAACCGAGTTAACCCGATATCAAATAAAAATACTCCGTATACACATAATAAATTACTAGTTTCATATAACTCCATGTAAGTAAACTTTATATATGTTATAAAACATACGGAATCGTACGAGCCGCCTGTTAGTTACTACCTATACTAAACATGACAATCCCACATTCACCCCATGTTCCCATGTTTGTATATTTAACTTCCAATTTACATGTTTTTCAATTATTGAAGTATGAATCTATTTTACTTGTACTCCGTACATAGAAATTCAGTATGGGTCACCTGATTGGTTATATGGTTACCTATTTTTTGGATAATTTTTTTATTATTTGAGTTTGATTTGGAACGGGTATTTTCGGCTACGTGTATTTTGGGTAATTTTTGGCTATTCGAGTCAGATTTGGGTCAGATATTTTCTTGTCGAGTTTAACCGACTCGGTTGTTACCGAATTTGGAATCTATCGGTTATCGGATATAATCAGGTATCGGATTGAGTCAAATCAAACTAGGTCGGTTTTGGTCACTAAGATATTTCAGTATTGTCAATTGTCGAACGGGTCCGATCTTGGGTGAGCCGGATCGGTTTTGTCGAGTCGGATCGGGTTTTGCCATGTCTACTACTAATGTTCGGGAAGTGCGGTCTTTTCTTGGTCATGCAGGTTTTTATAGGAGATTTATTAAGGACTTTTCCAAGATAGCCACACCATTGTGCAAATTGCTTCAAAAGGAGATAGATTTTGTATTTGATGAAGCTTGCAAGGAGGCTTTTGATGAGTTGAAACGTAGGCTTACGTTGGCTCCAATTATTCAAGCTCCGGATTGGTCTCTCCCTTTCGAGATCATGTGCGATGCGAGTGACTACGCACTAGAAGTAGTGTTGGGTTAAAGAGTTGGAAAGATAGCTCATGTCATTCATTATGCCTCCATGACCCTTAATGAAGCTCAAAGGAACTACACCACCACAGAAAAGGAGCTCCTAGCGGTCGTGTACGCATAGGAGAAATTTCGATCCTACTTGTTAGGAACGAAGGTGATTGTGTTTTCTGACCATGCGGCATGGCGCTATTTGATGTCTAAGAAAGAAGCTAAGCCGAGATTGATCCGGTGGATCCTTTTACTTAGCGAGTTCGATCTTGAGGTGAAAGACAAAAAGGGAGCCAAGAATGTGGTTGTCGATCATTTGAGTCGTTTGATTGATGTTGATTTCGGGTCGTATGAGAAAGAGTCGATAAACGGTGTGTTTCCTGATGAAAGTTTATTTGCACTTAACACGGTTCAACCTTGGTATGCTGATGCGCGTCCGATTGTCGCCTATCAAACACGGTCAAACAATATTTATAAACTCCGAAATACTACTACGTAGTAGTGGCAAGTCGGGGATCGATCCACAGGAACGGTCGAGGGGTAGTCGGTCAAGTCTAAGCTTCAAAGTGATTGGGGTAGAGAAGGGGGGGAGTTTTGGTCGAGAGAAACTAGAGTAACTAAACGAGCTATAGAACTAAGGCAAGAATCTATGAATGGGAAAAACAAGATAAAAGTATAACGTTGCAAGAATTATCACAAGGTGTATAAGGGAGGTTCCACCTTTCGGTTTCCCTACCGGCGAAGTTTAAGCCCGCTTTCGCGACGAATAAACTAAGGTCTCTAGACGGAATTACCCAAACCCCGAGTTTCCCCATATTGGTCCGAGTGAGTCAAGTCAACCTAGGTGATCAAGCTAAGTCAAACAAAACACAACAATACCATCAAGACAATATCACCCTCAAATGCAATAATTTCACAAGATAAAACATTTTCCTTGAATTCCTCCTCCCCTAGCCCCCTAACTAAAATCTACTCACTACTCATAATAAAACTAACACTATGGGGACTAGGAGAAAGACTAAACTAGAGGAGAAATAACTAATCTAACACAATAAAGGAAACTACACTAACAAAACAACACTAAAGAGGAAAATAAACAAACACACAAACTATGGAGAAATAAACTAAGGAGAGAGATAAACAAACAAACAAAGGAAAACTACACTAACATGAAGAGTGACAACACTAACAATGGATTAACAAGAAACTAAAAATAAAACTAACTAATGGAGAAAGAGAGATGAAAGAAACTACCAATTATGGAGAAACTAAAGGAGGAACATGAAGATTAATATAAAAGATGAAGCTTCAAGAAATAAGGCAAATATCTTGTCACTAAACCCTTGCAAAACCCCTTGAATCTTCAATATAAACACAATCTTCAACTAAATATGGAAGCTTGATTACAAATTAATAATAGATCTAAACTAAACTAAGAGAGTTTTTCTAAATTTTTGGAGTTTTACTATGTGAACTACTACTACTACTACTATAGAGTTCTCCTACACTAACCTAAGGAGGCACAAAATTAGGACTCCCTCTCACCCCCTTGGCTCAAAACCCTAGGATAAGTATTTATAGAGTTCCTTAATGGGTCACACAAGCTTAAGCCCATAATCCAATCTTTCTTCATTAAGATAGACCTTCACTCTTTGCATCTTCATGGGGCGAAGTTTCACCCCGCGACTTGACGACATTGGCACCACCAGGTGAAATTTCACCCGGTGAGATTTTCTTCTCGAATCGTCATTTTTGGCATTTTTCTTCATCGGGCGAAATTTCACCCGGTGGGCGAAATTTCGCCCGGTCGTGTCTCACCATGAAAATCTTGGGGGGTGAAAAATGTCGTCGGGCGAAATTTCGCCCGGTGATTACTCACCGGGTGAAATTTCATCCGATGATACTTCTCCTCAATTCCGGTCTCTTTCTTCGTCGATCAATTGGATTACTTGAACTTTCGGTTGTGTTCTTCGCTCTTTGGACCGTATCTCTCTCATGCTCGTAGAAGCTTATACACGTTTTCGGTCAAAAATCCTATCAAAATAGACAGAAAACTACCAAAAACACGTAAAATGCAAAAGAGAGACACTAATGCGAGAATTACTCAAAATATGGCGATAATCGCGCTCAAGTCTCGCAAAACAGAGGAAAAACAGGTCTAAATGGGAGGAAAAACGGTCCAAATTTGGCACACAACATATGCGAATGTGGTAAACTTTCTTTGCTCATCTAAATTTCCTTTGGTTTTCTCAAAATCTCAAAAAGACAAGCTTCGTAGTGATGCGAAGTACTATGTGTGGGATGAGCCATATCTATGGAAACATTGCTCCGATGGTGTTATTAGAAGATGTGTTCCGGAGAATGAGATGACCTCAATTCTCACGTTTTGTCACTCTCAAGCGTGTGGCGGTCACTTTGGTGCACGGAGGACGGCAAGGAAGGTGTTAGATTGCGGTTTCTATTGGACCACCTTGTTTCGAGATGCCCAAGTCTTTGGTCAAGCTTGCGACAATTGTCAAAGGATGGGGAATATTTCCCGGAGAAATGAGATGCCTCAAAGTTATATGCTTAATTGTGAGATATTCAATGTATGGGGGATCGATTTCATGGGGCCGTTTCCAAAATCGAACGGTAATCTTTAATTTTTACTTGCGGTCGATTATGTGTCCAAGTGGGTGGAAGCTATCCCCACTAAGACCGATGATTCTAAGGTGGTGCAGGATTTTATCGAGGCTAACATATTTGTTCGATTTGAAATTCCCAAGGCCTTGATTAGTGATCGTGGTACTCATTTCGTGAATAAAACGATAAGTGCTTTACTCGAAAAGTATTTTGTCACTCATAAAGTATCCACGGCCTACCATCCGCAGACGAACGGACAAGCTGAAGTGTCCAATTGAGAGGTTAAATCCATCCTAGACGGTCAATCCAAATCGGAAGGATTGGAGTGGACGGTTGGACAATACATTGTGGGCCTATCGAATGGCCTACAAAATCCCGATCGGCACGTCTCCATATCGATTGGTGTTCGGGAAGGCGTGTCATCTTCCCGTGGAGCTAGAGCATAAGGCATATTGGGCGATAAAATGCTTCAATATGAATTTAGATGAATCGGGAATGCATCGTAAGCTACAATTACAAGAGTTGGAGGAGCTACGTCTCGAGTCATATGAAAACGCGGCAACTTATAAGAAGAAAACGAAGGCTTGGCATGATAAGATGGTCTTGAGACGAGACTTTCAAGTTGGGCAAAAAGTCCTCTTATTTCAATCCCGTCTTCGTCTTTTTCCCGGTAAGTTAAAATCCCGTTGGCTTGGTCCATTCATTATAACTCATGTTTACCCTCATGATGCAGTTGAAGTACGAAATCCCGAGACAAACAAGATTTTGAAGGTCAACGGACAACGTCTTAAGCCGTATTATGAAGGATTTGAAGCTAACGTAGTGGAGTCGATGACCCTCTACGACCCTATCCACGAAAATTGACATTCGTCTCAGTCGAGCAAACGACTTTAAACAAAAGCGCTTCCGAGAGGCAACCTGCTTTGTAGATTTTTATTGTAAAATATCGTTTTACGGGTCGTAGGTTGTAGTAATAATTTCGTTGTTTTTCTTAATCGTTTGTTTTTCTTAGACTTAGTGTTTATTACTAACTTTTGATGTTTAATAGGAGAAGAGCGTCGATTTTCCAGGAGATGGGGCGACTAGCATGGGTCCTGGGTTACTAGCATGAAAATCCCTCAAAATCTGAGCAAAATTGAAGAAAAAGGAGCGGAGTTGCAGGCATCCGCGCGAGTCGCATAGGGTCCGCGCGACTCACGCGGACCCTTCACACACAGGTCATTTTTTTATTATAAAAAAAATTAATTAAAAAATTGAAAACAACGTACCCGACCCCCTCTCTCCCCTTCATCTTTCCCTATTCCTAATCCAATTTTTTCCCCAAATTCAAAACCCTAACTCCCATTCTTACCCCAAATCAATATCAACATCAAATATCCTAACCCCCAACCATCCAATTTCCCAAATTAATTTTCCCCAAATCGAATTCTAAAACCCTAATCTCTTCTTATCCTAATCAAATTAATCCAATCTCCTAACTTCATACTCCTTCCATCTTTCCCCAAAAACTCCTAACCCTAATCGCAATCCCGGTTTGTGCGTCGTTAGTCGTAGTCGTCGTCGGTCGTCGGTCAGAGTCGTCGTCGCTGTTCGTGGTCCGTGTTCAGGCGAGTCGCGCGGGTTTCAGGCGACTCGCGTGTGTCGTCGTGGGTCTGTTCATGTGTCACTGTCGGTGTGCGTCGTCGTCGGTCTTCAGTTTGGCTTTTCAGCGGTAGTCAGGCTTATTGTCGTCGGGTAGTAAGTTTCCAACCCCCTCCTCTCACTCTTTTATGTAGCTTTTGTTTGATTACGCTATTGAAATGCTTTTCCGCATAGGCTTCTGTGTTACTGTCGGAGTGTGATTCGTCGGTTTGGTATGCTGTTGGTTGTAAGTCATCGAGTTTATGTGTTGTGCGGTCCTGAGTAGTCAGAATTGATACCGGTTGTTGATTCAAGTCTTAGTCCATCTCCATTCTCTGTCTATTTGGTCTGTTTTGACAGTGGTTCTGTCTTGAGTTAGTATTGGTTGTCTCAGTCTGTGTCGTCATGGACCCAAAGAAACAAAAAATGACATCGGTTGACTAT
The DNA here is from genome assembly GCA_958450325.1 of Agrostemma githago. Classification (NCBI taxonomy): domain Eukaryota; kingdom Viridiplantae; phylum Streptophyta; class Magnoliopsida; order Caryophyllales; family Caryophyllaceae; genus Agrostemma; species Agrostemma githago. The sequence continues at coordinate 57,581,438 of OY288242.1, forward strand.
ATGGGGTGTAAGAATTTGAGTATGTAACAACCCGGATTTTTAAAAACTTTTAATAATATAAATAGTATAAATAAGAGTATTTTGCGAAACACTACCTAGCATTTACCCCTATTTGCGAAGAACTACCAAACATTTTTTTTTTGCGAAACACTACCTAAACTTTAATGAGTTTTGCGAAACACTACCAAGTGGCGGTTTCTGTTAAACTTTCGTCATAGTGGGCCATGTTTGAAGATATTTTCCTCCATATTTTCCTTTCCTTTTCCCTCTTTTCCCCCTTCTTTCTTCTATATACATTTTTTTTCATTCTCACATATTATATCTCTTTTCTACCATTTCCAATCTACCATCCTTTGTTTCTTCTCTCATCCTAAGAATTTCTGCAGCTCCTAGACTAAGTTACAATATAAATAAGAACAAAGATATCAGTTCTGAGACAAATACTTGACATCAACTACAATAATACTTCATTACTAATATATACTTTAGCGTCAATTGTCGATGGTTGATGGTGTCGTGGATGCACGAGAGTACAGAAGAAAGCAGAGGAGGAAAAGGAGGGAAAAGGGGAAGGAAAATATCTTCAAACATGGCCCACTATGACAGAAGTTTAACAGAAACCGTCACCTGGTAGTGTTTCGCAAAACTCATTAAAGTTTAGGTAGTGTTTTTCAAAAAAAAAATGTTAGGTAGTTCTTCGCAAACATGGGTAAATGTTAGGTAGTGTTTCGCAAATTATTCTATAAATAATAAGGTCAAGGGTGGCGGAAACACCCGATCGAATCCGAATCGTCACTATCTCGACACTCAACTAATACATTATTCAAAGGTGTTCAAACTTAAAATTAAAGACTTAAATAAAGGGTCTCTCTCTCCACAGGTCTTCCCCAACAATGAAGCAGTCAACAGCATCCCGAAAGACCTGAAAGGGGGATCCACAGTCAGTGGGCAGTAACTAGATGCTCTCCTAGTCGTCTTTACAACAAGATGAAAGCCACTAATAATCAACAATCAATGAATAATACGGATAGGGAATACATGAAAGCATTATCATACTCGACCAATTAGGATCATACAATTACGAAGAAATTCCAACATCCAAACTGGACTGATTACTCACAATTAACCTTCTTACACTACGTCTAGGGTATAGAGCGAACACCGGCTCGAGTGTATAACTGACACTCTCACCTGCCAGAGCATATAACTGATACTCTGACGGACGGGTCGTATAACAGACTTCCCATCGGTGTGGAGCATATAACTGATACTCCACAGTACTATGTATAGCCGTATAACTGACGACTATATGTGTAAGCCTAGCTAGGGCTCTCGATGCAATAACTGTACACCGAACGACACACGGGACCCAGAGCATATAACTGACGTCTCAAGGCACGCCCGAACATAGACCTATGGCATTTGGCGCTTTTTCATTCCGATTGGTATATAACTGATACCGCACGTCATCTATACCACTAGCTTTCGTGTAACTGTACACTATAACTGACTGTACAAGGCTCTCGTGAATAACGTCATATTTCCAATCCTAGTACAGTATAACCGACTGTACTAAGTGGCAACCCATCCTAGTATAGTATAACTGACTATACAAGGTAGTAATCAGACTTAGTATAGTGTCACTAGCTATACCAGGGATAATCAAGCCCTAGATAGTGTAACTGACTATACCAAGTGTTACTCCAATCCAATAAGTATAACCGACTATATTAGATACCAATCATGTCTCAAACATAGGACAATATAACTGAGTGAACTTTGAAGAACATACGTAGAAGTAACCTTTCAACAATACGAGAATAATAGATAGTACAACAACTATAACCATAAAGTTAACCTTGCATATCTAATGCCTAATAGTATCCAAGGTTAAGGTTCACTGACTATAACCTTGTCTTATTGTCTACTAAGTTGAGGTTGACCTAACCTCAACCATAACCTCGTGGAGTTACCTTAACTGCAACAAGATTATGATGTTAAAACGAGATTACATTAACCTCAAGTGAAGTGGTGTAGTAACTTCTCAATGAAGGTACATTAACTTCAATCAATGTTACATTAACCTCGGCTATAACATTAGCTCCTGTTAAAGTTATATTAACATCGGCTATAACCTTAACTCTTGTTAAGGTTACGTTAACCTTAGTTATATCCTTAAGTCCACGCTAAGGTTACCTTAACCTTCGCCCTAACTTTAACTCTAAGTTAAGGTTACATTAACCTTGACTATAATCTTGCGAAGTTCGGGAACCAAGACAAGATTATAACCCCGTGTTGAAGTTATCTTAACCTCAAGTGAAGTTACATAGTACTTCTCAACGAAGTTACATTAACTTCAAATAAGGTTATATTAACCTCAACCCTAACCTCAACCACCGGGTGATGGTAGGTTGAGTCATCATTGAATCTAGGGTTTGAAACCCTCAAAGCATTGATGAAACACCCTAGCATCTCCACCAAGAGAGGCCACGGTCGGTTCATGCGCGTCCTAAAATTTTCTCACGAAACGATTCATAACGCTCTAATTCGCATAAAGCGGTAAATAATCATTTTAACGATAAAATTAACGATACAATTAAATCGTGCAATCTATCAATAAAATAATAAACGTGCATAATAATACCACATGACATCCAATATCATATTAAACATTCATTCATCATATTAATGGCATTCACATATCATAAACGCGATTAAAAGACACATCTAGTTACCAATTTGCGATTTAATCAACGATCTTTTCTTCAACGATATAAACGTCTTCCCCCGGGCACATCTCCTTGTCTATACCATCATCAATCACGTGCAAACACCAAACAAAACCCTAATTAAACACTACTAAAAACAATTACGAAAAACTAGCGCGAAAGGAAGCGAAACTTACGAAACGATGTGAACAATTGCGCTAGGATCGAAGAGGCTTGAAGAGGATGATTAATAATGCATAATAGTGATGATGGAGGCACGAAAATATAGGTATGGAGGGAGTATAGGCGTGGCTAAGAAGAGAGGAAGAGAGGAGAAGATGAAAACCTAGTTTTAGGGTTTGCAAATGAGAATGAAGGGTGAAATTTTCACCTAATCACGTGTATATATAGGCAAGGATCATGGGTAAACTCTACTTGGGCCCAAATCTCATCGCTCCCTCATCAATCCACATGTGGAAAACAAGAATGGGTTAGCCTTGGCCCAAATTTCCAGCTAAACCAACAAAAGGTTACAAGGATGCAATTTCCGGAAAAATTAAATAGGAAAAAGGGAATATCCGAATAGAAAATTATAGGAATTGAATTAAATAAATAATTTCGGATATTATAATATATGAAATGGAATAAATAAATATGTCTGAAAAGTCGGGGTGTTACAATCTAACCCCCTAAAAAGAAGTTTCGTCCTCGAAACTTGAAGTTCAAGACAAGATCAAAAGAAGATAAGAATTACAAGTGATCATCACCACAAGTCGTCTCGGAATCCAAACCGCTGCGCACTCTGATCCTTATAAACACTCAAACCACCAAAGTGTATCTTAAGTCCTCAATGTTAAATAATCATTATCCATTCTAAAATCTCAATCAGATTAATCCCAAATAATCACAACCCAAAATAATCGCTAAATCAATACCATCTTCCAAATAGTCGTCTACTTTATCACGATATGACCTTATCGAGTAAAACTGGTCATCATTTCCACAAAAGCATCACCTTAGGCATGTGATTAACTCTCATAAATACCATTACATCTCAGATCCCAAAATATCGATGATTGCCTTACGTTCACCAAGTATTCTCAATACCCTTAAGTAATACTCATGGATGTACAACATCTTATCTCATAAATTACCAACTTCTACTCCATTTATTTCAAACATTATCCACAAATAACAGCCATCATTCCAAAATATATGCTCTCTCATCATTTGTGCAAACTCATTACTAATGATTCAATCATTCTTGTTCACTATTCACCACAAGATATGAAATCGACAAAACTCCATATAGATAGTCTCTAAACAAATTATATCTTCCGAATTAGAAAAGTCTGACATCCACTAGATCCATTAGGACTATCACTACTTTAATATCCTCAAAGCAAGTGGTGCTTACTATCATCCACAACTCTAATGCTCAAAATCGTTTAATATAATATCGCAAATTTTCTCGATATATGTATTACTGTCCAAATCCACGAATTTAAGACCTTAAGTCTAATTATAACTATCACAAAATCAATACAACATCAATCTCATGTCATAATTATTAGTCACACGCTAAAAAAAATCCAATCACTTCCTTTGAACACCTTTGGTCACGCTATTCCTAGGCATCCAAAGAATCATACACCTTTAGTTAAGCTAGTACTCAATGTACCACAATATACTACTCCATTGAAAATGCAATTCCACAAAAGCATTGAATCATAATATCATCGTACAAATCTCATCATCAATATAACGACCAAGCTTATAACCTCAATTTTTTAATTACAATTTGCTATTCATCAATAAATATTTTAACCTTAAAAATCCATCAAAGGAATGCTTAAATCTATGTCCTTGAATAAATGACTCATGCACTTAAATGAAACACCTTATCTCCAAAGTTTTCTATATAGCTTTTGACGAAACAAATTAACATCCACGTGCCCTTCATGTAATAACATCCTCAAACTTTCTAAGCTTGATATAAGACCTTAAATAAAACACTTCCAAAACACCATATATTACCCCAATTCATACTCATATACTATGTTCTATGCTCTCAACATCAATTAACCCAACCTCAATCTCGATGTATAAACATTTCGCCAAAGGATCCAAACTTCCACTATAAGATGATCACAAGTAGTTATGAAGAAGGAATCAAAAGTTTTCACATTACCATCAAAGAGCATAAAGCACGCGAGCTGAAAAGGAAATATTTTTGAGCAATACCACACGGTAAAAAGTTTGAGAAGTTGCAGCACAAGGTGACATCAAGGCGAAAGAGAAATTACAAAAAGTTGAAGGAAAAGGAAACTACAGTTGAAATAAAGAACAACTAGCTAGAGAGTAACGGAAACTGAAAATAAAACGACTAACACGACAAGATACTTTTGGTCTGAAAATATGAGAGGTATGGTTGATACGATCAAGGAGACAAGGATGGACGACTTAAAACAATTCCATCTAGCCGAAGACGACACCTTAATATTATAAATAAAGCACAAAAAAATTAGGGTCTTACAATTCGCGTACAATCATCGCTCAAAGTATCTTTGTCTCGTAACAACCTTTGATCATATTACCATACAACCTCAAGCTAGACAAATCTTTTAAGTAAATGTCGCTTTACAACCACTATGTTCCTCAGATAATCATTCTCTAGATTATTAAATCTCAATACCTTCATCTAATCATATATAATGAATAAAACCATAGAATCCTCTACATCCTTAAAAGACAAATACCACGATTCATTATCTCCATCTTCAATATGGTAGTTTACGAAATCAAGATCTAAACATTAATACGTCATAAGTTCACAACTCATATTACTCTCTTTCACTTGGTCCTTAAAAGGTATGATCATTAATTAACTCCACAATAGATAAATCATAAATTCTTTTCATCACACACTGTCTGCCATTAACGTCTCTTACTCCTTGAATATGATATTCCCAATAAAGAAAAGCATAGTTCCCAAAAATTCGCATCTATTTTAATCTAAAATCCACAAGAACATTTGATTCAGTTCCGACATTATATTCTTAATCCATAAATAATCCATATAACTTATTTCCTTGAGAAAAACTTCAATAATTCTCTTGGTTCAAGGCATAAGTCACAATACTCCCAAATAATATACCATAAGATATATCTATTCATCATGTGTGTCACTCCTTGCAAAATCCTGAAACCACAATCGTAAATCTTACACCATACACAAACACTCAATATCATCAATACGGATTTCCTCAAAAATAAAAGGACTTAACACTCATAATCCCAAAATAAACATCGTCATAACAACCTCTTCCCAAAGTAAACTTCATCTCAACGATCTCTAATACCAAAGGAAACATCATCTCACAACCTTTCATTCCAAATTAGACTTCTTTGCGACCAAACTCTTGATAATAATTGCTCTTTTCTTTCGTACTTGAAAATCTCCAAATACAATCAATTCTAACTTATTAACTCAAGACCAAATCACAACAGGAAAACTCTCAAAGTTACCTTAAGAAGAGACGGCACCACCAAGTGATCCAAAAGGATAACAGTACGAGAAGAGTAAAGCTCGGGTTATCAAGGATTATGAGTTTTGACAAACATATAACCAAAGGTACGATGCGTATGTAACATTAAAGAGACATGTTTCCAAAAATAACCGTGATTTAAATCAACAAAGCATGCTTGAAAAAAATCTTTACACGAACCATGCACTTAATACAATTATTAACGATAAACATTCAGGCATAAACAATTAAAACATGAACAACACATGACACAATTAATAACGAGACGAAATGTTAAAACATCATAAGCAAGTACATGATCAAAACATGTAATACAATTAATAACAAGACGGAACATTAAAGGATAAAGAAGGAAGTACCGGATCAACACTTGTAATACAATTAATAACGATATGAAACACTAAGGCATAAACAAATAAGTCCTTAATTGTTTCTACCCCCATTTACTCTCACTCAATTACTAAGCCAAGTTATTCTTTTATTACTAAGCGAGAGTTGGGAGCGTATTCTCTCTGATACCAACTGTAACAACCCGAATTTTTAAAAACTTTTAATAATATAAATAGTATAAATAATAAGGTCAAGGGTGGCGGAAACACCCGTCTGAATCCGAATCGTCACTATCTTGACACTCAACTAATACATTATTCAAAGGTGTTCAAACTGAAAATTAAAGACTTAAATAGAGGGTCTCTCTCTCCACAGGTCTTCCCCAACAATGAAGCAGTCAACAGCATCCTGAAAGACTTGAAAGGGGGGGTCCACAGTCAGTGGGGAGTAACTAGATGCTCTCCTAGTCGTCTTTACAATAAGATGAAAGCAACTAATAATCAGCAATCAATGAATAATACGGATAGGGAATACATGAAAGCATTATCATACTCGACCAATTAGGATCATACAATTACGAAGAAATTCCAACATCCAAACCGGACTGATTACTCACAATTAACCTTCTTACACTACGTCTAGGATATAGAGCGAACACTGGCTCGAGTGTATAACTGACACTCTCACCTGCTAGAGCATATAACTGATACTCTGATGGACGGGTCGTATAACAGACTTCCCATCGGTGTGGAGCATATAACTGATACTCCACGGTACTATGTATAGCCGTATAACTGACGACTATATGTCTAAGCCTAGCTAGGGCTCTCGATGCAATAACTGTACACCGAACGACACACGGGACCCAGAGCATATAACTGACGTCTCAAGGCACGCCCGAACATAGACCTATGGCATTTGACGCTTTTTCATTCCGATTGGTATATAACTGATACCGCACGTCATCAATACCACTAGCTTTCGTGTAACAGTACAGTATAACTGACTGTACAAGGCTCTCGTGAATAACGTCATGATTCCAATCCTAGTACATTATAACCGACTGTACTAAGTGGCAACCCATCCTAGTATAGTATAACTGACTATACAAGGTAGTAATCAGACTTAGTATAGTGTCACTAGCTATACTAGGGATAATCAAACCCTAGATTGTGTAACTGACTATACCAAGTGTTACTCCAATCCAATAAGTATGACCGACTATATTAGATACCAATCATGTCTCAAACATAGGACAATATAACTGAGTGAACCATGAAGAACATACGTAGAAGTAACCTTTCAACAATACGTGAATAATAGATAGTACAACAACTATAACCATAAAGTTAACCTTGCATATCGAATGCCTAATAGTATCCAAGGTTAAGGTTCAATGACTATAACCTTGTCTACTAAGTTGAGGTTGACCTAACCTCAACCATAACCTCGTGGAGTTACCTTAACTGCAACAAGATTATGATGTTACAACGAGATTACATTAACCTCAAGTGAAGTGGTGTAGTAACTTCTCAATGAAGGTACATTAACTTCAATCAATGTTACATTAACCTCGGCTATAACATTAGCTCCTGTTAAGGTTATATTAACGTCGGCTATAACCTTAACTCTTGTTAAGGTTACGTTAACCTTAGTTATAACCTTAAGTCCACGCTAAGGTTACCTTAACCTTCGCCCTAACTTTAACTCTAAGTTAAGGTTACATTAACCTTGACTATAACCTTGTGAAGTTCGGGAACCTCGACAAGATTATAACCCCGTGTTGAAGTTATCTTAACCTCAAGTGAAGTTACATAGTATTTCTCAACGAAGTTACATTAACTTCAAATAAGGTTATATTAACCTCAATCTTAACCTCAACCACCGGGTGATGGTAGGTTGAGTCATCATTGAATCTAGGGTTTGAAACCCTCAAAGCATCGATGAAACACCCTAGCATCTCCACCAAGAGAGGCCACAGTCGGTTCATGCGCGTCCTAAAATTTTCTCACGAAACGATTCACAACGCTCTAATTCGCATAAAGCGGTAAATAATCATCTTAACGATAAAATTAACGATACAATTAAATCGTGCAATCTATCAATAAAATAATAAACGTGCATAATAATACCACATGACATCCAATATCATATTAAACATTCATTCATCATATTAATGGCATTCACATATCATAAACGCGATTAAAAGACACATCTAGTTACCAATTTGCGATTTAATCAACGATCTTTTCTTCAAAGATATAAACGTCTTCCCCCGGGCACATCTCCTTGTCTATACCATCATCAATCACGTGCCAACACCAAACAAAACTATAATTAAACACTACTAAAAACAATTACGAAAAACTAGCGCGAAAGGAGGCGAAACTTACGAAACGATGTGAACAATTGCGCTAGGATCGAAGAGGCTTGAAGAGGATGATTAATAATGCATAATAGTGATGATGGAGGCACGAAAATATAGGTATGGAGGGAGTATAGGCGTGGCTAAGAAGAGAGGAAGAGAGGAGAAGATGAAAACCTAGTTTTAGGGTTTGCAAATGAGAATGAAAGGTGAAATTTTCACCTAATCACGTGTATATATAGGCAAGGATCATGGGTAAACCCTACTTGGGCCCAAATCTCAATGCTCCCGCATCAATCCACATGTGGAAAACAAGAATGGGTTAGCCTTGGCCCAAATTTCAAGCTAAACCGACAAAAGGTTACAAGGATGCAATTTCCGGAAAAATTAAATAGGAAAAAGGGAATATCCGAATAGAAAATTATAGAAATTGAATTAAATAAATAATTTTGGATATAATAATATATGAAATGGAATAAATAAATATGTCCGAAAAGTCGGGGTGTTACAATCCAATCCCCTAAAAAGAAGTTTCGTCCTCGAAACTTGAAGTTCAAAGACAAGATCAAAAGAAGATAAGAATTACAAGTGATCATCACCACAAGTCGTCTCGGAATCTAAACCGCTGCGCACTCTGATCCTTATAAACACTCAAACCACCAAAGTGCATCTTAAGTCCTCAATGTTAAATAATCATGATCCATTCTAAAACCTCAATCAGATTAATCCCAAATAATCACAACCCAAAATAATCGCTAAATCAATACCATCTTCCAAATAGTCGTCTGCTTTATCACGATATGACCTTATCGAGTAAAACTGGTCATCATTTCCACACCAGCATCACCTTAAGCATGTGATTAACTCTCATAAATACCATTACATCTCAGATCCCGTAATATCGATGATTGCCTTACGTTCACCAAGTATTCTCAATACCCTTAAGTAATACTCATGGATGTACAACATCTTATCTCATGAATTACCAACTTCTACTCCATTTATTTCAAACATTATCCACAAATAACAGCCATCATTCCAAAATATATGCTCTCTCATCATTTGTGCAAACTCATTACTAATGATTAAATCATTCTAGTTCACTATTCACCACAAGATATGAAATCGACAAAACTCCATATAGATAGTCTCTAAACAAATTATATCTTCCGAATTAGAAAAGTCTGACATCCACTAGATCCATTAGGACTATCACTAATTTAATATCCTCAAAGCAAGTAGTGCTTACTATCATCCACAACTCTAATGCTCAAAATCGTTTAATATAATATCGCAAATTTTCTCGATATATGTATTACTGTCCAAATCCACGAATTTAAGACCTTAAGTCTGATTATAACTATCACAAACTCAATACAACATCAATCTCATGTCATATTTATTAGTCACACGCTAAAAAAATCCAATCACTTCCTTTGAACACCTTTGATCACGCTATTCCTAGGCACCCAAAGAATCATACACCTTTAGTTAAGCTAGTACTCAATGTACCACAATATACTAGTCCATTGAAAATGCAATTCCACAAAAGCATTGAATCATAATATCATCGTACAAATCTCATCATCAATATAACGACCAAGCTTATAACCTCAATTTTTTAATTACAATTTGCTATTCATCAATAAATATTTTAACCTTAAAAATCCATCAAAGGAATGCTTAAATATATGTCCTTCAATAAATGACTCATGCACTTAAATTAAACACCTTATCTCCAAAGTTTTCTATATAGCTTTTGACGAAACAAATTAACATCCACGTGCCCTTCATGTAATAACATCCTCAAACTTTCTAAGCTTGATATAAGACCTTAAATAAAACACTTCCAAAACACCATATATTACCCCAATTCATACTCATATACTATGTTCTATGCTCTCAACATCAATTAACCCAACCTCAATCTCGATGTATAAACATTTCGCCAAAGGACCAAACTTCCACTATGAGATGATCACAATTAGTTATGAAGAAGGAATCAAAAGTTTTCACATTACCATCAAAAAGCATAAAGCACGCGAGCTGAAAAGGAAATATTTTTGAGCAATAGGACAGGGTAAAAAGTTTGAGAAGTTGCAGCACAAGGTGACATCAAGGCGAAAGAGAAATTACAAAAAGTTGAAGGAAAAGGAAACTGCAGTTGAAATAAAGAACAACTAGCTAGAGAGTAACGGAAACTGAAAATAAAACGACTAACACGACAAGTTACTTTTGATCTGAAAATATGAGAGGTATGGTTGATACGATCAAGGAGACAAGGATGGACGACTCAAAACAATTCCATCTAACCGAAGACGACACCTTAATATTATAAATAAAGCACAAAAAAATTAGGGTCTTACAATTCGCGTACAATCATCGCTCAAAGTATCTTTGTCTTGTAACAACCTTTGATCATATTACCATACAACCTCAAGCTAGACAAATCTTTTAAGTAAATGTCGCTTTACAACCACTATGTTCCTCAGATAATCATTCTCTAGATTATTAAATCTCAATACCTTCATCTAATCATATATAATGAATAAAACCATAGAATCCTCTACATCCTTAAAAAGACAAATACCACGATTCATTATCTCCATCTTCAATATGGTAGTTTACGAAATCAAGATCTAAACATTAATACGTCATAAGTTCACAACTCATATTACTCTCTTTCACTTGGTCCTTAAAAGGTATGAGCATTAATTAACTCCTCAGTAGATAAATCATAAATTCTTTTCATCACACACTGTCTGCCATTAACGTCTCTTACTCCTTGAATATGATATTCCCAATAAAGACAAGTATAGTTCCCAAAAATTCGCATCTATTTTAATCTAAAATCCACGAGAACATTTGATTCAGTTCCAACATTATATTCTTAATCCATAAATAATCCATATAACTTATTTCCTTAAGAAAAACTTCAATAATTCTCTTGGTTCAAGGCATAAGTCACAATACTCCCAAATAATATACCATAAGATATATCTGTTCATCATGTGTGTCACTCCTTGCAAAATCCTGAAACCACAATCGTAAATCTTACACCATACACAAACACTCAATATCATCAATACGGATTTCCTCAAAAATAAAAGGACTTAACACTCATAATCCCAAAATAAACATCGTCATAACAACCTCTATTCCCAAAGTAAACTTCATCTCAACGATCTCTAATACCAAAGGAAACATCATCTCACAACCTCTCATTCCAAATTAGACTTCTTTGCGACCAAACGCTTGATAATAATTGCTCTTTTCTTTCGTACTTCAAAATATCCAAATACAATCAATTCTAACTTATTAACTCAAGACCAAATCACAACAGGAAAACTCTCAAAGTTACCTTAAGAAGAGACGGCACCACCAAGTGATCCAAAAGGATAACAGTACGAGAAGAGTAAAGCTCGGGTTATCAAGGATTAAGAGTTTTGACAAACATATAACCAAAGGTACGATGCGTATGTAACATTAAAGAGACATTTTTTCAAAAATAACCGTGATTTAAATCAACAAAGCATGCTTGAAAAAAATCTTTACACGAACCATGCACTTAATACAATTATTAACGATAAACATTCAGGCATAAACAATTAAAACACGAACAACACATGACACAATTAATAACTAGACGAAATGTTAAAATATCAGAAGCAAGTACATGATCAAAACATGTAATACAATTAATAACAAGACGGAACATTAAAGGATAAAGAAGGAAGTACCGGATCAACACTTGTAATACAATTAATAATAACGATATGAAACACTAAGGCATAAACAAATAAGTCCTTAATTGTTTCTACCCCCATTTACTCTCACTCAATTACTAAGCCAAGTTATTCTTTTATTACTAAGCGAGAGTTGGGAGCGTATTCGCTCTGATACCAACTGTAACAACCCAGATTTTTAAAAACTTTTAATAATATAAATAGTATAAATAATAAGGTCAAGGGTGGCGGAAACACCCGTCCGAATCCGAATCGTCACTATCTCGACACTCAACTAATACATTATTCAAAGGTGTTCAAACTGAAAATTAAAGACTTAAATAAAGGGTCTCTCTCTCCACAGGTCTTCCCCAACAATGAAGCAGTCAACAGCATCCTGAAAGACTTGAAAGGGGGGATCCACAGTCAGTGGGGAGTAACTAGATGCTCTCCTAGTCGTCTTTACAATAAGATGAAAGCAACTAATAATCAGCAATCAATGAATAATACGGATAGGGAATACATGAAAGCATTATCATACTCGACCAATTAGGATCATACAATTACGAAGAAATTCCAACATCCAAACCGGACTGATTACTCACAATTAACCTTCTTACACTACGTCTAGGATATAGAGCGAACACTGGCTCGAGTGTATAACTGACACTCTCACCTGCCAGAGCATATAACTGATACTCTGACGGACGGGTCGTATAACAGACTTCCCATCGGTGTGGAGCATATAACTGATACTCCACGGTACTATGTATAGCCGTATAACTAACGACTATATGTCTAAGCCTAGCTAGGGCTCTCGATGAAATAACTGTACACCGAACGACACACGGGACCCAGAGCATATAACTGACGTCTCAAGGCACGCCCAAACATAGACCTATGGCATTTGGCACTTTTTCATTCCGATTGGTATATAACTGATACCGCACGTCATCTATACCACTAGCTTTCGTGTAACTATACAGTATAGCTGACTGTACAAGCCTCTCGTGAATAACGTTATGATTCCAATCCTAGTACAGTATAACCGACTGTACTAAGTGGCAACCCATCCTAGTATAGTTTAACTGACTATACAAGGTAGTAATCAGACTTAGTATAGTGTCACTAGCTATACCAGGGATAATCAAGCCCTAGATAGTGTAACTGACTATACCAAGTGTTACTCCAATCCAATAAGTATAACCGACTATATTAGATACCAATCATGTCTCAAACATAGGACAATATAACTGAGTGAACTATGAAGAACATACGTAGAAGTAACCTTTCAACAATACGTGAATAATAGATAGTACAACAACTATAACCATAAAGTTAACCTTGCATATTTAATGCCTAATAGTATCCAAGGTTAAGGTTCAATGACTATAACCTTGTCTACTAAGTTGAGGTTGACCTAACCTCAACCATAACCTCGTGGAGTTACCTTAACTGCAACAATATTATGATGTTACAACGAGATTACATTAGCCTCAAGTGAAGTGGTGTAGTAACTTCTCAATGAAGGTACATTAACTTCAATCAATGTTACATTAACCTCGGCTATAACATTAGCTCCTGTTAAGGTTATATTAACATCGGCTATAACCTTAACTCTTGTTAAGGTTACGTTAACCTTAGTTATAACCTTAAGTCCACGCTAAGGTTACCTTAACCTTGGCCCAAACTTTAACTCTAAGTTAAGGTTACATTAACCTTGACTATAACCTTGCGAAGTTCGGGAACCTCGACAAGATTATAACCCCGTGTTGAAGTTGTCTTAACCTCAAGTGAAGTTACATAATAATTCTCAACGAAGTTACATTAACTTCAAATAAGGTTATATTAACCTCAACCCTAACCTCAACCACCGGGTGATGGTAGGTTGAGTCATCATTGAATCTAGGGTTTGAAACCCTAAAAGCATCGATGAAACCCCCCTAGCATCTCCACCAAGAGAGGCCACGGTCGGTTCATGCGCGTCCTAGTGATAAGCGTTATTTATATACATATTTGGATCCCCTTAATTGTTAGTTTTATCTCGGTTTTCGTGCTTAACTCGTTAATAATGATGCAATATGCTTTGAATGTCGATACTTCCGTATTTGTGTGTATTTTGTAGATTTGGATGCATTTGGAGCAAATAAGAGCATTACGGAATCGATAAATGAAGAATTCACATCTAAGCGTGGAATCGAAGGAAGAAGATGCGGAATATACGAAGAAACAAAGACCCAAGAAGGAAAAGACACAAAACGAGATGAGAGAATGATCGCCTACACAAGGGTCAACTTCAAACGTTCATATCTTGAGTTCTACAACTTTAATCAAAGTAATTCTGGTTGCGTTAGAAATATATTTGTCTTAGCTTTCCAACGGTATATTACACGTCCAATTTGAACAAGTAACGAAGAAATGAATGCCGTTTGAAGTCGAGCGCGCAATGCTGTGACCTACAGCGCTACTCGATCGAGTGCCCCTACTGCACTCGATCGAGTGCTACTTCGTAAAGCTCCTGCCCATATTTGGGTGTGTCACTCGATAGAGTGCCATCAGGCACTCGATCGAGTGCACCCAATCCGGGCCACGCGTCATTCTTATTTCGACTTAGAATTTGGGCCTGTTTTCAAGTCCAACTACTACTCTTTAAATCAGTTTTCTGACTCATATGTCAGACACTTCTCTTTTACTTTCTTTCACTTCTTAGGTTTCTTTTACATTAGGGAGATACATTGAATCTTGCTCCTAGTTCTCAGATCTTGAATTTCTTCGGTATCGTTAATCTTAATTTCAATTTCAATTTCTATTTCTATTTTAATTTCCGTCTTAATTCATTCTTCGTATTGCTTTATCATTTTCTAGTGTAGATTTATTATTGCTTTCCGTAGATTAATTCGATTCACCTTCGTTATGTTTAATTGCAATTCGTATTTCGTTAATTTGATTATGCTTAATATGAGTAGCTAGATTTCATCTAGGGTTTAAAGGGATCGATGCGTATTATTACGGTGATAGTCAATTGACCTGTTTCTAATCGTATGAACTATTTCCTGAATATCGTTTAAACTCTGATTAATTGTTTGATGCACAATTCAATTAATTAGTATCGCAAATTAGGACTTTTCACCGACCGGGTCAAGAACTAATTAGGCCACGATAGTTTGGGTAGACTGACTTAATGCTAGCGATCGCAGGTTAACTTTAGATCTAAAGGTTGTAGTGTACCGACCGGACCTGCACCTTAGGTAGTTCGATTATTGACCTGTTAGTTGACTCCCTGACCTGAGTAATATTCATTGTGAACCTGATACCCTAGACTTTTTTTTCTTATTGATTTATTTATCAGTAATTAGTTATTAGTTTACCAAACCAACCAAAACTGTGACCTATAATCTAGAATCTAACTCTTAGGATAAATAATTGAATTCCTATCTCCTTGTGGTTCGACCCCTGACTTCGCTATCTACATTAGTTAGTGACCTTAGGGTATCTTTGATTAGGGTTACGACTAACCCCTGTCACCTAGATTTTTCTCACTAAACGATTCACAACGCTAAAATTAACGATAAAATTATCATCTTAACGATAAAATTAACGATACAATTAAATCGTGCAATCTATCAATAAAATAATAAACGTGCATAATAATACCACATGACATCCAATATCATATTAAACATTCATTCATCATATTAATGGCATTCACATATCATAAACGCGATTAAAAGACACATCTAGTTACCAATTTGCAATTTAATCAACGATCTTTTCTTCAACGATATAAACGTCTTCCCCCGGGCACATCTCCTTGTCTATACCATCATCAATCACGTGCCAACACCAAACAAAACTATAATTAAACACTACTAAAAACAATTACGAAAAACTAGCGCGAAAGGAAGCGAAACTTACGAAACGATGTGAACAATTGCGCTAGGATCGAAGAGGCTTGAAGAGGATGATTAATAATGCATAATAGTGATGATGGAGGCACGAAAATATAGGTATGGAGGGAGTATAGGCGTGGCTAAGAAGAGAGGAAGAGAGGAGAAGATGAAAACCTAGTTTTAGGGTTTGCAAATGAGAATGAAGGGTGAAATTTTCACCTAATCATGTGTATATATAGGCAAGGATCATGGGTAAACCCTACTTGGGCCCAAATCTCAAAGCTCCCTCATCAATCCACATGTGGAAAACAAGAATGGGTTAGCCTTGGCCCAAATTTCAAGCTAAACCGACAAAAGGTTACAAGGATGCAATTTCCGGAAAAATTAAATAGGAAAAAGGGAATATCCGAATAGAAAATTATAGGAATTGAATTAAATAAATAATTTCGGATATTATAATATATGAAATGGAATAAATAAATATGTCCGAAAAGTCGGGGTGTTACAGAGTACGAAACAAAAAACAGTGTGGCGTCAACTATTTGATCGGGTTATTATGTCGACTAAGTTTGTTGATAATTTGGCATTGGAGATGCTCGGGATTAGTAATGAGGTGTCGACATTACTGACTCGTATTGGATTAGCAAACTTTTACAATGTGCACACAAACACATATAAGCGCTACACACTTGAGTTCTTGCCTACCTTAGAAGTACATTGTGATGACGACCCCCCTCACATTACTTTTGATCTCGGAGATTCAGAACGAGATGTAGACTTCACAGAATTGAGGGAGGCGTTAGGTATAGCACCAAGAGGAGGGGCGGAGTTTTTGACTCCTACTACGCGTATGATGGATGAATTTTGGAAGAAAATAGCTGGGAGTGCTTATGAGGGGGCTAAGAATGCTGATATTCGTCATCCTGCCCTTCGTTATGTTCATCGACTTTTGAACTCCACATTTCTTTGCAAAGGTGAACCGACACATCTACCTAGGGCGGATTTGATGTATTTGTGGGCCATGATGCCCGAATGCTTGGGAACTCCAGATTGGCTCGATATATTCTTGAATTGTTGTGAGAAGCACCAGAAGGCGATCTCGGGGAACATTCCGATGGGTGGTATGGTTACTCTTCTAGCTCAATATCTTGGCCTACCCAAGATGACGGATTCTCCTGTCGTAGGTGATATTACTATTAGTCTGAAGTTCATGGAGAGTTGTTCTATGATTTCGTGACCGTCGATTTCGGCTAAGAGCGAATGAAACATGAAGAAGAAGAAAGCCCGCTCGAAGACCCGGAACGATAAGAATCGAAGAATCGCGTGAAACAGCAACATCTGCCAAGGCGAGTCGCACCACAGGCAGGCGAGTCGCGCCACGCCCAGGCAAGTCGCCCGGATGCCTAAAAACGTCACACGCGTTCCGTCTTATTTTGTGATATTTGGCTACGTTTTTAAGACTTGGGTTTCAATTAGGAAACTTCTTTATTACTAGGATGTTTTTATTATTATTTTATTATTAGTAGTAAACTATTATTAGGCTAAGCTTAGATTTAGAGAATTATTATTCACATCATCACATCTAGAGTTTAACGAAAGATTGGAAAGAAAATGGAGACCTTTGAAGAACCCTAATTATCCATCGCAAGTATGTGTAACTAATCTTCTCTACTTAGATTCAGGCCTTTGAAACGCTCAAGAAATGTTTGTGATTTTGAATGTTTTGATTATTAACCTTGATTATTATGAATTGCTTCATTATTAAGTTCATGAATGTTGTTGTTGATTGCTAGGTGTACAACTAGTATTTAATTGCATCGTTCTATCGTTAGTATCGTTAATTGAGTAGGATTTACTGATTAACATTACATTATTAACAACTAGGAATTAATATTGAACGAGATACGTTAATATTAGTACTTAGAAGCGATTCATATAAATATCTAAGGCGCGACTGGATTGTACGTGCTATTTATTCTCTATCGAATTCTCAGATCTATATTGCTTCCGTCTAATTGAACCTAGAACTGGATTGTTTAGGTTGTTTTACGGTTAGGATTAATTAAGAACGGGATTTGTTTTAGTTAACTATTCTTAACAGAATTGGAATTTCATGTTCACGATAGAGTGGTCAAGGTTATTAATTGAAACCGTCTAACGATGATCAATCGCTATTGAGTGTGATTTGTGATTGTGTCTAAGTTCTTTCTCATCATTTGATATCTCAAGTTATTATATTATTTTACTTTAGTTTGTTAGAAAATTAATCATAACCCCCCCCCTTGGTTACCACGATCTTTAATTTGATTAGAGATTGATTGATTTCGTCTACACTTAGTTAGCATAATTTCGTTATTCTGATTCCCTTGGGTTGGACCCTTATTTCTACTATACTACGTTTTAGTATCTGGATTTAAGTGTTTATAAATTCTAACACTAGTAGAAAAAGGTGGAATTGCGTCTCCTCATTTGAGGCGTTTTAGGCATAATGCTGCAAATAATTTAACTTTTTTTTAAAGAAAAAAATGCTTCGTGAGTCATTTTAAGGGATAAATGGCAAAAAATAAGGAAAAAAAAAACAATACTAGTGCTGCGTCAAGTTTGACGCCTCTCCATGTCTCACCATATTATTCTTTAGTTTATATTAAAAAAATGAAACCCCCAACCCAATATCCCTTATTCGTATATCCCAATTCCCAAACCCTAACCTCCTGCTTTCTCCTTCATCCCCGAAATATCCCCAACCCAGAATACCCTCGACGCCCAGAATCCCCTCGAAGCCCCAGATACTGCCGAATGCTCGTCGGAGGCTCGCCGGAGGTCGGTCGAAATTCACTTCAAATTCTCCGTCTTCTACTCTCTTTCAGTGATATACCATGTTTACTTGATCAATTCTTTTGCAGCATCATCAACGAAACACCAAAAGTTCGTCGCCGGTAGCTGCTCTACGGTGGTAGGTCCCGTCGATGGTGATTGTCGTCGTATTTCTGCGTGCTGTTTGGTACGTTCGCCAGAATTCGTTATCTCTCTGAATTCTTTCTTCATCTTTAGTCATCATCTTATAATCTTATTGCTGGAGTACGTTTTATGCATTTGCTATTGCTCAATTTTTGCTAATCTTATGTTTTCTGCATTTATTTGTTGAATATTTGAATAAAGATTCAACCTTTGGTTTGATTTGATGACTATTTTGCTTTGGAATGTCTGTTTTTGTGATAAATATTCTATTTTTGTGTTTAATAATGCTGAAATCACCCTTTTTTAGCAATTGATTAGGCTGCTCCAGTCGCTGGTCGTTGCTCCGGTCGCTGGTCGCTGCTCCGGTCGCTGGTCTTTGCTTTCTGGTCTTCTGCTCCGGTCTTCTGCTCACTGCTCGGTAATTTCACCGGGATTCGAACTTTAATTTGATTTGATAAAATTGGTTGATTGCTTTAGTTAGCTAATTTTTTAGGTAGCTTGATCAGTGAAGAGAAAATTTAACTAATTCTTTAGGTAGCTTGATTGCTTTAGTTAGCTAAAGTTTGCTGAAATGTGGAAGCGGAAATGTTTATTATTCAATTCCGAGATTATATATATATATATATATAGAAGTAGGATCTTTTACATTTCCTACATTTTCCTACAATTTACCTACTGATCCTGACCATCAAATACCTTTAAATCAGCCAAGATTAAATGAGAACATCACGTTAATCCTTCCCCAAACTCTTTACTCCACCAATAGGAAGAAAACCTAATCCCCAACCTAATTCACAACATCACGTTAACCAGAACAAAAGAAACTCTTTACTCCATCAAAAGAAACCTCGACAATTCTGGTAAATTCGTTCCAAACACTTTACTCCATCAATTTGTGCGTTGATTTCCGGCAAAAGAAACCCTTTACTCCATCAATTAGGTATTTTCGTTTTAATTTTTCATTCTGATTTCGTACTGCAGAGTTTCGTTCTGATTCCTGATTTCGTCAATTTTCTAATCGTCAATTTTCTAATTTCGTTCTGATTTTTGATTTTCTGATTTCGTTCTAATTCCTAATTTTGTCAAATTCGTCAATCTAATTGTCAATCTGATTGGGCAATTCGTCAATCTAATGATTAAACACTCATTCACAAAATTTTCACAAAATTGCAATTCGTTTGCTACAGATTTCACAAAATTGACGAGTTCGTTCACATAATTTTTGTACTGTATGATTTTTTTCCAATTTATTTAGTATTGTTCAACTTAGTATTGTTCAACTTAGTATTGTTCAATTTTTTTCAATTTATTTAGTACTGCGTTTATGAGTCTGCGTTATTCAATTTTTTTTTCAATTTATTAGTCTACGTTATCAGTCTGCATTTTTTTTCAAATTTTTTGAACTTAGAATTTACTGCGTTTCAATATTAGGGTTTGATGGTCTTCATGTTAATTCGTTAAGTTTTTAGGGTTTAATGAACTTGTTATTGCAATACTTGAATATGAACAATGAAATACTTGAATATGAACATTGAAATAACTACATATTATTTCATAGCATGAATTTCTGGTTTTGTACATTATTATTACTATGAAATACCCAATTATTTTATTATGTTATTCTAATTATTCTATACTATTATTTCGGTTATTCTATATTATTCTTGAAGTTATTTCATTATATTAGTTACTATGTTTTATAACCAGGGTTATTTTATAGTGTTTTTATAATTATTCTATAGCACATATGTGATTATTGTACTTCAATTTTTTTATTTTTTTTCTACTGTAACTAATACTCTCTTTGTTTTTGCCTTTCAGTGAAGTGTCTTTTGCTGGGTGCACCCTTAATGACATGCGAGATGTTTCATCCCAATACAATAACACGAGTCATTCATTACAATAACTGAGTATACATTGGACTAATAACTACGTAAAATGAGATAACATTATCTTAAAACTTATTATATTTTAGTGTCGGCCCAATATAATAACATGAGATAATCATTACAATAACTGAGTTTCTTCTTTGGAATAACTGCGTAAAATCGAATAACATTATTATAAAGTTAATTATATTTGAATTTCATCTCAATACAATACCACTAGTTCTAATAACTGAGTTTCTACATTGGAATAACACAAGTTATTCAATACAATAAATATCTTTCTACATTGAAATCATTACGTATCTACATTGAAATCATTACGTATCTACATTGAAATAACCTGATAACATTATTCTCAGTAAATAATTGAGTTAACTATAAAATAACTATTCTTCTTCATTAAAATAATCTTGTTTGTACATTGAAATAACTATAAAAATCTGAGAAAAAAATGCTTTGGGATTTAGAGAGTTTTAATCTCAACCCTTGATCATGGAGATCTAATGGTCACAATTAAGAGGTAAATTGTAGCAAATATGACAAATGTACCAGATCTTGCCTCTATATATATATATATATATATATATATATATATATATATATATATATATATATATATATATATATATATATATATATATATATATATATATATATATATATATATATATATATACATATGTATGTATATAGGTTAGCACAATTTTATATGTATATAGGTTAGCACAATTTTAATGTATATAGATTATATATATATATATATGTTTATTATTAAATTCCGAGAAAATGTATTTTTATGAGGTTATGTGCTAACCTATCTACTACAATCATTTAGTTACTTTTGATTTATTGAAGTATAACAAAGAAAGCAATTTATTTGTTTCCAAGGGCATAATTTTAATGTATAATGTTTGTATAGGGCTCTTCAAGAGGACCTAGTGAAAGAAAAAAGTGGAGTACACATTGGATGGTTATGCCCTGCCATTACGGCCGATGGTAGATTGATGAAAAAGATGGATGATGCAATATCGTATATTAGTAATGCGTTCTTAAAGTCTAATGCTACACTTAATGGCGATGAGTTCATATTGGCGCCAATAAGTGATAGATAGTACAAATAAACCTTATAGTATCATTGGTTTTTCTTGTGATTTGTCATTTATTTAATATTTGAAACACCGTAATATCTTTGTGTTTTCTCCAATGTAGTAAGCATTGGGTCTTACTTGCGATTTGTCCTCAAACTTTCACCATTTATTTGTTTGATCCAATGACTCTCAAAGATGGTAGAAATTTACGTGTGAAGATGGTCATTGATTGGTAAGTAAAGTTAAAACTTTTATTTTGTTTCAACAAAGTTTAAAAGTAACTAAAATATTCAACATGTTATCTTGTTTAGGGCCTTAAAGAAGTTCAAGATGAGTGGTGGTCATATGAAGATGAAAAGATATGAGCCATTATGGAAATCTATGAAGGTAATTAACTAAAAGACTACATTATTTTTCTCGATTTTTGTTTATACTTTAATTCTTACCATCCGCAAAATTTTGAAATTATGAATATTTTCTGTTCCGTGGTAGTGTCCTCAACAAAGTGGAAGTGTGGATGATGGTTTGTTCGTGATGCGGTTCATGTACGATATAGTTAATCGTTGCCCAACTGCAAGTGACTTTGAAAAGGTAAGCAATTGGCCAGTTAATCATTCTAAATTTTTCTTTTAATCGTTTTGGCTTAACTCCATGATCCTTTCCCCAATCATCTCATCATTGCCATGCTATTTGTTTATCCGAGCTGAGCCATTGTTACAAGGTAATTATATAACATTGAAGGCACTTCAAAAGTAACCATCCAACCTCTACAAATTAATCATTTTTATACGGTAGGTTGATGCGGAGGAGATGTCATTTAGTATATGTTGGCATATAGTACAAAAGATGGTTTCTTTGTAGTGGTCAAATTTGGTTTAATTTGTAGGCATTCTTTGTAGTAAAGTTGGAGTTTGTAGTGGTAAAATTAGGTTAAGTTTGTAGGCATTCTTTGTAGTAACATTGAAGGCATTGTATGTAGTAGTAAATAAAATTTGTGAGGTGGGTGTTTGTTTAATTAGTTCATTGCAACCTCGTTGATATTATAAGTTACCTATAATAAACTAGATACGATCTTTTTACATGAATATATGACTTTATTATCATATTTATGTGTTCAATCGATAATAATTCGTCGTTCTTGTGTGTTTTTAAGGTTTGGATCTTACAAAATGAGCAACTCTACACCTACGGTGAAGATGAGATGAATGAATTACGGGACAAGTGGGCTGCGTACTTTACGAATCGTTGTTGTACTTGAAGTACACTGGTTAGTTGGAGCATTTTGGCATGACTTGTGTGGTTTAATTGAGGTTGGACTTGTATCCATGTCACTTTTTGGACATGTGAATGTATGTAGGTAGATTTGGATGGATAGTTCAAGTAGACTAGTTAATTGGATCATTTTGGCATGACTTGTGTGGGTTATTTGAGGTTGGAATTGTATCAATGCCACTTTTTGGACATGTGAATGTATGTATGCAAGTTTGGATGGATATTGTAAGAATTTTATTTGGTTTATCAAAATGCAAATGGTTGCCGTCGAAATTATTAAAAAATTTAGAATTTTTTGAATAAAATAAATATTGCTTGCGACATTTATTTGCAGTAGACGCTTCTAACGATCTAATTAAATATATAAAATATAGAGATATTTGTGGCTTCGAGTTATAAATGGTGCATCAAATTTTAGCTCTATTTGAGGCGTCATATACCAAAAGACGCAGCAAAATAGGTGATATTAGAGGCGTTTTATCCACAGAAGCTGCAAAATTTTCAGAGTATTTGAGGCGTCTTTTTTAAAAAACGCCGCAAATAGACAATTATTTGAGGCGTCACTTTTATAAAACGCCGCAAATAGTCCACTATTTGAGGCTTCAAAAAAATGTCGCACCATAATTTCCAATGTGCGGCCCCCCCATATGAGGCATCATAAAAGATGCCTCTAATGGGGGGTTTTATGGAGCCTCAAATCCATGTTTTTCTACTAGTGTAATTTGAGGCATATGACTTTAGCCTGTCAGTCACACATGCATGTAATTTGATGAAAGTCTCAGAAAATACATATGAATTAATCAAAGTCACACAAAATACATTCAAAGTCGCGGAGCGTACATACTAAAGTCACACATTCAAGTGAATCAATCAATGTCACACAAAATACACATGGACCAATCAAAGTCACACAAAATGCATTCAAATTCACACAGCATTGTGGACATGACATAGGTTCACCCCGACGCGGCCACGCGCGGGTTTGGGGAGGCGAATGAATCTCCATATGAGATGGATCGAATTGAAATTTAAATCGAAGTGGAGTCGCAACCGAACTTTGTGGGAGTTCGGACCCATTCGAACCCACTCTATATCTTAGTGGGCCATGCACAAATTATGGCCCATTCGGATGTCAGAGTTTATTGGGTTAGTCCCTTTGCATTTGATATCGATACCGACATTATCGGATACCGTGAATTGAATGACTCTCGCGTGTCAATGGATTCGGACATCCGGAAACCATGGTTCTGAGTAAGGGGTGAGAATACGTGTTGGAAAGTTCACAAAGAACACCCAACCCCGCCCGCACATTAGCGGCCTCTACTAAGATATCGTTTGATTTTGAAATACGCGCGTTAGTAATACGATGGAATGATATGCAAACATTGTTTTGCCTAAACATGTGAGAATTTGAATGGGTTGCTAAGTCGATTTAATGCATCTAAATTTAACGTCAAAGTTGTATTTAGCATGCGAGGTTCGTTTCAGTATAATAAAACAAACAACAAAAATAAATTGCTAAAAACATGAACAAACAAGTTAGTAACGGTTTGTAAATTGAATGAAAGATGTAAATATGATGCAATGCATGGTTTTGAAAAGTTTACTACACGTGATTGACTTGACACGTGTTGACCGAAGTCATAAAAATACTTTATCGGGACTTGGATGATGCTAAAAACTCACGGTTTTAATGAAACAGGAGCCACTTGATCGAGTCACTGAGGCACTCGACCGAGTGGACTCGAAAAAAGTATTCTGCCCGATTTTTGGGACGTCACTCGATCGAGTGGGCTAGGCACTCAATCGAGTGCCACCTGTACGGACTGCTGTCCGGTTTGTTTTTACTCTCGAAACTGTCTTTTTTTAGAAAATTGATAGTTTTGTTAAGTTGCGTAAAAATATGATACGATTTATACTCGACTTAAATTTTCGATACTCGTTATATTCGATATTCGATTATGGAATCGATATCAAATATTCGGAGTGATTTTTAGAAAAAATGTTTTGTACATCGTTTTGAAAATCGAACTAAACAATATGAACTCTCTCCGCGTCGAAATCGTCGTATTTTGTTTATGTGACGATTTTTAGCATCAACGAGATAAATTTAGTTCTTTTAGGTATGATATTCGACTATAGAGTCGGTATCGTGTTTTAAGAACGTTCGTTTTGTATAAAAATAGATTGTAGCGATAATATCGGTACTAGGAAAGAAAAAAAACGTGACGAGGACCCGTATGAAGACAGACGAACGACGACACAAAGAAAAACGAGAGGAAGAAAGAGAGAAAAGAGAAGACGGGATTTGATTTTACACCCTCAACCTACATGCTTTGTATTCTCGGAACGGGGCTCGTCGGAATGTGGCTTTGACACGGGAGCGTCAAGATAATGTGGGTGAGTTATGGTGGTTTAGATGTGTAAGGTGTATGGGTGTCGGGTTAGAGGTGGCCGGATCTTCGAGGGAGGGACGGCGTAATCTCGGGTGTGCGTGTTTGATGATTGTCGATGTGAGTATAAATGTGTGTTGATTTTGTGTAGTTGTGATAGATGTGTCTCAATTGTATGTTGTGATAGGGTCTATTTATAGTAGAGGTCCCCGATTGAAGTTAGGAGAGGTAGCTTAACTTGGGTGACAAGAAATACCATTTTGGATAGGAAAGGCATGCAATTCGAGAGGAAGGAGGATTTCATTGCTTAGTGGGAAAGAAATCCTCACCCGGCTGAAAGAGGAGTCACTCGACCGAGTGACTCTGGTACTCGGTCGAGTGCCCGGTTTTGACACCGGTTCAGCGTATTTTATGAGCCTACTCGACCGAATGGGCCGGTCCACTCGATCGAGTGGGTCTAGCTCAGGTAGAATTCCTTTTAGGGATCGAATTCTATCTCTTACGGATTTGTTTATTATTTTGTGTGGCTGATTTTTTGTAGTGTTCGACTTCTAGTCGGATTTCCAACCTGACGCAGAAGATATTTATGCCTCCGAAACGTCTTTGACCGGGGTTTGACTCAGCCGCTAAAAGACGGTTTTGCCCTTGGTGTCGGTTTTGACCCAAATTAGTCTTATTTGACTGGGAACGATCCACTGGGCCTGAATTTGAGGTTGGTTTTGTGAGATTTGTACTCCGTAAAAAGCCCAAGCCAAAGGCCGATGATTTTGAGCCCATATTCGAGTATATTAAAGCATGTTTGCGTCCGATCATCATCGGGTGTTCTTTGTAAACTGCTATAGACACCTAACGGCCAAATGTGCGTGTCTACAAGCATACATATAAAAGTCACACGTACAGTCGGTATTCAATCCAAAATCTTATAAAACGTAGCAATATTGTAATCACATATCTTTCAATTTAAAAATACATTTCTATATA
Organism: Agrostemma githago; assembly: GCA_958450325.1. Classification (NCBI taxonomy): domain Eukaryota; kingdom Viridiplantae; phylum Streptophyta; class Magnoliopsida; order Caryophyllales; family Caryophyllaceae; genus Agrostemma; species Agrostemma githago. The sequence continues at coordinate 57,608,585 of OY288242.1, forward strand.
TTTATTACTTTCATAAATGCTATTTTAAATTTGTTAAATTATCAATTTTATAACCCTAAATTGGGGGGGGGGGGGTTGCAACATACACTTGACAATTAGGGTTCTACCAAGTTAACAAATACAAAAATCAATAATATATCTCACATCTTCATCCTCAGAGATCAATTTAACCTCAAAAAAGTCAAATAAACTAGTTAAGAAGTTAATATGCTCTCAAATTAGAGAAAATAATTCATCAAAAATGAATCAGTCAAAGTCACACCAAAACCAGTCAGAGTCACATAGAAAACACATAACAGTTACACAGCGTACATACAAAAGTCACGTCAAATACATATGTATGAGACAAAATCATACAAAAGTCATCTTCATCCAAACAAAACGTCAAAAGGCACCATATGAAATCCAAGTTAAAAAAATAATAATGATATTCACTACATAAAGTGTCATCTTATTAATAATCTAAAATAAAATTAAGATGATTAATTTTATAAATACTCGAAAAAGATGGAAGAACGGTACGAAAAATATATACCTTACAATTTTTTATATTTTTAAGTAGAAGCTTGCTTACGAATATCGTTGAAGGTTAAAATTCTGATTTTGATTTAGATTGAGATTGTTTTGAGGGGAAACTGAGGAAATGAAAGTTTTGGTAGAGAAAAAATGAAGGGAAATGAATTTGAATTGAATGAGGAAGATGAAAGATGGAGAGTGAGAGAGTTGTAAAGTGAATAATGTAAGAGGGTGGAGCAGCACTCTGCACTGCTGTCACTCTCCCTGACAACTTGTTCCCCTCCTTGTTTTTTTTATTTGGTGTTGCTTCATCCCCTCTATCACAGTTATCCAATTCATGTAAATCAAGGGATGAGAACGGGACTCAGGGACTTCCAAATAGTGAGGGACTTCCCTGAACCCTTCTAAATACATACATACATACATACATAATACATACATACATACATACATACATACATATATATATATATATATATATATATATATTGATTATACTACAAAATAGGATAGTATCTAGAATATTTTAGAGGGATCTGGAATTTTATAGAATATGGTAAAGTAGTCTAGAAGTATCTAGAATAATAAAGAATCTTCTAGGTTGTACTAGATTATTCCAGGATGTTCTAGAATACTCTACGAGAGTCTGTACATACTAGAAAGTTCTAGGCATCATGTAAAATAGTAAATATAGAGTTTTGTGTAGAAGAATCTAGAAAGTTCCTGAGGATTCTAGGAGCCTGGGTTCGAGAGGGTTCCAAGGAGCCCTATAAATAAGGGTGCATGGTTCATTTGCCACCCATCCACCAAACCACACAGGTCCACAACACACTCTCAAGCATTGTAATATTCTCCTTGTTAAGCTTTCTTAATAAAGCAATCTTTTTCCTTATAACTTAGTCTCTTCGTTCTTTACTCAATCTCAATCTTGTTACTCGACATAAGACGTGGTTTCGGGTTTGCTTGACTTAACTTGTGACAGTACTATGAGTTAGGTGGCACACGAGTCTTTCCTAGGGTGTGAAAGAGTCACCTTGTGACACTACACTTATTAAAAAAAAACTCCAATGTACTACAAGTACTTTTTCATATTAGCCTAAGTTTATCAAGTGGACCCGACCTCACTAACCTGACTCGATCTGCCCGAAACTCGATCTTTTTTAGTCACCCGACCCAACATAAATCGATAATCACCGACCCGATCCGAATTCCTTACTACATTTCGTCGTCGACATTTCAGCCAGGTCGTCGGCGCTTTATACGTGAATTTACTCTTCTACCCTTCCATAATTGTGATTAATGATATTAATTAAGTTTCTTAATTAATTTAATTAATATTTCCGACTAAATTAAAATTACGGTTTTTGTACTTTTGAACGGTTTTCGAGACACATGTCTCAACATAACTCTTTTACCCTTCTGTAATTGTGATTAATGAATTTAATTAAGTTTCGTAATTAATATAATTATTATTTTCCCGACTAATTTGAAATTACGGTTTTTTGAACTTTTGAACGGTTTTTGAGACACGTGTCTCAATGTAACCCGGGAATATGTTTAGGAAATTTCTATATAAACCCCCCTTCTCCTCACAATTCACTTTCACTTCTTTCTCTCTCTCTCTAAAATAATTCCTTAAAAAATCGCTTTTCAAATATAAAATTGCTTCCACTCCCACTCCAAATCCGTAGTCAAGTAAGTAGATCTATCTATTTTGTATTACCTTTTAGTTTGTATTTGATTATTTTAGGTCGATTAGATTGATTATAATTAGTATTAGGTTGAAAGTTTAGGTTCCCCGTACCTACTTTTTGCTTGATTAATCCATGTAATACCCGATTTCAGTAGTTATTGTTTTCTATATTCGATTTTGGTATCGGTTTGGGTGACATTGGGATCGATTTCTGCGAAGAGGGGCGCGATTTCTGGGTTTTGGGTTGCTGGAAATCGACCTCGAAGCCGGAAAATTGTGTCTGGGGGGTCCTCTCGGCGCCAGAAAATCGCGTATTGGGGGTCCTCTCAACGCCCAAAAATGGCATCCTGGGGGTCTCCTCGACGCCCGAAAACGGCGTCCTGGGGTCTCCTCGACGCCTAAAAATGGTATACTGGGGGTCTCTTCGACGCTATTTTCTGGCGCCTGGGCCTGTTTTCAGCTTTTTTTTTTTTTTTTGTTTTACGTTATGCGTTACGATATCTGTAACGTTTTTTTTTGTAGATGTTTATATCGTGACTCGGGTGTTGTTATTTAGAATTATTATTATGAAATTATACAAAATGTTTATATGTTTAGGATTATTATTATGAATATTATTAGAATTATTATTATGAAATTCATGACTAAATGATTTGAAATTTTGGTTTTGAAATATTTAAGAATTTTTTTTAATCAAAAAAATATTGGATCTTTAGCTACAACATATCATTTTAGCTTAAAAAATAGCTAAAAAAGTTCAATTTAGGTGAAAAACTTATAATCGTTATCTTTCGCTAAAATCGGCCACCCAATTGAGATAACGATGGGTACTAATTTTAAGGATACTAGTGTTTACTAAAAAAAGTCTTCTTTTGAAGGTTAATTTTAGCTAAAAAACTAAGTAATCGACGACCCTCTTCGAGATAACAAATCGTAGGTAACATTAATTGAAAGAAATTAGTTAAAAATCAGCTAAAAATGACAGTACTACGTATAAATTTTAATATTATTATTAACAACTAATATATTTTCCTTTTATCATCGTGTGAAATTCAAAATATTTTTGAAACTAGTAAATGTTATCATGAGCTTAAATTAATATCAATTTAGCCGAGATTGAAAATAGGTAACATAATTATTTGAAAATAATTTAGTTGAGAAGAATATACGTTATCAGTAATTTGATTTTTCAAATTAATTTTATATATGAATTTCAACTCCCAATATCTGTTGCTCGAACATTGTTTCATTTACAAAATAGTACGAGAACGTTAAATTAATTTCTTATTATTATTAACAAGTGACATAGTTTTGTTTTATCACCGTGTCGAATTTATAAAAGTAGATGGCTGTTAAGGGGAAGAGTAGCCGGGTCGATGGTAGGATTGTCACTGCGTCCACTCGTGCTAGGGTTAGGTCGCGGCCGCCACCTACCGGCCCACCAGAGCCATCGTTGACCACGGATCCGCTGCATACGACTGCTGCGTATAAGGGTGGGTCTTCGTCTCATGGGGGGACACAGGAAATTCCTGTTCCAAGTTTCCGTATCACGAGCGGTACACGTGATGGTTCTTCGGAGGGAACCGCGAGCGGTGGTGTCCCCGAGTCATCCAGGTCGTTGCAGTCTGCCGACCTGGACAGGGAGTTCGATGAGACAGGGAGTTCGATGAGACGGAGAGGCAACACGCTTTTGCGGATGACTTCTCAGAGCAGCGCGCCGAGGAGAGGGGGCAGGAGACGAACACCGAGACATCGCGGAAGGGTAAGGCTGTCTACAGGAAGAGGCCTGGAGGTACGTTCCGGGGGAGTGTAGGTATTTCGTGCTCGAGCGCCCCCCGGCGACCACGGAGCAACACTTTATGGCGTCTGCAGGGACCTAGTCCCGGAGGTACCATCGATCCATTGGTGATCCCGAGCTTCGGGGGTCGTGTTGCGCGTCTGCTTTGGTCAGAGCCAGAGCACGAGCTGACTCCGTTGACGACCTACAACCGTCCTAGGATTGTGAGATAGTTGGAATCGTTCGAGGTATTTTCGGAGGTAGTGGATGTTGTCCGACAGTCTAGCCTGATGCACCTACGGGCGTGCATTCTACGCCATTTGGACATACCGCTCATTACAGCATTCTTCGAGAGGTGGCAGCCGGATACGAACACATTCCACATGCCGTTCGGGGAGACGACTATTATGTTGCACGATGTCACTAGGATCTTAAGGCTCCCTATCGAGGGTGAGTCATGCGTGGTTCGTAACGACACTGGGGGACTAGCTGATAGGATGGCCGCTGTAGGGAACTTCTTTGGGATGAGTGATGCGCAGGTGAAGGCACCCGCGGAGGGGGGGCCCTCCCATTTACAGGAGCGGGGGGTACTAGCGAGAGCCGTGCATGAGAAGATGCGCACTGGGACCCGGGAGCAGACTATACCGGGTTACTTGATCACGTTGCTGGGAGAGGTTCTCTTCGTGGATAGGTCGAGTGATCGTATTCGTCCGTCAGTGTTCCCATTGACGAACAGCTTGGACTCGGTCGGTCGTTTTGCGTGGGGTGCTCGTACGTTGGCGTACCTGTACAGGAATTTGGGGATGGCTTCGAGGGAGGGGTCCTCCACTTTGGCCGGGTGTTTGACTTTGCTTCAGGTCTGGATCTATGAGTACTTCCCCAACTTTAGGCCGAGGGCACCGATCCCGATTATGGCGACTTCTACACGCGCGACTGCGTGGGTAGGCATCGGGAAACCATTGGTGCATGGGAGCAAGCTGTTGGCGTACCGACGTTCACTTGATGGACTGACAGCAGATCGGGTCTCCTGGGAGCCTTTCGTGAGGAACGCTCATACGTTGCACCGTACGACTTTCTTCTATGGGCACTGCACTTTATGGACATCGTTGAGCCTTACCAGGGAGACCGGGTCATCAGACAGCTAGGCTACGTCCAGACAGTACCCGAGTCGATGCCTACGCCGGTTAGGGTTCATCGATCGAGGCACGGGGGTGGGATGTACCTTGTTGAGTTCGAAGCAGGGTACGAGAACCTCCCTTGGAGGAGTGTCTATGTTAGTCGCGCTGACCCGAGGAGGCTCTCGCGGCCCGTGGACTACCCGGGGGAAGTGGCTCAGGATTACCACGCTTGGTACACGAGAGTCTCTCACCCGAGGATCATACCACCATCCGCCGCCGAGGTGCAGGAGCAGGCGACACTAGCTTGGGGATCACAGCAGGTATTATGTTTGTATTTTGGTGTGAAACAATAATTAATTGCAGGTTTATTTATATTAACCTCTGCCACTTTGTTTCAGGTCGCAGTTTCGTTGATGGAGCGCTTTTCTGCAGCTCAGCACTTTCTGGACGACCCGGAAGCCTGGCTTGCGTATCTTGACGACCTGTTGATGTTGTACCGTCCCGTCCTTCCCCACTCGGGTGACCTCCCACCCCGATCCCAGGGGAAACGAGGTCGTCGTTGACTGATTACCTTTTATGTGTAATTTGTTTATGTCTGGAGTGTTATGGATTTCATGTTTTATTGACTACTCTTTTCTTTTTACATTTCGGATGATTTGGACGTTCGTTTGTATTTTATTAGTGAGATTGGACTTTCGTTACGAGATTTGCAGTCGCCCCAACAACAGCAGCAGCGCGCATGCTTACTAAAATTTACAAATGAATACAATACTGATCTAAAATTTGAACATAATACACGACATGACTGTTCTAATATTTATACTACTCTACAATTTAAAAATAAACACATGACACAAATAAATTCTACTACTCTAGAAGGTAAAGGGGTTGTTCACACTCCCTGGCGCATCGGGATCAATCTGCGCACTCGGGAAGTACTCATGCCACTCCGCGACCCACCTGTCGTGACGTTCTTGTTAAATGGAAGGATAATATACTGTAGTACCTTCCTGAGCGCCTTGCCAAAGGGCATGTGTAGGAGGCATCGGGCAATCGTCTGACATTCTCAACCTAAGCCAGTGACCGCCCCCGTGTTCATCGTGCATTATCCATATTACGCCGAACGGGACATGGTTACCTGGCATGCCCCGTAATGGGTAGTAGGTACTGCATTCGAGGGCTTGGGATACTCGACATATAACCCATTTGTTTATTGTGGCAAAACCGAATAAATCGCAGTCGTGGAGATAATGTTTGCTGCCTACCGGGTGGGGGGTCGTCGTACCTACACGAACTATGGCGCCTTCTAGACCGTCCTCATAAAAGACGTAAACGTTGTCGTACATGGGGGATTGGATGGGCTCCCACAACGCCCTCCTCTGGCGAGTAAAACTAGACTGGTCACCGTATACTGCGTGAGCCATGACACAGAATCCGCAGTGACCGTCCCCAATAACATCTATCCAGTTGACGAGGTACGGACACATGAAACCGACTAGTTCCCTAATGTACCCGAACGGCCCCCCCATGTAGTTCAGCTCCAGCGGGGCGTTCGGTAGCCCTTGCCATGTGCCCGTAGTGGACTGGCTGGCGGTCGGTGTGAGTGGCTCGGTGCTCCGGGTCGACTGGCTACTCCCTAGTGTTGACGCGCGCGTAGTCCTGGTCGACTTACTCGGGGTGGCTTCCATGTCGGTGGCGCCGTACCTCCTCCTCGCATGTTCGACTTCGATAAGCAGCCTCCCTGTCCCCGATGATTTTCTGGGGTTCGGATTCGAAGAAGGGTCAAGTAGACCTGATTCCTCGGGACGTAATGCTGAATTCAGCACGTCAATGTAATGTCGCCACATACTTGGATCGCTCTGACGTATTTCCTCAATCAACCCGTCAAGCAGAAATCCGTCGCTGACGGGCATAGCTTCCTCCCCGACAAAGTCAAGCGTCCTCCAAAACACATGCACGTCGGTCAACTACACTACGGAATTCCGCGCCATCAACCTGGCAAGTTCACATGCGCAAGGCAAACCCTTGGACGTCCTTAGTACGCACCGGCAGTCATCAAAAACACGATCTCCCAACTCGTGCTTCCTAGTCAGTTCTCCAGTCAGCAAGTTCAACGCCTTACGACTTACCCGGAGTCTCAGGTTCATGAAAATCGGGGGTAGAGTAGTTGATCGCTTCCTGCAGTGTAATCCCCTATAAAATCTAACGCGATACAGTGGCGGAAACACTGTAGAGTCGGGATTAAAACACACTGTAACTATGTCTTAGTAAAATTAAAATGGTAAAGTCAAACAATAGGCCTTAAATAAAATGGCCAAAATTTAAAACAATCCACAAAAGGGGTTTGAACAATCCATAGGACATAATTATAACAATAAATAAGCAGGATCCACACTGCTCGCTAGCCCACACCCGGAACACGTATACCTGCCATGTTAAAACATAACAGCCACAATCAGTGGGGAGCAACGCCAACGTTCTCCCAGCCGTATAACAGGATTTTAAAACTGTAATTACTACTATAGAAAAAAATAGTAAAAATGGAAAACAGTAAAATAGCATATTAAAATAAGCCTTCAGCGCAAAACCAAAATATTAAAATGGGTTTCCGAAGAAACATAAAAATGTTTGCCAACCTGCAAACCAATTTATATCGATAATAATAAAAATATTCAAAATGGCGTTATGGATAGGAGTAGTGTAGACGGCTAGACTTTCACTAGGAGAGTACTAAAAACTAGCTTCGAGAACTTAGTTCAAACAAATCAAACTTCGGTCTCTAACTAGGCTACTCAACCATAATAGAGCGGCGACTTATAAATGCGTGGCCCTAGTTTAAGATAATGCACACCTCTCCTGGGATTACCTGTCACCCAGTTCAACTTATGACGGCGACTTACTGCGAGGCCTAAGCTTAAGGTCAAAATGTACAAAACTCCCGGGATACCTGTCACCCGGTTCAACAACCAATGTACCGATTCCTGATACACTAGCCTTATAGTTGATGGCAAAACCGTATACCCTAGAATATATTACTCTAACCACACACTTGTCCTTATTCCATAACTCCAAAACAAAGCCATTATCGATATTCAAAAGATATAATCAATACAAATAATATGAGGATAAAAGAAGTAAACATTTATATTCTAAAAGAGGAAACTTTCTATTTTAGGAAACTTCTATTTTTAGAAACTTTACTAAAAATAGCATTATATCAAAATAGTGAAAATATTAGTTCATACTAATACCAATTTTTAGTAAACGATATAGATTTATAAAACTAATACTTTCGGCCTTAACGATATTAATTATTAAAGTAAGAACATTTGAGTTTATGAAGTTATTGAAATATCGTACAAGTGTATAAAATGATTAAAAATGTCTTAAAATTTTTAATAATACTAATCAGGGTGTTTTCAAAATTTACAAAGATAAAATTCCCCAATTATTATTAGTTACGACAATACGATTACAAATAGGATTTTACGGCAAATGTCAAATTAAATCTTTTAACGTCTTTTATTTAATTAAACCATTGAATATATTTAGAATATGTTAAGGGATGATTTAACTCTTAATGTTTCAGATTTAAATATTTTCAAAATAACTGAAAAAATAAATCTTTTAGGTAAGACGAAGCATTTTAACGATAAATCGTAATTTGTCCAAAAATCAATACTTATTAATTAAAGACTTTAATAAATAGTACAAAAATTACGTAAAATAGTTAAAATATATTTATGGACATTCTGTCTAGAAAAAAAATCCAGAATCCTAAAACTCGGTTTTTAAAGCGTTTTCTCGTTAATCGTCTAATCTCGACAATAACGATTAATAAAAATAGTAATTACAAAACGATTTAAGTATTAATATCCAAAAATTATTACTAAGCTTAAAATTCATGATTTTCCAGAAAATACTATTTTTCCAGATTTCCAAAAATTCCAGCTTTAATAAATCCCATGAAAACCGTCTTTAAAACCCGTTTTCACAATTAACGATTTCATTAATAAAACTTATCGTTCCTAACATTTTATTAAGCACTAAAAATCATAAAAATACATTTTATTAAGAAACCATCAGAATCATAATTTTTTCCAGATTAAATCAAAAGACCAAAAATCGAGAATTTAAACGACAAACGCGGTTTTAACGATAAACGATTATTTAAAGTGATTAATTAATTCATCCACTTAGCAATTCCAAAAAAAATTGCGAAAAAATTCAAAAAATTCTATTTCATCAGAAAGTTTCACCACGTCAAAAATAAGATTAAAATAAAATTTTTAAGTACTAGAACTAAAAATCGGCTTTTAATCGTTTTTGTCCGTAAAAGGAAATAATTCAATAATCGATAACTAAAATATCAGAAAAATAATAAATTATTAAAAATCATCAAAAACATCATTTTTACAGAATATAAATATATATTACATGTTTAGGCCGAATATTACGATTTTACAAATTAATATGACGATTTAATCGTTAATCTCGTAAAAGCGATAAAAATATAGAAACATGCAAATTTTCAACATTTTTAAAAAATTTCCAGATTATATGACATACATATATTGTCAAAAATGAAATATAAAAATTATACATGCAAATACATAATTAAAATCATGAAATACCGAGTAACATCGACGTTACCTCTAACCCAAATTCGAGTCGATTATAAATTCGTCGACTTCGGGATCATTCAAAAATCCTTCAACACAAGAAAAGCATGGTGGAAAAATACCATGAGAAAACTAAGAAAATCAAGGAAAATAACGATCGAAAACGGCATCGATTATTACCTTAACGAAGGGATCGGAATGACGATTATTTAGGAGATGAAAACGAGACGATCGAGACTTGATTTGAGACAACATTTGGCTAGAAAAGCTGCTGAAAAATCTCAGCCAAGAGAGAAAAAAGGAGGAAATGTTGTTTAATTTTTTGTAAAATGAATGATAAGAAAGTGGATGGTTTTCTAAAGCATAAATGATAAGTAAATTTTGATGAAAACTATGTCATAATACATGCACAAATCAGCCAAAATGAGAGAGGAAGGGAGTGTGAAGAGTTTGTATTTAAGGCCAAAAATAAATGGGTGAGAAAAAAAATATCTAAGGCTTAAACATCATAAAATGAAATGTATACAAAGTTGTAGTGTAAAAATGTGACATGGGTGTGTCACGGTCCAAAACATGGGGAAAATGTCCCAAATAATTTCTAAGTTGATAAAAAGATGAATCGTAAAATTGTTAAAGGTATTTCAAATCAGTTTGTGTAAACCGTGCGTTGGAAAATAATTATTTACGAAACTTCGTAATAAAATCATTAAAGGTCAAATATTCTTAAATAAAAATATTTCTTAATTGGAAATATCATATAAATGTGTTTTGATATTTAGGAAAAATAAATAACTGAATTTCATGCTTAAAACATTAGTTCGTAGAAAAATAGAACTTCACGTGCAAAAATAAATAGTTTACAATGAAAATCAAATAAATAGGTTTACAAGAATTAAAATCTTTTAAAATAAAAATAAATATTATTTGACTCAAAAAAATAATAAGAATTCAAAAAGATGAAGGAAATAGAAGACGAAATTGACATAGAGTCATGACGGAGTCACAACAGAATAATTAACGGCACTAGGAAAATAGTGGGTGTTACAATCCTCCCCACTAAAACAAAGTTTCATCCTCGAAACTAAGAATAAGCAGAAAGGAAACCAGATTACCCCACTCAAAAAGGTGAGGATACTAATCTCGCATAAAAATTTTGCTGTAAAAGAAAATTTTACAACTTTTAAAGTGATATGAAATCCAATGCAAATATTTATTCCGAGAGGAATTGGGCTAAGCTACCCGGAGTTTAAATTTTTTTTAATTAGTGAAATCGTAAAATAAAGTTATTTGGTAAAATAATGACGTCAAATAACATTTGTAAACAAACTCGAAAGAAATAGGATAACCAAAATATTTTGAAAACAAAAGTAAAATATTTTGATTAAGAAATTTGATATTATTCCTTTTTTTGATGAAACAAAATTTAGTTTGGAGAAATCAAATTTTGTAGTTAGTAAAAATTTCACCAGCCGTCAAACATTTTCAATAACAGATTCAAAAGTTCACCAACATTCATTTTGATGAAAAATGAATGAATAAAATTAATGTTGTTGAGTTAGAGAGAGAGAAACTCAGGGGAATATAAAAAATAACCGCCAAACTGTCAATGGGTAAACGGCCCGGACGGCCACGGAAACAACCGCCACCGAAGCATTCCCCCCAGCATAACAAGTCATCTGGATCATCTGCCCAGTCTGATAAGCTCGATGAAGCTCAGGTACTGCAAACACCACCGCTGCACTCGGTAAATGAAATTCTTATCTCTGCGATTGATCATAATTCACTTGTTCGATCTCATACACATGATGATGGTGAGGAGCTGAGTAGTTCAAAGCTTAAACAGGTCGAGAACTTTCAGCCCCCGTCATCGGATGGTGGTGTTGTGGAAGAATATGCGGAGTATTTGTTTGGATCAACTGGCGGTATCCCACAAGCTAGTTTAATTAATTCGGAGGTTGGTGATCACCCAAGCCTTAAAAAAGGGGAGGGTTCTTTATCAAATGACGTTGTTACTCTGGAGGATGGAGCAGGTCTGAGACTTAAAAAAGGGGAGGGTGTTGGTCCATCTCCTGTTCAGAGTTTGGGTGGGGGATCACCAAGACTTAAAAAAGCGGCGGCTGATCCTCCACCTCGTCTCTTGGAAACGAAAGTACCAAACCCAAGAGGAATGGGTACTTGGGCGTCTAAGCTTCAACAGAGCAAGGGAATGGAGCTTCACTTTGTACCTGAATGTGCTCAATCAGACTCAATCACTATAGAGCCAGATGACATAGAAGATGAGCTAGTGGCCTGGCACACCACACTTGTGGGGCACGTTTTGGGAGCTAGAATCACAATTAAACAATTGCAAAACTAAGTGGCCACTCAATGGAAAGAAAAGGGGAATCCTCAGGTCTTGTACTACAAGAAGGGTTGGTTCTGCTTTCGGTTTCGAAATATGGAAGACAAGAATATGGTGTTAAAGGAAGGGCCATGGGAAATTGGGAAGTCTATCTTGCTCCTCAAGCAATGGACACCAACTTTCTGTAAAGAAATGGATCACTTATCTTGCCTGCCTATTTGGGTTACCTTCCCTAATCTGGACCCTTTTTTCTGGTCGGAAAAAGCCTTGAGCAAGTTGGCGAGTAGAGTCGGAAAACCAATTTGTGCAGACCAGGTCACCACTAGCCAGGAGCGTATCTCCTTTGCTCGGATACTTATTGAGGCTAATGTGGCTGAGGATCTCCCGTCACAGGTAGTCCTTAATACTCCCTTTGGTCAGACTTTGCAACAGATTGAATACGAATGGGTACCATATTTTTGTAAGAAGTGTAAAAAACTAGGTCACCTGGAGGAGAAATGTCGACTTTCTCACAAGGCTTTTAAGCCGAAGGAGCCTATTGTTCAGCCTGTAGTTGCTGTGATTGAACCAGAAGTGCAGGTTGAGGAGATCACTTCAATCTTGGTGGATAAGGATGGTTTTACCACTGTCATAAAAGGCAGAAATCCCACCCCAAAGCAAGTTTCTGCTCCTCCTGTCATCCAATCGAACCGATTTAGGGAGCTGGAGACCATGAACACTGATTATTTTAGTGTAGATGTGCTATTAGGAGAGGAACCTCCTGATAGTGGGTGCCCTCATGAAAATCATCACTTGGAATATTAGGGGCATGAATGAGCCCCTAAAACAACATGAGGTTCTGAGCCTCATGTTGGCAAATAAGGCCGATCTTGTGGCCATTATAGAAACAAGAATTAAGGAGAAAAATCACCAAAAAATTTGGCATAAGAAGTTTAGTTACTATAATGGTTTTGCGAATTATAAGAGTCACAAAAATGGTAGAATTTGGGTGGTTTGGAAGCCCCAAACTACCGTGGTGGATATTCTATCTGAGGATGCTCAATATGTGCATTGCAGATTTCGGTTTCTTCCCCTAAACCTGGTAGGCCTGTTTACAGCAGTGTATGGTTCTAATGAGGCTGTTAGTAGGCACACCCTCTGGCACTTTCTTCGGACCTATAACACTAACCTTCCATGGGTATGCAGCGGCGACTTTAATGTGACATTGTCTGCTGCTGAGCGTATTACAAAGGGTGCTATAAATTACTCGGACATTACTGACTTTGCGGACTGTGTTAATGATGCCCTTTTGAAGGACATTCCTAGTACGAGAGCGAGCTATACTTGGTGTAATCACCAACATGAGGATGATATTGTTTGGGCTAGATTGGATAGGGCTATGGGAAATCCTACTTGGTTTCACCAGTTTCCCAATTGTTATTCTATTTCTGCTGAGCCTGGGGTGTCAGATCATTCGCCCCTAATTATTGTAATTCCTTGTTCTGGTGGGAATATTGCTCGGCCTTTTAGGTTCCTAAATTGCTGGGTTGAACACCCTCGTTTTCAAGAACTGGTTGGGGCTGAATGAAGGGTCCACGTTGATGGTGTCCCAATGTATCGCCTAATCTGTCGACAAAAGAGACTAAAATTGGCGTTAAGGCAGCTGCATAAACAGCATTATTCACAGCTTACCCTGCGAGCAACAAGCTTAAAGGAGCAGCTCACTGCCTGTCAAGCTTCTATTTTTCTTGATCCTACAAATCGTCTCCTTCTCGAGCGCGAAAAGATCTTAAGAGAGGACTATCTACACTACAGATCTCCTGAGCTCTCTGCCTTAGCACAGCGGGTAAAGGTTAGTCACGTTGAACTTAATGACGATAATTCATCATACTTTTATGCCCATCTCAATGCAAGAAAGTCGCATAGCTTCATTGGTTCTATCAAAGACGTAAACGGAATTAGCCACTCCACACAAGAGGGTATTCGCTCATCTTTCTTGGAATACTATATGAGTCTTTTAGGGGCTGATACCTCTGTCAAAGATATAGATCCAGGGTTATTTAACGAAGAGACTGTCCTCCCTACTGAGGTTGCTAATAGACTTACGGTTCCTATTACTAATCAGGAAATAAAAGTTGTGCTTTTCTCCATTGATTCTAGGAGAAGCCCTGGGCCGGATGGTTTCTCGTCTGGGTTTTATAAACAGGCTTGGAACATTATTTCCACTGATTTCATTTCTGCTATACAAGATTTTTTCCATACGGGGAAAATGTTAGGGGAAGTCAACTCTACCCTTATCACCTTGGTCCCAAAAATTGATGTCCCTGATACTGTTCTTGACTATAGACCCATTTCTTGCTGCACTACTATCTACAAGACGATTAGTAAAATTATTGCGAATCGGCTTAGTCCAATAATGCATCATATTGTGGGATTAGAGCAGTCTGCTTTTGTCCCCGGGAGAAACATTTTCGATAACATTCTCACTTCACAGGAACTCACAAAGAACTATAATAGAGCTCATATTTCCCCTCGATATACTATCAAGGTGGACAAACGGAAAGCTTTTGACTCAGTGAGCTGGAGGTTTTTAGAGCAGGCTCTCAAACTTTATGGCCTACCTGACATCTTTGTTATGTGGATAATGCAATGTCTAAAATCTACACGATTCTCTATTAAAATTAATGGGGCTTCATGTGGATATTTCTCCGGGAAGCGGGGTTTGAGGCAAGGAGACCCGCTCTCACTACTTTTGTTCATTCTTTGTATGAAAACCCTTTCACGAATGTTGAGACATAGTTCTAGGGAGAGAGGTTTTTCTTTTCACCCGAAATGCTCGAGACTTGCCTTAAATCACCTGGTTTTTGCTGATGATTTGCTTATTTTTACCCGGGGTGACGTACCTTCGGTGATGACAGTTTCAAACTGCCTAAATGTTTTTGCCTCTATCTCGGGGCTTCAAGCAAATCCGCACAAGACTGCTATATATTTTGGAGGCACAAAGCATGATATTAAGCATCAAATCCTGGCTGCTTGTGGTTTCTCAGAGGGGCACTTTCCCTTTAAATACCTTGGTATACCACTTAACACATCCAGGGTTAATGTACATATGTACCATTATCTACTTGTTCGGATTAAAGATAGGCTTGCAGGTTGGGCGAATCACTTGCTTTCTTATGCTGGTAAGGTACAAATTATAAACTCGATCATTTTCGGAATGCATCAGTACTGGGCCACTTGCCTGCTGCTGCCCAAGGCTATCGCAAATTACATCAGGAAGCTTTGTAGAGAGTTTTTATGGGGAAAAACAGGCAGGGGCATGATCTGGAAGAGTTGGGACTCCTGCTCTAGGCCCAAGCTTGAGGGTGGGTTTGATATTCGAGAAATACTAAGTTGGAACAAATGTTTACTTCTGAAATGGATATGGAAAATTGAAAACAATCGGGGTGATGTTTGGTGTCAATGGACTACCAAATATCGTCTCAATAGGAGCTCTATATGGGATGTCGTGGAAAGAGCTGACGATAGCACAAGCTGGAAGCACATTCTTAGAGCTCGGGATGAACTTGTAGCAGTGTTAGGGGGCATGGGACCTGCTAAAGACATGCTATGTAAGTATACAAACAGAGGGAAATTGCAGCTACGACCGCTCTATGATTTATTTCGACAAAAAGGGGGAGTCATGCCATGGGCTAGGCTGGTCTGGGACAGAATGAATGTCCCTAAGCATTCATTTATCTCTACTCTTGCAATTCAAAACTCGCTCGCAACTATTGATAATCTGCAAAGGCGTGGAATGCAGTGTGCAAATAGGTGCATTCTTTGTGGAATGGCAGCTGAGACACAAAGGCATCTATTTTTCGAATGCTTGCTCTCACAAGAGGTTTGGGTGGAGATTAAACGATGGCAGAGAATGAGCGTCCCACTCTCGCTGCCTGCCCTGTTGCGTTGGTACACACACTGCAACAAGGGACGAGGCTTGGTAAAGAGGCTGCGTCGATGTGCTTTAACAGCGACCATATACTAACTCTGGCAAGAACGAAATAGGAGGATTTTTCAGAATTCTTGTAGGAACACCCCTACCCTTATCCGAGCTATTAAGTACAATGTTTGTATTACAGGTCTCCAAAATAGTCGAGGAGATGAAAAACAGCTTGCTATGTTGCTATTAGGCTAGATTTGCTTGGCTCTTGGTATATTGTATGTATCCTTTTTGGATTTTTATTGAATGAGAATCAATGAAATTTCCCAAAAAAAAAAACAATAAAATGAATATCAATTTTCAAAACGTTAAAATTTCGAAAATGTTATCAAAGTAATTATGAAAGTTTTCAAAAATGTTATCAAACTTGAACATACAAAATAATTTTGACAACGTTAAAACGTTTTACATAACAATCCTATACAAATTGAAGTACTTGGAAATATAAAAGTCTTTATAAAATTTTGATCGCTTGAAAATCAAAAATTAAAAATAATTTCGAAATAAATTAAAATAAATTATTAAGGCATTTTGAAATAGATCTAAATATAAATATCAACCAAAGATAAAACAAAGTGAAGTATATAGTTCTTAAATTATAAATAAAAAAATGTTAAATTTCACGATAACCCAAAATGTTAATTGCTCAAAGTTTTTACAAAATGGGGAGTTTTAAAATTTGAAATTATGCTTCAAAATGTTAAAATTTCATGAAAATCAAAAATTTTAAATTAGTCAAGCATTTTACAAAACGGGCAAATTCACAATTAGAAATTATAACTCAAAATGTTAAAATTTTACAATAATCCATTTTTTTTAAAGTAGTCCAACTTTTTATAAAATAGGGAGTTCGAAAAATAGTTAACGGGTAAATAGAACAAGGATAAATAAATTAAAAATAAGAGCTTTCAAAATCGACAAAGGTTGAAGGGATTGGCAGGAGTTACCGTAACAGAATTCAAGAGAAGCAGAAAGGAAGACGGAGTTGAGAATCACAAAGAGCTCTCAAGGATTATGGAAGAAATTAATCATCTCGAGATTCCTAGCACGACTTCCACAAACACGGGTTCCTAATTCCCATCAAATAACGCTAAGTCCAATATCAGTACAGGGTGGTCCTACTCAATCTACAACCTCCAAAATTAAGTCTTACATACTTATACAATCTTTCAATTAGTATAGTAAGAATCCACAAATGATTAGACTAATCCTTTAATTAAGATTCCAACGGTTATCAAAACATACCCTAACTCGTAATCACTAAGGTTCATAAATTTAAAGCTCATAAGGTCTGAACTCGAGGTATACTTCAAATTTCTCGAGTAAGGAAGACTAAATAAAACCCACCAATTAACAAAGTTCGGACACGAAATCCTCAAAAATGATCACCAACATATATATAGTACCACAAGTACAGAAGTTGGGGAAGTACAATAAATCCTCAAACACGCTCAAACCTATAGGTAATGGCGCAAACACTCACATCTTCAAACACATCATTCGATTAATGTTTCTGAGAAGTCCATCAAATTTCTAATCGTAATGGTGCAACCACAAAATATTTAATAACTCAACGAAGCCACAATCTCGTTGGTCTAAGGTTCTGAACTATAAATCCATTAAGATGATTGACATCAAAGTGTTCCTCAAAACAACGCGATAAATCCAACCTCTAATGGCAATATGTTTCTCCTTTTCAAGGTTAACAACAATTTATCCAATTTAGATCACTCAACTCCAAAGTTCATAGGTTACAACCTTAACCAACGATTAACGATCTAATCCTTAAGAAACACAGGTAATCTATGTCAACCAAAATTTCTAACGGTATTAATGAAAACCTTCGATGGTACCACAACACTCAGGTTAACAATTTAAACAGTACTCTATGATCCCAGATATTCCCGATGCATCCATCAAATAACATTTAGGTAGGAATCCCAAAATTCTATTATTAGCTACACTTGGTTCGGTTCTAGGTTAAATTAGGTACTAGGTATCCATCAAATACGATATACTCTTACTACCCCAAAATATATTCAACTCTAAGTCCTCCAAATAATCAAGTAACCTATAACCCAAGGTTCATTGTCTAAAGTACCAACCTAATTCCATTAATTGACAATTTATCATTCAAATCGATCCTCAAAAGCTTACTAAGATAGATAACAAGGTATAACTCACAACCCTCAAGCCATAGGTAACAAGGGTTTACTAAACCTAAAACATCTATATCCTTTCACGGGGTTCACTGAGACGGAAATCAGTCTAGCCAAAGAATCTCAAGAGAAAGATGGTAGAGTAGAAGAATATAACAAGGATTCACCAAGCGGTTGAAGAAGAGAATATAAAAGAGAAGAAGTAGAAGAAGTAGAGGAAGGAAGAAAAGAGTCGATGATACTATATTACTAATTTCTTGAACCAGAGGAGAATCTTTGGGCCTCTAGAGTTCACGCGGGATCCAAATGGCTTACTTCATCTTCTTGTAGAGGAACGAGCACGTAAGTCTTCGGTCGCTCCATCTCGATCTACTGCGACATCATGGAACAGGAATCTACTCTTGATCATCTGGCCTATAGCTTAAGTAAACTGAACTGGAGCTAAAAATCACCATCGACATCTTTCTTGGAGCACCAAGTTGTCCACTCGAGTCAGCAGGCGTTGAGAGTTCTAAGCGGGTCTTGTCTTGATCTGGAGCAGCATCCTATCAATATCTTGTTCATTCGTCTTCTTCCGACAAAAGCAACAAATATTCAATGCTAATCATTGAGTTCAGAAACAGATAATCTTAACAGTTAAGTCCTTATTTGTTTCTACCCATCTCTAATAATATTTTTATTTACTGTTTAAATAATTTACTGGTATTTTCCCTAATTTCATGTGTAAGCGTTGGGAGCAGTGATGCTCTGATACCAACTGTAATCCCCTATAAAATCTAACGCGATACAGTGGCGGAAACACTGTAGAGTCGGGATTAAAACACACTGTAACTATGTCTTAGTAAAATTAAAATGGTAAAGTCAAACAATAGGCCTTAAATAAAATGGCCAAAATTTAAAACAATCCACAAAAGGGGTTTGAACAATCCATAGAACATAATTATAACAATAAATAAGCAGGATCCACACTGCTCGCTAGCCCACACCTGGAACACGTATACCTGCCATGTTAAAACATAACAGCCACAATCAGTGGGGAGCAACGCCAACGTTCTCCCAGCCGTATAACAGGATTTTAAAACTGTAATTACTACTATAGAAAAAAATAGTAAAAATGGAAAACAGTAAAATAGCATATTAAAATAAGCCTTCAGCACAAAACCAAAATATTAAAATGGGTTTCCGAAGAAACATAAAAATGTTTGCCAACCTGCAAACCAATTTATATCGATAATAATAAAAATATTCAAAATGGCGTTATGGATAGGAGTAGTGTAGACGGCTAGACTTTCACTAGGAGAGTACTAAAAACTAGCTTCGAGAACTTAGTTCAAACAAATCAAACTTCGGTCTCTAACTAGGCTACTCAACCATAATAGAGCGGCGACTTATAAATGCGTGGCCCTAGTTTAAGATAATGCACACCCCTCCTGGGATTACCTGTCACACAGTTCAACTTATGACGGCGACTTACTGCGAGGCCTAAGCTTAAGGTCAAAATGTACAAAACTCCCGGGATACCTGTCACCCGGTTCAACAACCAATGTATCGATTCATGATACACTAGCCTTATAGTTGATGGCAAAACCGTATACCCTAGAATATATTACTCTAACCACACACTTGTCCTTATTCCATAACTCCAAAACAAAGCCATTATCGATATTCAAAAGATATAATCAATACAAATAATATGAGGATAAAAGAAGTAAACATTTATATTCTAAAAGAGGAAACTTACTATTTTAGGAAACTTCTATTTTTAGAAGCTTTACTAAAAATAGCATTATATCAAAATAGTGAAAATATTAGTTCATACTAATACCAATTTTTAGTAAACGATAAAGATTTATAAAACTAATACTTTCGGCCTTAACGATATTAATTATTAAGGTAAGAACATTTGAGTTTATGAAGTTATTGAAATATCGTACAAGTGTATAAAATGATTATAAATGTCTTACAATTTATAATAATACTAATCAGGGTGTTTTCAAAATTTACAAAGCTAAAATTCCCTAATTATTATTAGTTACGACAATACGATTACAAATAGGATTTTACGGCAAATGTCAAATTAAATCTTTTAACGTCTTTTATTTAATTAAACCATTGAATATATTTAGAATATGTTAAGGGATGATTTAACTCTTATTGTTTCAGATTTAAATATTTTCAAAATAACTGGAAAAATAAATCTTTTAGGTAAGACGAAGCATTTTAACGATAAATCGTAATTTGTCCAAAAATCAATACTTATTAATTAAAGACTTTAATAAATAGTACAAAAATTACGTAAAATAGTTAAAATATATTTATGGACATTCTGTCTAGAAAATAAAATTTTCCAGAATCCTAAAACTCGGTTTTTAAAGCGTTTTCTCGTTAATCGTCTAATCTCGACAATAACGATTAATAAAAATAGTAATTACAAAACGATTTAAGTATTAATATCCAAAAATTATTAATAAGCTTGAAATTCATGATTTTCCAGAAAATACTATTTTTCCAGATTTCCAAAAATTCCAGCTTTAATAAATCTCATCAAAACCGTCTTTAAAACCCGTTTTCACAATTAACGATTTCATTAATAAAACTTATCGTTCCTAACATTTTATTAAAGCACTAAAAATCATAAAAATACATTTTATTAAGAAACCATCGGAATCATAATTTTTTCCAGATTAAATCAAAAGACCAAAAATCGAGAATTTAAACGACAAACGCGGTTTTAACGATAAACGATGATTTAAAGTGATTAATTAATTCATCCACTTAGCAATTCCAAAATAAATTACGAAAAAATTCAGAAAATTCTATTTCATCAGAAAGTTTCACCACGTTAAAAATAAGATTAAAATAAAATGTTTAAGTACTAGAACTAAAAATCGGCTTTTAATCGTTTTTGTCCGTAAACGGAAATAATTCAATAATCGATAACTAAAATATCAGAAAAATACTAAATTATTAAAAATCATCAAAAACATCATTTTTACAGAATATAAATATATATTACATGTTTAGGTCGAATATTACGATTTTACAAATTAATATGACGATTTAATCGTTAATCTCGTAAAAGCGATAAAAATATCGAAACATGCAAATTTTCAACATTTTTAAAAATTTTCCAGATTATATGACATACATATATTGTCAAAAATGAAATATAAAAATTATACATGCAAATACACAATTAAAATCATGAAATACCGAGTAACATCGACGTTACCTCTAACCCAAATTCGAGTCGATTATAAATTCGTCGGCTTCGGGATCTTTCAAAAATCCTTCAACACAAGAAAAGCATGGTGGAAAAATATCATGAGAAAACTAAGAAAATCAAGGAAAATAACGATCGAAAACGGCATCGATTATTACCTTAACGAAGGGATCGGAATGACGATTATTTAGGAGATGAAAACGAGACGATCGAGACTCGATTTGAGACAACATTTGGCTAGAAAAGCTGCTGGAAAATCTCAGCCAAGAGAGAAAAAAGGAGGAAATGTTGTTTAATTTTTTGTAAAATGAATGATAAGAAAGTGGACGGTTTTCTAAAGCATAAATGATAAGTAAATTTTGATGAAAACTATGTCATAATACATGCACAAATCAGCCAAAATGAGAGAGGAAGGGAGTGTGAAGAGTTTGTGTTTAAGGCCAAAAATAAATGGGTGAGAAAAAAAAAATTTAAGGCTTAAACATCATAAAATGAAATGTATACAAAGTTGTAGTGTAAAAATGTGACATAGGTGTGTCACGGTCCAAAACATGGGGAAATTGTTCCAAATAATTTCTAAGTTGATAAAAAGATGAATCGTAAAATTGTTAAAGGTATTTCAAATCAGTTTGAGTAACCGCACGTTGGAAAATAATTATTTACGAAACTTCATAATAAAATCATTAAAGGTCAAATATTCTTAAATAAAAATATTTCTTAATTGGAAATATCATATAAATGTGTTTTGATATTTAGGAAAAATAAATAACTGAATTCCAAGCTTAAAACGTTAGTTCGTAGAAAAATAGAACTTCACGTGCAAAAATAAATAGTTTACAATGAAAATCAAATAAATAGGTTTACAAGAATTAAAATCTTTTAAAATAAAAATAAATATTATTTGACTCAAAAAAAAAATAAGAATTCAGAAAGATGAAGGAAATAGAAGACGAAATTGACATAGAGTCATGACGGAGTCACAACAGAATAATTAACGGCACTAGGAAAATAGTGGGTGTTACAATCCTCCCCACTAAAACAAAGTTTCGTCCTCGAAACTAAGAATAAGCATAAAGGAAACAAGATTACCCCACTCGAAAAGGTGAGGATACGAATCTCGCATAAAAATTTTGCTGTAAAAGAAAATTTTACAACTTTTAAAGTGATATGAAATCCAATGCAAATATTTATTCCGAGAGGAATTGGGCTAAGCTACCCGGAGTTTAAATTTTTTTTAATTAGTGAAATCGTAAAGTAAAGTTATTTGGTAAAATAATGACGTCAAATAACATTTGTAAACAAACTCGAAGGAAATAGGATAACCAAAATATTTTGAAAACAAAAGTAAAATATTTTGATTAAGAAATTCGATATTATTCCTTTTTTTGATGAAACAAAATTTAGTTTGGAGAAATCAAATTTTGTAGTTAGTAAAAATCGCACCAGCCGTCAAACATTTTCAATAACAGATTCAAAAGTCCACCAACAATAAAATGAATTTCAATTTTCAAAACGTTAAAATTTCGAAAATGTTATCAAAGTAATTATGAAAGTTTTCAAAAATGTTATCAAATTTGAACATACAAAATAATTTCGACAATGTTAAAACATTTTACATAACAATCCTATACAAATTGAAGTACATGGAAATATAAAAGTCTTTATAAAATTTTGATCGCTTGAAAATCAAAAATTAAAAATAATTTCGAAATAATTTAAAATAAATTATTAAGGCATTTTGAAATCGATCTAAATATAAATATCAACCAAAGATAAAACAAAGTGAAGTATATAGTTCTTAAATTATAAATAAAAAAAATGTTAAATTTCACGATAACCCAAAATGTTAAATTGCTCAAAGTTTTTACAAAATGGAGAGTTTTAAAATTTGAAATTATGCTTCAAAATGTTAAAATTTCATGAAAATCAAAAATTTTAAATTAGTCAAGCTTTTTACAAAACGGGCAAATTCACAATTAGAAATTATAACTCAAAATGTTAAAATTTTACGATAATCCATTTTTTTTTTAAAGTAGTCAAACTTTTTATAAAATAGGGAGTTCGAAAAATAGTTAACGGGTAAATAGAATAAGGATAAATAAATTAAAAATAAGAGCTTTCAAAATCGACAAAGGTTGAAGGGATTGGCAGGAGTTACCGTAACAGAATTCAAGAGAAGCAGAAAGGAAGACGGAGTTGAGAATCACAAAGAGCTCTCAAGGATTATGGAAGAAATTAATCATCTCGAGATTCCTAGCACGACTTCCACAAACACGGGTTCCTAATTCCCATCAAATAACGCTAAGTCCAATATCAGTACAGAGTGGTCCTACTCAATCTACAACCTCCAAAATTAAGTCTTACATACTTATACAATCTTTCAATTAGTATAGTAAGAATCCACAAATGATTTAGTCTAATCCTTTAATTAAGATTCCAACGGTTATCAAAACATACCCTAACTCGTAATCACTAAGGTTCATAAATTTAAAGCTCATAAGGTCTGAACTCGAGGTATACTTCAAATTTCTCGAGTAAGGAAGACTAAATAAAACCCACCAATTAACAAAGTTCGGACACGAAATCCACAAAAATGATCACCAACATATTTATAATACCACAAGTACAGAAGTTGGGGAAGTACAATAAATCCTCAAACACGCTCAAACCTATAGGTAATGGCGCAAACACTCACATCTTCAAACACATCATTCGATTAATGTTTCTGAGAAGTCCATCAAATTTCTAATCGTAATGGTGCAACCACAAAATATTTAATAACTCAACGAAGCCACAATCTCGTTGGTTTAAGGTTCTGAACTATAAATCCATTAAGATGATTGACATCAAAGTGTTCCTCAAAACAACGCGATAAATCCAACCTCTAATGGCAATATGTTTCTCCTTTTCAAGGTTAACAACAATTTATCCAATTTAGATCACTCAACTCCAAAGTTCATAGGTTACAACCTTAACCAACGATTAACGATCTAATCCTTAAGAAACACAGGTAATCTATGTCAACCAAAATTTCTAACGGTATTAATGAAAACCTTCGATGGTACCACAACACTCAGGTTAACAATTTAAACAGTACTCTATGATCCCAGATATTCCCGATGCATCCATCAAATAACATTTAGGTAGGAATCCCAAAATTCTATTATTAGCTACACTTGGTTCGGTTCTAGGTTAAATTAGGTACTAGGTATCCATCAAATACGATATACTCTTACTACCCCAAAATATATTCAACTCTAAGTCCTCCAAATAATCAAGTAACCTATAACCCAAGGTTCATTGTCTAAAGTACCAACCTAATTCCATTAATTGACAATTTATCATTCAAATCGATCCTCAAAAGCTTACTAAGATAGATAACAAGGTATAACTCACAACCCTCAAACCATAGGTAACAAGGGTTTACTAAACCTAAAACATCTATATCCTTTCACGGGGTTCACTGAGACGGAAATCGGTCTAGCCAAAGAATCTCAAGAGAAAGATGGTAGAGTAGAAGAATATAACAAGGATTCACCAAGCGGTTGAAGAAGAGAATATAAAAGAGAAGAATTAGAAGAAGTAGAGGAAGGAAGAAAAGAGTCGATGATACTATATTACTAATTTCTTGAACCAGAGGAGAATCTTTGGGCCTCCAGAGTTCACGCGGGATCCAAATGGCTTACTTCATCTTCTTGTAGAGGAACGAGCACGTAAGTCTTCGCTCGCTCCATCTCGATCTACTGCGACATCATGGAACAGGAATCTACTCTTGATCATCTGGCCTATAGCTTAAGTAAACTGAACTGGAGCTAAAAATCACCATCGACATCTTTCTTGGAGCACCAAGTTGTCCACTCGAGTCAGCAGGCGTTGAGAGTTCTAAGCGGGTCTTGTCTTGATCTGGAGCAGCATCCTATCAATATCTTGTTCATTCGTCTTCTTCCCACAAAAGCAACAAATATTCAATGCTAATCATTGAGTTCAGAAACAGATAATCTTAACAGTTAAGTCCTTATTTGTTTCTACCCATCTCTAATAATATTTTTATTTACTGTTTAAATAATTTACTGGTATTTTCCCTAATTTCATGTGTAAGCGTTGGGAGCAGTGATGCTCTGATACCAACTGTAATTCCCTATAAAATCTAACGCGATACAGTGGCGGAAACACTGTAGAGTCGGGATTAAAACACACTGTAACTATGTCTTAGTAAAATTAAAATGGTAAAGTCAAACAATAGGCCTTAAATAAAATGGCCAAAATTTAAAACAATCCACAAAAGGGGTTTGAACAATCCATAGGACATAATTATAACAATAAATAAGCAGGATCCACACTGCTCGCTAGCCCACACCCGGAACACGTATACCTGCCATGTTAAAACATAACAGCCACAATCAGTGGGGAGCAACGCCAACGTTCTCCCAGCCGTATAACAGGATTTTAAAACTGTAATTACTACTATAGAAAAAAATAGTAAAAATGGAAAACAGTAAAATAGCATATTAAAATAAGCCTTCAGCGCAAAACCAAAATATTAAAATGGGTTTCCGAAGAAACATAAAAATGTTTGCCAACCTGCAAACCAATTTATATCGATAATAATAAAAATATTCAAAATGGCGTTATGGATAGGAGTAGTGTAGACGGCTAGACTTTCACTAGGAGAGTACTAAAAACTAGCTTCGAGAACTTAGTTCAAACAAATCAAACTTCGGTCTCTAACTAGGCTACTCAACCATAATAGAGCGGCGACTTATAAATGCGTGGCCCTAGTTTAAGATAATGCACACCCCTCCTGGGATTACCTGTCACACAGTTCAACTTATGACGGCGACTTACTGCGAGGCCTAAACTTAAGGTCAAAATGTACAAAACTCCCGGGATACCTGTCACCCGGTTCAACAACCAATGTATCGATTCATGATACACTAGCCTTATAGTTGATGGCAAAACCGTATACCCTAGAATATATTACTCTAACCACACACTTGTCCTTATTCCATAACTCCAAAACAAAGCCATTATCGATATTCAAAAGATATAATCAATACAAATAATATGAGGATAAAAGAAGTAAACATTTATATTCTAAAAGAGGAAACTTTCTATTTTAGGAAACTTCTATTTTTAGAAGCTTTACTAAAAATAGCATTATATCAAAATAGTGAAAATATTAGTTCATACTAATACCAATTTTTAGTAAACGATAAAGATTTATAAAACTAATACTTTCGGCCTTAACGATATTAATTATTAAGGTAAGAACATTTGAGTTTATGAAGTTATTGAAATATCGTACAAGTGTATAAAATGATTATAAATGTCTTACAATTTATAATAATACTAATCAGGGTGTTTTCAAAATTTACAAAGCTAAAATTCCCTAATTATTATTAGTTACGACAATACGATTACAAATAGGATTTTACGGCAAATGTCAAATTAAATCTTTTAACGTCTTTTATTTAATTAAATCATTGAATATATTTAGAATATGTTAAGGGATGATTTAACTCTTATTGTTTCAGATTTAAATATTTTCAAAATAACTGGAAAAATAAATCTTTTAGGTAAGACGAAGCATTTTAACGATAAATCGTAATTTGTCCAAAAATCAATACTTATTAATTAAAGACTTTAATAAATAGTACAAAAATTACGTAAAATAGTTAAAATATATTTATGGACATTATGTCTAGAAAAGAAAATTTTCCAGAATCCTAAAACTCGGTTTTTAAAGCGTTTTCTCGTTAATCGTCTAATCTCGACAATAACGATTAATAAAAATAGTAATTACAAAACGATTTAAGTATTAATATCCAAAAATTATTAATAAGCTTGAAATTCATGATTTTCCAGAAAATACTATTTTTCCAGATTTCCAAAAATTTCAGCTTTAATAAATCTCATCAAAACCGTCTTTAAAACCCGTTTTCACAATTAACGATTTCATTAATAAAACTTATCGTTCCTAACATTTTATTAAAGCACTAAAAATCATAAAAATACATTTTATTAAGAAACCATCGGAATCGTAATTTTTTCCAGATTAAATCAAAAGACCAAAAATCGAGAATTTAAACGACAAACGCGGTTTTAACGATAAACGATGATTTAAAGTGATTAATTAATTCATCCACTTAGCAATTCCAAAATAAATTACGAAAAAATTCAGAAAATCCTATTTCATCAGAAAGTTTCACCACGTCAAAAATAAGATTAAAATAAAATGTTTAAGTACTAGAACTAAAAATCGGCTTTTAATCGTTTTTTTCCGTAAACGGAAATAATTCAATAATCGATAACTAAAATATCAGAAAAATACTAAATTATTAAAAATCATCAAAAACATCATTTTTACAGAATATAAATATATATTACATGTTTAGGTCGAATATTACGATTTTACAAATTAATATGACGATTTAATCGTTAATCTCGTAAAAGCGATAAAAATATCGAAACATGCAAATTTTCAACATTTTTAAAAATTTTCCAGATTATATGACATACATATATTGTCAAAAATTAAATATAAAAATTATACATGCAAATACACAATTAAAATCATGAAATACCGAGTAACATCGACGTTACCTCTAACCCAAATTCGAGTCGATTATAAATTCGTCGGCTTCGGGATCATTCAAAAATCCTTCAACACAAGAAAAGCATGGTGGAAAAATATCATGAGAAAACTAAGAAAATCAAGGAAAATAACGATCGAAAACGGCATCGATTATTACCTTAACGAAGGGATCGGAATGACGATTATTTAGGAGATGAAAACGAGACGATCGAGACTCGATTTGAGACAACATTTGGCTAGAAAAGCTGCTGGAAAATCTCAGCCAAGAGAGAAAAAAGGAGGAATTGTTGTTTAATTTTTTGTAAAATGAATGATAAAAAAGTGGATGGTTTTCTAAAGCATAAATGATAAGTAAATTTTGATGAAAACTATGTCATAATACATGCACAAATCAGCCAAAATGAGAGAGGAAGGGAGTGTGAAGAGTTTGTGTTTAAGGCCAAAAATAAATGGGTGAGAAAAAAAAAATCTAAGGCTTAAACATCATAAAATGAAATGTATACAAAGTTGTAGTGTAAAAATGTGACATGGGTGTGTCACGGTCCAAAACATGGGGAAAATGTCCCAAGTAATTTCTAAGTTGATAAAAAGATGAATCGTAAAATTGTTAAAGGTATTTCAAATCAGTTTGAGTAAAGCACGCGTTGGGAAATAATTATTTACGAAACTTCGTAATATAATCATTAAAGGTCAAATATTCTTAAATAAAAATATTTCTTAATTGGAAATATCATATAAATGTGCTTTGATATTTAGGAAAAATAAATAACTGAATTCCAAGCTTAAAACGTTAGTTCGTAGAAAAATAGAACTTCACGTGCAAAAATAAATAGTTTACAATGAAAATCAAATAAATAGGTTTACAAGAATTAAAATCTTTTAATATAAAAATTAATATTATTTGACTCAAAAAAATAATAAGAATTCAGAAAGATGAAGGAAATAGAAGACGAAATTGACATAGAGTCATGACGGAGTCACAACAGAATAATTAACGGCACTAGGAAAATAGTGGGTGTTAAATGCGGGAGGTCTCCAACTTCTTCCGCAGTTTCGACCGCTGACGACCAATTAGCCTGTCAATCCTATCGAACAACCGATCTAAGGAAGCTGTCGACGTGCCAAGAGCCTTCTTCAAAGCCGCATGTGCAGATTCGACGATGGATGTGGTGGTGTTGCCGAAGTGGAGGTATCGATCAGTGTACGCGTGATTCCATTGGTTGTAATTACGCCAGACGTCATGAATGTAAATAAGAATTCCCGACATCCTCCACTTCAACTTCATGTTGTTCCATTTTGTTTGAAGGTCCGCAAGACTTGTAGAATACAGAAAAGGGTACCACACTGCATGCATGAAGGTCGCTACTCGGTCTTTCTGACCCTGAAAGTACTGCAAGGCATGTTTTTCAACACAGTTAGATATGTGCCACGTGCAGAGCAGATTCTGGATCTGCGGAGCCGGAAAGACCTTCGATACTGCCGCCGTCAATGCCTGACCCTTATTCGTCACAATCACGTTCGGTGCCCGGTCTCCAATGAGCAGCTTCAACTTATCAAGCACCCAAGTATAGGACAACGTGTCTTCATATCAAAGTAGGGCGTAGGCTATCAGAAAAGGTTTCCCAACGGGTTTCACCCCGACCATCTCCACTAACTTCATATCGTACGTGTTCGTCTTGTAGGTCGCATCGATAGTGACTACGTAAGGCCACGTATGAAACAGTTTCATGGACTTAGGGTGAGCCATGAATATACGTTCCACGACACTCGTAATCTCGTGCTCAAAGAAGAAGTGGACGTAGAGAGCCCGGCGTGCTAGTACCATCATCTGCTCGATGGCATTACGACCTTCCCTTGCCTCCGCCCTCAACTTCGCCCCCATATTATATATCGTCTCGATCGAGGGGCGGGCTTTCTCCGGATTTCTCTGATAAACGCCCTCGTGTATTTGGGCTGGTGTCAAATGGTCCCGAAGACCGTTCCGAACAAACTCTTTCTCGGCCTCATCAAGGGCGGCTAGACGTCTGTGCCCGTCAGCGTGAACCCGTAACGGGTGGTTGTGCGTGCCACATGGACCGATGGCTAAAATCCATCGTTCCCTGTCTAAGCTCTCGCACGCCTTCACCCAAAACTTACAACCGATCTTCTGAGAATTCTTGGAACCTACTCCCGGTTTTCCGCTACGATTGCATTTGAAGTAATTCAGACCAAGACGGTTCGGGTTCACATTACTCTAAGTTTTGTTGCTCGCTTTCACCAAGGTGAACCCAAGAGCCAAACCTATCTCGTGAGCGTAGTTGAATGCCAAATTCGAACTACCGAACGCTGGCCCAAAAATAAAACAAACGCGATAGTCAATACCGTCGCCACCAAAATCCTCCTGATACGCCGACAAAATATTATAGGTTAGTTACACAACAGACGATCAACAAATTTCCCTATTTTAAACTTACAAACTGAAGTGCCTCAACAAAATTTAACGTACTAACGTAGAAACTAAACATAGTTTGGGGGGCAACGAGTACGATTTTATTCAGTATTTTCCGCAAAAACAAACGACGAAAACGAATATAACTCCACTAACGAACGATGGAAACGAATATAACTACACTAACGAACAATGAAAAGAAATATAACTCAGATTTTTATACTCATAATAATATCAAACATTCAAAATAAGAAACATTTTAAAGACGGGTTTTGTTTTCTCAGATCTAAAAAAAAAGGTTTTCCCCTAACATTCAAAATTTTTTGTTTTCGTACATAAGAAGACTCCACTAACACCCTAAAATCTAATTTCATTAACATTTCGGGCGCTAGCGACACAAAATCAAAAATTTCATCAACATTTCGTATAATAATAATTCAAAACATCTAAACACCCTAGTCATGAAATAAATCGATACGCATATCGTAACGCATTTATGAAATTAAAATTTTGTTTAATTTAATAAATTCGTACACAAACATCTAAACATTTAGTCATGAATTTCATAATAATAATTCTAATATTATTCATAATAATCCTAATCATATAAACATTTCGTATAATTTCATAATAATAATTATAAATAACGACACCCGAGTCACGATATAAACATTTATCAAAAAAAAAATAGATACGGATATCGTAACGCATAACGTCAAACAAAAACAAAACAAACCCGAAAACAGGCCCAGCCGCCCAAAACTGGCGCCCAGGAGGCCTCCCAGGCGCCAGTTTTGGGCGCCCAGGGAACCTCCTAGACGTCATTTTTGGGCGCCCAAGAGGCCTCCCAGGCGCCATTTTTGGGCGCCCAAAACTTGCGTCGAAGTGACCCCCATGGCGCCCAAAACTGGCGCCCAGGAGACCCCCCCCCCCCCCCCCGGCGCCAGTTTCTGGCGCCCACGACCATTTTCCCCGCTCCAACTCTATTTCAACCTCGATTTCGATTTCAACATCGATTTCCACAAGAAATCGAGCACGCAAACGACATGTTACACAACAAAATGCGATTTCTTACGCTAAACTAACACACATTCCTCACAAATTTTAATCAAAAGAGAGAAAAACGAGAGATAATATAAACAAAAATGTACTAACTGCAGGTCGATCCATTTCGGGCGAAGTCGAGTCTCTAGAAAAATCGGATTTCTCGAGAAAAAAAGACGGTTTTATTTAAGTGAGAGAAAATAATACATCTTGAAGAATGTATTATTTTAAGTGAAAAAAAAGACGGTTTTTTTTAAGTGAAAAAAAAGACGGTTTTTTTTTGTGTTTAGTAGAATTGATAGGGTGTTATATAATGAAGAATGGTTGGAAGCTTTTCCCGAGATGTGTGGGCGCTTTCTTCCTGAGGGGCTTTATGATCATTGTCCGTGTATCATACATCTTGAAGCTGATAGGATTAATGTTAAGCCGAGTTTTAGGTATTTCAATATGTGGTCTCTTGATGATAATTTCAATAATATTGTTGAAGAAGTTTGGAGAAGGAGAGTTGAGGGGAACCCTATGTTTAGACTAGTGAGAAAGCTCAAAATGGCTAAAAAGGAACTTAAACAGTTGAACAGTAGGCAGTTTACTGATGTTGAAAAAGCTTGGCAAATTGCTAAGTTAATGCTTGAAGATGCTCAGAAGGAATTGCAAAGGGATCCCTGGAATGAAGACTTGGGGAGGGCTGAGAGGATAGCAGCGAAGGAAGCTATGAGACTTGAAAAGGCTGCACAGTCTTATCTTCGGCAAAAATCCAAGGCTCATTGGGTGGAGGAAGGAGATGATAACCGAAGATGATAACACTGCATATTTCCATTCTTGCATTAAGAGGAGAAGAGCTATTAATAAAGTAGCTAGTATCAAAAATGGTGAGGGGTTGATGAAGACTAAGCCGGATGAAATCAATAATGCTTTTGAGGAGTTCTTTAAGAATTTTCTTGGCTCTAGTAAGGATGTTAGGGGTGTGGCTAAATCTATAGTTCGAAAAGGCAGAACTATTACTATTGAACAGGGCCAGCGCCTGATTTTACCGCTGTCAGCTGAGGAGATTAAGGCTTGTATGTTTGATATATCAGGTGATAAGTGTGCAGGTCCTGATGGATATTCGAGCCAATTCTATAAGGATGCTTGGAGTATTGTGGGTGCAAGTGTCGTTGAAGCTATTCAGAATTTTTGGAGAAGTGGGAAGCTACTTAGACAGGTGAATCACACTCTTATAACTTTGATACCTAAGGTCCCTATGCCTGAGACTGTAGCTCAATTCCGACCTATTGCTTGCTGTAATACTTTGTATAAGTGTATTACAAAGATTCTTTGTCGTAGATTGGGTGGAGTCCTTCCTGATATTATAAGTCAGAACCAAAGTGGGTTTGTTCAAGGACGTGAAATTGTGGAGAATATTTTAATCTGCCAAGATCTTGTTCGTCTCTATGGGAGGAAGACCTATTCTCCTAGATGCCTTATGAAGATTGATATGAGGAAGGCCTATGCCTCGATTGAATGAAAGTTTCTACAAGATATGTTGGAGGCCTTGAATTTTTCAGAGCATTTTGTTAAGTTGGTGATGGAATGTGTGACGACTACAAGCTACTCATTTGTTCTTAATGGTTGTAGTTTTGGTCACTTTAAAGGGAAGAGGGGTCTTAGGCAAGGGGATCCTATATCTCCTCTTTTATTTGCTATTTGTATGGAATACTTGACAAGAATTTTGCAAGAAGTCCAAGGGTATCATGGTTTTAAGTACCATTCCTTGTGTAAACAAATGAAGTTAACTCATCTTTGTTTCGCTGATGACTTGCTCTTATTTTCTTATGGGAATAAAGAGTCGGTGACTATCTTGATGAGAGCCTTTTTGACCTTTTCTGAAGCTTCGGGCTTGTATATGAATAAGGAGAAATCTGAGATGTATATGAATGGTGTTAAGCTAGAGGGTGAGCTGATACAGGTTACGGGTATGAGGAGAGGCACTCTTCCTTTTCGATATTTAGGTCTTTCCATCTCGTTTAAAAAGATGAGTGTTCTTGATTGTGCTATTCTTACGGAGAAGGTTGTGGATCGCATTAGAAATTGGGGTTCAAGACACTTAACTTATGGTGGCCGTTTGACTTTAGTTAAGTCGGTTCTCCAAAATTTGCATAGTTATTGGGCTAGAGTCTTTATCCTTCCTAAATCGGTGATTAAGAAAGTGGAGAGTATTTGTAGGAATTTCTTGTGGAAAGGGAATTTTAATTACATTTCTGCTCCACTAGTTGGTTGGAATCAGGTATGTAGCCCTAAAAAGAAAGGAGGGTTGGGTATTAAGGGAGCATTGGACTGGAATTTGGCTAGCATTGCCAAGTATGTGTGGTGGCTAGCGGTTAAGAAAGATCGGCTGTGGGTGAGGTGGATTCACACTGTCTTTTTAAAAGGCAGAGATTGGCAGCTTATGTTATGTTCTGATGGCTTTGTGAATGATGGTTGGCAGACTTCAGGAGGGAACTATACTGTATCCATGGGGTATGATTGGCTTCGTGGGCAGGAAGAGGATGTGGTTTGGAGTGGTTTAGTTTGGCATAAATTGGTACTTTCTAAGCATTCTTTCATAGCTTGGTTAATGATGCTTCACAGACTTCAAACGAATGACAGAATTGCTAGATGGGGAATGAACTGTAAGTTGGATTGCTGGTTGTGTGGTACTGAGGAGGAGAATCATCAACATTTATTCTTCGGTTGTACTTACAGTAAACAGGTTAAAGGAATGCTATCTACTTGGCTGAATACTAGTGTACCTGATGCTGATATAGTGAAGTGGTGGAGCGTCTGAAGGTTTGAGAACAAGGCGCATAAAAGATTGGTTGGATGTGGGCTTGTAGCGATGATATACTATATCTGGCGGGCTCGTAATGCAAGTAAACATGAAGCTTGGGTTCCTAAACCGGATCAGCTCTTAAGGAGGATTAAGGAGGAAGTCATAACTAGGCATCGATTTTTACTTGATCAAGGACAGTTACGTGATTTATCTAAATACATGTACTGATTGTTGGCTATTGTTTGTAGAGGACTGTAAGATAAGTCCATGAAATATTGCTTGTATGGAAAAGTTGTAATACTTCCTATCATTAATCAATATAATGCTTACATTTTCCCAAAAAAAAATAATATTAAATGTGGTGAGTGGGGTGTAAGTGGATACGAATATATAATAACCACACAAAATAATAACATAATAACGGAACAGTTTGAAAATTTAAAAACCGCTTCATTAACGAGTTTCATTAACTAATGTAACTTCGAAAATCACATTACATTAGTTAACTAATCTAATTAAGGCAAGGGCAAGATCGTCTTTTACATTAAAAAGCACCGACGACCTGGCTGAAATGCCGACGATGAAAAACAGCACTCATCCAAATTGAACCCAAACTAATAAACTTGAACGATTTGAACCCGAACTAATAAGATTGATGATCAACGGACTAGTAATTTTTAGATTGATCCAAATGAAATACATTTAATGTTTAATTTCATACATTAAACGGTACACGATACACCGATAGATCCTTGTTCGAGGACGTAGAGTACGTACACAGTACACCCATAGATCCTTCGCTTAGTTTATTAAAATTTCACTCGAGACTACCATGTTTAATTTTTTTTTATTTACGCTCATAAATATATCCAACGTTGAATAATAATTTTCTATTATAAGCTTTACCAACTCTAAAAAAATTAACTTATCCGAATACTATGATGATCAAGGAACCACTATCAAAACACCCTTTAAGAAGTGCTAATATATGTATTTCCCTCCGTCAAAAAAAAACTATTGCATGCATAAATTACACTGCAACATACGAAGTATAACTTACAGAAGGCAACTCATGAAAATGAGTACTTCAAGATGGAGCCAAAATACAATATTTACAGTGTCATAAACCAAACGACAATCAGGTAAATAGGTTACAAATCAGAGTGCATATCAGTTTGGCGAGCATCACTGCCAAAAACAGATATCCTCGTGTTTGACCGACTTGAAATATAAGCGGAGTTGTTGGAGAGTCTAGATAGTATTAGACGTGCTATATTCTCAGCTGAAACCGCCCCTGTTTCCATTGCACTAGCTGCACTCTCGAAAGCATTCACGTAATACAAATGTTGATCATCCAATACAAAAGGTGCAAATACCTCAGGTGCGTGGTAATGTGGGTATGCTGCCCAGTCTATCCGAATAATCTCCTTTTTAAAGCTGCATTGAT
Source organism: Agrostemma githago (assembly GCA_958450325.1). Taxonomy (NCBI): domain Eukaryota; kingdom Viridiplantae; phylum Streptophyta; class Magnoliopsida; order Caryophyllales; family Caryophyllaceae; genus Agrostemma; species Agrostemma githago. The sequence continues at coordinate 57,644,297 of OY288242.1, forward strand.
AGCAATAAAAGCATTTCATTGGCTGAGATATGTGAAAAACTGACAGCAGCCATTGAAAAACATGATTTTCCTAATAGATGATGTTAGTGACAAGATATTCCCTTTGTCACCGTCATTTGTTTAGCTTTACTTTTAGCACAATGATCGAGGAAAATAGAAGGGACCAGTTTTAGTACGAGTAATTTATTAGTGGATGAAAAATGGACCAATATGCTAGTGGGCTATATTCCTACAAATCTTTGTATACCTTCATGTCGTGGTCATGGGTATGGCATTGCTGTGGTTTATTAATGCGTTCTTTTAAGCAAAAGAAGTAGAGTATATGTTTTACAGCACTAAACTCAGATGATAAACAGCAGAAAGAGTTTAGTGCTAAAGGAAATTGTAAGAAGCAAATAAAATAATGAATGGAGTGAATTTCATACCTGAATATTTGATCAAGTATTGTATCATCTAGAGGCTTCCGAGAGAACATCTTGTAAGTCATCTTGCCATCCTTATGTTTCTTCAGGACAGATATACATGAAAAAGGGATATTGGGATCCTCGAGTGTGCCAACCAGGTCTGGAATGTCTTCTACTTTTCTCAAGCCAAAATATGCCTTTACAAAGTGGAATATCAAGCAAATACAAGAACTCAAAATACATAAAAAGGAATGAACGAAACAAAAGTACAAGAAGCTTCATGAAATGAATGAAATGGAGTAACCCCACTTGGAATTGAAGATTTTACGTCCATGGATTTGAATAAAATGGAGTAACCCCGCTTTGGGGTTTCCAAAAAAGTACAAGAAGCTTCATGAAATGAATGAAATGGAGCAACCCCACTTGGAATTGAACATTTAAACGTCCATGGATTTGAATAAAATGGAGTAACCCCACTTTGGGGTTTCCAAACAAAAAAAGGGTTCATGAAAAAACTGTTGATCGGGGAAAAGGTACTCACAGGATTCAACAAACCCCTAATAAAGGTGGTGTAAGTGTGCTGCATCTTCCTCTCTGGAACAGATATTAGTGGGTCAAATTTGACATCTAATTCATCTAATGGTGTAGCAAAAACCGTCACTTGACAGTCATAGCTATTTCCCTTGCTTGAATTAAGCTCATAATGAGTTCCGACATGAGAGACAGAAAGTATTTCCTCACTTAGATGCAATTCAACATCTGAGCTATTAATAAGTCCTGCAGCCATTTGCCAATTACCACCTTCGACGGCCCATAACCCACCACCAGAACCAGCTAAAGAAACACCTCCAGCCAGTCCACTCATGCTAGTACTCTGACCGTAGTTGATCCGTGTGATAACCTGAACAATACCCACAACTCCTAAAGAAATTTATCAAGCCATATCTGTCAACATTCAGTTTTTATTTTGACAAGCTCAACTCATCATAAATTATCATATCAGTCACCCATGGTCAAACACAACATGTATGAGTATGTATTAGCTTGTATCTACGGGTTATCTACTTCAAGAAGTGTCCATCTTTAACCACCTTGTAAAAATTGCTCACCTTTCCCTTCTTCAAAATGCAGTCAATATAGAACATCAAAAATGATGGTTTCAACATTAACTACTTCAATGGTTCTAGAAGAGAATAAGATTTCAATGAATTATAGTTCCTTCATTCAACTCCAAGTGTCTCGTTGACCATTACATGTATGTCAATGCACATTTTACGTCATTAATATCTTTCATTACGTATTAGTAAACATAATAAGAGTTTGATATTCCTAATATATTTATAAAGACGCAGCAAACAAGATCGCACATTATTATACGAAATATTTGGGTTTTTTTTCTGTGGTACCCCTCAACTATCGATTTTCTACTGTGTACCTTTCTCTTTTCGGATTACAAGTTGTACCCCTAAGCATTGTTAATTACTCTATATTATAACCAAATATTATAATTTGACAATTAAGTTTTCCCAATTGATGATGTGTGCAAAGGTTATTCCCTAATTAACTTGCATTCACCCTAACTCTTCCGTTTGCATCCTCTACTCAACACACTCCATTTCCATCACCCTTCAACACAACCACTACCCCCTTTATTCCACCACTCCACCGTCAAATCTACCACTGCCTCAAATCAAGACACCTACCACCATCCCGCATCATCACAACCTCACTACCAGACATGCCACAATCCCCACCACCGCTGCACATCATCATCATCATAATCCCACTAATAGCTCTCTGCCACAACCCCTACACTGCTTTTACCGCCCCCTCCCAAAATACCACCACCCTGCATCACTATATATAACTATCCTGAAAATCACCATCACAACCACACCACAAGACATGCCACCAGTCCCATATTACCATTACCACCAAAAGATATCGCATCATCACCAAACAAGCGCTCCAAATCACGGTGGTGGCACGTGTGGTGGGAATTCATTGGCTTGCTATTAGTTGGGGCATCAAATTTGGTTGAGTAATATGTTAATTATTCATTCAGGGTACGACTTGTAATTTGAAAAGGGCAAGGGTACCACATAGAAAAGTGGATAGTTGAGGGATACCCATAGAAAAACTCATTATATACCCACTTTCTTATATATTGGAAAGAATTTTGAAGAATCTTTTCACTTAGTACAAACAGGACTTGGAGTTGAATAGAGGAAGTGAAATAGACAAAGTGGCAGGTAATTCTAGCTTGGACTAAAAGTTTTGAACTTGTTAAAAAACAACGATAGACCGGAATTCTTTCGGCAGATTATAAATAAAAAGGTGTTGCTTCTCACAGTGACAAGCTCTTTTATAAGTAAAGGAGACAAGCCAGCATCGACCAATTCCTCTTCTAAAGTCCGGGTGGTGAGGTCATATAAACCTGACCATTTAAGCATCTCTTCAGCTTTGTGAAAGACGGGCCTAGTATCATGGCCCTCATAGTACTTCATGAAATTATTTAGAGTAACCTGCACATTTTACCATCAAGGAATGCAGCAACTTTCATTAAATTAATATCAAACACAGAAAAGATGTCAATGAATTCTAGCAGATAATGTCGTTCATAAACCCAAAAAAAAAACATCCAAGTAGTCCTCAACTACTTTTTCAACACAGATTATAGATTAAATATGTCTGTGGCAAACCATAGACAACAGAAATAAATGTATAATCCTCTAAATAATGATTAAGTCACCCTCTGGGGTACCGATTAGCCAGTCACTGACTAAAATTATGTTAGATTATTAAAGGCATCACACGATTAATTGTTCCAATCTGCTATACAACAACATTCGCAATTTCACAACACGTCCTATGGTCAAATAGGGTGGCGAGCTTTAGGATTTTCACACCCTCAGAATGGTTACTTCTCGCCCCATCCAACGGTGGATGTATACTTGATCAAAAACAAAATGCTCTCCTACATTCACATTATACAAAAACTCCACTTACGCATTCAACAACAAGACGATTCGAGTTTTTAACATGAAATCTAAACTCACGTCCAAATTGTGTTCAATAGGAAGCTTGGCTCTGGTTCAGATAGAGATCATTTCAATTCATTGTTTGTTTCTCCAAAAATACTCATCCAAATAACACAATCCATTTAGTTCGACTTAAAGATAACAAATGATTATCGAAAAAATTAATAACAAGTATGAGCTCTTCTAATTCAAGTTTTGCTGAGCTCAAACTACCCTCGGATTGGCCCATTTCGAGAGCTTGTGGACCGCAAACACAACTTAATTTCACCCCCTAAGAATAACAACATCAAAAAAGGTGAAATATCCTCCAGTTTCTTAAAACTAAGCAATTCAATTTAATTTAACTTCAACTAATTTCCACTGAAATGAAATAAGATTAAATACCTCAACAAAAGCTTGCATTTTGAACAAAGAAACTCCATACCGCCAGAAAACCTTAACTTGATTAACCAATGCAGTAACCTTATTAATAAACCGAAACTTGGAATCTAAACGAAGCGTTTTAAAAACAAACCTCTCACCATCCCAGACCCCTAACGACTCATCATCATCACCATTGCTACCGTCGCCATTGCCAAACCGTTTCTTGAGCTTCAAATTAACCGTAAAATTGGAGGTGTGGAAGTTTCTAGGGTGGATAATGGAAGCACCGGCTTCGAAGGTATCGCCGGCAATCGTGACGGTGGCCATACGGCCACCAACGACGTCATTTCGTTCAAAAACTCGAATTGCACCAATAAGAAGCGGCGATGGCGGCGAGTATTTTCGGAGGAAGTAAGATACAGATGCGCCGGAGATTCCACTTCCGACGACGCACACGGTGGCCGGCGACGGCGAGTGTGCGGCGAGAAGAGTGGTGGCGGCGGTGCTGAGGAAGAGGAAGAGGAAGAGAATGAGCAGAGATGGTAAGTTCGTCGACCTGGCGGTAGACTTGGGTGAATGCCTGTTCATTTTGGTACTTTCTGGACTATCTTCTCACTTTTTTTTTTGCGCTAAGAAGAGGGAAAAATAGAACCCAAACAAAGAACAAAAAAACAAAGTAAAAAACAACTAAACTACACTAAGCAATAAAGCACGAGAAGGAACTTTTCGTGGCCACGACACTCCACCCATGTCGGCTTCTAGTAAACTTAACAAATGCGCTGGAATATCCCTTGGTTCGAACGTGACGAGTCGCTCCTGCTGTTGGATGCCGTGACTATCTTCTCACTTTCTCGGTTGAAAATTCACGGAACTCCCACCCTAACATAGACAAATTACAAATACTTGAGAGAAATATTTGTCGTCGTAAAGTTGAGAGGATTGACGGGTCGAATAATAATAATAATCATTTGAATAGATAAAGATAAACAAGTTGGAGCTCCCTAGATCCTAGTTTGCCTCTGAATCTCTGATGTCCATCACAGGAACACTTGATCATTTTATTTTCAGCCTAATTTCATACCAGCTCAGTTTAGGTCCTATCAGTTCAACCCAGATCTTATCGGCTCGGTTCTAATATTGGTTTATAGGAAAGGGAAGGGAAACAACTTCAATCATTCTCTTTGTTCTTGTTTATTCTAACTTTTTTCCTACTCTCTTCCCTTCTTCAATCCTCCCCATTCCCCCAAACCCTTCTACCTTCATTACCTCACTCCCTAGGTTCTTTCCCGTAAACCTGTTAAATTTTGACTCGACTGCTTGACCCATTTATTTTAGGGTTAAGAGCCATATTTTTTGACCCGTGACACATTTGACCCAAATTTGAAATGACTCATTAATTTAGATTTGAGATCCGCCCCGTTAATTTATTATATAATATTCCTCACATATATTAAACAAAGTGAACGAAAATATAGATACGAAGGGAGTATTTAAAATAACAATTAAAAAGTTATTAACATTAACATGGTCAATTATAAAAAAAAAAATGTATTTCATATTACTTTTATATATTCTATCATTTAGTAATAGAATATTTGTAAAATCATATATTTTTTTAATTAAAAAAAAATATTGTTAAAAAGGATGGCATCCCAAATTATTTCGACACGAACACAAATAGTGACATGTGTTTGACTCAACTCGTATTCATATCCGACCTGTGGTTGTTTCTCATTCTCTTACGTTTTGTAACCAAACAAATAGTAATATCAAAGGGTAACCTTTTCCTTTCCTTTTCAATCCCTTTGTTGATTTCATTCCATTACTCATGTGTCAACCAAACGACCCTAAGTGCTAATTAATTTTGGAGGGAAAATTAATTAAATTAATTACAATCACTCAACGGCTACTTTTCAGAACCCTACATGATAATAGTTCATAAGGAGAGGGGTTCTCATGGTAACCCTAAGTTTTTATAGTTGTTCCCATGATACCCCTGAAAGCAAAGCAACGACTCATTGAAGCAAAGTAACGGCTAGAATACTAAAATAGTCGTTCCACAAGTGCTTATAAATGCACTCCCAACAATGTCAAACTTCCGGAATAGGAACAAAGAATCCACATAAATCAAACTTCCAACAATGTCGGTTTCATCACATTCAAGTTCAACTCTAAGAGAAATTCAAGTGGAAAACAAAACATGCCTAAGATGCAATAGAAGAGCAAATATTCGAGCATCCAGATCAACTGCAGCAAATCCATTTAAGCTATACTATAAATGTGATGAATGTGGATGGTTTCAATGGTGCAAAAGAAGAACGGAAGAAGTTACAAATAACAATATAATAGAGGTAGTTGATCAAGTGTCCATTCAACAAGATTTGAAGAAAAATATGAATAAGCAAATGAAAATAATTTGTGATACCAATAGAAAGATTGATTCTATGTCACAGTTGTTAAATCTAAGCATCATAATTGGTTCGATCATGTACTTTATTCTATTTTATGTTGTTATGAACAAAATATGATATGTATAGAAAACAAGTCTAATGCAATGAAATAATATTACTACTAATATATTCCCACCATCACATTGATATGTTCGTTAAACAAACAAACTAAAAAAGAAACAACATTGGTGGAATAATTGTTTGTATGATATGCAAATCACCAAAAGAGAGTTTACGTACCAACCTACAAGTATCCAAAATATAGGAGAAACACCTGTGTAAAATATACGTACCACATACGAGATTATTCATATTTTGAGACCAAGTATGGTGGATTGGTGGTATAAGAGACATGTGCAAAATATATACCCCTACCTAAACCATACACAAAAGATAAACGGGTCTTCTCCTTCCTTTCCTTAGCTTGACTCTGAAATTGAAAGAAGATACGAAACTAATGATATTCTGCCCATATAACATTCAACCATAAATAACATGACAAAGTTAATATTCAAAAATAGAAGGTACTTATCTAAGTGTTGCTTCGTGATGCTCCACCAACTCTTGTGTTGCTTATTGATGCTCCATCAGTTCTTGCCTTCTTATTCTGACCACCACCTCAAGAAACTTGCCTTTGCCTTACAGTTGGCCCACCTTTGCAACTCCTTGAATTATGCCCAACTGTCTTACATATTGAACATATCACGAAAGTTGTTCTCTTTCCCTTCCTAGGCTTATCTGCTTTCCTTTTTCTTTGTCGAGCCGGTCTCCCTATGCTTCTCTCTGGTATAGGTGGTAAGACTTTAGGAAACCCTTCCTAGACTTATCCGCTTTCCTTTTTCTTTATCGAGCCGGTCTCCCTATGCTTCTCTCTGGTATAGGTGGTAAGACTTTAAGAAATTGAAATGTTGGCCAAACTTCCTTATTAGGCATGGGGTGCATATGGTCTTTATATGCCAGCTTTTAACATTGCCCACTTAAAAAATCATTCACATAATGAATTGGTTCTTCATTGTTCTTGTATATAGCTCTACAAGCATGCTTACATGGAATACCGGTTATCTACCAACCACCACATAAGAAAGCTCCCTTGCTATAACCGTCGTGGACCTCCACAATTACAAAATTAGTCATAGACATGACCTAATAGACATAGGTTAAATGAAAAACCCACATCTATTTTCAATAGACATAGGTTATTAAAAAACCTATGTATATAAAAGATAATATACATAGGTCAAAATTAAAACTCATGTCTATAAATTATAGACATAGGTCAAAGTAAAACCTATGTCTAAAATATATGAATAGATGTAGGGCATATGAAAAACGTATGTATATTGAAATAAGATTAATAAACTTATACTCCTAGACTAATAAACCCTAAAATTACTATCTCTTCACGCAGCCTCCAGAATTACTCATTTATTTTTAATAAACTAATATAGCTTAGATCGAAACTACTGTAGGATGAAACCTGTAGGTTAAAACTAATATACCTTCACAAACTAACTCCAGAATTCTTCACGATGAAACATAGATCGAAGAAAACGATCAAGAATCCTTGGATCCTTCCTCCATCATCCTTCAAGCCTTCAATCTAGCTTCTGTTCGTTTTGAACGCTCAATCAATCAATCCTCATATGTTCCATGCATCATCCTCATTTGTTCGTGTTCCTTCCTCCAGAATCCTTCGATCCTTTCTCCATCAATCCTTCAAGACCAAAGTTACTGTTCATGTTGATGCTCTCCACCATCCTTTCTCTAGTTTGTACGCTCTCTTTCCTCATTCCACTCAATTTTCATGTATTTATTTATAATTCTCTGATATTCATACTTTGAGTTTAACCTAAATAAGTATCGTTTTCATTCGTATGTAGATTCAATTTGATTGAAGAAGAAGAAGAAGATATGGGACAGATCTAGTATTCTGAGAAATACTTCGATGATACTTTTGTGTACAGGTCCCTTTACCAATTCTTATTATCCCTTTCTTTCTTTCTTCTTCTTCTTCTTCTTCTTCTCATTTTAGGGTTTTCAATTTATTTGAATTCATTCATGTTACAGGCATGTTGTTCTCCCTCCCGAGGTCGCTAAACTTCTCCCCAAGAATCGCCTTCTCTCTGAGGTTTCTTTCTGTTGCGATTCTATATCTCAACTCAACTTAATGTTGTTTCTGAATTGCATTTTTTTGTGCGAAATCATTATGAATGTTTCGTATGTTGATTGCTTCCCAAGTTTAAAATGGTTTTTCTTCAACTTTCATTTTGTTCTTCATGTTGTTACTGCAAATTCTAATGCTGAAATCTGCTTTGATTATGTCTTATTCTTATACACACATTGTGTATGCTTGGATCGAGGAATTTAGAGGTAAAGGAAAAGAGAAGGAGAGGGGAGGTAGAATGAGAGGTATTCGTATGATTATTTAATTTTTGTTTGATTAATCCTTATCCTAGGATTATGCGAAAGAAAGCATATAGCGGTGATAAGATATGTATTGCTTGCTGTTTTCTTGGCATATAATGTTAATCTACAATTTGAATAACCTTGACGGCGTCTTTGCTATGTCTTATGTGAGACTGTCTCACGCGAGAATTTGTGTTGATTGTTTCATTGTCATCGGTGTTATTTTTACTTTGGACGAGCAACTAGGGTTTTGCAAAGTAATCCATATTATCATCACATAATCATTTAAGCCTAATTAATCCTCTTCCTCACTCAATTTTATTTTGTCAATTTTTGTTTTATTTATTCTTTACTTGAACTATACCCTCTACGTTCATGGTGTATTTATACATACCTCTAGGCTCTGTGAGACGGTCACATGATTAAAAACTTCTTTTCATTTCTAGAAAAACATGGACTCTCTATCTATAATGACACATGGACTCTCAGTTTTAATAATAGATTTTACTCTTTCAAGAATCAATACAGGCAAGTTTCTAATCATTCACCATTTAACGTTGCTTCAACAACTCTTGATAGGTTGAGGGTGACCTTTTTTTGCCACACGTACAGGCAACACTATTCTCTATCTAGATTTATCATCGGACCCTGAGCTTTTTGAAGGCCCCAAAGGAGATAAACAAATAAGAATATAATATGCAGTAACATTTTGGAATCATGTCTTTTGAGTGTATGTCTGGAAGACTGAAAGACATTATTAAGTCTCAATATTCTCATGCAGTCAGAAACATACCGTAAGATGAGGAAGGTCACAGATGATTAATGGGACGGATGGTATGATTGCACCAACTTTTTTTTTTGCCTGATATATGCAAATCTGATTGTCGTTTGGCTAATTAATTTTGCACGTACTACATAACTTGTTAACTCTGAATTGTCGTACAACCTGTGATTGGATGTTTTTAATCCTCTACACTGAAACCTGATTTGGGTTTGTTCTGAAATCACCTATTGTTATTAAATTTTTGCCTTTAAAGAATCAAGTATATTAATTGGCAGGGTTAAAAATAAAATAAATCAAACTCTTGGAGAAAGATTTGTCGTAGAAGAAGTTTGTTTTCAGTTGGCTACTTAGAACTTGTGGACATGACATAGGTCCACCCCGACGCGGCCACGCGCGGGTTTGGGGAGGCGAATGAATCTCATGTGAGATGGGTCGAATTGAAATTTAAATCGAAGTGGAGTCGCCACCGAACTTTGTGGGAGTTCGGGCCCGTTCGAACCCACTCTATATCTTAGTGGGCCATGCACAAAGTATGGCCCATTCGGATCTCAGAGTTTATTCGGTTCGTCCCTTTGCATTGTGATACCGATACCGACATTCTCGGATACCGTGTATTGAATGGCTCTCGTGTGCCAATGGATTCGGATATCCAGAAACCATGGTTCTGAGTAAGGGGTGAGGGTACGTGTTGGGAAGTTCACAAAGAACACCCAACTCTGCCCGCACTTAGCGGCCTTTACTAAGATATCGCTTGACTTTCGAATACGCGCGTTAGTAATACGATAATATGATATGCAAACATTGTTTTGCCTAAACATGTGAGGATTTGAATAAGTTGCTAAGTCGGTTTAATGCATCTAAATTAACGTCAAAGTTGTATTTAGCATGCGAGGTTCGTTTTAGTACAATAAAACAAACAACGAAAATAAATCGCTAAAACATGAGCAAACAAGTTAGTAACGATGATAACGGTTTGCAAATTGAATAAACGACATGAATATAATACAATGCATGGTTTGGAAAAGATGAATCACGTGAGGGACTTGACACGTGATGACCGAAGTCATTAAAAGAATTTTATCGGGACTCGAAAGATGCTGAAAGACTCACGATTTTGATAAATCAGGAGCCACTCGATCGAGTCATTGAGGGACTCGATCGAGTGGTCTCGAAAAAAAAGTTTCTGCCTCGGTTTTGGGGTGCCACTCGATCGAGTGGGCTAGGCACTCGATCGAGTGCCCCCTATACGAACTATGGTTCGTTTGGTTTTGATTTGGAAATTGCTTTCGGTTTTGAAAATCGATAATTTGGTTAAGTCACGTAAAAATATGGTGCAATTTATGCTCGACTTAAATATTGATACTCGTAATATTCGATGCTTGATTATAGAATCAATATCGAATATTTAGAGTGGATTTTGAAAAAAGTTGTATAAAAATTGTTTTGGATGTTATTAAGACGAAATAATTCCTCCTCGTTGTAATGTCGTAATTAGTCTTTTCGGACCATGTGCTCATTACTCGGCTTCAACGGGATTATGCTTAACATGATTTAATGATTGATACCTTTAGATCCGATATTCAACTATAGAGTCGATATCGTACCCTAGGAAACAATGCTTTTAGAAAATAGTACGATAATATCGATATTAGAAACGAGAAAAATAAAAATAAAAAAATAATCAAAAAACGTGAAGGAGACGAGAAAGACGGAAGAAAAGGAAGAGAAAAAAAGGAGAAAGCGAGATTTGTGACACCCTCAACCTACATGCTTAATCATCTCGAAAACGGACTCGTAGTAGCGGCCTAAGCGCAGGAGCGTTAAGATGTATATAGGTGAGTTATGATGTGTATGGTTAGGGAGGGGATTTGACGAGTTTTGCTCTCGGGTTTGTATCTGGTTTGCCTAAAATTGCCTAGAATTTTGGGTTGTAACTTGTGTATGTCGGGATTGGAATTGTTGTGTTGTGAATTGTCCATCCTATGAATGTGCAAGGGGGTGTATTTATAGGGGAGGTTTCCTGGCTTGGATGGGAAGAAACTCCTGCTTCGGATAGGAAAGATAGCAATCTTGGATGCAATAGGATTCCGTCTTTGGATAGGAAAATGGTGCTTGTAAGGGAAGAAAACACCGGGTTTTGGCTGATTTTATGAGTCCACTCGATCGAGTGAGCTGGTCCACTCGATCGAGTGGGTCTAGCCGGGTGGGAGACCTCCTTAGAGATCGAGTTTTGTCCTTTTTGGGAGAGTTTTAGTTGCTTAACTCTTCTTCATTGCTGATTTTTTGTAGGTGTTTGACTTCGAGTTGGATTTTCGAGGTAGTGTGCCAGATATTTATGGCTCAGAAATGCCTTTGATCGGGGTTTGACCTTGGTGCCGGTTTGACCCAAATTAGTCTCATTTGACTGAAAACGACTCACTTGGCCTGAATTTGAGGTCTGTTTGGTGAGATTTTTACTCCGCTAAAAGCTCGTGCCAACTACTATTGATTCCGAGTCCAAAATCGAGTGATTAAGTCATTTTTACGTTCGATCATCATCGGATGTTCTTTGGAAACTACTATAGACACCTAGCGGCCAAATGTGGGTGTCTACAGAGCCCCACTCTGACTGAGGCTTGGACAAGGCGAAAGTCAGAGTAGCTGCCAGGCCAATTGAGGATTAAGACCTGACAGACTTCCGGACGGGTCGTTTATAGTCCATTAGACTTGCGTATAAGGGCTCGCCAGCCATAAGATAGAAATCATACCTGAGTTGATGCTAATAGCTCTGTGGGGACTTGTTTCTGAAACCCTGGGTGTATCTATATGTGGATACATCCGATCCTGGAGCTGCGCGGGAGCTTGCCTAAGAAGCTCTGGGTGTGCCCGTTTGCAGACACACCCCGATCCGAAATTACGCGGGGAATCGGACTTGTCGTATAAGTCATGGGTGCGCCTATATATAGGCCCATCCCGTGCTATTCCGGGGAAAATGTCGTCTCGGGCTTTCCGCTGGGGAGATATGCGAGTTGCGCGGGAGCTTGTTTATGAAGCCCTGGGTGTATCTGTTTGCAGACACATCCCGATTCGGAATTACGCGGGAGCTTGCCTAAGAAGCCCTGGGTGTGCCCGTTTGCAGACACATCCCAATTTGCATGTGCCATTTCAAGTGAAACTCTGTCTCACGCTGGGGAATAAAAACTTGATGTTCTGTTGGGAAACCCAGCTGGTACCTGAAGCCTAGCTGGTACTTGAAATGTTAGATATATAGGCAGAAATAGCAAATATAGCAGATGACAAGATAGTACATAAGAAATGAAGTTAGCATCTATAGACTGACTTGCGCTGGGGAAAATGATTTTTTGCTTCAAAAAGAAATTTACGGTTTAAATCGACCAAAATTTGACCTTGTCGAAAAGAATTTTTTTCAAAGGGCTAAGTTTTGCAAATCAAAGCAAGAATTTGAAAAGAGAGGCCTACCGACAGACTCGACTCTGGACGCGACATGACGAGTTGACAGACACGTACTGGACTCTCTTGGGATTGGACCGTGACTCGGTAGGGGGGTAGGCCATCTAAGACGACAAAACTCTTAAGTTGCGCTATTCCATAGCCTAGGCGAGTGACAACACGGTCGAATCCTCGGAATGGGATAGACACATAATAAGGGGACTGCCACGGTCTGTAATGAGACTGTTTCCGCATGGCAGGACTTAGCAGTAGCAATGCTTTAGTCTAGTGTTCTTCTGAATCTTTTTGGTTTTGGGATATTTCCAAAGTGGGTATTGCTTCGAGTCCTGACAGATTCTCGTCTTCGACTGAGCCGAGTACTAGGACATTTTATAGAAAGAAGGCTAGATTTTGAAAGTATTTGGATTATGTGAGTGGATGGAGGTTTTCTACCTAAGAGAAGCCCTCAGAACGACAAAGCTAACTGTTGAGAACTATGACAGTGTCGTGACCGGAATGACGATGCTTTTTGAATGTGTGTCAATGTGGGTGGTTGTGCCTATGTTGAAAGGCTGCCTACGTATTCACGTGTAGTGAAATCAAACCAAGCCGTAGTTTAATGTTGAAAGATATATTATGGTGCCTAGTTTAATAGGGCCTTGTGTGTAACTAGCCATATTGACGGTGTAGGCTAGGTGCATTCCCAATGATGTCTTGATCAAAGGGCTAGAATGGTTAGGATGTTGATCCTGTGACTGTGAATGTTCTCTGGGATAACCCCTAGAGGTGGTGTGATCTATTTGGGCATGTCCTATGCCGACTGCAAGTTGAGTTCCCGTGTTTGGGCTTGGTAACTGGTTTGGATGTTTTTGGAAATGTGGTGCTAGGTCGTAAGTGGCTTTGATGATTCGAAATCTGGAGCTCAATTTTGTGGAGCTAAAGCTTTGAGGGTAAGGTATTGCAATGTGGTAGGAAAGGGGGAAGTCGAGTAAAAATGACTCGAACTTCGATCGAGGTAGGTTGATAATGCGGGATCTGGTTTCCATGTCTGGCCCTAATGGTTATGGTGTATCCTATGGAGCTTAAATCCTCAAAATTCCGGGCTGTCTCTTAGCCTAGGTCTCGAGAAGGTCTTGAGGGTTGTAATGTGGGAAGGCTAGATGTGGTGTTAGCTGACCAGCTTGGTTGTTTCTCCCCTATTTGATGGTATGGGTATTGATAATTTTGAATTGACGGTACCCGGTCGAAGGGACTTTCACTTGGGTCGACGGTTGACCACCACTACTACAAAATATCTAATAGACAACTCTTAATAGGCATCTAATATAGGAAACACCTGATGTATAATTTATATATACATCTGTTTTTTTTATAAACAGTTGTCTTTATAGACTAATAGACAAAAAACAACTACAGTATCAATTGAAACTCTATTCTCAATCTCGCCGTTCAACCCAAAATGATCTCGCCGTCTCCTAATTCGCCGCCGGTCGCCGTTCTCTCGACGTCTCTCCTTCTTCGTTCTTCATCTCTTTGTTATTGGTACTCCCTTCCTTCTTCCATCATCTTCTTCGTGTTCTTGCGCGCTGTTCGCCGCCTCTTCTTCTCCTTCGTGTTCTCTGCTGCGTTTTATCAACTTTTTTCGATTGAGAGTATTCGTAAGTCGATTGATGGTACTACTAATTCTATGGGGATTAAGATTGTTAATCAGCTTTGATTGATTAGATTATGATTAGGGTTTATGGCTGTTTTTTTGTTCAAATCTCAGATTAACACTCTATTTTCATAATTTCATCTTATTTCAAGTGATTTAGATTGACAGGATTGAAGTGAATCGAATTGAATTATCTTTGGTTTTAAACTCAATGAGTGAATTAGTTCAGTGATTATATATCATGATTGGTTGATTTTGAGTTCTTTCTTTGTAATCATAATGTTTTGAATTCTCCATGTGATACTCACTTTTTTTTGGAATCGTATCTTTGACTCTGAGTGCTCCTATAATGTTTTGGGTGTTCATGGCATCATGCTCATCTAAATAAAGAAATGATATAAATTAGCTTAACTTGCATCAGGTATTGCCTCACACTGTTTCTCTTATCTAACAATGGCTCAGCAAGCTTAAACGATTTACCATTATTCTGCGTTACAGCAAGGAGATTCCGTGAGACTGATTCTACTGATTCTTTGTGTGATATTAGGTGTTCTGTCAACAATTTCAGCTTAAACGATATACTTGGTTGGTAGGTTCATCACACGCTAGGTACACGATACCGGAGTAAAGTGAAAGTAACATAGCTTTTGCCTTTTGGTTTATCAAACCAGATAATGGATCACCTGCTGTTTATTGACGAGCTTTATGTTTGTAGAGTGATTTGTAAAATCGTGGGCTGAGGTCGTCACTTTTACTATGATTGCATTCTATTTTCTGAAGCCCTCATGCTCTTTGTGTTCAGGGACGTATCCGTATTCTTTCATTAATAGTGAAGCTGTTCTCAGTCTCCTATGCAGTGGCATCAGTGATCTATAGCTCAAAACTACTTGGTTTATTTGAAGAAGAAGTAAGTAAAACAAATGACATATTGGCGGCACTGAGTATTTTGGAACTCTTATATGAGGTAACTGTACGATCTCATTTCTCTCTAGGGCCGGCAGGTGTCAAACACTCATAGTTTATGTTTTAGCATGCTTACTTCCCTAACAATTTAAGGAAGAACTAAAAAACGGCAACTAAAAGATCTCACTATAAAGGTCGATTATCACTGTACAGTAATTGTATTGTGTCTCAGTGTCTTTATGTATATTCAGTTCATTCGATATATGTTAAAGTTTCTTGCTGCTTGTTTTCTGTGTTTCAGTAGCAATTCAGTGGATTCAATTTTAAGATCAAGATCAATGATGATAAGTGGCAGAATGCTGTCCAAGGAAAACATTTTTACGTTCGTTGAGGAAGAAAGTAAGACTTCAGTAGCATTCTGATATTCTTTTTATTGAACGCGAGCTTAAACGACTACCATCATTCTGCATTACAGCAAGGAGATTCTGCGAGACTGATTCTTTGTGTGATGTTAGGTATCCTCTCAACAATTTCAGCAATCAAAACAAGGCTTTTGGCATCTGAATCAGATACCAAGGATATGTTTGTCAATCACCACTCAGTCCTACCTGTTTTTTAATATGACTACAATAGCATGAGCTGTTAACTCAGACAATATGAAATAAATATGCAGTTATTCAAGGATTAGCAGTGGTTCCTGTACTTCACGAATAGGATTAACTGATTTATTGTTGCATGAGATGGACAAGAATATTGCTTTTGTCTTTCATTCTCAAAACTATTATTAAAAAAATGCTAAAGCACCATTGCGGTCACTTACATTAGATCATGATGAGCTAATGCCTATATTTTCTGCTTATTGTCTTGTTATTTGTGACTTTCTGCTTCAGTAAAAATCTATACCTGATGTTTGACATTTACGCTGTGTTATCAAAGCTATTCCTTTTAGGATTCGAAGTATGATTGGTATTTGTTAATTACTTCTGTCTACAACTTTTCTACACCATGCTTCTGTTCCTCATATCGTTGGCTAATTCTCTATTGCAGTCAATATGGAATATGCTTATTGGTTAAGAGGGAGCTTCTATGCAGCAATACGATGTCTGGTTAGTCTATCATGCTGTAGGATTTTACTCCGTATTATATTTGTTTGGAGATGGTTGTCAGTTGTGGAGGGTGATACTGGTTCCAACTTTTGAGGGTCTATCTCTCACATCTTTTGTCATCGAGGTCAAGTAATAATGTGTGAGAACAGATGATCGGCAACTATGTCTCATCAATTATTTCTGATGTACGAGAACTAGACTGCAAGCTCAGACAATCTTAAGTGCAAGCAAATACTGATATGCTGGGGTTAGATAAAACTCAAAACATAATATTATCATTTCAGGCATGTGATCCTGAAATTGTACACATCATATGTTCTTCACAAAGTAGTTATTATTCCTAATTGCGGAGCTAATTTCTAGGCAGAAATGTGCTTGGGGGTGTATGGAAATTGTGGAGAGACCTTAGTTTTGGTGCTTATGTGAAGGATGGGGAGGATATTTTGGGTTTTTCATTTGATTAATAATGGGTACGATTGGCCTCCTGTGGAGTATGTTTTACCAATTCCGCTGCATATTGCTGCTATTTATCTATAAATTGATCATTTTTATTGTTGCCATTAACTTTTGTATGAGCCTATGGCCTCGAGTGACATGTTATTAGACTATGCATTGTTTAGTTTTGGCTATGTCGAAATCCCTTCTATCCAAGGCCTTGGTCAGGTTATTTTCCTACTTTGATATCAGGTTGTTGCAACGTTGATTTTCAGATGTGTGATGTGCTTCTGTTGGCCTGCCCTATCGGCATTCAGCTTCTGCTGGTGTGTTGAGGTCTTCCAATTTTGTAGATCCTGATACATTTTAGAACATATGTTTTTATAGTAACATTAATTTATTTCAATTCGAGTGCGACTTGTGATTTTGTAATAATTTTCTGTTTAACTTCATTTCACAGAGTTTTTTCGACAAAATAATTGTTTTTTCTACATAAAAAGAAACTATATCCTTTTTTTGTTTTTTTTTTTTTTCTATTTCAAATTTCTGTATACTAGTTATTTACATTATTTATTTATCTGTATGGAGTAGTTGTTATCATTATACTTTTTTCTGAAGAAAATGTTTTCTACATTTTACGTCTTTCTTAGCTTTATGTGCGTATTGATTACTTCCCAGGTTTTCGTCTCCTTTTAATAGGCTTTGTTGCTGTTCTTGTTGTTGGCAGACCAGGTCAGTCTCATTGTGGAAAGCAATCAAGTGCGCCTCGGAGCAGCTTTACTTTTGTATTGCAGTGTTGACAAAAAGTTGTGTTGCATAATGGTTTGTATCTTTTAGATGTAATTGGATAATGGTTATATAGACGAGGTGTTATTATGTTGGATTATACTAGTGCAAAACCCGTGCCTATGCACGGTTTTTTAATTAAATTTTGTGTATACAAATAGTTTAGTGACTTACAAAAATATATATTCTCTTAATCTAAGTCATTCATTTACATTATTATGTTTAAATTAATTTTTAATTGATAAATTGTAAGGCGTCAGAAATTATATAAGTCTAGTATTCTAACCCTAATTGACCCGTGACGTGTATTTAACCCAACCTGTATTATGTCCAACCCGGATAACATGACCCGTTCGACCTGTTTCACATGCCTATTAAAAAGTATGAGATCTTTTTTTGTTATTTTTATTTTTTTTCAAATTTGTATAATTGATAAAAATTGATAGAGGTAAGATTTTTTGGTTATTTTATGAATGGATATTGTAGAACTGGGCTTGTAATAAGTATTTGGTTAAAAATTTATTTAGTCAAACCCAATTGAGATAATGAAGGGTAAATTTAGGTGGTAAAGTTGAAAAGTCTTTATTGCCCCTTGATTTTTGTTTTAGTGAATAAGGATTTAGTGAATAGGGATATGGTTTTCTTTATATACCTTTTGGATGTAATTGAATAATGGTTTGTACCTTTTGGATGTTTGATTATATAAAAATGGAATTTCTTGTTCAATTCCGTATGATATTCATTTCTTATGTTTCGTTTATATATTGTTGAAATTGTGATATATAGTTCAAATATGTGTATTATATAGTTCATATATACGGGAAATAGACAACTGTTGTTTTAGAAAAAAGTTGTCTACTGAAAGAATATACATCTAATTTATACACATAATAGACAACTGTTATTTTAGAAAATAGTTGTCTATTAGTGAATAGACAACCGTTGTAAACCAGATGTCTATACTTAGTGTAGGGTACAACCCTTAAACCCAAGGACCTGTTACGAGTATTAACCGAAAAGACAAAAGTAGAGGGATAACAATTATACCTTATTTGCAGCGGAACAACGTATTAATAAGAAGTATAATAAACTCAAAATATATATAATCTTCACGGACAAGAATAAATAATCTCCACGGACAAGAATAAATAATCTTCACGGACAGAATAAAGCACCCCAAACGTGATGCCTCCTTTGGTATCCACACGGGTACGGAACTGCGACGTATATGCTAGTATAAGGGTTTTGTGAGACGGTCTCACAAAATTCTCTCTCTAATAATATATGAATCAATACACTTGTATGATTTGGTTCATCATATGAACCTCCTTATATAGGAGAGATAGATTACCTACTTAACCTAGAAGTTATTCCATAACTCCAATTGGTATAATTAAATTATCACAATAACTCTAGTTACCATAACTAGATTATTACCATAACTCTAATTACCATAACCCGACAGCACAGCTGAGTCGTATTACATACTACTGACCCGATATATTAATATACCAATATATTAATAATATCCCGTACACATTGTGTGTGACCCAATGAGCCCACTTAAGACTACCAGACATATAACTCATTTATATGTCAACCCGACATCGACCTCTAGCAAGGCATATCGGATACATAGACTTAAGCGGGTAAATCCGTAGGACAGTGGACATAACTCCTTCAGTCTCCCACTTGTACATGTCCTCTCAAGAACGACGTTAAGTCTCTTTGCTACTATTGTCTCCAATTGAGAATGAGGTAAGAAGAAGTGTCATCCTCACATATCTCAATCTTTTATTCAAATCTTTGAGTTGACTTGTTAAAAGAGCAGATAGATGACAATCATCCTATCTGAGCGCGGCCACGCATTTGCACAAGTCACACTCTTCGAGTGGCCAAGAAACAATAAATTCCCTTCAATAAAGGAAGAGCAAATCCCCTCTTATCTAACCACATTCTATCACATGATCCATGCATGCCCAATAACCATCCATAGCCCCCTTTCACAGCTGACGAGGAATAGTATCAAAGCATACACATCACATGTACAGAATAGTCAAAGACTCAGGTCTAAAGACCATACAAGTTCATAACTTGTAAAGAACTTTACTGACACTAAGCGAAATCTTAGTAAAATCCTTTTCGGCGGGTCTGTCTAATGCATATTCTTAACATACACCCGTGTGCTTGGTTTAGTATCTCAATACCTATGACTCAAGGAACTTAGTCATCAACCAACTCACACACCAGCCATTTAAGGGTATTCAAATGTCCCAACATAATACCCTGACTAGAGACAAAATAATTACATCATCCAAATAGAGTTCCAAGACTAAGTCACGTACTTAGTGATCTATTTCATTAATGTAAATTATTTAGGGACAAAACTCGGTTACATTAACCAAATGACTATATGTCATAAATATATCAATTATCGAAATAACTCTCACTAAACCAAACACCTCTAAAAGTACTAAGATCACTCGCCCATGTGTGGGCATGACATAGGTCCACCCCGACGCGGCCACGCGCGGGTTTGGGTAGGCGAATGAATCTCCATATGAGAATGGATCGAATTGAAATTTAGGTCTATGTGGAGTCGCCACCGAATTTTATGGTTATTCGGAACCATTCGAGCCCACTCTATGTCGTAGTGGTCCGTATACAAAATACGGCCCATTTCCGATGTCAGAGTTTATTGGGCTCGTCCCTTTGCATTTGATACCAATACCGACATTATCGGATCTTGTGTATTGAATGACTCTCGTGCGCCAACGGTTTCGGGCATCCGGAAACCGAGGTTCTGAGTAAGGGGTGAGGGTACGTGTTGGGAAGCCCACAAAGAACACCCAACCCCGCCCGCACATTAGCAGCCTCTACTAAGAATTCGAATGACTTACAATACGCGCGTTAATTGAACGGGAAAAAAGATATGCAAAGATTATTTTCCCTAAACATGTGAATGGAATTGAAAAGGGTTTCTATGTCGATTTAATGCAATTAATTCTACGTCAAAGTGGAATTTTAGCATGTGGGTTCATTTTAGTAAAATAAAATAAACGACAAAAATCGACAAAAGAAACAATCAAACCGTTAGTAACGATGTAACGAGTAATAAATTGAATAAAGATATAGATGTGATGAATGTATGATTTTGGAAAGAATAGTAGGTCACGTGATGGATTAACACGTGTTGACCGAGGTCAAGGAAAAAAAAAATATCGAGATCTAAAAAAAATGTTTTGTCTAAAAAAAATGATGTTCGAAGAATAATAATAAAAAAGAGCGAAATTGTTTTCTTCGGAAAATTGATGATTTTATTAAATCGCGTACAAATATTGCGTAATTTGCACTCGACTTAATATTTTCGATATTCGTCGTATTCAATATTCGATTATGAAATCGATATTAAATGATTGGAATAATTTATACTCGATTTTAATTTTGATGTTTGTCATATCCCATATCCGATTATTGAATCGGTATGAAATGCTAGAGCGAAAACTTGAAGAAAATAATATAAGTCGTTTTAAATTAACTAGCACGATATAAATTTTCTCCGCGTTTATTAATGTCGTAATTAATTCAATTGAATTAGAGGACACCTATATTAGCATCAACGAAAATCCTGTTAATTAATTTATTTGACTAAATCATTAGATTCGACATCCAATTATGGAATTGGTATCGAATCTAATAGATCGATACTTTAATTAAAAAAACTCGACTTGATTCCCTCCGCATCCCGACATCATAATTAATTCTTGCGAATTGTTTGATGTCGGATCCGCATCAACGGGTTTCGACCCTTATTAAATATAATGCTTGTTTTTGAAAAATAATGTAAATATACGACTAATGATAATGATGCAAACGAAATAAAAAAAATATTGTTTAAGTTAACTTATCTCAATAATCAAATAATCGGGGTATTGGAACAAGCGACCGTCAACGCTGTGTGCAGTACACTTGTATATTCGTGTTTCCTTATTCCGATACCCCTCTTATTCGACACAAATCGATAAGTATTTTAATGTTTTGTATTAGTATTATCGATATTATGATGCAATAAAGGGAAAAAAAAAATAAAAATAAAAAAGTAAGAAAAAGCGAAGAAGATGACGAGAGGAAGAGAAGAAGGAGAGAACGGGGTTTTGACACCCTCAACCTACATGTTCTTGTCTCGGATCGAACTCGTAACCGTGGCTTTAACACAAGAGTCTTCGAGGTTTTATGGAGGTTAAATTATGGTGGCTCGGGATTGATTCCTAAAACTAGGTTTAGGGTTTTTTTGCTAGTCTAGAATTGCTAGGGTTTGATTAGGGTTTGTAATAGATGTTGTATGTGTGTGTAGGGTTGCTCTAGGTTTTTTTTTCAATGTGTGAAAGTGTGTTGCATGGGGGTGTTTATATAGGCATGGTCATGCACTTTGGTGTCTAGGGTTTTGCCTTGACGGACTTGACCTGATGGCCCGTCTGAAGATGGACTGTTGGTTTTGCTTCTTGAGTTGGACTTTTGATGTTGTGAATGGTTGTTTTGTATGTCTCGGAAACGACCTTGACCAGGGTTGACCCAATCGTAAAAAAGTCGGTTTTATTTCCGGTGTCGGTTTTAGCCCAAATTAGTCTTGTTTGACTCGGAACGATCCGCTGGGCCTGGATTCAAGGTTGATTTTGTGAGATTTGTGCTCTATAAGTGTGTTAGCCAGCGATTAATGGATTTGAGCCCGTACCCGAGCGCATAGAAGCACGTTAGCGTCCGATCATCATCGGGTGTTTTTTGGGAAACTACCATAGACAACTGGCAGTCAAAATGCGGGTGTCTACACCATGCGTCTTATACCGATCATAACCAATATGATCTTTATGTAGAGAAGGTTTCGGGACATACAACATTTGTATCGGTTATTTACAAGCATATGACCAATCTACCTTATCTCAATTAAGGCAAACTGTTAGTTTCATAAGCAACAATTGCTTCATAAACTTTAAAGTAGTTGAGTGTGTGCTTAATTCGTAATCAAACGTCTATTTGCTTCAAAAGCAATAGAACACTAACTTTAGTTATAATATCAGTCATAAAGTTGTCCTTTGGAACCGTTCCAACACACAACTGCTCATCCCAAACAAAATATACTGAGATTACAATCTCATGTCATCTTTGTCTATTTGGAAATATGAATCGTTGTAACTTGTTTACAATAATTCACTTATCACATCATGTGCATCTCTTAAATAATTCTCCTTTTTGCTTCTTAAGCACAAAGGAACAATTCTTAGATAGCATTCTAGTGACACTCACCAGATTAGTATCTACTCGTCATACGAGCATATAATAAACACATTTCCTGCAAAGTCTCATAGACTAAAGCAACCAAATGTCATTTAGTTAGACAAGTATGTCACTTACATACCAAATCATAACGATAAATGCACACCCACTAGTCTCTTGTACACACTTTATCTCTCTTCGTCTCAAAGGAAAACAAACATCTTTGAATTTCCACATTGAGAATGAAGATACTTGCTCCAGGTTCCAATCAAATTGGAATATTCACATTTGCCTAGCAACTTTAATAATATGAAATTTATACGATGTGTCGCACACACATCATATTGCATCCCTTCAAGAAATGTATTTCATATATATATATATGTCCAAAACTCATCATAATGAGCGATGACATTCAAACTGCTAAATCAATCATAATAGACTTAAGCATAATATTGTAAAAAGGTTTTTCCATAGTCATTACTATGAGATTAATCCTTAACTACCAACTATGCTTCATAAATACTCTTATATCAATCCACATCATCTTTATATTGAAGACTATTCTTCACTGTAAGACTCATTTAACCAAGGTCTATACTTGGTAGTTATGGTATATGAAATCTATTAGATTTTATGTGACTATTGGAGTCTTTACCCATTATTGTTTCATCATAGGTCAATCCTATGTAGGATAATATTTTGCAGGTAAGATGATAATGACTTTTCATGGATGCATCAATATCCTCTTCAACAATTGTAGAGAATTCCAGTTAATCTTGAACAATTCAAGGTCGATTATACTCCCACAATTTCTATCAGAAATCACATATTTTAAAAAGAAACATACCACTCCATGCAACAAAACAATTTTGTTCTTTGGATGGTTCGTAGATTTAACATAATACCCCTAACAAAACACATGTCATAATTCAGTCTAAGTTCTAGAAAACAATTTTCTTTAAACTTTAAGACTTGATAATTAAGAAAAGACTATTTTAGAACATTTCAATCCATATCTCATATGGTGTCTATTC
The DNA here is from genome assembly GCA_958450325.1 of Agrostemma githago. NCBI lineage: Eukaryota > Viridiplantae > Streptophyta > Magnoliopsida > Caryophyllales > Caryophyllaceae > Agrostemma > Agrostemma githago. The sequence continues at coordinate 57,668,366 of OY288242.1, forward strand.
TTCGACTTACATGGACAATCTCATCAACATTTGTACAAAGACTTTTATAGTGCAAAACTTTCTAAAGCGTCAATAAAATCTGCATATGACTCATCATAGACCAAATCATATCAAATATGGTTCGATATAGTTTGAAACATTTTTCACTACTTCTAAGATGATCACAATCTTTTAGTTCAATTCCTCCCTGTTTCAAACATATCGAACAAAACCATACGTGTTACCCATTTTGCAACATTACTAGTTAAACTCACACATATATGTGTGTGGTCTAACAAGTCTAAGTACCCTCCCACTACAATTAATAAGAGTCACTTGTAATGTCATTTATCCATCTAAACAAGATCCATTTACCTAAGTTGATCCTTATCAATAAGGTTTATAATTTCATCATTATGAAACTTATTCTTATGTCTCTTGTCTCATGGATTAAGGACAATGCCATAATAGGTAAAACTTGAGTCGTAGGACTTGAATCCTTTTGGTCGTTATGTTATAAATAAAAGCATTCACTACTAGGAATGTAGAGCTCAAGAATCATGTTAGCCTTACTGTACCTCATATTCATGCAAGGTATAGAGCAACAATTGTTCTACTTTTATTAAAACTTTTCATGCCCATACATGAAACAGAATTAATGTCCTTGCTTATGACTAGTACAAGAATAACAATTATCCAATTCCAGTATTCAGCTTATATATGAAATAACAACGTTTGTTCATTTCATCATAAAACACTTCACTTATATACCATTATTCCACCCTCTTCGAGCCATCACATCTACAATGTAATAGTTGCATTTGGTATCTTATACCAAAACAGTAGAATGAAAGTAACAATTACTTTAGTAACATACACACCAAAAGTCATACTTCAGTAATTGATTTGCAGATTTTCTAGACATTTCTAAAAACTATCTACCAATGTCATATATTTGTCATTACATTAATGATAAATAATTTCGTACCTAATCTAAACTTGGGAACAAGTTTGGGTATGACAACGATTATTCTTCCCTTACTTTAACCAACGTCTTAAATTCATTAATCATTATCTCAAGCAATTTTTTTAATGAACTCATATAACATTAGTACTATTTGCCTTCTTGATACAAATGTTCAACTATCTTTTAACATCTCATGCTAAAAGGTGAGAAATCTTATTAAGTCACCTAATTTATTCATAATAAAGGACCTAAACTTAGGACTAATTGAAACGATTTCAATTCCTAATTCTTTAGAAAGAAGCATCCAAAATTTTCTGATATCAATATAATCACGTCATCGTATGACATGGATTAATTAGATCATCTTCAACATTTTCTCACTTAATGGGACCGGTTCCCTTTATTGAAACAATTGATTTTGGTACTTATAATCATCTTCATGACTCTAATTATACAGTTCATACTGTACATTAACATTGATAATAATTTGTCGGAATTATCCTTCACAAGGACAAAATCCGTATCTCTAATTTTGAGGACGATTCTCAAGATACCAATCGATGAGGTTGAACAATTCAAACTCATCTTTAATAAATTTGATAATGGTGACTAAATTACAACTATATGTATATGCAAAGTAAAACGATAATTAATATTAATTAAAAATCTTAAACAATTTTAAGATAAAATCATGAAAACTACCCTCAAGTTCTCATAATATTCCAAGATCCTAAACCTTTTACCGCTCAAGTGAACTTGGGCTCACTGCTCAAGCTACAAAAGTAAAGGTAGACAACGAAATTTTCAATTACATCTCTATGTAATTCCTGGTTCGTCGGAATTAGTCATCATATGACACCAACTATTTGCCTCAAAGCCCAAGTCCGACTTGATAGCAATGTTAAGCAAACCAGACTGAACCTGTGGGTAACTGTTACCCACCTACTCAATCCACACACATCGGCAAAGCACCGCTTAGGCAGTCACTTCAACCAATGATATGAAATTGTTGTAGTGGTCAATTCTGGAAAGGCAATACTTAATATTTGTGTGAGGGTTTAAATGCATATGGGTCCTAATCATGCTGCTAGGTCAACTTACAAGGCAACCTAAACACACAAGTCACAAGTCTCAAACAATAAAAATCATTCATCCATGACATAATAATTCAATTGTTACTAGTGATTTGTGCATAAAACAAGTTAAAAGATCCCATATTTTGATTCGTAATCATATCACAATTCGTAATTGCTTTTTGGTTTGAACAATTTCACCAATATTTTTCAATTGTTTTAACAACGAGGAACAATTTCCCACCCGGAAAAATTGAACGGATATACAAAACTCGATTCACAATCGATCTGCAACTTATAATTATCATATAGATGAACAGTTCATCAAAATCAAATAAGACTCGAGAAACTTTTTTTTCGATTTATTTATGATATTATGATAATTAAAATGCATAATATTATTTACCGATTTAGAAAACTAATTTTTCATTGATTTGGAAAAATAAAATATAATTCATGTTTGATTCAGAATCAATATACAAAGGCAAGAAAACGACTTTTCTTAAAAGAGTCACCCGACCCGACATCATGTCGTCCGAGTAAATATTGTGTCGTCTTGGTCAAACCTTTGTCGTCCAGGTTATCCCGTTCCAACCGGGACATACCCGTGCCCACCGAGTCACACTCGTGTACGCCGAGTCATACTCGTGCCAACCGAGTCATACTCATGTCCTCCGACTCATACTCGTGCCAACCGGGTTGACCTCGTTTCGTTCCGTCTCCACCATAATTAAAACGAGTTTTGTCCTAATCTTATTAGGTCTCATCGTCAACGATAAATTCTAATAATTTTTGTTCCGGTTACGGAAACAATTCACTCGGCCCAGAATCCGGGTAGTGTAATTGAATTGATGATGGATAATTAGTCGCTTGATTCCCTTGATCTCCCCTTCCTCTCACTCTTGGAATCGGACTTTCCCGGCGGAAAACGGCCTGCTCCCTGCACAATGAACGCACAGGGCCTCGGAGGTTGTCCGAGGAAACCCTCTCCGATGCCTAAGTCAGTCCGTGAAATGCCTTTACGAACCTAGCTCGTGAGGAACTAGGCGGCGTTTTAAGAGTAAGAGTCTAGAGAGAGAAAAACCAACCCCTCTCATGTGGGAAATGGGGAGGTATTTATACCTTCCCACAAGAGAGAGAAGAGAGAGAGAGAGGAATGGTTGGATGGGAAAGTGACAAGTGGCGGCTTCTCATCCATCCATTCCCAATTACCTTAGGCAAAATGACGAGAGGGCCCCTGGGGGTCCTGACCCTGCCGGCCAGGGATTTTCCCAGGGCAGACAGTCTCCAAGTAGGGGACTGCCAAGCTCTGACAGGCTGAATTGGCCTGCGCTCTCGGCGGCTGACGGCCAACCTTTAGCGTTTTCATGCTTTGTTCTTGGTCCCTGCTGGGGGCTAGTCTTTCGACTCTCCGACAGGAATCGTCTCGGAGCCTGCATAGCAGGCAGTTGATTGACAGGCGGCCCACCCCCAATCAATTGGCCCTCGTCAGTAGGAGGGAAGTGAGACTTCTCCTCTGCTGGCGGCTCTTGCTTGGAGGGGGGTTGACTTCCATGTCTGTCGCAGCATTTAATGCTTCGCGCCTTCCCAATGGAACTTTGTACTGTTCCTGTCAGGAATGCAAAGAGGCAAGAGCACTTTCGTAATGATTGCCCTTTTCTTCTGGGCGGATTTTGGGGAACCGTGAGGAGTTCCTGATTGGTGGCTCTCCTCCCAGGGTGGTTGGAGCGCTCATTAATGCGGAGTTTTCCTTGGTATAAAATCTTTAGCTTCCTTGCTCATTTGCGCTTCATTCCACCTTCAATCTTTCAATTTTCCTCATTCTAAACATGACTTGGATCAAGAAAAGTGTAGTTCGCCGCGGAGTCAAACATGTTTCCTTCATCTTCAGAGGGTTCTGGAGGCTTAGATATGCACGGGCCGCCTATCTAGCTGTTCGCCGGAGCCGGCGTTCACGACTTCGCCTTCGCCGGAGGGGTCGGAAGGCCTCTATTAGGATGAGCAAACGCCCTAGGAGGTCCTCCCCTCCTGCTGCGCCTAGATTTAGGCGTTGCCCCCAGGGAGGGGGCTGCTATGATAGGGGGTGCCATGAGTGTTTTCCATGGCTGCACCCTGAACAATTCGGCCCTAACTCTGACACCGATTCCTCCCTGGAATCGGGCCCTTCTTCGCCTGTAAAGAAAACAGGCTGTCGCACTTGCGACGAGTCCCGAGCTGTCCCTTTTGGAAGGGATTGGGAAGACAGCAGCCATGACTCTGACGACAGCGAAGGTCTCGGCTGCCTGAGCGATAGGGACGAAGACGGGGCTTCAACTGACCCCTTTCAGGGTTCCCCAAGTTGGGACTGGGGTTCGGCTCTCGGGAGTCCAGGCAGTCCTGGAGATTATTCCCCAGATTTGGGGGACAACTAGGCCTGCGTGGCAGGGCCTTTGATTTCTGTCAGGCTGGAACTTTTCGAGCCTTATGTAATTTTTCTTTCATGCCTGTCTCTCGATGTATCTTCCCCTTGCGGGGTTTTCAATGAAATGAATGTTTTGCGTATTTGAATTTTTATCTTCTTTCTTTTTTTTTTTTTTTTTTTTTGAATGAGGTCGTTGATTGACCCTTCTCTCTGACGTTTCTGTTTACCGAGGCTCTTCTTGAAAAAGGTGAGCAGTCGGTGTTCAGTGTGTGACACGTGGAAGGTCTTCGCAGGCTTTGTCAGGGATTCCGCCTTTTGAACTTCTTTGGGCTTTATATAAACTCCTCTCCCCCATCATTCTCTTCTTTTACTCTTCTCAACATTTTCACTTCCTATAACACTTCTTGAACCTTCTTCATCAGCCGAGCGTTCTCTCTTTGAGGAGCAAGGATCACTTCTTGTCGCCGTCTCCGGCAACTTCATCGGCGTTTCTTAGGTCAGAATTTTTCGAATTTTTCGCTTCTTTTCTTCCCTTTTATAGCCTAAATGTCGCGAGTCCGCCCCCTTTCCTTTGATTCTTTGCTTGGAAGAACTGGTGGTGGTGATGTTAGTCGTCATGATGTTGCCTCTTCCTCCGGGGTTGGCCCCAGGGAGGAAGACGATCACAGGGGAGAGGGTGCTGAGTCACCCGACCCAGCTCCCTTCGATGTGATTGATTCTGACGATGAAGCCCTGGAGGTGGACCCTACCAGGGTGGCCGGTCCTCTTATCCGCAGGGAGAGAGGGAGGACCTATTTTCTGGACAAAGAAAAATACGTGGTTCCCTTACAGACCTATCCCGAGGCTAAAAATAGGGACCTAATCTTGGAATGTAGCGCGGCTAAGGCCATCGAGCGGTTTTACAATTTTGGGGAGGGGTACACAGTGGTGATCCCTGGGGAAAAAGACACAGTATGCTGTCCCCCAGAAGGGTGTGTAGCCGTCTTCCATAAGGCCCTAGAATTCGGCCTGCGATTCCCGTTACATCCTTTCCTGGAGGAAACTTTCAGGAGGATGAACGTCGCCATCGCTCAGTTAACTGCAACGGCCATTAGGACATTAGTGGCCTACACTTGGACTTGTTTGTTCCATGGCGAGGGGCCCTACATCGACGCCCTTCGCTTCATGGTTGGCCTCCAAATGGTGTCTTCATCAGGGGGGATGGCTCCCCCGGCTACTGGTCTCTGCTGAGACAGAAAAAATACGCCTTGGTCTGGCCGGCCATGAGCAGTCTCAAAGACTGGAAAAACAATTTCATATATGTCCATAGTGCGTCGGGGTGGAAAATTCCTAGACATTTTAGGAATCATGTCCATACTCGTATGGAGACGCGTGAGGAGTATCATCCTCGTGTTGGGGGGAAGGCTCTGGAAGTCAGGCTGAGCGAAAAGGAGAAGATTTTGATAGACAAGTTCGAGATCGTGACGGATAAACATGGGAACTTTTGCCCTGTTTTCTGGCTCCCTCACGCGGAGCTTATCACGACTGACGAGTACCTGCTTCCCATGGGCCTGATTCGTGGCCTTGAAGGTAGTTCTAGGGTTTTCTTGTTGTCACGATTTTCCAGGGATTTTATTTCTCCCTGCTTTTTAAATGACCGCCTCTCCTTTCCTGCAGATTCCTACTCTTGGACCTGGACCAAGAAGCAGGTCAGAAGGTTGGGCTTGAGCGAGGAATTGCATGTTCTTTCAAGGCGTCCTTCCCTTCCACCAAATTTTAAGAAAGGAAGTAAGGCCCTGATGAAGCTTGTGAAAGACTTCGCCGCAGGTCGAAGATTGCCTCTCCCCCCCCGGCTGCCCTCGTCGAAGCCGGCGACTCCTACTCCCAGTATTCATGAGGGGGAAGCAGAGGTTACTTCAGGGGCTACTCCTTCTCCTGGCCAAAAACAGGGTGCTTCTTCAGCGGGCCCTCGGATCTCGCAGGGAACGCAGCCTGGGGATTCGGAAGGGACCGGGGAGAGTGTTCCCTTGGAAGCGAGGAGAAAAAGGGAGAGGGAGCCTCCTAGTGCCGACGTGGTGGATTTGGAGGCGGACGTCTCTACCCCTGATGCGAAACGTCCTGCTCGTGAGCCCTCTAGCATTCCCTTCCCAGAGGAAAATGTGGAGTTCCACTACACGGCTGGGGATAGCGTGGACGTTTCGGGCCTGCTTTCTGACTCCGGGGCTGTCTTGGCCGACCGCCTTACAAAGATGGTAACTTCCACCTCTCATCAAGTGCTTCAATACATCCAACGCACCTCCAAGGTCATGCTGGCGTCTGCGGAACTGGCGGCCCTCAGCCGCCTGAGTGATGAGGAGCTAACAGTTACCCCTGGGGCTCCTCCCCCCGACCGCCTGGCCATGATAGAGAGGGACGTCTCCCTGATAAGCTCTTTGAAGGACAAGATGACAAGGCATGAAGGGGAGTTGGAAGAGGCCAAGAGGCAGGCTGATCGTTGGAGACTGCAGGGGGAAATGGCTGTGAAGGAAGTTTCTAAGTTGGGGGCCGAACTGCAGGAGAGCCGTCAATCGTTGGACCGTGCTAACATATCTTTGGCTGAGATGGGGCATTTGAAGGGAAGGGTGGCTGTCTTGGAGGAGCAGCTGTCACAGGCAAAGTCGGCTCTTGACCAGGCCAAGGGAGAATGGGCGAAAGAGAAAGAGTCCCTGGCTGCGGAGACTGAGGAAGCGGTGGGTGCCAGCTTTGTGAGCGGCGCCAACTCTTCTCTGGAATTGGTAATGGAGGTGATAGGGGAGATGTTCCCTTCCTTTGACGAGGACACTTTCCGGAGCCTCTATTCTGCCAAGGACGAAGCCCGGGTGACCAGGCAGCCTGAAGCAGACGCCAACGCTCGCCAGGATGCTGCGTGATGCCCCTTCTCTTTTATGAAAGCTTTTCATTTTCTTGTGCTGAACCAGCGTTTCACGGTTTTTCTTGTAATATTTTGCTACTCGGTTTTTTTCTTTGACTTTGTAAAAAATTTTTCCACCCTTCATGGGTTGTTTGTAGGATATTTCTCTTTGCTTTCTATGGCGTAACTGTTTTAAGGATCTTCTTCTCGTATGTTTGATTGCGCCTGTCATGGCCTGTCCTTGGCTTTTCGTTCAAAGTCCAGGGGACCTGCCCCCTGCCTGCCCAGAGGTAAGCAGGGTAGCTTTTTGCGTTTTTTATACAAGGTTGGGGGGCCTGCCCCCAGTCCTTGTTGGTACGGCCTGCTCTTGGCTTTTCGTTCAAAGTCCAGGAGGCCTGCCCCCTGCCTGCCCAGAGGTAAGCAGGGTAGCTTTTGCGTTTTTTATACAAGGTTGGGGGGCCTGCCCCCAGTCCTTGTCGGTACGGCCTGCTCCTGGCTTTTCGTTCAAAGTCCAGGGGGCCTGCCCCCTGCCTGCCCAGAGGTAAGCAGGGTAGCTTTTGCGTTTTTTATACAAGGTTGGGGGGCCTGCCCCCAGTCCTTGTCGGTACGGCCTGCTCCTGGCTTTTCGTTCAAAGTCCAGGGGGCCTGCCCCCTGCCTGCCCAGAGGTAAGCAGGGTAGCTTTTGCGTTTTTTATACAAGGTTGGGGGGCCTGCCCCCAGTCCTTGTCGGTACGGCCTGCTCCTGGCTTTTCGTTCAAAGTCCAGGGGGCCTGCCCCCTGCCTGCCCAGAGGTAAGCAGGGTGGCTCTTTGCGCTTTTTTATACAAGGTTGGGGGGCTTGCCCCAGTCCTTGTTGGTACGGCCTGCTCCTGGCTTTTCGTTCAAAGTCCAGGGGGCCTGCCCCCTGCCTGCCCGGAGGTAAGCATGGTGACTTTTTGGTTTGCGTTGGGAGGTTCACTTTTCCTAATTTTGGCAACAGGGGGGCCTCCCCCTATTGCCCCCTGCTCGTTTGTGTGTGAAAGACGCGAGTGTGAACATGCAACGAGTATAAATCTGTATCTTCTCATTTCTTTTAAAATTCTTTTTTGACATTGGGGTGGTCGGAGCCGTCGACATTTTTGATCGTCCTCCGCCTTTTTACTTTAGTAAAAGTGAAAACTGCCTACGTTCCTGCTCAGACGTAGTATTTCTTCAGCGTATCTGCATTCCAATGAGCGCTCAGCTCTTGTCCCTCCAGATTGGCTATCCTGTACGTGCCTGGACCCAAAACCTGAGTTATTTGGTATGGGCCCTCCCAATTGGCACTTAGCTTCCCATGCTCTCTTGACTTTCCAGTCGCCTGTGTTTTTCTCAGAACCAACTCGCCCACCTGAAAGCTCCTCTGTCGGACTTTGCTATTGAAAGCTTTCCTCATTCGCTGCTGGTAGGCAGCGATATTGGTACCGGCTTCCTCTCTTAGCTCACTTACCAGGTCCAGGGCCTCAACCATCGCAGCTTCATTCTCAGCCTGGTTGTACTGCAGGGAACGTAGAGAGGGAATCCTTGTCTCAATTGGCAATAAAGCCTCTGCTCCATATACCAAGCCAAATGGGGTCTGGCCTGTAGACTCCTTCCTGGTAGTTCGGATGGACCAGAGTATACTGGGGAGTTCATCAGCCCACCTACCTTTGCAGTCATCCACCATTTTCTTCAGGCCATTCAGAATTTGTTTGTTGGCTGCTTCCGCCTGTCCATTGGTTTGAGGATGACAGACAGCTGAGTAGGCGACTGAGATGTTGTGGCCTTCTAGCCAGATCCTTAGTGGGTCATTATCGAACTGCCTGCCGTGGTCAAATACCAGCATCTTTGGTACACCGAAACGGGTGATGACATTTCGCCAGATCACCTTCCGGACCGCCGGCTCGGTGATGTTGGGGACTGCTTCGGCCTCCACCCATTTGGTGAAGTAGTCTATGGCGACTATTAAGAATTTTCTGCCCCCTGTGGCCACTGTGAAGGGCCCTAGGATGTCCATCCCCCATTGAGCAAAGGGGATGGGAGATAGGATTGGCCTGAGCTCCTGGGCCGGGGCATGGATCGACGGGGCAAAGAGTTGACATTTTCTGCATTTCTGGGTCAGGCTCTTGGCATCTGCCAGCATGGTAGGCCAGTAGTAGCCTGCCCTGAGGGCCTTGTGGGCCAGCGACCTCCCGCCAATGTGATGTCCACAAATCCCTGAGTGGATATCATCTAATACCTCAGCGGCCTGATCCGCCCGTAGGCATTTAAGCAGGGGATAAGTAAAAGATTTTTTGTAGAGTTCTCCATTAATGAATATGAACCAGGCTGCTTTAGCCTGTACCTTCCTTTTTTGCAATGGATCTGATGGTAAGATACCGTGCCTCTTGTACCGGACGAAAGGGGTCATCCAGCTTTCTAGCTCTTCTTCCACGGCATTAATCGTTTGACCAGGATTAGTAGACCTTTCGTGTAAAACATCAACCCATACTGACCTCCGGATGTCCTGCAGACTGGAGCTTGCCAGTTTTGACAGGGCATCTGCTCTGTTGTTCTGGGATCGGGGAATTTGTTTGATCTCATATGATTTCAGGCTGGACAGCTCTCCCTTTACCATCTCCAGGTATGCGGCCATTGCTTGGTCTCTTGCTTCGTATTCTCCATTAATCTGGTTGGCGATGAGTTGGGAATCTGTCGCCAAGATAATTCGTTCTGCCCCTGCGGCCTTAGCTAACCTGACGCCTGCGAGTACTGCTTCGTACTCTGCTTCATTGTTTGATGCTGGGAAGACGAATCTGAGAGCATGCTCAAAGTCGGTCCCTTCTGGGCTGGTTAATACGACGCCTGCGCCTGCGCCGTTGGCCGTTGAGGACCCATCAGTGTATACGACCCACTCCTGGGCAGGGGCCTCCTCTTCCCCTGAATGGGAGCACACAGCCAAAAAGTCTGCCAGAGCTTGGGCTTTGATGGCTGTTCTCGGCTGGTAAGATATACCTAGCCCACTCAGCGCAATTGCCCATTTCAACAATCTCCCCGATTTTTTGAATTTTTCCAACACCTTTTCCAGGGGTTGGTCGGTGAGGACTATGACTGGATGCGCGTCAAAATAAGGTCTGAGCTTCCTGGCTGCAATTATGACCGCGTAGGCGGCTTTTTCAACCATCGGATAATTCTTCTCAGCTGCCCCCAGCGCATGACTCACAAAGTATATAGGTTGCTGGGTGCCTGCCTCTTCCCGTAAGATGACTGCGCTGACAGTTATATTAGTTACTGCAATGTAGAGGAAAAGTTTTTCTCCTGCTACTGGTCTTGCCATGGTAGGAAGCCTCTTAAGATGGTCCTTCAGTTGTTCGAAGGCCTCTTTCTGCTCGCTTTCCCATTTGAACTGTTTGTTTCCTTTCAGAATTTTGAAAAAAGAAGTGGCTCTGTCTGCTGATCGGGCAATGAATCGGGCCAAGGCGGCCATTCGACCCGTCAGGCGCTGGATGTCCCTGATGGTCTTGGGCTCGGGGAGATCTAGAACTGCCTGAATTTTTTCAGGGTTGGCATCTATACCCCGAGAACTGACCAAGAATCCTAGGAATTTTCCGGAGCGGACTCCAAACGTGCACTTTTTCGGATTTAGTTTCATTTTGTAAGCGCGCAGAGAACTGAAGGTTTCCTGCAAGTCTGTCAGGTGTTCCTTGTCTTCCCTGCTTTTTACGATGGCATCGTCGACATAAGCCTCGATGTTTCTACCTTTTTGTTTTTCAAACACTTTATCAACCAGACGCTGGTACGTAGCTCCCGCATTTTTGAGCCCGAAGGGCATTATCTTATACATGTAAGTGCCCGAACTAGTGATGAACGCACACTTCACCCTGTCCGGCTGCCACAAGTACACTTGGTGGTAGCCTGAAAAGGCGTCTAAGAAGCTTAGCATGGTGTAGCCACTGGTGGCGTCTACTAATTGATCGATCCGAGGGAGCGGATAGCAGTCTTTCGGGCAGGCTTTGTTCAGGTTCGTAAAGTCGACGCACATTCTCCATGCTCCAGACGACTTTTTGACCATGACAACATTTGCCAGCCATTCTGGGTAGTCGCAGACTTCAATGAAGTCTGCTTTCAAGAGTTTGTCGATTTCTTCCTTGATTGCTGCGTCTTTTTCTGCAGACATGTTTCGTTTCTTCTGTTTTACAGGGCGAGCATCCATGCTTACGTTCAGCTTGTGAACGATGCATGAGGGATCAACGCCGGGCATCTCGTCTGCAGAATAGGCAAATACGTCTTTGTTCTCTCTCAGAAGTTTGACCAGTTCGGCCTGGTAGGATTCCTCCAAGCCTGTTCCTACCAGGACCTGTCTTCCTGGTTCTAAGTCCACCAGCATGCTTTCGCCTCCTGGTTCCAGGCGGTCGGGCGTCGGGTGCTCAACTGGGACTTCGCCTTCCCTGCAGGGGGAACTGTCAGCTTTTCTTTTTCCTTTTCTGTCCCTCTCGTGCTCTTGTAGGGCCACGGAGTAGCATTGTCTGGCTGACTCCTGGTCCCCACGTATCTTTCCTTCCAGCCCGAAGTCTGTGACATACGCAATGGTGAGAGCTCTGATGGAGATTGCGGCCTCGATTTCATCCAGCGTGGCCCTGCCAATCAGGGCATTATAGGCAGACCTTGCGTCCACAACAACAAAGGTTGCCCTGACATTCCTGGCTGCGGAACCTTCCCCGAAGGTTACAGGCAAGTCGATGACGCCCATGGGCAGCACGCCGGCCCCACTGAATCCATACAGGGATCCGGGAGTAGGCCGTAGATGCCTTTTTTCCAGGCCCATTTTTTCGAAAGCATCCTTGTACAAAAGATTTGTATATGCGCCTGTGTCTACCATACATCTTCGCACAATATGGTTGCTGATTTCTAGGGACAGCACCAGAGGATCACTGTGCGGATATATCACCCGCCCTGCATCATCAGGGGTGATACTTAGTGTCACTCCCTTTGGGCTCCCTTCTTTCTCAGCGTAGCAGATCTGGTTTCTCAGCTCGCGCATTTGCCTTTTTTGACTTCTTCGACTGAGCTGGCCCTCAGTGCCCCCTGAAATCACGTGGATTACCATCCGATTCTGCACTGACCCCTCGGGTTTCTCAGACACTTCCTTCTGAGACTTGTTTTTAGCTGCGTAGTTGGCCAACCATCCGTTCCTGATTAATTTCTCAATTTCATCCTTCAGGTGACGGCACTCTTCGGTGGTGTGGCCAATACAGTCGTGGAAAGTGCAGAATTTCTTTGGGTCGCCTTTTGGGCTGCGAGGTTTGCTTGGACGGTTCCATTTGGCAGTTTCTTTTTCCAGTTCGAAGATTTCCGCCCTGGATTTGTTCAGAGCGGTGTAACTATCGAATCTGGGTTGGTAGACTGGGCGTTCTTTCTTGGGAGTGTCTCCCTCTTCTTTTTGCTTACCTGGTTCACCTCTGCCCCTTCCACCCTGCGGTCCCCCTTGAGGCTTTGTTTGGCCTGCAGGGGTGTCCGTCAGGCCGTGGAACTCCTCCTGCAGAATGAACCCCTCAGCAATCTTTCTGGCCATGGCCAAGGTTTCTGGCTGGGCCCTGATCATCTGGTTTTTCATTTCCCCTGGAAGTAGGGAGATTGTCAGGGCGTAGGCGGCGGTGGAATCGTCGATCTCCCTAACCTGCTGGTAGGATAGATCGAATCTTCTCATGTATTCTCTCACACTCTCACCCTTCTTTTGTTTCAGGGTCATGAGATCGAAACGGGTAAGGCGTCTTCTCTTATTTCCGGCATACTGTTCAAGGAAAATTTCAGCCAACTCTATGAAGAACCTGATTGACCCCTGGCGGAGATCTCTGAACCACCCCTGCGCAAGTCCCACCAGGGTGGTAGGGAAAACTTTGCACCAGATGGCATCATCTACATCATACATGCCCATGTGGCTCTCAAAGGCTGCCAGGTGGTCTTCAGGGTCCGTCGTTCCGTCAAATTTGATGGTGGGCATTTTGATTTTTGGAATGGGGTACTCTTGTACCTCAGGGTGCAACGGGGTTTTCGTAGGCCTGCCTACCAGTCGTGACCTGCTTTCCCCAGACTGGTTACCATGAGATTCCCATTGTTTATGGGTTGGTTTCCTCGTACTGGGGGAGCGGTGCCTCGGTGGCGGTCTGCTAGCTGCATCATCCTCTGTTCCCGAGGAGGCCTGCCTGGGCCTCTTTCTCTGGGAGTGGCAGAGGTTTTCACCCTGACGGTACCTGGACTCGAGCGGTTGTCCTCGGTTGAGTCTGGATTGCAGGCTTTGGGATAAGCCGGGGGCTGACTGTTCCTTGGCCGCAGGTGTTAGTCTGGAAAAAACTCCGCCTGACCTTTCCCCTAAGCGTTTTGACATAGGCTCCCTGGGCCTCATGCGCTCCTGTAATCCTTGAGATAAGCCTCCCTGCCCTCCAGACGCCGATTCTGTCGTGTGAATAGAGAACGCCTGTTGGACAGGTGGTTCTGGTTTGTCAGTGGTAATGCGCCTCTGCACATGCGTATACACTTGGGCTGTTCTTCTCGCTTTTCTCTGAGCGTTTCTGGCGGCGGTCCGCCTCGTGCCCCCGGCCTCGTCCCTGCTGACTGGGGACGGTTGCCTAGGAGCCGATGCGACCCTGCCCACCAAGTCCTCAGGTGTGAATTCCTGATCCAGCATCGCAGAGAAGAACGCGGCTGCCTGTGCCATCTGAGCTGGGGTCAGATTGAGAGCACGTCCAGGGCGTGCCCCCAGCTCGGGTGTCACAGCAGTGTTAGATCTACCGAGGGGATTGGTTCCCTCTACCCCGAGGATTGTGGCAGGAGGGACCCTCTCCAACAGCGGCATTCCGTACAGGGGGGTCACCGGAGGGACCGTCGGACCCGCTCCTGCACTGTCATCGACGATTTCTGGCATGATTGTGTTTAATTTTGTGGTTATGAGTGGTTGATTTTAGTGGGTAACTCGTGAGCACAACCGTAAGTTCCCCACAGACGGCGCCAAATTGTTCCGGTTACGGAAACAATTCACCCGGCCCAGAATCCGGGTAGTGTAATTGAATTGATGATGGATAATTAGTCGCTTGATTCCCTTGATCTCCCCTTCCTCTCACTCTTGGAATCGGACTTTCCCGGCGGAAAACGGCCTGCTCCCTGCACAATGAACGCACAGGGCCTCGGAGGTTGTCCGAGGAAACCCTCTCCGATGCCTAAGTCAGTCCGTGAAATGCCTTTACGAACCTAGCTCGTGAGGAACTAGGCGGCGTTTTAAGAGTAAGAGTCTAGAGAGAGAAAAACCAACCCCTCTCATGTGGGAAATGGGGAGGTATTTATACCTTCCCACAAGAGAGAGAAGAGAGAGAGAGGAATGGTTGGATGGGAAAGTGACAAGTGGCGGCTTCTCATCCATCCATTCCCAATTACCTTAGGCAAAATGACGAGAGGGCCCCTGGGGGTCCTGACCCTGCCGGCCAGGGATTTTCCCAGGGCAGACAGTCTCCAAGTAGGGGACTGCCAAGCTCTGACAGGCTGAATTGGCCTGCGCTCTCGGCGGCTGACGGCCAACCTTTAGCGTTTTCATGCTTTGTTCTTGGTCCCTGCTGGGGGCTAGTCTTTCGACTCTCCGACAGGAATCGTCTCGGAGCCTGCATAGCAGGCAGTTGATTGACAGGCGGCCCACCCCCAATCAATTTTACCCAATTTCAATTGAATCTTGACCTAATCTAATTAATCTCATCGTCAACAAAAAAAATTGGGATTATAGTGGATCAATTTAGGATAAATTAACTTAAATCATAATCGATATTAGACTTTAAATTAATTTTAAGGATCAATTTGAAGGGTTACAACCCTTAAACCCAAGGACCTGTTACGAGTATTAACCGAAAAGACAAAAGTAGAGGGATAACAATTATACCTTATTTGCAGCGGAACAACGTATTAATAAGAAATATAATAAACCCAGAAATATATATAATCTTCACGGATAGAATAAATAATCTTCACGGACAGAATAAATAATCTTTCACGGACAGAATAAATAATTCCCACGGACAGAATAAAGCACCCCAAACGTGATGCCTCCTTTGGTATCCACATAGGTACGGAACTGTGACATATATGCTAGTATAAAGGTACGTGAGACTGTCTCACAACTTCTCTCTATATCTCTCTTATAACGACGAATATATTATGAGTCAATACTCTTAATTCCATATCTTGGTTCATCATATGAACCTCCTTATATAGGAGATGAGAAGGTAGAATTAGGTTATTTCTATAACTCTAATTACCATAATTAGATTATTAGTATAACACTAATTACCATAACTCGACAACGCAGCTGGGTCCGTATTACTACTGACCCGATATATTTAATATATCGATATATATTAATAATATCCCATACACATTGTGTGTGACCCAATGAGCCCACTTAAGACTACCAGACATATAACTCATTTATATGTCAACCCGACATCGACCTCTAGCATGGCATATCGGATACATAGACTTAAGCGGGTTAATCCGTAGGACAGTGGACATAACTCCTCCAGTCTCCCACTTGTACATGTCTTCTCAAGAACGGCGTTAAATCTCTTTGCTACTATTGTCTTCAATTGAGAATGAGGTAAGAAGAAGTGTCATCCTCACATATCTCAATCTTTTACTCGAATCTTTGAGTTGACTTGTTAAAAGAGCAGATAGATGACAATCATCCTATCTGAGCGCGGCCACGCATTTGTACAAGTCACACTCTTCGAGTGGCCAAGAAACAATAAATTCCTTTCAATAAGGAAGAGCAAATCCCCTCTTGTCTAACCACATACTATCACATGATCCATGCATGCCCAATAACCATCCATAGCCCCCTTTCACAGCTGACGAGGAATAGTATCAAAGCATACACATCACATGTATAGAATAGTCAAAGACTCATGTCTAAAGACCGTACAAGTTCATAACTTGCAAAGAACTTTACTGACACTAAGCGAAATCTTAGTAAAATCCTTTTCGGCGGGTCTGTCTAATGAATGTTCCCAACATACACCCGTGTGCCTGGTTTAGTATTTCAATACCTATGACTCAAGGAACTTAGTCATCAACCAACTCACACACTAGTCATTTAAAGGTATTCGAATGTCCCAACACAATACCCCGACTAGAGACAAAATAATTACATCATCCAAATAGAGTTCCAAGACTAAGTCACGTACTTAGTGATCTATTTCATCAATGTAAATTATTTAGGGACAAAACTCGGTTACATTAACCAAATGACAATATGTCATAAATATATCAATTATCGAAATAACTCCCACTAAACCAAACACCTCTAAAAGTACTAAGACCACTCGCTCATGCGTCTTATACCGATCATAATCAATATGATCTTTATATAGAGGAGGTTTCGGGTCATATAACATTTGTATCGGTTATTTACAAGCATATGACCAATCTACCTTCTCTCAATTAAGGCAAACTGTTAGTTTCGTAAGCAACAAATTGCTTCATAAACTTTAAAGTTGAATGTGTGCTTGATTCGTAATCAAACGTCTATTTGCTTCAAAAGTAATAGAACACTAACTTTAGTTATAATACTAGTCACAAAGTTGTCCTTTGGAACCGTTCCAACAACTTCTCATCCAAAACAAAATTTACTGAGATTACAATCTCATGTCATCTTTGTCTATTTGGAAATATAAATCGTTGTAACTTGTTTACAATAATTCGCTTATCACATCATGCGCATCTCTTAAATAATTTCTCTTTTGCTTCTTAAGTGCAAAGGAACAATTCTTAGAGAGCATTCTAGTGACACTCACTAGATTAGTATCTACTCGTCACATGAGCACATAATAAACACATTTCTTGCAAAGTCTCATAGACTAAAGCAATCAAATGTCGTTTAGTTAGAGAAGTATGTCACTTACATACCAAATCATAACGATAAATGCGCTCCCACGAGCCTCTTGTACACACTTTGTCTTTCTTCGTCTCAAAGGAAAACAAACATATTTGAATTACCACATTGAGAACGAAGATATTACTCCATAGTACTTGCTCCAATCAAATTGGATCATTCACATTTATTTGTCTAGCAATTTTGATAATATGAAATTCATACGATGAGTCGTGCACACATCATATTGCATCTCTCTCAAGAAATGTATTTCACAAATATATGTCCAAAACTCATCAAATGAGTGATGACATTCAAAATGCTAAATCGATTCTAATAGACTTAAGCATAATGTTGTAAGAAGAATTTTCCCAAAGTCATTACTATGAGATCAATCCTTAACTACCAACTATGCTTTATAGATACTCTTATATCAATCCATATCATCTTTATATTGAAGACTATTCTTCACTGGAAGACTCATTTAACCAAAGTCTATACTTGGTAGTTATGGTATATGGAATCTGTTAGATTTCATGTGACTTTTGGAGTCTTTGCCCATCATTGTTTTATCATAGGTCAAACCTATGTAGGGTAATATTTTACAACTAAGATGATCATGACTTTTCATGGATGCATCAATATCCTCTTCAACAGTTGTAGAGAATTCTGTTAATCTTGAACAATTCAAGGTCGATTCTACTCCCACTGTTTCTATTAGAAATCATATATTTTTAAAAGAAACATATCACTCCATGCAACAAAATAGTTTTGTTCTTTGGATGGTTTCTAGAATTAACATAATACCCCTAATAAAACATATGTCATAATTGAGTCTAAGTTCTAGAAAATAATTTTCTTTAAACTTTAAGACTTAATAATTTAGAAAAGACTATTTTAGAACATTTCAATCCATATCTCATATGGTGTCTATTCTCCGACTTACATGGACAATCTCATCAACATTGTACAAAGATTTTTATAGTGCGTAACTTTCTAAAACGTCAATAAAATCTGCATATGACTCATCATAGACTAAATCATATCAAATATGGTTCGATGTAGTTTGAAACACTTTTCACTACTTCTAAGATGATCACAATCTTTTAGTTCAATTCCTCCCTGTTTCAATCATATCGAACGACTCGTACCAACTTATCAAGTTGATCATGTACTTTCATCTGAATTTCCTTGAACAATTCAAAGCATTCAGTTCCAATTTCATCAAATGAACAAAACCATACGTGTTACCCATTTTGCAACATCACTAGTTAAACTCACATGTATCTGTGTATGTGTGATCTAACAAGTCTAAGTAACCTCCCACTACAATTAATAGGAGTTACTTCTAATGTCATTTATCCATCTAAACAAGATCCATTCATCTCAGTTGATCCTTATCAATAAGGTTAATAATTTCATCATTATAAAACTTATTCTTATGTTTCTTGTCTCATGGATCAAGGACAATTCATAATAGGTAAAACTCGTGTCGAGGGACAGAATCTTTTGGTCGTTATGTTACAAATAAAAGCATTCACTACTAGGAATGTAGAGTCCAACAATCATGTTAACCTTATTGTACCTCATATTCATGCAAGGTATAGAGCAACAATTGTTCTACTTTTATCAAAACTTTTCATGCCCATACATGAAACAGAATCAATGTCCTTGCTTATGACTAGTACAAGAATAACAATTATTGAATTCTAGTATTCAGCTTTATGCATGGTAAAATTAAGTGATTTTCTTTTTATATATGAAGCAACAACGTTTGTCCATTTCAATCATAAAACACTTCACTTATATACCAATATTCCACCCTCTTTGAGCCATCACATCCACAATGTAATAGTTGCATTTGGTATCTTATACCAAAATAGTAGAATTAAAGTAACAATTACTTTAGTAACATACACACCAAATTAAAAGTCATACTTCAGTAATTGATTTGCAGATTTTCTAGACATTTCTAGAAATTATCTACCTATGTCATATATTTGTCATTACACTAATGATAAATAATTTCGTACCTAATCTAAACTTGGGAACAAGTTTGGGTATGACAACGATTGTCCTTTTCTTACTTTAACCAACGTCTTAGATTCATTAATCATTATCTCAAGCAATTTTCTTAATGAACTCATAGAACATTAGTATTATTTGCCTTCTTGATACAATGTTCAATCTTTTAACATCTCATGATAAAAGGTGAGAAACCTTATTAAGTCACATGTTTATTCATAATAAAGTGACATAAACTTAGGACTATTTGAAACGATTTCAATTCCTAATTCTTTAGAAAAAGCATCCAAAATTTCCTGATAGATTATCAATATAATCACGTCATCGTATGACATGGAGTAATTAGATCATCTTCAACATTTTCTCACTCAATGGGAACGGTTCCCTTTATCGAAACAATTAAATTTGGTACTTATAATCATCTTCATGACTCTAATTATACAGTCCATACTGTACATTAACATTGGTAATAATTTGTCGGAATTATCCTTCACAAGAACAAAATCCGTATCTCTAATTTTGAGAACGATTCTCAAGATACCAATCGATGAGGTTGAACAATTCAAACTCATCTTTAATAAATGTGATAAATAGGACTAACTTACAACTACAACTATATGCAAAGTAAAACGATAATTAATATTAAAAAATCTTAAACAATTTTAAGATAAAATCATGAAAACTATCCTTAAGTTCGCATAATATTCCAAGATCCTAAACCTTTTGTCGCTCAAGTGAACTTGGGCTCACTGGTCAAGCTCCAAAAGTAAAGGTAGACAACGACATTGTCAATTACATCAATATATAATTCTTGGTTCGTCAGAATTAGTCATCATATGACACCAACTATTTGCCTCAAAGCCTAAGTCCGACTTGATAGCAATGTTAAGCAAACCAGACTGAACCTGTGGGTAACCGTTATCCACCTACTCAGTCCACACATATCGGCAAAGCACCGCTTAGGCAGTCACTTCAACCAATGGTATGAAATTGTTGTAGTGGTCAATTCTGGAAAGGCAATACTTAATATTTGTGCGAGGGATTAAATGTAATATGGGTCCTAACCATGTTGCTAGGTCAACTTACAAGGCAACCTAAGCACACAAGTCACAAGTCTCAAACAATAAAAATCATGCATCATATGACGTAATAATTCAATTGCTACAAGTGATTGGTGTATAAAACAAATTAAGAGATCCCATATTTTTTATTCATAATCAATTACAATTCATAATTGCTAGTCGGTTTGAACAATTTCACCAATATCTTTCATTTTTTTTCAACTACGAGGAACAATTTCCCACCCGAAAAAATTGAACGGATATACAAAACTCGATTTACAATCAATCCGCAACTTATAATTATCATATAGATGAACAATTCATCAAAATCAAATAGGACTCGAGAAACTCTTTTCCCGATCTATTTATAATAATATGATAATCAAAATGCATAATATTATTTACCGATTTAGAAAACTAATTTTTCATTGATTCGGAAAAATAAGAGTATGTATATCCATGTTTGATTCATAATCAACACACAAACGGGACATACCCGTGCCGACCGAGTCACACTCGTGCCCACCAAGTCATACTTGTGCCAACCGGGTTGGTCTCTTTTCGTTCCGTCTCTACCATAATTAAAACGAATCTTGTCCTAATCTTATTAGGACTCATCGTTAACAATAAATTCTAGTAATTTTATCCAATTTCAATCGAATCTTGACCTAATTTAATTAGTCTCATCGTCAACAAAGAAGTTTGAAATTATAGTAGATCAATTTAGGACAAAATTAAATTAAAAAATAATCAATATTAGATCTTAAAATAATTTTAACAATCAATTTCATAATTTAACAATTTAAATTCGTAAATTGAGATACCCTAAATATAATATAACCTCATATGTCGGCATCATAACCAAGATGAATGAATATAAATATACATGTACAACTTGCAACTAGACAATTGTCTAATACTAATACTAATCATATTAGAAGTTAGTCATTGCGGCAATCTATGTCAAATATTTTCAAGTTACAGCAATACAATGAAATATTATAATTATATTCTAGTCATTACACTCATTATAATAATCAAATAACCACTACACAATCATAAGGTCATCAACTCATCATCATTGCACAAACTATACAAGGTAAATTTTGTGCGTGATCACATATACATATAAGGCGACGGACGCAATAAAATAACTGAGAGAACAATTCTCGCGAGTAAAAATATAATCAAATTAATACGTGGTAGAATCCCTCATAACCAATTATGAGACATAGATTCTCGTCAATTAAATTAATACTACGTAACAAAAGCTACGATACCACTGAAGGGTTACAACCCTTAAACCCAAGGACCTGTTACGAGTATTAACCAAAAAGACAAAAGTAGAGGGATAACAATTATACCTTATTTGCAGCGGAACATCGTATTAATAAGAAATATAATAAACCCAGAAATATATATAATTTTCACGGATAGAATAAATAATCTTCACGGACAGAATAAATAATCTTCCACGGACGGAATAAATAATTTTCACGGACAGAATAAAGCACCCCAAACGTGATGCCTCCTTTGATATCCACATGGGTACGGAACTGCGACATATATGCTAGTATAAAGGTATGTGAGACTGTCTCACAACTTCTCTCTATATCTCTCTTATAACGACGAATATATTATGAGTCAATACTCTTAATTCCATATCTTGGTTCATCATATGAACCTCCTTATATAGGAGATGAGAAGGTAGAATTAGGTTATTTCTATAACTCTAATTACCATAATTAGATTATTAGTATAACACTAATTACCATAACCCGACAACGCAGCTGGGTCCGTATTACTACTGACCCGATATATTTAATATATCGATATATATTAATAATATCCCATACACATTGTGTGTGACCCAATGTGCCTACTTAAGACTACCAGACATATAACTCATTTATATGTCAACCCGACATCGACCTCTAGCAAGGCATATCGGATACATAGACTTAAGCGGGTTAATCCGTAGGACAGTGGACATAACTCCTTCACTTAGACTAATTGTTCCGTGGACATAACTCCTTCACAAAATAATCTTCCGTATAATCAAATTAATACGCGGTAAGAATCCCTCATAACCAATTATGAGACATATATTTAGGTCTATTTGATTAATACTACGTAACAGAGGCTCTGATACCACTGTAGGATTACAACCCTTAAACCCAATGACCGGTTACGAGTATTAACCGAAAAGACAAAAGTAGAGGGATAACAATTATACCTTATTTGCAGCGGAACAACGTATTAATAAGAAGTATAATAAACCCAAAATATATATAATCTCCACGGACAGAATAAATAATCTCCACGGACAAGAATAAATAATCTCCACGGACAGAATAAAGCACCCCAAACGTGATGCCTCCATTGGTATCCACACGGGTACGGAACTGCGACGTATATGCTAGTATAAGGGTTTTGTGAGACGGTCTCACAAAATTCTCTCTCTAATAATATATGAATCAATACACTTGTATGATTTGGTTCATCATATGAACCTCCTTATATAGGAGAGATAGGTTACCTACTTAACCTAGAAGTTATTCCATAACTCCAATTGGTATAATTAAATTATCACAATAACTCTAGTTACCATAACTAGATTATTACCATAACTCTAATTACCATAACCCGACAGCACAGCTGAGTCGTATTACATACTACTGACCCGATATATTAATATACCAATATATTAATAATATCCCGTACACATTGTGTGTGACCCAATGAGCCCACTTAAGACTACCAGACATATAACTCATTTATATGTCAACCCGACATCGACTTCTAGCAAGGCATATCGGATACATAGACTTAAGCGGGTAAATCCGTAGGACAGTGGACATAACTCCTTCACTTAGACTAATATACAACTCTAAACTACTCAACTGTTGTAAGTCAGTTGTCTATTGTAAAAAAAAAAACAGTTGTCTATTTGATGTTTTGTAGTAGTGCACGGTCTTGTGTTTTTTGAATTTTCTGTTGGTTGACCTCTTATCCCCGGTCATAGAATTCTTCATTTGAGTTGACCGTGCCCCGGTCAAGGGATTGACCGTATTGGGTCGGGGGATGCTGAGAGTTTTCCCTTTTGTCATGGCCAGCTCTTTTATTTTGGCCTTTTCCTTTTTCCTAGGACTTTTGATTTATTTTGTCCAGTTTTTTTTTATTTTTTTTTATTTTTGTTCTGTTGGTCAGACTAAACACCAAAGGCAGGGATTGATCAGTCTTACTGGAGGGGTGTTTATTGTGGGAAATGAGCTTGCCTCACGACTTGAACCCAAACTAGGAGGCTACCTAGGTTTGTCATAGGATTCGATACCGCTCCTGCTAAGGGTAGTTATGTGGCTTTCTATGTCAGACATTGAATAGGTAAAGGAAAACACGGGTCTCGATTTCCTGTAGTCGTTATAGATGTGCCTATAATAGTCACGTGCGTGTGCTCACAGTGTATGATGGTGTTTATCATGTTCTCGGAAACACATAAGGAAAACATATAGTGGAGATAGAATATTGAAAGCTGATTTTATTGAATTTTGAAAGGAGGACGGAATACAACTGACTCCGACTCTGACTTTGACTTTGGAAGAAATAACACATTCTAGACTCGGACTCAGACTCGGACTTAAATCAAATCCGGACTCTCGGATGATGTTGTCATTAGTCGTCGGCTTCTAAGGACTCGAATTGATGTCCGGTATAGCCTTCGGTAGAAGCTTTACCCAGATCTTCATTATGTTGAAGATCGTCTTCAATCTTGGTGCCCATTTCGGTAAGCACTGCAAAGTTTGAAATTCCGGCATACATAAGATGGACGCGGTAGGTGGGTAGGAGGTTGTTGATGAACGCCTCCACTAGTGTCTTCTCGCTGGGCTTGTCCACCAGCTTAACATTCTCAGCCCGCCAACGTTGAAGGTATTTGGTGAAACCTTCTGTCGGATTTTGGGCCAGGACTTCTAGGGTTCGCATGATAGTCTGAAGTTCAGTATTATCAGAATAGTTTTTAGCAAACTCGGTAGCCACATCTTCCCAAGTCTTGTACTTCTTGGAGTCAAGCCTGCAGTACCAGGCCTTCGGATGCTTCTCAAGGGAAGAAGCAAACAGGTTCTTGAACATGGTGGATTTCACCCCTTTGACAGCCATGAACTCCTTGAAAGCTCGGATGTGATGAACCGGGTCTTCAGTACCCTCAAACATCGGTATATCCGTAAGGTTGAGGTCGGCGGGTAGCTCGTCATTCAGAGGCAAATAGGTGCGAGCATTTTCCGTATGGATCGAGTTTTTCATTGACAAATGCACATGTTCTTCAAGTTTGCGAACGACGCTGACCAGTTCATCTATGGGCCCAGTGGTTTCATTCCCGACCTTAGGAGTCCCTTGCTCCACGACACTCAAACGGGTGGCAATGGCGGTTTGGTCGGTCCTGATGGCTGTCAGTTGGGCCTCCATCTTAGCCAGCGAGGCAGTCAGTTGGTCCAAGGTTTCTTGCATTTTCTGGCGTCTGGTTACCGGTGGCCTGTCTGTAAGAATATCGCGTAATCAAAAAAGTTGCTTCGAAACTCAAATTCACCAAGGCATAGGAAATAGCGCGGGAGGAGAGATGACTTCCAGTTTGACTCTCGTTAGACTCTCCTAAGACAAATGTGTAGGGTGCGATTCTCGGAGTGACTGTGATTAATCGCTCCGTCGGAGAATAGCCCCCAAGTGAGACTAAGGACTCAGATAGGACTCAGATGGTGTGACATCTATGTGACTCAAAGGTGGGGTACGTGAGACACGTGTAAGACATGACCCTTAGAGCAACCGTGATTGATCGCTCTGCTGGAGGGTAGCCCCCAAGTGGGATCGAAAATATTGTTAAGACTCAAGTATTGGATGAGTGACCCTTTAGACGTAAGGATCACGAACCTTTTATTGTAGGGATATGCCTTGTAAAAGGTTGACTCGACCTCGAGGAAAGGCTGACGGGGTAAGGGAAGAAACTTGCGATGTAAGATCGGCAGAGTTTCGACGCTAGAGACCCTCGACTTGACCCGGACAAAGGTGGCCCTGCGATTTAGGGTAGACTCTTAAGTTAAGGGACTTTTGAATTAGGATGACTCGACTAAGGGATCGAAAGACGGGCGAAATTTCCTTAGGAAAGGTCGTGGGGACCGTCCTGCTGGAGGGAAAGATCGCGTGAGACTTTCTAGTTCGGACTCGAGTGTGTAAACGGGCTTTCCTTGGTAGGGATATGTCCTACGTAGGTGGGCCAAGCCTTAGTCAAATAGGGGGAAACCCCTGACGTAAGATCGACGGAGTTTCGACGCTAAAGACCTTCAACGACTTATGACAAGACCCGACACTACTAAATACGGGAAGTCTTAAAACGAGAAAATTGATGGAGGGCCCGACTTTTGAAACCGGCAAAACGCCGTCGGGCCGCAATTTTGAAGTTTGAAAAGATTTTTGAGTTTTGAAATAGGTAGCATACCGGCTAGAAATAGGCTATATTGAGTCAAATTGTACGTCCTAATTTCGGTAGCATCCCGGGTTTTTGAAAATTTAAAAATTTGGAATTTTGTAATTTTAATATCGAAAAATGAATTTCCGACAATTTGAAAATTGAAGATGAGATCCCGAATATTTGAAAATCAAAAACGGCATCTCGAAGATTTGAAAATTGAAAATGGCATCTCGAAGATTTGAAAATCGAAATTGAATTTTGAAAATTCGAAAATCGAATGGTGGATCGGAAATTCGAATTTTGAAAGTGGCAGCATGCTGGCTAGAAAATAGGTTTGTTTTGAGTCAAATCTTAAGCCTAAATTTTGGCAGCTTTCTGAGTTTTTGAAAATTGGATATTTTTGTAAAGATGCATTTTTGAAATGATGGTTTTTGAAAACGACACGGAAACCAAGTAGCATATAGTCACGCAGGCATTATAACGACGCCATGTATGCTCTACACTAAGTCTCGGTCGGTCTATAAAGGGTCTATACCAGTGCACATAGCCTATCCGAGAATCGGGATGGACTTCCTAAGTCGAGTTGAGCTTAGAACATGTCGCGAAACCCATACGAATCGACTATGAACACCTTTGACATATCCATGTTGGAGTACATCAACGGTATAGTGGGACGTCACTCGCCAGTACCGGCCCGGGAAAAGATGGGGTTATGCATGAACCGTAAAACTAAAACGCGTATTGTACTAGTCAAACGATTTCTATTCGAGTCTCACCCTGAGGATGCCGATGGTAAGTCA
The DNA here is from genome assembly GCA_958450325.1 of Agrostemma githago. NCBI lineage: Eukaryota > Viridiplantae > Streptophyta > Magnoliopsida > Caryophyllales > Caryophyllaceae > Agrostemma > Agrostemma githago. Next base: position 57,694,881 of record OY288242.1, read on the forward strand.
CGCATCAGTTATCCCCAGCGGAGTCGTCAAATTGTGTACATGACATAGGTCCACCCCGACGCGGCCACGCGCGGGTTTGGGGAGGCGAATGAATCTCATGTGAGATGGGTCGAATTGAAATTTAAATCGAAGTGGAGTCGCCACCGAACTTTGTGGGCGTTCGGGCCCGTTCGAACCCACTCTATATCTTAGTGGGCCATGCACAAAGTGTGGCCCATTCGGATCTCAGAGTTTATTGGGTTCGTCCCTTTGCATTATGATACCAATACCGACATTATCGGATACCGTGTATTGAATGACTCTCGTGTGCCAATGGATTCGGATATCCGGAAACCATGGTTCTGAGTAAGGGGTGAGGGTACGTGTTGGGAAGTTCACAAAGAACATCCAACCCCGCCCGCACTTAGCGACCTCTACTAAGATATCGCTTGACTTTCGAATACGCGCGTTAGTAATACGATGAGACGATATGCAAACATTGTTTTTCCTAAACATGTGAGGATTTGAATAAGTTGCTAAGTCGGTTTAATGCATCTAAATTAACGTCAAATTTGTATTTAGCATGCGAGGTTCGTTTAGTACAATAAAACAAACAACGAAAATAAATCGCTAAAACACGAGCAAACAAGTTAGTAACGATGATAACGGTTTGCAAATTGAATAAACGACATGAATATAATGCAGTGCATGGTTTGGAAAAGATGAATCACGTGAGGGACTTGACACGTGATGACCGAAGTCATTAAAAGAATTTTATCGGGACTCGAAAGATGCTGAAAGACTCACGATTTTGGTAAATCAGGAGCCACTCGATCGAGTCATTGAGGGACTCGATCGAGTGGTCTCGAAAAAAAAGTTTCTGCCTCGGTTTTTGGGGTGCCACTCGATCGAGTGGGCTAGGCACTCGATTGAGTGCCCCCTGTATGAACTATGGTTCGTTTGGTTTTGATTTGGAAATTGCTTTCGGTTTTGAAAATCGATAATTTGGTTAAGTCATGTAAAAATATGGTGCAATTTATACTCGACTTAAATATTGATACTCGTAATATTCGATGCTTGATTATAGAATCAATATCGAATATTTAGAGTGGATTTTGAAAAAAGTTGTTTAGAAATCGTTTTGGATGTTGTTAAGACGAAATAAATCCTCCACGTTGTAATGTCGTAATTAGTCTTTTCGGACCATGTGATCATTACTCGGCTTCAACGGGATTATGCTTAACATGATTTAATGATTGATACCTTTAGATCCGATATTCGACTATAGAGTCGATATCGTATCCTAGGAAATAATGCTTTTAGAAAATAGTATGATAATATCGATATTAGAAAGGAGAAAAAGAAAAAAATAAAAAAATAAAATAAAAACGTGAAGGAGACCAGAAAGACGGAAGAAAAGGAAGAGAAAAAAAAGGAGAAAGCGGGATTTGTGACACCCTCAACCTACATGCTTAATTATCTCGAAAACGGACTCGTAGTAGCGGCCTAGGATAGGAAAGGTAGCAGTCTTGGATGCAATAGGATTCCGTCTTTGGATAGGAAAAAGTTGCTTGTAAGAGAAGAAAACACCCGGTTTTGGCTAATTTTATGAGTCCACTCGATCGAGTGAGCTGGTCCACTCGATTGAGTGAGCTGGTCCACTCGATCGAGTGGGTCTAGCCGGGTGGGAGACCTCCTTAGAGATCGAGTTTTGTCATTTTTGGGAGAGTTTTAGTTGCTTAACTCTTCTTCATTGCTGATTTTTTGTAGGTGTTTGACTTCGAGTTGGATTTTCGAGGTGGTGTGCCTGATATTTATGGCTCGGAAATGCCTTTGACCGGGGTTTGACCTGGTCGCTAAAAGACGGTTTTGCCCTTGGTGCCGGTTTTGACCCAAATTAGCCTCATTTGACTGGAAACGACTCACTGGGCCTGAATTTGAGGTCTGTTTGGTGAGATTTTTACTCCGCTAAAAGCTCGTGCCAACTACTATTGATTCCGAGTCCAAAATCGAGTTTTTTAAGTCATGTTTACGTCCGATCATCATCGGGTGTTCTTTGGAAACTACTATAGACACCTAGCGGCCAAATGTGGGTGTCTACAGAACTCTTCCATGTCTGACAATGAGAATACTCGTCTTTCATTATATATCCCGGTAGTTGTTTGATACGAGTGTGTATGATCTACTAAATGATCTTGATCGATTTATATACACAGTAAAGCATATCAAACGCAGTAACTGAGTTATTATGTATTTTTGAGTTTCTTACAGTTGAAAATAATTAACCTCTATTTTTGAGTTGACTCTTGTTATCATAGAATGTTGTCCATCTCTATCATAAATTCTTGTTACTGAGCAGCCATCTGATTATTTATTGTCTTGCTGCTAGAAACGCTCTACAAAGGATGAAAGAGAGTTGCGATCCCTGAAGAAACGATTGAATAGTTATGACTCTGCCAAGGATCTCTCTCGGATCCCTTCTTCACTCAACTAATACTCGAACATGCCATGTGAAGAAATGTTAATGAATAGAAATAGAACCCTTCTTCTGACGTTCAAGATGTTAGGTTTGTGTCATCTACTCATATCACCTTTAACTTTCTTGTCTTTTTTCGTGCTGCTGAAATATCGACTTCTCCCGACTGCAATTATCGTTGACTGATCTGATCGTTTAGTTGAAATTCGTTCTTCTTTTAATCACATTTTAATCCGACTTTTGTTCCAAAAAAGTTACTTTAAATTAGATCTAAATTATCAAGAGCAGACTTTAAAATTGGATCATGTTTCTTGTTCCAGCAATTTCAGGATAATAGTATACCCTTAACTTAGTGTGAAATGCAACATTATTGATGGACGATCTATTTTGTGATATGCGATTCGTGCTCTGTTATTAAAGCAAGGTGATAGGTCATCTTTTTTTCAACTCAATGTCTACGATAATTATAAGTTCCAATATTTACGATTCTCTCTATTCCTTCCATCGGTGTTCAGTTGTCATTCATTTATTACTGTACTTATATCGACTTATTGATTGCACCATCTTAAACTTTACAACGGGTCAAATATAAAGACAAACATTCAAGGTAACTGATTTGTTCGTTGTGTATTCGCAGGTTTATGACGGAGATGATCTAACAGTTTCCCAAGTGGCCTTGTTCTAAATATTGACTGTGTATATATAACCATCTTGGGTGCATGCTTGAATATATTTTCTGTTTAGGGTTGTGGTACAAAATTCATCCCAACTTCCAAGTGTACACTTTGAAGATCGAGAGAATTAACTTTTATCTTCTTATAGCAGCCAATGGAGGATTTTTCAGCAATGTTCCGGGTATTGTGATTGATAAAATCCTTGAAAAGTTGTTGATTCGAATGGCTACACAAACTAGTGTGTTGTCTAAAAAATGGAATTATGCTTGGTTATCATTGAAGAGCCTTGTCTTTGATCATGCATTCTGGGAGGAGTAAACAAATGAGAGGAACATCATGAGAAACGATGTCTTAATTCTAGTCACTTTATTAGCATGTTTATTAGGTTTCTTGATCGGGTATCCAATTTTGATTTGTAGTTAAGTATCTCTATAGTGGGGAAAGAAGAGAGATAATGTCTTGTGGGTGTAATTAATTTTTTTGTTATTAATAAAATTTAATTACGATTTATGTGAAAGTAGCGCGCCTATTGCTTTTTTTTTGTAATTTAACAGTTCAATAGACATAGGGCGTACAAAATAACCCATGTCTATACTATGACAATAAACATAGGACAAACAAATAACTCATGTTTATATTTATAAATAGACATAGGGCGTACAAAAACACCTGTTTATTGTTTTTATAGACATAGGTTAATTTTGAAAATCTATGTCTAATATAACAATAGACATGGGTTATTATAAAAACCTATGTCTATATTTTAGATAGACATAGGTCGTACGACCTATGTCTAAGTATTTGACAATAGATGTCACTCAACTTAACATGGGTCACGAAACCCATATCTATTAGTGGAAACGACCCATGTCTATTTGATGTTTTGTAGTAGTTCTCAAATTTCCCACCTCCCGCATTGATCACCAAACACTGTTTACTCTGTACACAATTGGCCTCTACGACCTCCTTAGCATACGGTGTAGGCTCCTCATCTTGCAATCTTTCAGCCAAATCAATTCTCTAAACTTATCCATGAAATACCTCCTTATACCTTCCATTAAAGTCAACACGTCTTTCTCCCTCAAATCATTAATCAAAGTGTTGAAAGACTCCACAAATTATAGGTGTTATGGTCACATGCTATTTCACTATCAAATTTGTGTTTAGCCCACTGTTGAGGAACATTTAAAAGGTATCTGAGGGCTGCTGTTGATAGCTTTCCTATCTCATCAAGAGCTTTATTGTACGTATGGACAAAAGTGGAGTTTGCTGTCTTCCAAAATAAGTCATGAAAAGTTGGTTCGCTCCATTTAATCTTGATGTTCGTGTAAAGATGTTGCGCACATATCCTCTTGATAAGTGATATTTTAGTAGTGATTTACCCCTACTTTTACCCGTTATTTAGTCCGGTTTTGTGTTATATAACTATTATATAGCTCATTATTTGTTATTAAGTGTTAATTAATGTTAATTAGTTGTTTTAGTTATATTTGTAGTATTAATTATTATTTTTCGAAGATTTGGTACTGCTTTGTTTTGTTTCTATTTTGTAGGTACCATTTCGGGAATAACCGAGTAAAGACGGGTCTATACGAGTTAGAAGACAATGGAAACAAAATGAAAGACGAGTTCTGGACGGGTCCAAATAAGACCCAACTTCAGTCCATCCCAATATCACACGTAGAAAAGCCACGATGATCAGGCCTCATGAAGAGAACGCACGTAGAGAGGAGGAGTGTAGACTGTCCGGGGAGATTGACTTTTTGGTTCATAAAAGAAAAGAGAAGTAGTGCATAGGAAGAGGAGGAGAGCGTAGCATACAGTAGCATAAAAAAATTAGAAAGTCTCTCCTCTCTAAAACTTTTGATCTTGAATTAGTTTTTGGGTTATTTAACAACAATAATACTAGAGGTGATCATGGGTCGGGTTGGGTCGGATTTGGGTCGGGCTTTGCCATAAAATTACAGCCCACCTTGCGGGTCGGGTCGGATCGGGCCCACCAAACGGGCCGATTTGTAAGAGGTCCAAACCCGTCCCGTTCGGGCTTTTTCGGGCTTGCGGGCTTTTCAGCCCCGTTCGGGTCACAACGATTGTTCGGGATTAAGTTAATATATTTTTTTACGTCACCTTAAAAATATACTCCCTCCGTCCCACTAAGATTGTCCCGTATTCCTTTTTGGGTAGGTTCTTAAAGATTGTCCCATTTCTCAACTTTCCTTTTTAGTCCATCCTTTTTTACAACTTCGTCCCTACTAAGACAAAGTATTTACCATTTTGCCATTCCATTAACCCACACCACCTCACACATCACCCTATATATCCCATCATTACATAATTTTCTTAATTATCGTGCAAAAGTAAATGGGACAATCATTTTGGGACGGAGGGAGTATTTATTAGCACAAATTAACCAACATTTAATCAAGTTTTTTGCCCGCAGTCGACCCGACTAATAAACAAACCTTTTTTTGCTAAAATTTACTCGAAATTAATCAGACGACTAGTGTACATAATGATATATCAATACTCCGTATTAAAAAATATGAACAAAGTTTACCTCGAGTCCTCGGTTAGACATTTCACACATAGTTTTGGTGTTGGACAATTTTTCGTATTATTATGTGTCACACTAACATATCACAGTACACACACACACACGGTATTAGTGTCCGTGTATAATAACTATGAACACATAAAAAACATAAACTTCCATACAAAAATTGCACGGCTTTTTTTTAAAAAAATTGGTATAAAAAACACATGAATTTCCACATAAAAGAAGTTTAAAAGTTTAAAAACATAAATTATGTTTTTTTTTAAAAAGTCGGGTCGGGCTGGGCCAAAATTCGGGCTTTTAGGTCGGCCCATACCCGGCCCAAAATTTATATCGGGCTAAGATCGGGTCGGGCTTCGAGTTTTTTTGGGCCAACACGACGACCCAAGTCCTTGAAAAAATCGGGTTGGGTCGTCGGGCCTGGGCCATTTGATCAGCTCTAAATAATACCAACTATATGGCGTCTTCCCAAAATAATATCAATTTTAATAAATCTGAGAATAATACGTATTATTGGAGTAGTTAAACAAGAGTAGTATATGTGACCGGTTACCTGTAGAACTCTTCCACCTTCCTTTTTCATCTTTAATTTTATTTAACGGCAATAATATCAACTATAGAACGTCTTCCAAAAATAATTTCAGAGAATAATACATATTTTTGGAGTAGTTAAACCAGAATAGTATAGATGATCAGTTAGCGGTAAAACCCGTTCACCTGCCTTTTTCGCCTTTAATTTATTTCATATTACTTCACTCCTTTTCACTTAGTGTACGGGGCGTTAAATGTTATTCATGTCCTCCGTCTTCCTCTTCCTTCAAGTTTTCAACCTCACTAAATCTAGCTAACAATACAATCCTACACCAAAATCAACACGTTAATCTAAACGAAACATATAGGAAAAAAACTAAAGAAGGATGAAGAGTAATGGAGAGAGAGAACTAAGGAGAGGTAGACCTTACAAAATTGATCCGACCCGAATAAGCCAAACTGAACCCGACCCGACACCTGAATTGAAGACTTGATTTTGACTCGTAATTCGAATTAACCTGAGCTAACTCGAAACTGACCCGACTATTATTATAGAAAACGAGTCGATATCCCTAAAAAAGTTGAAAACAACAACCCGAGAATTACTCGAACCCGAAATTATCCGACCCGACCCGAAGTTAACCCGATTATTATAACACAAAAGTGGTCCGACCCGAAACTGACCCAACATGGTTCACCCGTTATCCAGGTCTAGGTAGGAAGGATGAAGGATAGGTAGCAGGTTAAATATTAATTAGGTGACCTGATGTAACAGGTTATAAAGTCACTTATACTACTCTTGTTTAACTACTCCAATAATAGGTATTATTCTCAGATTTATTGAAATTGGTATTATTTTGGAAAGACGCCCTATAGTTGGTATTATTGTCGTTAAATAACCCTAGTTTTTCTGTACTTAGATCAATGCTTCTTCAGTTTAATGCTCGAGACTAGTTCAATACATATCTTTTCTCTACATTTGGTATAACTTTCTCCTTCCTTCTCTTTGATTTTTATTATTTGAATTTCATCGTTTTAAGTTATTTAGTTATCGATTAGATCAAAGTTTCAATCTTTATCGTTTAGTATGTTTATTATGATGTTTGTATTGGTGGGTAGATTAATTTCAATCATGTCTGAGTAGTAATTTCTAGGGTTAGGGTTAGATTAGTTTGTCTTAATTGGGGTTTTATCTCGAGTTAATTTAATTGTTGATTAATCGTTAGTAATCTTCGTTTGAACGTTATAATTACATGATTTTCTTGTCCTGGCCAGATCTGTTAATCAATCCAATTAACCCAGACTTAAGATCGAGACGAGTATAGGTTAGACTTGCGTTCATTGGAGTAAGTCGACCTAGTAAGTAGCGAGAGCCTGCTAGGACCGTCCTATGGTAGATAGAGACTCGAGAGAGCCTATCTTATGCCTATTACTGACCTTAATTAACTACTTTATGAGTCCGACAACTCCCCTGAGACTACCTTGTTGGCCTTGACCCTAGTCCCTTTTATTATATATATTCGTTACTATTTTGCTTTATCGTTAGTTTAGTTACTTAGTTTAGATATTTCAACCCAAACCGAATTTCTACGACTAAAACTTTAAATAGATCGAGACTTTTCATTTAGCTCACCGTCCGTGTGAATTCGATACCCGACTTACCCTAGCTACCCAGTTAGTAGAGTTAGGTTCTTGTTTGATTGTGGGGATCCGCGACAAATCCCTACGTCAAATTGGTGTCCTTGCCGGGGATGGTGCTTAATTAAATATTAGTCTTGTTTTAGTTTTAGTATTAGTTGTTTTCCTATTTATTTATTTTGTTTATTTATTTATTTTATTTAAAAAAAACTTGTATCTCCTATACGTGAATCTTCTCCTTTTTATTACTATTATTATCTTCTTCTTTTTATATTATTTATAGTAGAATAATAATCTTGGTAGTATTTTTTATTTTATTTTATTTTCTTTCTTTATTGTACATATGGACAAAAGTGGAGTTTGCTGTCTTCCAAAATAAGTCATGAAAAGCCGGTCCGCTAAATTTAATCTTGAAGTTTGTGTACAGATGTTGCGTACATATCCTCTTCACTGATTGTGGGAACTCTTTCTCTAGTGTTGCCTGTACCCCTTTCATTCGATTGGTAATGAAAGTCTAATCCCATTTCATGCAGCCATATTTCTGGAAAGCAATTTTGAGGTTCCTAAAAAAGTAGCTCCATGTTTCAGTGCTCTCCTTTGCTACTATAGCATAACCTATCATGAAGAGGCTATTGTTTGCATCCAATGATCTGACAAAGCTGATAGAAATATTCCCATGTGTCTTCCCTTGAGGTGACAACCATCAACCCCGATGATTTGTCCGCAGCCTTTCAGAAACCCAACTACCCATGCTTTAAAACTCACAAATTAACATCGCTTTAAAGTGGATTCCTGAACCAGTTGAAGGATTATGCCAAGTTATTAAAGTCCAAGAATATGGATTGGTGGACTTAATCATTTCACCATATGCTTCCAAACGATTATAGCTACTCTAGGGGGGGGGGGGGGGGGGGGGGGTGAATAGAGTATTTACGTCTTTTTAAAATTTTAAACGATATATTACACTAAAATCTTATTATGAAGGATGTAGTGTAATATTACGTTAGTTGTATGGCTAATAAAAACAAGTAACAAAATGTTTGCTAATATACTTACTACTAAAGAGTATAAGTATAAGAAATAGCAAAACAGAAAAAATACGTAAAGTAAATAATACGAGCAGTTTTAACGTGGTTCGGCCCAATTGAAAATCCTACGTCCACCGGTGTCTTTATTTATAAGAGTACCTTCTCCGGATTACCTTACAAATAAAAGCTCTCACGATTAACTCTAATCGTGATGGTGAGAGTGATCTGAAGCACTCGATTTGAGAGATATTAAGCTCTCGGTTTGTGGGATGTTAAGCCCACGACAATGAAGGATGTTAAGTCTTCGGTGTGAGGGATGTGAAGCCCTCGGTGTTTGAATGATGTGAAGCGTTCAAGGTGTGAACGATATATGTCGTTCGATTGAGTGAACCACTACTCGACTCGTATGACTTTACTACTCAAGTTTACAAGATTTCTCTAGGTAAGAATACACTTCAATTGTCTAGAGAGAATAATGAAACAATATGACTTCTGAGCGTAAAACAATTAGACACGATTTTATTTAGCCAAGACTTAAAACGAAATTTATTGCAAAAGCTCTTTGAAATGAAATTTGATTTTCGCAAAATCAGAATGTGTACTTGAAAGTCGTATCAGTTAGTGAGGAAGATGGATCTATTTATAGGTGAAACATCATTCTTATCAAAGGAAATGAAATCACCCTAATTGATATTTTTCCTTACTTAGAGAAGATATGGTAGGTGGGATATCAATCAAGATAATATATTCAAGTTTCCTTTGTTAATGATTTTCCAATATCTTTAGGAATCAAGATATTTTTGAGAATCATTTATTTTGAAAACTTTTACTTTCTTGATAGATAGTTTCCTTTCTTAGCATTATCTTCTTCTTAGAATATTTCAACTAACAAGATCGACGGTATTTTATGAAAACATTTTGGTCTTAAATCTTGGCAATTCGTGTATAGTCATTTACGAGATAGGTTAATATAACCTTGTTTAAGGTTATACTATCCTTGTCATACAATTGCTTTATTCCCTTTACATTTGAGTTCCTAAGCCGCATTCCTTTCCTATGAGGTCTTGACCGAGTTGCCATCTTGAATCTCTTCTTCTTTTACGCATGTACTAGCACATTATGATTCTTTACGGAATAATCTCGTCACTTAGAAAATGTAATATTGACATAAGCAAAACACGTAGAATATAGGTTCAACAGCTCTCCTCGTCACCTCCAGTTACAAGATCTTTAACAACTATTCTTACTTTGTACCTCGTCTTCTTACACGCCTCAATACCATATTTGTCCATTAACAACTGCACCATGGTCTTCACAGGCATATTAGGTTATGCCATCAGATCAACTCCGTCTCCAATTTCTTGCCTGTCCAAGGTACGGTGGCCATGGGATTTTTTCTCACATTGAAGCATTCCTTATGAACCCCTGAAATTGTCTTAATAGCCCATGTGATCTTATCAGGCAAACATGATGCATGAATTCCAAAGTAGAGTCCTTACCACTATACTCTGCTCTATACCTTGTCTTTTCATCTTTCAGAACAACCACACTGAACGCCTCTTGCACACAGTAGTAGTCAGCTAGGACAAGTAAGAAGTCTGCCTTGGACATGAACAACTACCATAGTTTCAGTACAATTTCACCCCAACACTTAGGTGTATACATTTTCCCATTCTTGAACATCTTCTTCATTTGTTGTGCACTATCATTGCATCCCTCATTATCCACATTGCTTCAACATCAAATGGGTGAGTTCCATCACTATCATCCTCATCCTTCTCACTATCAGAACCACCCATGGACTCATCATCATCAGCAATACTATCCTCCTCCCCACTACAAACAAAATCCTCATCCATGCTCTCTTCATCCCGCTCCTTACTCTCAAGAGTGTCACCAACATGGCTTTTTATGTTTCTTTTAGGCCTCTCCCCACCAACATCACCTTCAGCCCCCCATGTTCTTGTCTTTTATGGGAACATAAACTCACTTTCTCCTAACACTGATTTTTGGTAGCCTTTTCTGGGATAGTGGGTCAGTTGGCTGATTTTAAGTTGCTCTTGGCACTACAAGAAAGAGGGCAATTTGGAACCGTCTTTTTGGGACTGACAATGAAAACAAACCCAGATTATGTAATACGGTTGCAAATTCGGGACCACATTTAACAATTGGGACCAAAGTCAGTCTCAAACTTTTTTTGGGACCGCCTTTTATGAGATATTTTATTGCATTTCTAACGCATCTTCATTTTAATTCATTTCTCAAATCTGCTTATCATTTGACGACCATTTTATCCCTTTTGCTCCGTCGATCATTTATGTTTTTCATATTCCGAAACTCCATCCTTCATCTTCTTCGATTAGGGTTCTTCATTCTAGCCCCGTCAATCATTTATGTTCTTCATTCTGTTGTTTTTCTCCATCATCTTCATGTACTTCTCCTTCCTTGCATATTAATCAGGTATAAACCTAATTTTTACTGTATGTACTTTCAATTTATGCTTCCTAATTTCAATTTATTTGTACTTTTTCTCAATTTATTTGTCGATTTGGTATAAACCTAACCTGATTTCTCATATACAATCTTGTATTGCATCAATTGTATAAACCTGATTTCATTTTATTTACTGGAATTGTGCATTCATCATTGTCGAATTAACCTGATTACCCATGTATTGGAGTTCTACATTCTCGTGATAATCTCGTACTTATTTGATGAGTTCTAATTTGTGAGTTAGTTTATGATTTTAGTTGCTTTGATGCATAATATAATACTCTGTTTGATCAGTAAAATGCGATGTTCTCGCAGATTTTGCATAATTCTTTCGACGAATTCCTCTCCGAAAATCAGGTAATTTACTCCACCATTCTATTAACTATTCTCGATTCTGAACTTGTTGCTTCTAATTCAAGCTATTACTCCTTATTTTTATCAATTACTGAGTATATTGGAAGGATGATATGAAATTAGTCATGTAAAGGTGTCAATTGTTCAATTTAGTTATGCATTTGGCGCTGTATATAGTAGTTAGAGTGTTTCAAATTTGTTCATTGGTTGAACGACTAGTTTTCTTCGTTCGAGTATTGTGGACATGACGTAGGTCCACCCCGACGCGGCCACGCGCGGGTTTGGGTAGGCGAATGAATCTCGTGGTGAGATTGTTCTCGGGTTCGAAATTTAAGTCAAAATGGAGTCGCCACCGAATTTTGTGGTTATTCGGAACCATACGAGCCCACTCTATGTCGTCATGGGCTATACACAAAGTAAGCCCACTTCGATTTCAGAGTTCATTGGGCTCGTCCCTTTGCATTGCAATACCGATTCCGTATAAACCGGCTTTCGTGTATAGAATGACTCTCGTGCGCCAAGGGTTTCGGGCATCCGGAAACCGAAGGTTCTGAGTAAGGGGTGAGGGTACGTGTTGGGAAGCCCACTAAGGACACCCAACCCCGCCCGCACATGGCGGCCTCTACTAAGACATCGTTCGTGTTCGTGTGAGCGCGCTAGTAAAACGATTAAATGATATGCAAACAGCGTTTTCGGGCTAAGCATATGAGTTATTGGTTAACTACGTCATTTAATGCATCTTATTCTTGGTCAAAATGGTTTAGCATGCGAGGTTCGTTTATAAAGCGTAAAAGCAAGTAAATAAACAAAGCTCGAAAGTGAATAAAGAAAGTAACGTACAAGCTACACGGGCGGAAATACAACCCGGAATTCACAATACAACATTACGTAAAAGTAATAAAGACAACGCGATAAGATAATAGGGACGGACCCGTATGTAAGCTAGACCGCAAAATGTGTAGATGGACTAACCCCGATTAAATACACATTATATCGTGTACTAAACGAAGGACGGAAATACGAGACTGTGGCATATTGCTAGCCCGATCTCATATCCCGTAGTCTTGTCCCGACTTATCACGTCAAAAGGTGGTCAAAGTCGTTCTACGTGTCGTGTTGTGCATGGTTTTGAAAATAGGATAGTCACGTGATAGTCTTTACACGTGATGACTAACGTCGATAAAAAAGATGAGGCTTGAAAGGTGTGTCAAGGCCCTCGGTCACGGGGCTACAGGACTCACTCGGTCGAGTCATGGTCTGACTCGGTCGAGTGCGTCCTAAAAGAAGCTTCTGCCCACGGTTTGGGGTGTTACTCGGTCGAGTGGTAGGTGTACTCGGCCGAGTAGCACCTGTACGAGCTATGACTCGTGTTTTTATGTGTTTTAAATCGAGAGTTGGCCGAATTAAATTAAAATATTGACAAATTTAGATTTAATTCGGTTTGCCGAATATAATCATGTCTCATATGATTGTAATACCGTCACCGAATTTTTGGAAAAGGAGTTGCCACGATAAACGTGGGATTTGGAAAATGGATTCACGTGATTGGCTTTACACGTGTCGACTAAGAGTCGTAAACAAAGACGAGGCTTAAATGTTGCATTTAAGCTCTCGGTTTTTCTGGGTTTCAGGACCCACTCGGTCGAGTCATGGTCTGACTCGGTCGAGTGTGCCCTCGAAAAGTAATCTGCCCAGTTTTATGGACACTACTCGATCGAGTGGCCTATGCACTCGGTCGAGTAGTCCCTGTACGAGCGTTAACTCGTTTGGTTTTTGGGTTTGAAAACGACGGTCGGTCGTGTTAAATACAAACATCGCTTGATTCGAATTTAACTCAACTTCCGGTACTATAATCGTGTACATGTGCGATTATAATACCGTTGTCGGGACCTTATGAAAGCGTTTGTGTTAGAAAAGTTGAATTAGTAACGAAATGCTTCCCTCTACGTCACGACATCGAAACTAACCCTTTCGGGTTATGTGATGTCGGTTTTCGTGTCAATGGGTTCCGTACTAATTAAAATGGGATCGAATGCGTTCAACTATGATTAGTCGTGATCACGTCACGCCTTTGAGCACATTGGGGCGGGGCTCCTCGAAAGGGCTCCACCTCCGTCGTTGCTCGTAAAAGGATTAGACGGACTTTAGGCGATAATTATAGTCAAACGTATCCGAAACCGAAACTTCGATACTACTATATATATATATATATATATATATACGCGGTATGATTATAATGTTAATAACGAAATGCAAAAGTTAGTATTGCAAAAAGGTAAAATGTTAGAATGTTAGATGTTAGAATGTTAGGATTGCAATACTAGTAAAAGTACAAAATAAACGATACAAAAACATAAGCAAAAATAACAAAGATAGAAACGGGGTTTGGGACACCCTCAACATACATGCTTAGTAGGGACCTCGGAAATGGGCTCGCAAATTTTTGTGTATAGGGCTTAGGGTTGCTAAGGCTTGTAGTGTAGAGAGTATAGATAGGTTAGAGTAGAAGCTTAGGGTAATTTTTGCATTAGTTAAAAAATCTGAAAATGCAATGGGTTTGAAGGGGTATTTATAGACTTTACCCCACGACCTAGGGTCACTCGATCGAGTGGCCCTAGTGCACTCGGTCGAGTGCCCTAGACAATGGGCCTGATCCGGTTTTTGACGCTCCACTCGACCGAGTGGGTCAATCCACTCGACCGAGTGGATCAGGTGATCCGAGTTAAAATAGGAAGGAATTGATATTGTTGTTTTGATATCTTTTTTTGAAAATGTGGTTGGGCGCCATCTTCTAGAAGATGTACCTGGGCTGATTTTGTGACGGGTTCGTCTTTGACCGGGTTTTGACCCGGTCGCCGAAAGACGGGATTTATTTTTGGTGTCGGTTTTGGCCCAAATTAGTCTTATTTTGCTCGGAACGACCCACTGGGCCTGAATTTGATGTCTGTTTTGTGGGATTATCACTCCGCTAAAAGTCCATGTCAGATATTATTGATTTCGGGCCCAAATCCGAGTATACTAAGTCACGTTTGCGTCCGATCATCATCGGGTGTTTGTCGGGAACTGCTATAGACACTAGCCGGCAAAATGCGGGTGTCTACAGAGCCCCCATTCTGACTGAGGCTTGGACAAGGCGAAAGTCAGAGTAGCTACCAGGCCAATCGCAGATTACGACCTGACAGCCTTCCGGTCGGGTCGTTTATAGTCCAGTAGACTAGCGTGAAGGGCTCGCCAGCCATAAGCAGAGGGTCATACCTGTCCTGCCGATGATAGCTCCGTGGGGAGTAAAACTTGCGCTTGGATATGTAGGAGTACCCGTATGCTGATACATCATGGCTTTGAGTGTAGCATTCTGGGATAAATATGGATTCACGTTGGGGAGTGAAGTAGTGGCGCGGGGACTTGCTTCTGAAGTCTTGAGGTGTACCTGTATGCTGACACATGATAAATTGCATGTAACACATAGGCAAAACACCGACTTGTGCTGGGGAAAATGTACTGGATTTTGAAAAAAGTTGAAATTTTCGAAAAAAAAGATTTTTTTTTTTTTTTTAGAATTTTAGGAATTTTTTAGAGAAAGAAAAAAAAAAGAAAAAAAAGAAAAGGAAAGCTCAGGATAACTAGATTCCTATTCTGGGTTGAAGTTAGGCCTGCACATGTTGGGGCCCAGTTTACTGAGGAGGCAGGGTTAGTCAGGGTCACTGCCAGGCTTCCATATTATAAATACAGGTTTCCTGCTTCAACTTTCTGCACCTCAAACCAAAACTCTCCTTTTCTTAAAGTAATCTCTCAGTCTTTCAAGAGATCAAGTTCCTGCCATGGGTATCGAGCATCTCACTTCAATGCTTTTTGCCTGGTCTCAACACTTTCGGGATGAAGACAGGATTCAGCTGACCCAAATGGGGATTACCAGCCTATTTCCTCTTAGGCGTCTGGTGCCTGATGTGCATTTTCTGGACGCTTGTTTGGCGCTTTGGGACACTACCCACCACGTCTTCGCGTTCCCGCGGGGAGAGATATGCCCTCTTCCCGAGGAGATCGCAGCCATTGGAGGTTGGAGCCCTGTTGCTCGCCCTGCCATTCCTCCGTTCTACCCGGACCCGAGGAGGAGACTGAGGGATTTCTTGGGTCTGTCTCATGCTGAGACAGATCGAATGGTGCGGGGAGATACTGTCTCCCTTTTCGACTTGGCTGACAAGTTCATGAATAGCCAGGATGTAAGGGCTACGCCTTCTCACCGGCGTAGGGCTTTCGCGTTTTGCATGCTGCACCGCTACGTGTTTGAGGGGTTGATGGATGCTGACTCATGCGTGGGTCAGATTAGGCTGATTGGAGTGGTTGACCAGATGGAGACTGGTCACAGCCCTGCTTGGCTAGCCACGGGAGAACTCATCATGGGTCTGGATGCTAGGCGACTTGACCCAACCCGGCAACTGACGGGGAGCACCCTTATTCTGCAGGTAAACGTCTCTCGATTTTTCAATTTTGCTTCGCGCGATTTTTGTTTCGCGGTTTCTTGAAGTCCGTAAGTCACTCGATCGAGTGGACCTACCACTCGATCGAGTGGTGTCTGTAAAGTGCTTCTGCCGGCCTGTGAAGGGCTTACTCGATCGAGTCAGAGGGTGTACTCGATCGAGTGTCATACCTGGTAGTCTTCTGTTTGTTTTAGCGAGTCTTACTCGATCGAGTCAGATGGTATACTCGATCGAGTGTCACACCTGACGAGCTTCTGGTTGTCTTAGAGAGTCTCACTCGATCGGGTCAGAGGGTGTACTCGATCGAGTGGGCTGTAGCGAACCATTCCGTCACTCATGAATTCCGTGTATACTTTTGCAGGTTTGGTTGTCGGAGCGCTTATCGATCATAGAGCCTCCTCCGAGCGTTCCAAACTACCGTAGCAGCCAACTCAGTTCTAGGGGGCGCAGGATAAGCTCGAATCACCATATAAATCGAGCTTACTGGGACGAGGAATTGGTGTTCCACGGTGGCCCCTTGATTAGGTGGACGGTTGCTTGGTGGTTCCTTTCCAAGCTGACGGGGTTGGCCAAGAGGGACCAAGCTCGTTACCTCGTAATCTTGTCCCTTGACTGGACAGTTCACATCTACCCGGACCGCATTCTGAGGCAGTTCGGTTCGTCTCAGCGCATTCCTGAGACTGAAGCCATTATTAGCGTCTCGCTCCAACTGACGGACGCTATGTGCGACACTTGGCTGCAGAGATGGTTTACCCGTCCTACCTGGACTATTCCCAACCCTTGCCAATCCGCTTGGGTTTCTCGAGCCTATGAGAAGTGGACTTCTGAGGAGTCCGAGGAGGCTCGCAAAGCTCTGAAGGTCGATGAGGCCTTCGAACTGGTCCGTCGGGAGACGGTAAAGGACAATAGGGGATTCTACGATGAGGGAGAGACCCCTGCTACCTTAGTCCGATTAGAGTCGGGTCTTAAGTCACATACGAAGACTCGAGCTAAAGATGCCGGTGCTAGTGGCACGCGGGGGCGGCAAAGCCCCCAGACTGACTTGGAGCGGCGACTTGGGCCAAGGTTGGCGGTCCGGGACCGACTAGGTCCGCGTGACCGGCTCCCTGAGCCTGTAAGGGCCCGACTTGGACCAATCGAGGTGGATGAGGACTCGAGTTCCAAGAAGCGAGTCCGGGCCAAAGAGGTTGCTGTGGTGATTCGGGAACGCTCTCCTCCGCGTCGTCGTCAATGGACGGCCAAGGAGGCCAAGGACAAAGGGAAGGGCAAGATGCCCTAAATACCGAGTCCTTAGTTTTATTATTTAAATATTATTATTATTTTGTCGTGTGTTTTTTTTTGTAGTTAGTTTTTTTTGGAATTCCTGCATTTGTAATTTTCCCAAGTTTATTGGGTTTTTTTTTTGTGATAAATAAAGGGAAGTTTATTATTAAAACCGTTCCTGTCTTTTCTCGATTGCTTTGGTTGTGCCCTTTTGAGGGGCTGCCTACGTATCCGCAATTAGCAGAATCAAACCAAACGTAGTTCAGACTTAGGAAATTGCAATCTCGAATTACACCAAGACTATTGGTTCAAGATGTTTTGCGACAGTAGAATAAATAATTCTAGCTCATTGACTTGCTTTTTGTAAAATAAATGATTTTGATAAAAAATTGCTAATGACATTGAGAAATGGCTAAGGGTAGTAACGCTTCAGCTGGTCCAGGTTGGTTGGGTTGACAAATTCATTCCCGTCCAGGTCCGTCAGCATTACTGCTCCGCCCGATAGGATTTTCTTCACCAGATATGGCCCAGCCCAGTTGGGTTTGAATTTTCCCCTTGGATCAACTGGTAGCAAGGCTCGAACAGACTTAAGGACTAGATCCCCTTCTTTAATGTTTCTGGGCCTTACTCGTTTGTTGAAGGCCCGTTGGATCCTTTTTTGGTAAATTTGGATGTTATTGAGAGCGCGGGACCGTCGTTCGTCAAGTAGAACTAACGAATCGTATCGTGCTCGAACCCAGTCAGCTTCGGGTACTTGACTTTCTAGCAGAATTCTGAGGGACGGTACCTCTAGCTCCACTGGTTGGACGGCCTCCATCCCATAGGTTAGGTAGTATGGTGTCGCTCCGGTTGCGGTGCGAATTGACGTCCGCTACCCCCATAGGGCAAAAGGTATTTTGTCGGGCCAGTCCCGATAATTATCAGTCATCTTTTTGAGTATGGTGACAATCGTTTTATTGGCTGCCTCTACCGCTCCATTGGTTTGGGGACGGTAGGGCGAGGATGTGTGCCTTTGAATTTTATATTTGGCCAGCAGGGCCGCGGTCTCAGCTTGGAAATGGGTTCCATGATCACTGATAAATTCATGCGGGATTCCATACCGGCATATTATCTTGTTCTGGATAAATTTGGCAACATGATTAGCATTGAGGATGCGATATGATTCAGCTTCAACCCATTTGGTGAAATAGTCGATAGCCACCAAAATGAAACAATGTCCACCAGTACCGGAGGGATTTACTTTCCCGATTATGTCGATACCCCATGTCGAGAATGGCCAAGGTGACGTCATGGTATAGAGCAGGGACGGCGGCATATGCTGCACATTGCCAAAGATTTGACAGTTATGGCAATGTTTGACATACAGCTGGCAGTCGGCTTCCATGGTGTTCCAGTAATACCCGAGCCTCATGATTTTTCGGACCAGCATGTGAGCATTCCTGTGTGGACCGTTTTCGCCATCATGTACTTCGGGCCATTATCTTCTCGGCCTTATATTTGTCGACACAAAGGAGAAGAGCCCCCTGTGCCGTCTTTTTGTACAGTTGTCCGTCATCAGTACGGATGAACTGGCTGGCTAGCCTCCGTAAGGCTTTTTTGGCTCGGCTTTCCGTCCCGGGAGGATACTCTCCGTTGGTCAGGTATGTTAACACGGCTTGGTACCATGGTTCGGGATCGGTTATCTCGATGTCTTCAATGTCATAGACGTACGCCGGCTCGGACCGTCTTTCGACGCAAATTGGCATACTGGTCACATGGTCAGGAATGTTCAGTAAAGATGCTAATTTTGAGAGTGCATCTGCAAACTGATTCTCTTCCCGAGGCAGGTATATGTATTCTACCTTTTGGAATTGTTTCTCGAGATCCCTTACTCGTGCCTGGTAGGCCACGAGATTAGCATTCCGAGTCTTCCATTTTTGAAGGGCTTGGTTAATGACCAAGGATGAGTCGCCATGTACCCGGAGATTTGTGATCCCTAGGTTGGCGGCGGCTTGTAGCCCATAGATGCATGCTTCGTATTCTGCTGCATTGTTGGTGACGTCAAAGTCCAGCTTAATGGAGACGGGAGTATGCTCCCCTCTTGGTGAAATTAGGAGGATCCCGACTCCGAACCCTCGAAAATTAGATGCTCCGTCGAAGTATAAATCCCATGTTTCGGCATCGGTATGGAAAATATCTTCGTCTGGGAAGGACCAGGTGTCGGTGTGTCCTTCCTCGGTTACTGGGCTATTAGCGAGGAATTCAGCCACTATTCGCCCCTTAATAGCTTTTAAAGGTACAAATTTTAGGTCGAACTCTGCCAACATTAGAGTCCATCTTGAAATCCGGCCGTTGAGGATGGGTTTTTCGAAGAGGTACTTGATCGGGTCCATCCTGGATAGAACATGGACCTCATAGCTGAGCATATAATGTCGGAGCTTCTTAGTGGCCCAGACTAGAGCCAAGCACGTCTTTTCGAGCATGGTATATTTGCACTCATACTCTAAAAACTTCTTACTGATGTAATAGATGGCTCGCTCTTCGGAGTCTACTGTCTGAGCCAGCATAGCCCCCATGGCTGTCTCGGTCGTTGTTAGGTATAACGACAAAGGCAAGCCGGGTTGAGGTGGCATCAAAACCGGCGGTGCAGACAGAATTTCTTTGATTTTGTCGAAAGCAGCTTGGCATTTGTCATCCCATAGTACCCGTTCCCCTATTTTCAGTTTCTTGAAAATTGGTTCACACACCATGGTTAGCTTGGAAATGAATCGACTAATATACTGGACTTTCCCGAGAAATCCCCTTATTTCTTTTTCGGTTTGAGGAGCTTGCATCTCGGTAATGGCTTTGATTTTAGCTGGGTCGACTTCGATACCTCGTTGGCTAACGATATGACCCAGTAATTTGCCTGACGTTACCCCAAAACTGCACTTTTGAGGGTTTAGCCTCATGTTGTATTTGCGCAATCGGGTGAAAAATTTTCTTAGGGCGGTGATGTGACCGTCCCGTTCTTTGGATTTGACGATCATGTCGTCTACATAGACCTCTACCTCTTTATGCATCATGTCATGTAGTAAGGTGGTAGCGGTCCTTTGGTATGTGGCCCCGGCATTAATAAGACCAAACGGCATGACGGTGTAGCAGTAAGTACCCCAAGGTGTAGTGAAGGTAGTCTTACTCATGTCTTCTTTCGCCATCTTGATTTGATTATATCCGGCATACCCGTCCATGAATGATAGAAGGGCATGATCGGCCGTGTTATCCACCAGTATATCGATGTGTGGTAACGGAAAATCATCCTTCGGACTTGCTTTGTTAAGATCCCAAAAATCTACGCATACCCGCACCTTACCGTCCTTTTTAGGAACCGGCACGATGTTTGCGACCCAGTCCGGATACTCGGAGACTTGTATGAAGCCGGCTTTGAACTGTCTGTCGACTTCTTCCTTTACTTTGAGAGACCATTCGGGCCTCATTCGACGAAGCTTCTGTTTGACCGGTTTGCACCCATCTTTGATAGGTATGTGGTGCTCGGCTATTTCCCGGTCTATCCCCGGCATGTCCTTGTAGGACCACGCGAAGACATCTTTGAACTCTTGGAGGAGGTTTATAAACTGTTGTTTCTCCTCGGGATCTAAGGATAACCCTATCTTAAGTATCTGAGGCTCTAAGGCTGTTCCCACATTTATGGACTCGGTCTCTTAGATTACCGGATTCCGGGATTCCCTCTGCTCTAATTGCTCGATCAGATGTGGAGGTAAGGGTACCTGTTCGTCGGATTTCTCAATGTCATAGCATAAATCATTTTTGAAAGCAGGATTTAAAAGAGACAAGTCGTAAGCAGAACGGTTGTTATTATTGATTGAAAATTTAGAAAACAGCTCAAAGAGAGCAGCCATCTGATCGTTGGTCAGAGGCGGAATTGGTAAAGCACTCGGGACAGACCCCGAAGTGCTAGCAGCAGGAATGATAGAAGGGAGGGGGGTTACAGGAGTGACTCTAGCACCGACTTCTCTAGACTCGACCTCAGATTCTGACTCAGACTCCGACTCAGACTCGGACTCAGACTCAGGCATGTCTCCCTCTCCGGCGACCAGCTTGTAGATCCTCCCTTGACTGTCAGTCCACTTGACAGTTTTCCTTCAGGCCCTTTTTCCCGTCTCGGAGCCAACATCCGAGATCAGCTTGGTCGGGTCAAACCTGTTGCTGCGGAGAATCAGGTTGACCAGGTCTTCCTTTGGAGTCGGGGCTACGGTGTCTTCCCCGAAGAGTAGCCCTAGCGCGGGCTCGGCATCGTCCGCTCCGTCGGACTGGATGAGGGCGAACACCTCATCCGGGATGTAGTTGCAATCCCGGGCCAAGTGGGTCCCGAGGTGCGTAGCGTTGGGTTGGTATAGCCCAACTTGGACAGCCCCGAATACGGGTGTGACAAAGTAGTCAGACAACCGTGGGCTGTAAGGGC
The DNA here is from genome assembly GCA_958450325.1 of Agrostemma githago. NCBI lineage: Eukaryota > Viridiplantae > Streptophyta > Magnoliopsida > Caryophyllales > Caryophyllaceae > Agrostemma > Agrostemma githago. The sequence continues at coordinate 57,716,787 of OY288242.1, forward strand.
TCAAGTATATACCCTTCATGATGTTGCAGGCCTTTTCAATTCCTGCTCGGACAACGTTGTCTGGAGTAAGGGCGTAGCCAAGGCCGTAGTGAGAGTCTTCGTCTTTAAGGACTTCGATGATCTTCCCAGCTGGAAGGTCGGGTCGAGAGGTAGCCCCCGGAAGGTACCCTAGGTTCTGGAGCATCGTGTCAATGCTCGTGGTGAAGTAAGGCCTGAAAAGGTACTCTTCCTCGATCATCCCCACAAAGTCGAACCCCCAGAGGTCCGTGCGGCACGTGGCGTTACAGCTAGCCACGGTCATTGGGGTCGCCTCTAGAGTAATAATACCGTCGAGTAGAGGCATCTTGATCTTGCGGTGGAGGGTGGAGGACACAGCTTTCACCGCGTGAATCCACGGCCTTCCTAGGAGCAGGTTGAATGAGGAGGTGACATCAATTACCTGGAATTCAAGCTCCTTTTCTACTGGGCCCGTGATGATGGTCAATTTTATGGCCCCAGCTACCGACTTTGGGCTCCCATCAAAGGCTTGGATGGTTTGAGCGGTCGGGATATAGTCAGCCTCGGTAATGCCGAGGGCTTTGGCGGTCCTTAGAGGAAGGACGTTCACGGCTGACCCGTCATCGACTAGGGTCATCGGGAGGTATTTTCCTCGGCAAATCACCGTGATGTAAAGGGCCAGGTTGTGGGAGGTCCCGAATGGTGGCAGATCGGCTTCGGGGAATGTGATCATTGGGCCTCCTATTTTGGCCTTACCCTTTAGGTGGGGTAGGATCGTGGCTACCATTTCAGCGGGGGTAGCCAAAGAGTCGATCTTGACTTGATCGAGAGCCTTTGTAAGTGCTTCTCGATGTTCTTGAGAGCTAACAAGGAGTTGCCATATAGTGAGGTCAACTCGGGTTCTCTTCAATTGCTTCACGACGGCCGTTTCGGCGGTCGGCTCTTCAGGGGCGACTTCCATCCCGAGTGGATCGGTGATGGTTGTCGGGATAGGGGTGTCCCTAGTGCTTGTGGCTAAGTAGGGACGACCAAGGTTGTTGCTGGCTAGGACTCGAGTTTTGACCTCTCGAATCTGTTCAGGGGTGATGGGAACGGCTTCCCCTTTAGCGAGGTAGATATCATCCTCGTCATCGAACCAGATCCCGTTCACTTGCGGGATGTAGGGGGAGATAAGGTGAGAGCAGTTGATCACCTCCCCGGCAAAGATGGCATGGGAGCTGAAAGGGTTCTCCTTGTTGCTGGGCTTATCTCCGGGTAGCGGGATTTTTCCGCTTTCAATTAAGTCCTGGATCAAGTGTTTCAGCTTCCAACACTTCTCGGTATCGTGCCCATTGCCCCGGTGGTATTGGCAATAGGCCTGAGCATTGTAGTTCTTGGAGCGTCGCTCGACCGGAACTTCAGGAGTTGGGCCTATCGGTTGGATTAGGCCTTTTGAGGATAGCCTTTGTAAGGCATAAGTATAGGTAGTACCTATATCAGTGAAGACCCGAGGTGGGGTGTTCTTCTTGGACGGGGCATCTAGTAGATTGACCGCGTCAAAAATGCTGCGGGTTGCAGCCTGGGGCTTTGTGGTGGAGGAAGAGGCCCCTTGGTATCCTTTGCTAGTAGCCTTGGTGAGGCTTTCTAGTCTCAGGTCATCTTCGATCCTCATACCCATTTCAGTAAGGGTGGTGAAATTGGGTATGACTGCGTACCGGAGGTGAACCCGGTAGGAAGGGAGGAGGTTCTTGACAAAAGCCTCCACCAGAGTCTTCTCGTTGGGCTTATCGACCAATTTCACACTCTCGGCCCTCCAGCGTTGAAGGTATTTAGTGAAACCTTCTTTTGGCTCTTGGGCCATGACCTCCAGAGATCGCATTGTGGTTTGGATCTCGGTGTTGTCAGCGTAGTTCCGAGCGAACTCGGTAGCCACATCATCCCATGTAGGGTATTTTTTCGGGTCTAGCCTATAGTACCAGGCCCGTGGGTGCTTCTCCAGGGATGCAGCGAAGAGGTTCTTGAACATGGATGAGTCCACTCCCTTGATGGCCATGAATTCCTTGAAGGCCCGTACATGTAGTAACGGGTCTTCAGTTCCCTCGAACATGGGCAAACCTGTGAGGTTCAGGTTTGCGGGCAGTTTGTCACTCACCGTGGAGTACTCTCGGCTATTCTCCCGGTGGATATTGTTACTCCCAGTCAAATGGACTTGTTCTTCTAACCGGCGCACTGCGCTGACCAGTTCAGTTAGGTGCCCAGTAGTCCCGACATTAGGGGTCCCTTGCTCCACCGTAGCTAGGCGAGCAACAATGGCCACTTGGCCAGCCCTCATTTCGGTTAGTTGGGCCTCGATGTCGGTCTGCTTCGCGACCATGGCGTCCAAAGCGGTTTGTAGACTGTTCAAAGTAGCCATCCTTCGAGCGTGTCTGGTTGCCGGCGGCCTGTCTGTAAGAACACCGCGTAATCAGAAACTGAACCCAGATCTCGGAAAAGGAAAGGAAAAGTATATCCCGAGCAACACTAGGAAAGGAGACTAGAGACTCGAGAAAGACATCTAGACGGATGACTCGATGGGTGGTATAACTTCCTTAGGATTTTGGCTTTGTGGGCCTAATCCCGTTCGAAGGAAGGTCCACGTGAGATTTTCCCCAGACTTTTGACTCGAGTGTATGGACGGACTTTCCTTTGTAGGGGTATGCACTACGCGGGTCGGTCGTGCCTTGACTGATAAGACGGACTCGGGAAAGGGGGGAAACTCGCGATATAGAATCAGCGGAGTTTTGACGCTATAGACCTTCGACATACTATGCAAAGACCCGACACACGGCTAGACGGTAGGTCCTATAATAAGGAAGGTTTACTAGGATGGTTGGATGTTTGAAATTTGAATGTTGAATGAGCGGAAGAATTTCCGGGAGTTTTGAAAAAAAAACGGAATTCCGAAAACCAAGATTAGAATTTTGAAAAATTCAGAAAATCGAGATGGTGTTGGAAATTCACGGATTAAAATGGGCAGCATGCCGTCTAGAGAAAAAGGATATTTTGAGTCAAATCAGTTGATCCTAAATTTCGGCGGCATTTCGAGTTTTGAAAATTGGATATTTTGAAAAGGCGGGTCCCGAAACGGACAGCATTTCGGGTTTTTTCACAATTTGGGTGTTTTTGGAAAGATGCATTTTTTGAAATGACGGTTTTTTGAAAAATGACACGGAAACCAAGTAGCATGTAGTCAAACAAGCAGTATAACGACGCTCATGTATGCTTTACACTAAGTCTCGGTCGGTCACAATAGGGTCTATACCAACAACGATCGCATTCTCACGAAACGGGACGGACTTCCTAGCCGATTTGGAACTAGGACCTGCCGTAAAACCCCGGTGAGTTCCGCCATCGAAGTCTTTAGCGCACCCATGTAGGAATGCACCGTGGTATAGTGGGACGTCGGTCACAAGTAACCGGCCCGGGCAAAATTTGGGTTATGGATGAACCATTAAACTAATGCGCACACACTAATATTCGAACGATTTCTCTTCGAGTCTCACCCTAGGAACCCCGATGCCATGTAGTACATCAGGTATCCCCAGCGGAGTCGCCAAATTGTGGACATGACGTAGGTCCACCCCGACGCGGCCACGCGCGGGTTTGGGTAGGCGAATGAATCTCGTGGTGAGATTGTTCTCGGGTTCGAAATTTAAGTCAAAATGGAGTCGCCACCGAATTTTGTGGTTATTCGGAACCATACGAGCCCACTCTATGTCGTCATGGGCTATACACAAAGTAAGCCCACTTCGATTTCAGAGTTCATTGGGCTCGTCCCTTTGCATTGCAATACCGATTCCGTATAAACCGGCTTTCGTGTATAGAATGACTCTCGTGCGCCAAGGGTTTCGGGCATCCGGAAACCGAAGGTTCTGAGTAAGGGGTGAGGGTACGTGTTGGGAAGCCCACTAAGGACACCCAACCCCGCCCGCACATGGCGGCCTCTACTAAGACATCGTTCGTGTTCGTGTGAGCGCGCTAGTAAAACGATTAAATGATATGCAAACAGCGTTTTCGGGCTAAGCATATGAGTTATTGGTTAACTACGTCATTTAATGCATCTTATTCTTGGTCAAAATGGTTTAGCATGCGAGGTTCGTTTATAAAGCGTAAAAGCAAGTAAATAAACAAAGCTCGAAAGTGAATAAAGAAAGTAACGTACAAGCTACACGGGCGGAAATACAACCCGGAATTCACAATACAACATTACGTAAAAGTAATAAAGACAACGCGATAAGATAATAGGGACGGACCCGTATGTAAGCTAGACCGCAAAATGTGTAGATGGACTAACCCCGATTAAATACACATTATATCGTGTACTAAACGAAGGACGGAAATGCGAGACTGTGGCATATTGCTAGCCCGATCTCATATCCCGTAGTCTTGTCCCGACTTATCACGTCAAAAGGTGGTCAAAGTCGTTCTACGTGTCGTGTTGTGCATGGTTTTGAAAATAGGATAGTCACGTGATAGTCTTTACACGTGATGACTAACGTCGATAAAAAAGATGAGGCTTGAAAGGTGTGTCAAGGCCCTCGGTCACGGGGCTACAGGACTCACTCGGTCGAGTCATGGTCTGACTCGGTCGAGTGCGTCCTAAAAGAAGCTTCTGCCCACGGTTTGGGGTGTTACTCGGTCGAGTGGTAGGTGTACTCGGCCGAGTAGCACCTGTACGAGCTATGACTCGTGTTTTTATGTGTTTTAAATCGAGAGTTGGCCGAATTAAATTAAAATATTGACAAATTTAGATTTAATTCGGTTTGCCGGTAATATAATCATGTCTCATATGATTGTAATACCGTCACCGAATTTTTGGAAAAGGAGTTGCCACGATAAACGTGGGATTTGGAAAATGGATTCACGTGATTGGCTTTACACGTGTCGACTAAGAGTCGTAAAAAAAGACGAGGCTTAAATGTTGCATTTAAGCTCTCGGTTTTTCTGGGTTACAGGACCCACTCGGTCGAGTCATGGTCTGACTCGGTCGAGTGTGCCCTCGAAAAGTAATCTGCCCAGTTTTATGGACACTACTCGATCGAGTGGCCTATGCACTCGGTCGAGTAGTCCCTGTACGAGCGTTAACTCGTTTGGTTTTTGGGTTTGAAAATGACGGTCGGTCGTGTTAAATACAAACATCGCTTGATTCGAATTTAACTCAACTTCCGGTACTATAATCGTGTACATGTGCGATTATAATACCGTTGTCGGGACCTTATGAAAACGTTTGTGTTAGAAAAGTTGAATTAGTAACGAAATGCTTCCCTCTACGTCACGACATCGAAACTAACCCTTTCGGGTTATGTGATGTCGGTTTTCGTGTCAATGGGTTCCGTACTAATTAAAATGGGATCGAATGCGTTCAACTATGATTAGTCGCGATCACGTCACGCCTTTGAGCACATTGGGGCGGGGCTCCTCGAAAGGGCTCCACCTCCGTCGTTGCTCGTAAAAGGATTAGACGGACTTTAGGCGATAATTATAGTCAAACGTATCCGAAACCGAAACTTCGATACTACTATATATATATATACGCGGTATGATTATAATGTTAATAACGAAATGCAAAAGTTAGTATTGCAAAAAGGTAAAATGTTAGAATGTTAGATGTTAGAATGTTAGGATTGCAATACTAGTAAAAGTACAAAATAAACGATACAAAAACATAAGCGAAAATAACAAAGATAGAAACGGGGTTTGGGACACCCTCAACATACATGCTTAGTAGGGACCTCGGAAATGGGCTCGCAAATAGTGACGGGACTATGGAGTATCGAGGATGTACGTAAGTTATGGTGTGTGTGTGTTGTCGGTTTATCGAGGGACAAGGGACTCGGTATTTTTGTGTATAGGGCTTAGGGTTGCTAAGGCTTGTAGTGTAGAGAGTATAGATAGGTTAGAGTAGAAGCTTAGGGTAATTTTTGCATTAGTTAAAAAATCTGAAAATGCAATGGGTTTGAAGGGGTATTTATAGACTTTACCCCACGACCTAGGGTCACTCGATCGAGTGGCCCTAGTGCACTCGGTCGAGTGCCCTAGACAATGGGCCTGATCCGGTTTTTGACGCTCCACTCGACCGAGTGGGTCAATCCACTCGACCGAGTGGATCAGGTGATCCGAGTTAAAATAGGAAGGAATTGATATTGTTGTTTTGATATCTTTTTTTGAAAATGTGGTTGGGCGCCATCTTCTAGAAGATGTACCTGGGCTGATTTTGTGATGGGTTCGTCTTTGACCGGGTTTTGACCCGGTCGCCGAAAGACGGGATTTATTTTTGGTGTCGGTTTTGGCCCAAATTAGTCTTATTTTGCTCGGAACGACCCACTGGGCCTGAATTTGATGTCTGTTTTGTGGGATTATCACTCCGCTAAAAGTCCATGTCAGATATTATTGATTTCGGGCCCAAATCCGAGTATACTAAGTCACGTTTGCGTCCGATCATCATCGGGTGTTTGTCGGGAACTGCTATAGACACTAGCAGGCAAAATGCGGGTGTCTACAAGTATCTGAAAATTGAATGATTTTAGGTGAAGCTATTATTAGTGGCTTGATTATTGATCTCTTTGTGATTGTTCTGCGCAAATTTGATATAGTATATTTTGATTCAAATGTACGTTTTGATTCGATTATGTGACGATTTGTTCTAGATACTTGAACCTAGAATAATTGGTTAATGTGGTCTATTTTCTTGCTCTTTGAAGTGCGCAATGAACATTAAATATGATAGCTATGCTTCGTATATCAGACATTGTACTAACCTATGCTTGCATACTTTGCTATTTGTAGACACTCACATTTTGACTGCTTGTGTCTATAGTAGTCTCCAACAAAACACCCGATGATGATCGGACGCTAACATGCATTAATACGCCCGAATACGGCCTCAGAATCCGTAGTTTCCGTTGTGGGCACTTAGCGGAGTGTGAATCTCTCAAAACCAACCTCAAATTTAGAATCAGTGGGTCATTCTCAATAAAATAAACGTAATTTGAGCCAAAACCGTCACCGGGGGCAAAACCGTCTTTTACGACCGAGCCAAAACCGGTCTAAGTCGAATACTCGAGAATGAAACAAACCTTGCGCTGCGTCCAGGTACAAAGCAAATTAAGTCAAAATCAAAGCAAATCAATCAACCAATCAAATCAAATCCTACCATAAACAAACCTAGATTTTTCTCACCCGACTGAGGGCACATGATCGAGTGCCTAAGGGCTTAGGCACTCAATCGAGTGACCCCCCTAAAAAATCACCAGAATGCCTTTTTTGAGCCACTCGATCAAGTGACGCTGGGCGGGGTTAAAGGTTATACATACCCCCCTTTGGCACCTCATTTGAGAAGACTTCTTTTCACCCTCTTTGACCTCCTTCTCCATACATTTCCTTAGAGTATCATACACTCACACACATATACATACCAAGCCATACGAGGTCAAAACTCGTCAAAAATTGAGAGCATCCTCTCCATAATCACACACCATAACTCACCCTACATATCTCAAATCGCTCCCGTGTCTACGACGACACTATACGAGCCTATTCACGAGACTATTAACATGTAGGTTGAGGATGTCAAACCCCATTCTCTAATCTCTAATCTTCTTTTCGTTTTGTATATACTAACACTACTAACACTTTAATTTTTGTATACTAACATTTACATTTCGCATCTAACTTTTACTTTTCCGTTCCTAACAATCTAACTACGTACTAACACCTAACTTTTATTTATCGTATTTTACATATTGTTCATATACAATATTGTGTATATTATGATATAATAAAAACTATTTTAAAAACCGATTCGAGAAAATGTGCGATCACGCTAAATCGATGGTCGTAGGCTTTAAAAGCCAAACTATGACATTGAAATGCAAAGGACCCAATATTTGTGATCGAGTCTCCAATCAAATATATTCGATGACAAAAACCGCCTAAAGTCCGTATAATCCTCCGAGCAAGTCGTACTGGAGGTGACACCCTTTGTGGCGCGCCGCCCTAGGCATTTAAAGGTTAGGGTGCCTTATGGCGTACGCATAACTGTCGGATTATAACGTGATCGCGGTTATTCGTTATCGAGCTCATTCGATCCCATTTTGAAAATGTTACTCTAAATGTTTGATGCCGACTCTATAGTCGAACATCGTTTATCATGAGTTATCAAATTCAAAGTCGATACAAAACCCAACGATGTCAATTCGATTGTCACACGATCCACGAGATCCGATAGGTGACATCGTGAAACAGAGGGATCGATATTCGTATCAACATGGTGCGATCAAGGAATATTCCTTCGCATACACATTTTTTTTATATCATCAATATCACTCTAAAATGTTCTATACCAACTTCGAAGTCGAATATCGTTCATAACGGGTCATCGAAAATCGAACTAGTGTAGAACCTCGTGGCGTTAACATGATCATCGTAGTGTCTATATGACCCGGACACGATGTCGTAGTACGAACGGATCAATACTCATAACTAATTCGACTACATTCGATCAACGTCACGAAACGGGTCATTTCGAGAAAATCCTCTACAAGTTACGAAGGGCACTCGATCGAGTACTTAAGGGTCACTCAATCGAGTGACACCCTCAAAAACAGGCAGGGAGGTCCGTCATGAGGCACTCGATCGAGTCCCTCCAATAACTCGATCGAGTGACCTACGTGAGCCTCCAACGAGGTCTTGAAAATGACATAAAATTTCATCGAGTCTTATTTACGACTTTAAGTCGATGCGTGCCTAATCAATCACGTATCCGTCTTCGAGAACCCATACATGCTATAGCATTTCATTTGCGACTTTGAGTGACGTCCCGTATAACTAGTCTAGTATTGATGACTCCTTAGTCGTGTCCGATATGCGATTAGTCGAGACATCCTCATTTCACTATGATAAGTCGGGACAAGACTCTATGGCCCAGAATCGAGCTAACATCACGCTTCGGTCCCATACTCGAACGCGTATTAAAGACTTCATCCTCCGATCAATATACAATGCAATGCATACTTTATCGAAGTTCGTTCATTTATTCAATTTACGGTTTCGATTACATTTTCTATTTATGGGTTCGTTTATAGTCAATGTTTACCGTTTCTAAACCTTTATTTCATTGCTTGTTATATTTTGAATTCCGGGTTGTATTTCCGCTCGTGTAATTTGTACTTTATCTTCAATGTTTCCATTTATGATGTTTGCCATTTATCGCTTTTAAATGAACATCGCTTGATAAATAACTTCAACAAATATCAAGATGCATTAAACGACGTAGCTAAACATGTATTTCACATGCGTAGCTTAAAACACTGTTTGCATAACATTTCATTGTATTACTAGCGCATGAATTAAAAAAAATCAATCAATATCTTAGTAGAGGCCGCTATGTGCGGGCGGGGTTGGGTGTCCTTCGTGGGCTTCCCAACACGTACCCTCACCCTTACTCAGAACCTTTGGTTTCCGGATGCCTGAAACCGTTGGCGAACGAGAGTCATTCGATATACGATACCCGATAACTCGGCATCAGTATCGTTATGCAAAGGGACGAACCCCACAAGCTCTAGTACTAAAGCGGGCCGTGTTTTGTGCATGATATGCCTAAGTATAGAGCGGGTTTGAACGGGTCCGAACACCCATAAAGTTCGGTGGCGACTCCAAACTTCGGTCTAAATTTTAACCCGAGAACATACCGCCGTCCAAACCCGCGCGTGACCGCGTCGGGGTGGACCTATGTCATGTCCACACTATTGCCTAAAATGAGTCAATAGGGACGGAGCGGTACAACTTTATGCAGGTTTGTCCCTAAATCTTTGGGTCGTTCCATTTTTTGTTAATTTTTCATCAGACTTTGGGTGCTGGCATTACATGATGTTTGTCAGTTTTTTTGTTTAAGCTTGCTATCATGTGTAAACAGTTTGAGTCCAAACAAACACGACTTTAGTATATCGATTTCCAATCTCAGACTGTGAGTTACTGCTTCACCCTCGAAGGATTTTGACTGATACTAACAAAAACGGATTCGTTACTTGCAGAAATTGCTACTACTCAAAGAGAGGATGAGTGATTCATTGGCAATGCTAAGGTAAGATGCCTTCAGATCTCAGTCATCACATTCCATATGATTGAAATTGGAAATTATAAGAATAGTAGTATCCCTTATGATCTTACTAACACTTGGGTGTGGAAAGCATGAGCGAATAATTGTGTTTTGACGACATTTTACTTTCCTGTAATTCTAGTATTTAGGTAATTAGTTGGTTTATTTGGTATATTACTATTAGATTAACAAATTGGATGATATGGTAGCTATTAATCTAGCTCATACTACAACATAACAACCGGATTCATTCGTTAGTACACGAGTTTGACCATGTTGCTCTATTTCGAAAACTGAGACAATTTCTCCAAGTTTAGTATTTGCTTAATTAATGATTATTTTGTTTGTCAGTCCAGGGATACGACTTGTCATTCCTCATGCTCCACAGGTGGAATCATATTCTTTAACTAACGTATTAGCGAAAAAGTAGACAAGTATGTAGATCAATGTAACGCCCCTGATTTTATAAATTAAATTAATTTAAAGTTATGTTCCTATTTTTTTATTAATTTTTTATTACTTTTTTATGATTTAACTCGTAATTTTTAAAATTATTATAAAATGAATTTATCGTTTAATCGTTTCAAATTCCTAAAATTTTTTTTGTCTTGGAAACTCTTCTTAATTTTACGATAATAAATTAATTTTCAGACGGTGAAGCATACAAATCACATAGGTCACTATGAATAAGTTCCAAAACCGAAGTCGATCTTTCAACACTATGAAAAGGTTGCCTAACAATTTTACTCAACATGCAAGTGTTGCACTTATTCATATTATTTATGTCAAAAGATGGAATCAACTTATTTTTAGACATTAACATCATTCTTTTGAAATGAACATGACCTAATCTAGCATGCCACAAAACCGATGTATTAACATCACTACAAACCATAGCACGATCAACATTAACATGATTCAAATTTAACATGAACATGCCATTACATAAATAACCAAATCCAATAAACAATCCATGCTTACTTAATACAAATTTATCACATTCAAATACTAATTTAAATCCATCATTCGAAAGCAAACTACCGGATACCAAATTCTTTCTAATACAAGGCACATGTAATGCATGCTTTAAGGTAATAAATTTTCCGGAACTAAACTTCAACACCACGGTTCCTACACCGACAATGTCAGCCTTTGACTCGTTTCCCATAAATAAGATGGACCCATCTTTCACCGGTTTGTAATCTTAAGACCATCGACGGTCTCTACAAACATGCTTGGTAGCACCCGAGTCAATCCACCATGCAACATCGTCATCCTGCATATAAAATGCCTCAGAAATCAATGATACATAATTCTCAACCGAATTAAAATCACAAGATAAATTCTGACCTTGATGTTTAGGTGGCCCTTGGTCCTTAGACCCTTGCCCTTTGTCCTTAGATCGCTGCCCAGAAGGCCCTTTCGGTGTTGATTTTTTGTTCCTTTTCACGGTACAATCCGCTTTGAAGTGACCATATTTACCACAAATCCAACAAGCACCCTTAGGTACTAAATTGGTATCATCGCTAACATTAGAATGTGGCCTCTTTTTACCCTTATTCTTATTAGAAGAACCCTCACCACCCTCCACCACATTGATGGAAGACGGATCCGTAGCCATTTTACCCTTGGCCTTAGTATCCTTTTGCGCCCTTAGAGATTCCTCTATACGCAAGTGACTACCGAGTTGAACAAGACTCAACTCTTCCTTTTTATGCTTAAGCATCCGTTTGCAATCTTTCCATAAAGGTGGTAATTTATCAATGATACTTGACACCAAAATAGACTCATCCGTTTCCATCTTATGTTGAGCAAATTGACCCAATAAACGCAATAACTCGTTATATTGTTCCATTACCGGCCTAGAATCTACCATTTTGTAATTCATAAAATTACTAACCAGAAACATTTTACTCGAAGCATCCTCCTCCATATATTTAGATTCTAATTGATTCCATAAATCTTTGGCCGACTCAAAATTTTGATAGATATCAAATAGAGAATCCGACATACCATTAAGAATGTGCCCTCGGCATATGTAGTCATCATTCTCCCATTTGTTCCTCTTCCGAAGTTGATCAATGGGACAATCATCCGCCACTTCCGGTATCGGTGTGCTAAGAACATATACCACCTCCAAAGCAGTCAAGAGAAAATGCATCTTCTTTTGCCATCGACGGAAATCGACACCCTCAAACTTGTCCAATTTCCCGATTTTCATTGTCATCTCTTTCACATTCGACATTGTGGGATTATTCTTGAAGATTATTGTATAAACACCGGGATACAACAATATCGAAAATTACAATAGTTACAAATTCAAAACTATTAAAATTACAACAACGAAAATACAATAATTGCTTGGATAACTTTGTAGAATCGTGAACGGAATCACTCTCCTTCGAGAATAATCGACCCTAACGTGTCCCGGGTTATACGATTTTCTTGTGGGATAAGACTACAAGTGTACACCCTTATTCCGACACTAGAATTTGAGCAAGAACTTATGGAGATGGAATGTTAAAACTTTTACAAAGAAAACCGAGAGAAAAAACTAATAGAGAGATGGAGTTTCTCTTTATTTTATTACTCTTCTCCTTCTGTAACTTTTTCATGTTACTACAAGGATATGTTCAAGTGTACGTCAATCCTATTTAAAAAAAAAGTAACCTCCACTACAAGCATGGCACCATGCAGAAACAGGTGGCAAATTTCAAAAGTGAAAAAGTAAGAAAAGAACACGTCAAAAATGACGGTTAACAATGATAAGGATCCACACAAAACTTTAACGGAATTTCCAACGTAACACACCCTGATTACCCATAATTAATACGGGTAAAGACGAAACGTAGATACATACACTTGATCATTTAGACAAACCGTAAGCTCAATTTAGACTTAGACAAGCGTGCACTCCGCACTCCCGACTTGTCATATAGCTAAACCGAGTTCACCCTTCTTTGTAACTAAACCCCGACTACATCAAATGAAACATGATTAGCTCAAATCACCAACAGAATCTCGAAAAGGTTAACTTCTTCTGTAATTCCTTGAGAGCTCCGTTTGACTCTCAATTTCGTTCCTCCCCTTAGCTTTTCTTAATTCCGCCACTTCTTCTTCGGCCAATCCCTTCGACTTCTTTGTCTGGTTTGAAAACTTTTGTTTTGTTTATCGTTGGTCTTGACTCTATTTATCCGTTTACCTTTTTCCGAAACTATGTTATGAAAAGTTTGACTAATTTAAAAATTTTGATTTTCATGAAATTTTGAAATTTTGAGTTAGAAACCTCAAAACTTTGTATTTCGTTTTTGTTTTATTTTTGGTCCCGTTTAAAAAGGGTCTAGATAATTTATTTTAAAGTATTTCAAAATTGTTTAAAATTTTAATTGTGATTTTCAAGTGATCGATCTTTTTTGAAAACTTTCTTAATTACAAATACTTTGATTTCCATTAGATTATTATGTAAAACGTTTTAATATTTTCGAAAGACTTCGTATATCTAAATTTTGTTTTATTGTCGTTAGACTTTAAATCTGTTATTGAAAATGTTTGTCGACTTATACGATTCTTATTTACTAACTGCAAAACTTGATTTCTCAAATTTTTGTTTGGTTGTAAAACAGAATATTGTGGAATTTCTTAATCAAAACGTTTTACTATTGTTTTGAAAATATTTGGGTACTCTTCCTCCTCGAGTTTGTTTACAAATATTACTTATCGTCATTATTTTATTAAATAGTGATGAGGGTCGAAGAGCCTGCGTTGGGCCGCCCGCCTAGCAGGCCCCATGAAGACCCCGTCCAAGGAACCAAGGAGCCTGCCCAGCAGGCCGTTGGGATAAGATACCAGGATTCTCCCAGTGAAACAAAGCTACAAGGAAGCCGCCTGCCCGGTAGGGTAAGGCGACTGGCTGTGAAGAGCGTGCAGGCACTCCTTGCTCGCCTGCCTCCGGGCGACCTTCTCCCTGAGTAGGGCCGGGGTCCCCAGAAGCCCCCTCTGTCATCTTGCCTACAAGTAAGAGAGAACGAGTGGATGAGGAAAAACCACGTGTCAATTTCCCATCCACTTATTCTCTCTCCCCACTTCTCTTTTCCTCTCTCTTGTGGGAAAGTATAAATACTCTTCCATTTCCCACATGAAAGAGGTTGGATTTTCTCTCTCTAGACTCTCACTCCTAAAAACGCCACCTAGTTCCTCACGAGCTAGGTTCATCAAGGCATTTCACGGACTAACTTAGGCATCGGAGAGGGTTCCCTCGGACAACCTCCGAGGCCCTGTGCGTTCATTGTGCAGGGAGCAGGCCAACTCCGTCGGGAAGGTCCGATCAATGGAGAGGGATAAAGGAGAGGTTCAAGGAAATCAGACGATCCGTTACTCACCAACAATCCGATTACACAACCCGGATCCAGAGCCGGGTTAATTGTTTCCGTGACCGGAACAATTTGGCGCCGTCTGTGGGGAAAAACGGTTGTGCTCACGAATTACCCACAAAAATCAACCATTCCTAATCACAAAAAACTAAAACAATCAAAGTAATCATGCCAGAAATCATTGACGCCAGTGCAGGGGCGGTTCCGACTGTCCCACAGGTGACCCCTCTGTATGGCATGCCACAGTCGGAGAGGATTCCTCCCGCCACGATCCTGGGGGCGGGGGGAACCAGTCTCCTAGGCGTGACAAACGCCGCTGTAGCACCTGAGTTGGCGACACACCCAGGGCACACTCTGAATCTGACCCCAGCTCAGATGGCGCAGACAGCCGCTTTCTTCTCTGCAATGCTGAACCAGGAGTTCACTGCTGAGGACCTGGTAGGCAGGGTCGCATCGGCCCCGAGGCAGCCACCCTCAATAAGCAGGGATGGAGCTGGGGGCACAAAGCGGACCGCCGCCAGAAACGCTCAGAGGAAAGCAAGAAGGACGGCACAAGTATACGCGCAGGTGCAAAGGCGTATCACAACAGGCAGCCCAGAGCCACCTGTCCAGCAGGCATTCTCCATTCACACAACAGAATCCGCATCTGGAGAACAGAAGGGTTTGTCCCGAGAACTGCAGGAGAGGATGAGGCACAGGGAGCCCATATCTAAGCGCCTGGGAGAAAAGCAGGGCGGGGTCTTCTCCAGGTTAACACCGGCGGTCAAGGAGCAGCCAGCCCCAGGTTTGTCCCAAAGCCTGCAGTCTAGGCTCAACCGGGGGCAACCGCTTGAGTCCAGATACCATCAGGATGACAACCTCTGCCACTCTCAGAGAAAGAGACCCAGGCAAATCTCCCCTGAAACAGAAGATGAAGCAGCAAGCAGGCCGCCTCCAAGGCACCGCTCCCCCAGTACGAGGAAACCGATCCATAGACAATGGGATATTCACGGTAACCAGTCTGGGGAAAGCAGGTCACGAATGGTAGGTAGGCCCACAAAAACCCCACTTCATCCTGAGGTACAAGAGTACCCCATCCCGAAAATTAAAATGCCGACCATTAAGTTTGACGGGACAACAGACCCAGAGGACCACTTGGCGGCATTCAAGAGCCACATGGGCATGTACGACGTGGATGACGCTATCTGGTGCAAAGTCTTCCCAACCACCCTGGTAGGGCTCGCACAAGGGTGGTTCAGGGATCTCCGCCAAGGATCAATCAAGTTCTTCTTAGAATTGGCCGAGATCTTCCTCGAACAATATGCTGGGAACAAAAGGAGACGCCTCACTCGCTTTGATCTTATGACCCTAAAACAGAAAAAGGGTGAAAGTGTAAGGGAGTACCTAAGGAGGTTTGACCTATCCTACCAGCAGGTCAGGGAGATCGATGACTCCACCGCTGCTTACGCCCTGACTATCTCCCTGCTCCCAGGGGAAATGAAAAATCAGATGATCAGGGCCCAACCAGAAACCTTGGCCATGGCCAGGAAAATTGCTGAAGGGTTTATTCTGCAGGAAGAGTTTCACAGCCTGCCGGATACCCCTGCAGGCAAAACAAGGCCACAGGGGGGACCGCAGGGTGGGCGTGGCAGAAATGAGCCAGGCAAGCAGAGAGAAGAGGGAGACACTCCCAAGAAGGAACGCACAACATACCAACCAAGGTTTGACAGCTACACGGCCCTCAACAGGCCGAGAGCAGAAATCTGCGAGTTGGAGAAAGAAACAGCAAAATGGACTCGCCCAAACAAGCCGCGCAGCCCAAAAGGGGATCCCAAAAAATTCTGCACGTTCCACGACTGCATAGGTCATACCACAGAGGAATGCCGCCACTTAAAAGACGAAATAGAGAAACTAATAAGGAACGGCTGGCTGAGTAACTATGCAGCGAGGAACAAACCCCAGAAGGAGGCGGCAGACAAACCTGAGGGCTCAGCCCAAAATCGCATGGTCATCCATGTAGTATCAGGAGATGCAGAGGGGCGAACCAGCAGGCGTAGCCAGAAAAGGCAGATCCGCGAGCTGCGGAACCAAATTTGCTGCGCCGAGAAGGAAGGCAGCCCAAGGGGCACTACCCTAAGCATCACCCCTGAAGATGCAGGGAGAGTCGTGTACCCGCATAGTGACCCTCTGGTCTTAACCCTGGAAATCAGAAATCACATTGTCAAGAGGTGTATGGTGGACACTGGCGCCTACACAAATCTCTTATACAAAGATGCTTTTGAGAAAATGAACCTTGAAAAAAGGCACCTGAAGCCAGCCCCCGGATCTTTGTATGGATTTAATGGAGCAGGCATGCTACCCATGGGAGTTATCGATCTGCCTGTTACGTTTGGGGAGGGGACCTCAGCAAGAAATGTCAGGGCGTCATTTGTTGTGGTGGATGCCAAATCCGCGTACAACGCCCTGATAGGCCGAGCCACCCTAGATGAAATAGAAGCTGCTGTATCAATTAGGGCCCTCACCATAGCCTATGTAACAGACTTTGGCATGGAGGGGAAGGTCCACAGGGATCAGGAGTCGGCCAGACACTGTTATTCCGTGGCCGTGCAAGCCCATGAGACAGAAAGAAAAGGGAAGCGAAAAGCCCAATGCTCTCCCAGTAGGGAAGCTGAGATCCCAACTGCCCAACAAGAATCAGTCCTCCTAGAGCCTGAAGGGGAAAGCATGCTAGTGGACTTAGAGCCAGGGAGGCAAGTCCTTATAGGGGCCGACCAGGAGGAGTCCTACCAAAAAGAACTAATTGCAGTCCTAAGAGAAAATAGGGACGTATTCGCTTACTCTGCAGACGAGATGCCAGGGGTCGACCCGGCCTTTATTGTTCACAAGCTGAACATTAATCCGGAGGCCCGCCCTGTGAAGCAGAAGAAAAGAAACATGTCCGTAGAAAAAGATGCGGCGATAAAAGAAGAAATAGACAAACTTCTGAAGGCAGACTTCATCGAAGTCTGTGACTACCCTGAATGGTTGGCAAACGTTGTCATGGTAAAAAAGTCATCAGGCGCATGGAGAATGTGCGTAGATTTTACAAATCTTAACAAAGCCTGCCCTAAGGACTGCTACCCTCTGCCCAGGATAGATCAACTAGTGGACGCCACTAGTGGATACACCACGCTGAGTTTTCTGGATGCGTTCTCAGGGTACCATCAAGTGTACCTCTGGCAGCCAGACAGAGTGAGGTGCGCCTTCATAACCAGCCATGGCACCTACATGTACAAGATGATGCCATTTGGGCTGAAGAATACCGGCGCCACCTATCAACGGTTGGTAGACAGAGTCTTTGAATGTCAAAAAGGAAGAAACTTAGAAGCCTATGTTGACGATGCGATCATCAAAAGTAAGGGGGACAAGGAGTATCTGGCAGACCTCCAAGAGACTTTCTCTTCCCTGCGGTCATATAAGATGAAGCTGAACCCGAAAAAATGCACATTCGGGGTCCGATCCGGAAAATTCCTAGGTTTTTTGGTCAGCTCCAGGGGGATAGACGCCAACCCCGAGAAAATTCAGGCGTCCTAGACCTCCCGGAGCCTAAAACCATCAGGGACATTCAGAGGCTCACAGGCAGAATGGCCGCCCTGGCTCGGTTTATCGCCAGGTCAGCAGACAAGTCCACCCCTTTCTTCAAAATATTAAAAGGCAACAAGCAATTCAAATGGGAGAATGAACAAAAGAAAGCCTTCGAGCAATTGAAGGAGCACCTAAAGAAACTCCCTACCCTGGCAAGACCGGTAGCCGGAGAAAAACTGTACCTATACATTGCTGTCACAAATACAACGGTAAGTGCTGTCATCCTAAGGGAGGAAGCAAATTCGCAGCAACCCATCTACTTTGTAAGTCACGCCCTGGGAACAGCATAGAGAAATTACCCCCTGATAGAAAAAGCCGCCTATGCAGTCATCATTGCAGCCAGAAAACTCAGACCCTACTTTGACGCACATCCTGTTGTGGTCCTCACCGACCAACCACTAGAAAAAGTGTTGGAAAAGTTTGAGAAATCAGGGAGACTGCTGAAATGGGCGATCGAGTTAAGTGGGCTGGGGATATCATACCAGCCAAGGACAGCCATCAAAGCCCAAGCCTTGGCCGATTTTCTGGCTGAATGCTCCCATTCAGAGGAAGAGGAGCCCCCTGCCGAGGAATGGATCGTGCACACTGATGGATCCTCAACAGCCAATGGTGCAGGCGCATGCGTCGTGTTAACCAGCCCTGAGGGAGTGGATTTTGAGCATGCACTCAGATTCACCTTCCCGGCATCAAACAAAGAGGCGGAATACGAGGTTGTGCTCACAGGGATAAAACTGGCTAAAGCCGCAGGGGCAGAGCGAGTTACACTAGCTACCGATTCTCATCTCATTGCCAATCAAATTAACGGAGAATATGAGGCCAGAGATCAGACCATGGCCACATACCTTGAAAAAGTAAAGCAAGAGTTGTCGGGCCTGAAGTCCTATGAAATCCAGCAAATACCTCGATCGCAGAACAACCGAGCCGACGCTCTGTCAAAGCTGGCCAGCTCTAGCCTACAAGACATACGGAGGTCGGTGTGGGTTGATGTTTTGCATGAAAAATCTACCAGCACCTATCAGGCGATTAGCACCGTCGAGGAAGGGCCGGAAAGTTGGATGACCCCCTTCATCCAGTTCAAAAAACATGGTATCCTACCATCAGACACGGTGCAAAAGAGGAAGGTACAGGCCAAAGCAGCCTGGTTCATAATCATTGGTGAAGAACTCTATAAGAAATCTTTTACTTACCCCCTGCTAAAATGCCTGGGGGCAGACCAGGCTGCCGAAGTCCTAGAGGACATCCACTCAGGAATCTATGGACATCACATCGGAGGAAGATCGTTGTCCCACAAGGCCCTGAGGGCAGGCTACTACTGGCCTACCATGCTAAGAGATGCCAGAAGCCTGACACAGAAGTGCATAAAATGCCAACTCTTCGCTCCGTCCATCCATGTCCCGGCCCAGGAACTCAGGCCAATCCTATCCCCCATCCCTTTCGCTCAGTGGGGGATGGACATACTAGGACCGTTCACGGTGGTCACTGGGGGAAGGAAGTTCTTGATTGTGGCTATAGACTACTTCACCAAATGGATAGAAGCTGAAGCAGTGCCCAACATTACCGAGCCGGCAGTCAGAAAAGTGATATGGCGGAATATTATCACTAGATTCGGCCTACCAAAAATGTTGGTGTTTGATCATGGCAGGCAATTTGACAATGATCCCCTGAGAATCTGGCTAGAAAGCCATAGCATCGCAGTTGCCTACTCGGCCGTCTGCCACCCTCAAACCAACGGACAGGCAGAGGCAGCCAACAAGCAGATCTTAAATGGCCTTAAGAAAATGGTAGATGACCTCAAGGGTAGATGGGCTGACGAGCTTCCCAGCATACTCTGGTCAATCCGGACCACCCAAAAAGAATCTACAGGCCAGACCCCGTTCGGTCTAGTATATGGAGCAGAGGCTCTACTACCAATTGAGGCCAGGATCCCATCTCTGCGTTCCCTACAATACGACCGGACTGAGAATGAAGCTGCGATGGTCGAGGCCTTAGATCTGGTCAACGAGCTAAGGGAGGAGGCCAGTACCAACATCGTTGCCTACCAGCAACAAATGAGGAAAGCCTACAACAGAAGAGTACACCAGAGAAATTTCCAGATGGGTGATCTGGTTCTCAAAAAAACGCAGGCTGTTGGAAAATCAAGGGAGCATGGAAAGCTAAGTGCCAACTGGGAAGGTCCATACCAAGTAACTCAAATCCTGGGACCAGGCACATACAAAATCGCCAACCTTGAAGGACAAGAGTTGAATGCTCACTGGAACGCGGACACCCTGAAGAAATATTATGTCTAAACCTAGTCTAAGGATAGTTTTTATTTTGCTGAAAACAAAGGCGGAGGACGGTCAAAGAATGTCGACGGCTCCGACCACCCTTATGTCAAAAAAGTTTTATAAAGAAATGAGAGCTTCAGATTCATACTCGTTGCCTGTTCAAACTTGCATTTTCACATACAAACGAGCAGGGGGCAATAGGGGGAGGCCCCCCTGTTGCCAAAGCTAAAGAAAATGAACATCCCAACAAAAATTCCGAGCCTCCCTGCTTACCTCTGGGCAGGCAGGGGGCAGGCCCCCTGGACTTTGAACAAAAGCCAGGGCCAGGCCAGAACAACAAGGACTGGTGGCAGGCCCTCCAACCTTGTATAAAAAACGCAAAAAGCCTCCCTGCTTACCTCTGGGCAGGCAGGGAGCAGGCCCCCTGGACTTTGAACAAAAGCCAGGGACAGGCCAGAACAACAAGGACTAGGGGCAGACCCTCCAACCTTGTATAAAAAACGCAAAAAGCCTCACTGCTTACCTCTGGGCAGGCAGGGAGCAGGCCCCCTGGACTTTGAACAAAAGCCAGGGACAGTCCAGAACAACAAGGGCTGGGGGCAGGCCCTCCAACCTTGTATAAAAAACGCAAAAAGCCTCCCTGCTTACCTCTGGGCAGGCAGGGAGTAGGCCCCTTGGACTTTGAACAAAAGCCAGGGACAGGCCGGATCAACAAGGACTAGGGGCAGGCCCTCCAACCTTGTATAAAAAACGCAAAAAGCCTCTCTGCTTACCTCTGGGCAGGCAGGGAGCAGGCCCCCTGGAGTTTGAACAAAAGCCAGGGACAGGCCAGAACAACAAGGACTGGGGGCAGGCCCTCCAACCTTGTATAAAAAATGCAAAAAGCTTCCCTGTTTACCTCTGGGCAGGCAGGGAGCAGGCCCCCTGGACTTTGAACAAAAGCCAGGGACAGACCGGATCAACAAGGACTAGGGGCAGGCCCTCCAACCTTGTATAAAAAACGCAAAAAGCCTCCTTGCTCGCCTCTGGGCAGGCAGGGGGCAGGTCCCCTGGACTTTTGAACAAAAGCCAGGGACAGGCCGGATCAACAAGGACTGGGGGCAGGCCCTCCAACCTTGTATAAAAAAATGCAAAAAGCCTCCCTGCTTACCTCTGGGCAGGCAGGGGGCAGGCCCCCTGGACTTTGAACAAAAGCCAGGGACTGGCCGGACCAACACGGACTGGGGGCAGGCCCCCCAAACCTTGTATAAAAACGATTAAGAACCTCCCTGCTTACCTCTGGGCAAGCAGGGGGCAGGCTGTACGTCAAACTTATACAAGAAACCAAGCGAAAACAGAGAAAAACAAACAAAAGGATCCCCATAAAAAGGAATAAAGTGGCAAAGGTACACAGGATAAAAGTTTGCTAAAAAGGTGATTACAGTAAATACGGCAGCCGGCCACAAAAGGGCTCGGCGCGCAAAGAAATAAAGAAGTCAAAGCATCAGCATAGGCGCAGCGGGGGACGAACAAGAGCCCTCTGAGGAAGACTGCCCTCCATATTAAGCAGGGGGAGCATCTGGGCCAGAAGTAGCAGCCCCTTCAGCCACCCTGCGCATCTGGGCCTCATCCTTGGCGGCGTAGAGGGCCCGAAAAGCTTCTTCATCAAAGCCAGGGAACATCTCCCTAACAGCTTCCATGACTACCCCTAAGCAAGAGTTAGCGCCATTCACAAAACCCGCTGACACGGCCGTTTCCACCTCTTGGATTATTTCATCCCTCTCTTTCTGCCACTCCTCAGTCTTCGCCGCTAGATCACCAAGAGCCGTCTGAAGATCTGAATTCGCCTTGGAAAGGCGCTCCCCTAGATCGACGACACTTTTCTTGGCATGATCCAGCTCAGCTAAAGCCTTCCTGGCCTGCTCCAGCTCTGCGAAGGCCTGCTTAGCTTTCTTCGACTCCTCCCCCAGGCGGGACACTTCCCTGACAGCCCTCTCATTTTGAGACTTCCAGTGAATCGCCTGATTCCTGGCCTCTTCCAGCTCGTTCTCCTTTTTTGCCAATTGATCCTTCAAACTGGCAATAAGAGCAACATCCCTTTCGACTGCAGAAAGGCGGTCAGAGTTAGCCAGTTCCTCGTCACTCAAACGATTGAGGGACGCCAACTCCGCAGAAGCCTGAATAATCCTGGCGGTACGCTGAACGTACTGAGTCACCTGATGAGCGGCAGAGTGGACGGTCTTGAGGAGGTGATCCGCCAGAACCGCCCCGGAGTCGGAAAGTAAGGCAGAAACATCCTGGCTATCGCCGGCGGTATAGTGGAATTCGGTGTTCTCCTCAGAAAAGAGGGTACCAGGAACCCCCCTGAGCGAGGCGCTTTGGTTCAGGCGTAGCGGCTTCCAAATCCACCACGTGGTCAGCATTCAGAGCCTCCCTGCTCCTCTTTCTGATCAGCCCTCTTGGAGTGCTTTCCCCAGTCTCTTCGGAGCCTGCGGCCCGCGGTCCCGAGGGAATCTGAACCCCTGCGGAAAGGCCCCCCTGCCTACCAACAGGTGAGGGAGAAGCCTCACAGGCAATCACCTTCTTCGCAACAGGGGAAGGGGTGGCTTCAGAAACCGCCGTTTTCGCAGGCGTTGATCTGGGAGGAGCAGGGAGCCTTGGTCTACTAAACGACAAACCCTTCAGGTGCTTCATCAAGTTCTTCTCACATTTCTTGAAATTAGGGGGAAGATAAGGGCGGCTTTGGATGACGGTAAGAGTCTCGGTCAAACCCAGACGCCTCACCTCCCCTTTTTTCCAAAGGAAGGTGGCAAGATCTGCAAGGCAAACAGACGAACAGTCAGGACACTTAAAAAGAAAAAGGGTAAGGAAGAATCATCCGCACTCCTGAACTACCTTCATCTAGGCCCGGATTCATGCCCACCCGGGTCAGGTATCTATCAGTAGCAATGAGCTCCGCATGGGGGAGCCATAATGAAGGGCCATATACCCCATATTTATCAGTATGAGCGGCAAAATAGTCTGTCAGTTCCTTGTCCTTCTCGCTCAGCTTCACCTCCAAGGCTTTTCCACCCACGTCAGGGTGATACTCCTCGGAGGTCTATAGTCTGGTGTGAACATGATTCCTGAAATGACGAGGAGTCTTCCACCCATGGGAACTGTGCACATAAAGAAAGTTGTTCTTCTAGTCTCTCAGGCTGTCCATGGCTGGCCACACCAAAGCATGTCCCTTCTGCCTCAGGAGGGACCAATATCCAGGAGAGCCCACACTCCCAGAAGAGACCATTTGTAGGCCGACCATAAACCTCAGGGCATCAATAGAAGGCTCGGCGCGATGGAACAAGCAGGTCCAAACATACGAAATCAATGACCTGACAGCCGTGGCTGTCAGCTGGGCGATGGCCACATTCATACGCCTGAAAATCTCTTTCAGGGAAGGATGAAGGGGAAAGCGAAGGCCGAACTCCAGACACTTGTGATAAACCGCTTTGCACCCGTCGGGAGGGCTGCATACGGTATCTTTCTCGCCGGGGACGACAATTGTGTATCCATCCCCAAAATTGTAAAACCGCTCAATCGCATCGGCGGCATTTTTCGCAAGAATCAAGTCCTGGTTTTTCGGGTCAGGGTAAGTTCTCAAGGGAACGTGATACTTGACTTTGTCTAAATAATAAACCTTACTCCTTTCCCGAGAAATAAGGAGGCCAAAGGTCCTGGAGGGGTCAATTTCCAGTGCCTCGTCATCCGAATCAATAACGTCGTACGGAGGAGAGTCAGGAGAGTTACCACCTCCACTATTTGCCGAATTTTCTTCCTCAACTACCCCAGAGCCAACCTCCCTAGAGGAGGAGGCAAAATTCTCCCTACCTTTTTCCCCTTCCTCCCTCCTCGATGGGTCAGTAAAAGGTAGGATCCACTCACGAGTTCTAGACATTGTAACTCTAATGGGAACGGAAAATAAGAAATCGAAAAGAAAGAGCAAGAAATGGAAGTTAAAAGTCTAACCTAAGGTCGTCTGCCGGTGCGATGAAAGCCCGAAGGAGAAATATCCCAGAAAAGCGGGGGTGCAGAGGAAGGCACAAGTCGTTACACCAAAGGGTTTGCAGAGAAAGAGAAAGGAGGATTTGAAGAGAAAAGAAGGTTTGAAAAAGGAAAAAGAGGAGGAATGGGTGACTGATTGCTTTTATAGGAGAGAGGGCATACGAAGAGTCGCCAGCCCTCGAAAATCCGCCCAAAGGTTACTATCCACGCGTCACCCCCTTGGAAGTCAGCCCTGTGTAGCTTCCCAAGGGTAACCTCGAAAGGACCAAAGGGTGTCAGAGGATTGATCACCCTGTGACATCCTCTCTTCATTCAAACAATAAGTAATAAACAAATAGTAAAAATACAACACACAAACAAATTGTCTGAATTTTCTTTCATTAAGCCTTAAAAAACCCGGAAAAACGGGCAATTACATTCAGGACAAACAAGGTACAAAAAGAGCCCCTACTTTTCCGGCTCATCACGCCTGCGCCCTAAGGGCAGGCCTAATCATCATCAGAGCCTGGGGAGTATTTCTCAGGGCTGTGCCCCCCTGCATCGGATCCCCAGTCCCAGTCGTCGGAATCCTTGAAGGGGTCTGCAGAGTCATCATCACCATCTCGACCGGAGAAATAACCCTGGCCATCACTGTCGCCGGAATCCCGGCTGCTGACATCCCAGTCCCTCCCATAAGGGACTGTCTCAATGTCGTCACAAGAGCCGCAGTCCACTTTCTTCCTCAAAGGGGAAGAAGGGCCCGACTCAGGAGAAGAGCCCAACTCTGAGTGATCAGGGTCAAACTGCTCAGGGTGTAACCATGGGTAACATTCAGGGCACCCCCTATCAAAACAACCTCCTCCCTGGAGGCAGCGCTTATGCTTTGGGATGGTAGGAGAAGCCCTCAGAGGGCGCTTGCCCGCCCCGACATGAGACCTCCTCTTAAGCCTACTATGGAGTTGAGTGCAGGGTCGCCGGTTGCGGCGCAAAATGAGAAAGGATGCCCTGGAATACCTTAGTCTCTGACGGCCCCTGAAACGGCGGGTCACCACACGAGTCCCTTGGCGAAGGAATGTTTTGGTAATCCATGACATTTTCTTAGAAAAAGAAGGAAAAGAAAGTTGGAGATGGGTCATGAAAATGGCGAAGGAAAATGCAATTTATACAAGGATGGAGGCCAAGGCATTGAATAACATCTCAACCACCCTGACAAGGGAAACGACTAATCAGCACACCAGCACGCTGCCCAAAAATCCATTTGGTGCACGAGGCAATCATGACCCAAGGAACAATTAAATTCCTGGCATGCCCAATAACAGAAGAGACTCCCCCTCGAGAATACGCGAACGCATTAAATGCACTGGTAAGAGACACAAGTCAACTCCCCTCCACCAAGAGTCCACCTGCCGAAGGGGAACCCTGCTTCCCCCCCAGCAGGTGAGGGCCAATTGATGAGGGTCGAAGAGCCTGCGTTGGGCCGCCCGCCTAGCAGGCCCCATGAAGACCCCGTCCAAGGAACCAAGGAGCCTGCCCAGCAGGCCGTTGGGATAAGATACCAGGATTCTCCCAGTGAAACAAAGCTACAAGGAAGCCGCCTGCCCGGTAGGGTAAGGCGACTGGCTGTGAAGAGCGTGCAGGCACTCCCTGCTCGCCTGCCTCCGGGCGACCTTCTCCCTGAGTAGGGCCGGGGTCCCCAGAAGCCCCCTCTGTCATCTTGCCTACAGGTAAGAGAGAACGAGTGGATGAGGAAAAACCACGTGTCAATTTCCCATCCACTCATTCTTTCTCTCCCCACTTCTCTTTTCCTCTCTCTTGTGGGAAAGTATAAATACTCTTCCATTTCCCACATGAAAGAGGTTGGATTTTCTCTCTCTAGACTTTCACTCCTAAAAACGCCACCTAGTTCCTCACGAGCTAGGTTCATCAAGGCATTTCACGGACTAACTTAGGCATCGGAGAGGGTTCCCTCGGACAACCTCCGAGGCCCTGTGCGTTCATTGTGCAGGGAGCAGGCCAACTCCGCCGGGAAGGTCCGATCAAGGGAGAGGGATAAAGGAGAGGTTCAAGGAAATCAGACGATCCGTTACTCACCAACAATCCGATTACACAACCCGGATCCAGAGCCGGGTTAATTGTTTCCGTGACCGGAACAAATAGTTTTTAACTTACGATTTTATTAATTTAAATGAGTTTAAACTTTGGGTAACTGAACCCAACTCTTCTTGAGATAAATTTTATCTTCAAATTCGATTTCATATCAGGTTCAAATTTGTAAAAAAAAACAATTTAAAACCGAAATCGTGATGCGAGTTAAGCATTCTCATTTTGTTCAAATGATATAACTTTGTTTTCCATTTTATCCTTATCTTTTTAACTTTCGAGGACGAAACTTGTTTTAGTGGGGAAGATTGTAACACCCCTGATTTTATAAATTAAATTAATTTAAAGTTATGTTCCTATTTTTTTTTTTTTTTACGATTTAACCCGTAATTTTTAAAATTTATCGTTTAATCGTTTCAAATTCCTAAAATTTTATTTGTCTCGAAAACTCTTCTTACATTTAAAACATATTTTATTTCTGTTTCGATTCATGTTATACATTTAATTTAATTCTTATCGAAAGTCTATTTCGGCGATTTAAATTCTAAATTATTTTATTTATTTATATTTAAGCTCAAATCTCTATTTTCGGCTCGAAGTTCATTTATTTTAAGTTTCGTCAAAACATTTATTACCTTTCCTCGAGAAATTAATTTAATTCACTTTATCGAAAGATTTATTATTTATCAGGAAGTTCGATTTCACCCTCTAATTATTTAATTCGATAAGATTCGTTTTCGTCCCGAGTACTTATTTACTCATTTTATTTGACAGCCCGATTATTTATTTAAAATTTATTAACTTGATATTAATTCGATTTCGTGGGTCAGTCAACTTATCGTTACGGAATTCGTCTCCTATCCGATTCCTTTAATTAATCCGTTTTCTTTTATCTTTTGTACTTAGTGGACCTTGATTCATTTCACCTTCCCACTCCTATACGTGCATCCCCTTCTCTTCCTTGCATTCCACCATTTTTGTTTTTATTATTATTTTTTTCCCTCATTCTTCACCCCTTCATCCATTTATTCCACCGCTTCATGCACCTCCCCTTTTCCTTTGTTCTTTTCACCGGACTTCTCCCTCTTCTCCTTGATTCTTCCTCTTTTGTTTTCCTTCTTCCCCTGTCCCGTGTTGCAACCCGGCCAAGCATCCCTGTTTGCCCTGTTTGCCGCAGCTGCTGCATTTTGTTGCGGTCGTCATTGTTGTGATTACTCTCCGGGTTCACTACTGCTGCTGCGTACAGTTGCTGTTACGGTACTGCTTCTGATTTCCGTTCCTTCTTTCCTTCTTCCTGTTCTGTTTTCGTTCATTGTCTGTCCTTCTCACTGCTGCGTTTTTGCCGATTCGATGGTTGATTGCGGTTGTGCGTGTTGCTGCTGCCATTTCGTCTTTCTTCTTCTCCTTTTCCCTTCTTTTTCTTCTGCCTCTTCGTTCTGTTTTCGTGTCGGTTTTGTCGTCATCAAGTGTTGTTGTCGTTGATGTCAAGTCTGGAGCCGTGACTGTTGCGGTTATCTTGTCTGCTGTTAAGTCTCGTTAATCGATCTTCTTCTTGCTTCATTCTTTCTCGTTTTCTTTCGTTGATGTCACCATTGTTGTTGCTCGCTGATGTTGCGATCTAAAGTGGCTGTTTGTGTGTTGCTTTTGTCCTGCTCATAAATTCGGTCTTCAGGTTCCCGTATTCTTCGTTTCCCTTGTCTTCTCTTTTTTTTTTCCGGCTCTGCTGTCCGCTGTTGCTCATACTACTGCTCTTTTTTGTTCCTCTTTCTTCTTCGTGGTCTGCTTGTTTTTCTGTCACGGTTTTACTCTTGCTGCTGCGTTTCGATTGTTCTGTTCATTCCTCCATCTCGTTCCATTTTCTTATTTTTCTTCTTCCTTTCCGATTTCGTTTGTTGGGCTACTGCCGTTTCTCTTCTTCTTCTTTGTCCTGTTTTCTCGCTGCTGTTTGTTCGATTTCTTTTGCGCTTGCTTCTATTGTTGTCCGTTTATGCTACTGCCTTTTGTCTCCATTCTTTTCTTTCTTCTTCCTCGATTTCGGCCATGTTTCAGTCTAGCTCGGTCATCTTCTGCTGTTACTTGTGCGTTGTTGTTGTTACCGCTACTGTCTACTGTTACTTGTGCGTATTGCTGTTGCGGTTTTGTCATGTTGTCCCCGTTTTCTGACGTTGTCCACTGATGTTCGATGTCATCTCTGCTGCTATTGTTGTCGTCCTTTTATTACCCTTTTTTTTTTTCTTCCCTGCCATTGCTGCTACTTACCCTTCCGTCTTATGTTTTTCGTTTCTTTCCTTTTTCTGCTGTTGCCTCGCCACTGCTGCTGTCGACATTCGTGTTGCTGTTTGTCGGTTGCTGTCTGCTGTATGTCGAGTCCGTGTTCTTCGTCTCCCAATTTTCGTGTTCATTTTGGCTTCGATCGAAGGTAACTTTAGGACGTTACTCGATTTTATATCGTATGTTTGAGTAGTAGTATGTAGTAAATATTTTAACTTTCTTAATTTTAGCTATTTATTATTTGCTAATTATACTTGTTCCGGTCACGGAAACGGTTCTCCCGGCTTAGAATCCGGGTAATGTAATTGAATTGATAACGGGTAACTAGTCGCTTGATTCCCTTGATCTCCCCTTTCTCTCACTCCTGAAATCGGACTTTCCCGGCGGAAAATGGCCTGCTCCCTGCACAATGAACGCACAGGGCCTCGGAGGTTGTCCGAGGAAACCCTCTCCGATGCCTAAGTCAGTCCGTGAAATGCCTTTACGAACCTAGCTCGTGAGGAACTAGGCGGCGTTTTAAGAGTAAGAGTCTAGAGAGAGAAAATCCAACCCCTTTCATGTGGGAAGTGGGTAGGTATTTATACCTTCCCACAAGAGAGAGGAAAAGAGAAAGAAGAGGAGGGAAATGGGTGGATGTTGGCGCGACACGTGGACTTACCTTGTCCACCCATTTCCCCTTACCTTAGATAAAAAGACGGATGGGTCCTCGGTTTCCCTTCGGCTCCATTCAGGCGGGAACGCCCTGGAAGTAGGCGGCAAGCTTGGTTTACTCTGTTTGGCGGACGGCCCAAAGGATTGGGGCCACCCTTGGAGATTCCAGTGACTGATGGGAAAAGCTTCTTGACAGACCTTTCCCCCTTCTGGGACTTGGTCGCCTCGGGGCCTGATTGGCAGGCGGCCAATGACAGGTAGCCGACCCCCATCAATTGGCCCTCGCCGGCTGAGGAGGAACGGGGTTCCAGCTCGGCAGGCGATGTCTTGTTCTGGGACAGCGGGAGGTTGCTTCTTTGGACACTTGCATTTAATGCGTCGCATGTTCCCGAGGGACATGCTTTAATTTCTCTGAGCACTCAGGGAGTTCAAACGTCTTTCGTTATGATTACCCCCCTTTGCATAAAGAATTTTTGGGCAGCGTGCCGCTCCGCTGATTGGCCCTCTCCCTTGCAGAGATGGTTGGGGCACCATTAATGCGGTGTTTTCCTTGGTATAAAACCTTTGGCTTTCTTGATCATTTGTGCTTCATTCCTCCTTCAATCTTTCCATTTTCCTCATTTTAAACATGGCTTGGATTAAGAAAAGTGTAGTTCGCCGCGGAGTCAAACATGTTTCCTTCATCTTCAAGGGGTTTTGGAGGCTCAGATATGCGCGGACGGCTTATTTAGCTGTTCGCCGGAGTCGCTGCTTACAGCTTCGCCTTCGCCGGAGGGGTCGGAAGGCCTCTATTAGGATGGGCAAACGCCCTAGGAGGTCCTCTCCTGCTGCGCCCAGATTTAGGCGTTGCCCCCAGGGAGGGGGCTGCTATGATAGGGGGTGCCATGAGTGTTTTCCGTGGTTGCACCCTGAACAATTCGGCCCTAATTCTGACACTGATTCCTCCCTGGAATCGGGCCCTTCTTCGCCTGTGAAGAAAACAGGCTGTCGCACTTGCGACGAGTCCCGAGCTGTCCCTTTTGGAAGGGATTGGGAAGACAGCAGCCGTGATTCTGACGACAGCGAAGGTCTCGGCTGCCTGAGCGATGGGGACGAAGACGGGGCTTCCACTGACCCTTTTCAGGGTTCCCCAAGTTGGGACTGGGGTTCGGATCTCGGGAGTCCAGGCAGTCCTGGAGATTATTCCCCAGATTTGGGGGACGACTAGGCCCGCGTGGCAGGGCATTTTATTTTTCTGTCAGGCCGAAACTCTTGGGCCTCATGTATTTTTCCTCCCGTATCTGTCTTAGGATGTAACTCTATTTTGTAAGGTTTTAATGAAATGAAGATCAGGCGGTGCGTTTATGTGTTGCGATTTTTTTTTTTTTTTTTTTTTTCAGGGGGACGTCACAGGGTGACCAACCTCCTGACATCCTTTGGTCTTCCCGAGGTTCTTCTTGGGAAGCTGTCTAGAGCACATCCCCCCTAGGGGCGACACGTGGGCCGTAGCCCTTTGGTGAGCCTCTGAGGGTTGGGCGACTCTTGGCATGCCTTCCTCTCTATAAAAGCGCTCGGCTATTCATTCTTTCATTTTTTTCCTTTTCAATCCTTCTTTCATTCTCTTTCTTGTCAAAAACCCTGGAGTACTGACGATCCTACCTTGCACCCTCCTTTCCCTGAGACCTCTTTCTTTCGGGCTTGCGGCGTGCTGTCAGGCGATCTTAGGTCAGATTTTCATCCTCCACTCTTTTTTCTCTCTTCGATTTCCTTTATTCCGTATCTTTTTTAGAGTAACCATGTCTGGAACCCGCGAAAGGATTTTGCCCTTTATCGACCCATCAAAGAGGGGAGAAGGGATGGATTTTGCCTCCTCCTCTAAGGAGGTTGATTTTGAGGAGGAATACTCGGCGGACAGTGGGGGCGGTAATTCCCCTGATCCCCCTTTGTTCGATGCTGTCGATTCGGACGATGAGGCGTTGGAAATTAACCCTTCCCGAACTTCCGGTCCCCTCGTTCGTCGGGAAAAGGGTAGGGTTTATTATTTAGACAGGACTAAATACCGCATCCCTCTGAGTACTTTCCCTGACCCAAAAAGTCGGGGGGTGATCCTCGCCAAGAACGCCGCCGTCGTGATTGAGCGGCTCTATAACTTCGGGGAGGGGTATACAGTTGTTATTCCCAATGAAAAGGATACCGTATGCAACCCTCCGGATGGGTGCATAGCGGTTTACCATAAATGTTTAGAGTTCGGCCTTCGCTTTCCCCTCCATCCTGCTTTAGAGGAGATCTTCAGGCGCATGAACGTCGCCGTTGCCCAGCTGACAGCCACAGCTGTCAGGGCGTTGATCTCATATGTCTGGACCTGTCTCTTTCACCGCATGGAGACTTCTATCGACGCCCTGCGATTTATGGTGGGATTACAGATGGTTTCTTCTGGGAGTACGGGCTCCCCTGGTTATTGGTCCCTCTTGAGGCAGAAGGGACACTGTTTGGTGTGGCCTGGTATGGACAGCTTGAGGGATTGGAAGAACAACTTCCTTTACATACACAGCACCCATGGGTGGAAGATTCCTCGTCACTTCAGGAATCATGTCCACACCAGGATGGAGACCCCTGAGGAGTATCACCCTGGCGTGGGTGGAAAGGCCTTGGAGGTTAAGTTGAGTGAGAAGGAGAAAGAGTTGACGGCCTACTTTGCAGGCCATACTAACAAGTACGGGGTGTATGGCCCCACCTTATGGCTCCCTCATGCGGAGCTTATAGCGACTGACAATTATTTGACCCGGTTGGGCATGAATCCGGGTCTAGACAAAGGTAGTTCAGGAGCGCTGGTGATTCCTTCTTACTTTTTATTATTTTGAAAATGCCTTGACAGCCTGTTTGTTTGTCTTGCAGCTCTTGCCACTTTTATCTGGAAAAAGGGGGAGGTGAGGCGCCTGGGCCTGGACGAGCACCTCACTGTTATCCAAAGTCGCCCTTCTCTTCCCCCTGGTTTCAAGAGAGGCGAAAAGAATCTGATGAAGCATTTGAAGGGCCTGTCATTCAGTAGGCCAAGGCTTCCCCCTCCTCCTCGAGTTACGCCCGCCAAGACGGCGGTTTCTGAGGCTACCCCCTCGCCAGCTGCGAGGGCGATTGCTTTTGAGGCTACCCCTTCGCCTATTGGCAGACAAGAGGGCCCTTCAGCAGGGATTCAGATTCCCTCGCAGCCGCGGGCTGCAGGCTCCGAGGAGACCGGGGAGAGTACTCCTCGGTCACTGATCAGAAAGAGGAGTCGGGAGGCCCCTAACGTTGACCAGGTGGTGGATTTGGAGACTGCCACGCCTGAACCCAAGCGTTTTGCTCCGGAGATCCCCGCCACCCTTTTATCTGAGGAGAACGTTGAGTTCCACTACAATGCGGGTGACAGCCAGGATATTTCTGCCCTACTCTCCGACTCAGGGGCGGTTTTAACTGACCATCTTCTCAAAACAGTCAAGTCCGCTGCCAGTCAAGTGACCCAGTATATTAAGCGCACCTCTCGAATTATGCAGGCTTCCGCGGAGCTGGCCGCCCTTGGTCGCCTGAGTGACGAGGAACTAGCCAACCCAGACCGCCTTTCTGCGGTTGAAAGGGACGTTGCTCTTATTGCCAGCCTGAAGGATCAGCTGGCGAAAAAGGAGATTGAGCTAGAAGAGGCCAGGGGTCGGGCTATCCACTGGAAGTCTGAAAGCGAGAAGGCTACACGGGAGGTGTCTCGCCTGGGAGAGGAGTCCAAGAGAGCACAGCAGGCCTTTGCTGAACTGGAGCGGGCCAGAAAGGCTTTGGCTGAACTGGACCATGCTAAGAAGAGCGTTGTTGACCTTGGTGAGCGCCTTTCTAAGGCAAACTCTGATCTGCAGACGGCCCTTGGCGATTTGGCGGCGAAGACCGAGGATCTGGCGACGAAGACCGAGGGCTGGGAGAAAGAGAAGAGTGAGATTCTCCAGGAGGTGGAAGTGGCGGTGTCGGCGGGCTTTGTTAATGGTGCTAACTCCTGCCTGAAGGTTGTGATGGAAGCTGTCAGGGAGATGTTCCCGGGTTTTGACGAAGATGCTTTCCGGGCCCTTTACACAGCTAAGGATGAAGCTCAAATGCGTAGGCTGTCTGAGGGAGACGCTTCCGGTCCAGACGCTCCCCCTGCTTAACATGGAGGGCAGTCTTCCTCAGAGGGCTCTTGCTCGTCTCCTGCTGCGCCTGTGCTAACGCTTTAACTTCTTTGCCTTTTTGCGCGCCGAGCCCTTTGGTGGCCGGCTGCCATACCCCTGGTTGTAACTATTTGTCTTGAAAACTTTGAAAACTTGTCTTGTATTTCCTCGACGCTACTTTTTCTTTTATATGTGAATTTTCTGTTTGCTCTTGTGTATTTTGATTCTTCATAAGTTTGATTTGCAACCCACCCGCCTGTAGGTAGGAGGGTTTTTGTTTGCTTGGCCTGTCCCTGGTTTTTTGTTAAAAATCTAGGGAGCCTGCCCCCTGCCTGCCTAGGGGTAGGAAGGGAGATTCCTCAGTGTTTTTTATACAAGGTTGGGGGGCCTGCCCCCAGTTCTTGTAGGTATGGCCTGCTCTTGGCTTTTCGTTCAAAGTCCAGGGGGCCTGCCCCCTGCCTGCCCAGAGGTAAGCAGGGTAGCTTTTTGTGTTTTTTATACAAGGTTGGGGGGCCTGCCCCCAGTCCTTGTTGGTATGGCCTGCTCCTGGCTTTTCGTTCGAAGTCCAGGGGGCCTGCCCCCTGCCTGCCCAGAGGTAAGCAGGGTAGCTTTTTGTGTTTTTTATACAAGGTTGGGGGGCCTGCCCCCAGTTCTTGTAGGTATGGCCTGCTCTTGGCTTTTCGTTCAAAGTCCAGGGGGCCTGCCCCCTGCCTGCCCAGAGGTAAGCAGGGTAGCTTTTTGTGTTTTTTATACAAGGTTGAGGGGCCTGCCCCCAGTCCTTGTTGGTATGGCCTGCTCCTGGCTTTTCGTTCGAAGTCCAGGGGGCCTGCCCCCTGCCTGCCCAGAGGTAAGCAGGGTAGCTTTTTGTGTTTTTTATACAAGGTTGGGGGGCCTGCCCCCAGTCCTTGTTGGTATGGCCTGCTCCTGGCTTTTCGTTCAAAGTCCAGGGGGCCTGCCCCCTGCCTGCCCAGAGGTAAGCAGGGTAGCTTTTGGTGTTTTTTATACAAGGTTGGGGGGCCTGCCCCCAGTCCTTGTTGGTATGGCCTGCTCCTGGCTTTTCGTTCAAAGTCCAGGGGGCCTGCCCCCTGCCTGCCCAGAGGTAAGCAGGGTAGCTTTTGGTGTTTTTTATACAAGGTTGGGGGGCCTGCCCCCAGTCCTTGTTGGTATGGCCTGCTCCTGGCTTTTCGTTCAAAGTCCAGGGGGCCTGCCCCCTGCCTGCCCAGAGGTAAGCAGGGTTTGCGTTGGGGGGTTCACTTTTCCCAATTTTGGCAACAGGGGGGCCTCCCCCTATTGCCCCCTGCTCGTTTGTGTGTGAAAGACGCGAGTGTGAACAGGCAACGAGTATAAGTCTGCATTTTCTCATCTCTTAAAAAATTTTTTCTTGACATAGGGGTGGTCGGAGCCGTCGACATTTCTGATCGTCCTCCGCCTTTTTACTCTAGTAAAAGTGAAAATTGCCTACACTCTTGCTTAGACGTAATATTTCTTTAGTGTATCTGCATTCCAATGAGCGCCCAGCTCTTGTCCCTCCAGATTGGCTATCCTGTACGTGCCTGGACCCAAGACCTGAGTTATTTGGTATGGGCCCTCCCAGTTGGCGCTTAGCTTCCCATGCTCTCTTGATTTTCCGATCGCCTGTGTTTTTCTCAGAACTAATTCGCCCACCTGGAAGCTCCTCTGTCGGACTTTGCTATTGAAAGCTTTCCTCATTCGCTGCTGATAGGCAGCGATATTGGTACTGGCTTCCTCTCTTAGCTCATTTACCAGGTCCAGGGCTTCAACCATTGCGGCCTCATTCTCAGCCTGGTTGTACTGCAGGGAACGTAGAGAGGGAATCCTTGTCTCAATTGGCAATAAAGCCTCTGCTCCATATACTAGGCCAAATGGGGTCTGGCCTGTAGACTCCTTTCTGGTCGTTCTGATGGACCAGAGTATACTGGGGAGTTCATCAGCCCACCTGCCTTTGCAGTCATCCACCATTTTCTTCAGGCCGTTCAGAATTTGTTTGTTGGCTGCTTCCGCCTGTCCATTGGTTTGAGGGTGGCAGACGGCTGAGTAGGCGACCAAGATGTTGTGGCCTTCCAGCCAGTTTCTGAGTGGGTCATTATCGAACTGCCTTCCGTGGTCAAATACCAGCATTTTTGGTACACCGAACCGGGTGATGACATTTCGCCAGATCACCTTCCTGACTGCCGGCTCAGTGATGTTAGGTACTGCTTCAGCCTCCACCCATTTGGTGAAGTAGTCTATGGCGACAATTAAGAATTTTCTGCCCCCTGTGGCCACAGTGAAGGGTCCTAAGATGTCCATCCCCCATTGAGCAAAAGGGATGGGAGATAGGATTGGCCTGAGCTCCTGAGCTGGGGCATGGATCGATGGGGCAAAAAGTTGGCATTTTCTGCATTTCTGGGTCAGGCTCTTGGCATCTGCCAGCATGGTTGGCCAGTAATAGCCTGCCCTGAGGGCCTTGTGGGCCAGCGACCTCCCGCCAATGTGATGCCCACAAATCCCTGAGTGGATATCATCCAATACTTCAACGGCCTGATCCGCACATAGGCATTTAAGCAGGGGGTAAGTAAAAGATTTTTTGTAGAGTTCTCCATTAATGAATATGAACCAGGCTGCTTTAGCCTGTATCTTCCTTTTTTGTAGCGAGTCTGACGGTAAGATACCGTGCCTCTTGTACTGGACGAGAGGGGTCATCCAGCTTTCCAGCTCTTCTTCCACGGCACTAATCGTTTGACAGGGTTCAGTAGACTTCTCGTGTAAAACGTCGACCCATACGGATCTTCGGATGTCCTGCAGACTGGAGCTTGCCAGTTTTGACAGGGCATCTGCTCTGTTGTTCTGAGATCGGGGAATTTGTTTGACCTCATATGATTTTAGGCCGGACAATTCTCCCTTTACCATCTCTAGGTATGCGGCCATTGCTTGGTCTCTTGCCTCGTATTCTCCATTGATTTGGTTGGCGATGAGCTGGGAGTCTGTT
Source organism: Agrostemma githago (assembly GCA_958450325.1). Taxonomy (NCBI): domain Eukaryota; kingdom Viridiplantae; phylum Streptophyta; class Magnoliopsida; order Caryophyllales; family Caryophyllaceae; genus Agrostemma; species Agrostemma githago. Next base: position 57,753,290 of record OY288242.1, read on the forward strand.
GCTAAAACAATTCGTTCCGCCCCTGCGGCTTTAGCCAGCCTGACGCCTGCGAGTACTGCTTCATACTCTGCTTCATTGTTTGATGCTGGGAAAACGAACCTGAGAGCATGCTCAAAGTCGGTCCCTTCTGGGCTGGTTAATACGACGCCTGCGCCTGCGCCGTTGGCCGTTGAGGACCCATCAGTGTATACGACCCATTCTTGGGCGGGGGCTTCCTCTTCCCCTGAGTGGGAGCACTCAGCCAAAAAGTCTGCCAGAGCTTGGGCTTTGATGGCTGTTCTCGGCTGGTAAGAGATACCTAGCCCACTCAGCTCAATTGCCCATTTCAACAGTCTTCCCGATTTTTCGAATTTTTCCAACACCTTTTCCAGGGGTTGGTCGGTGAGGACTATGACCGGGTGCGCGTCAAAATAAGGTCTGAGCTTCCTGGCTGCAATTATGACC